>JARWLC010000001.1:147786605-148386605 GCA_033318265.1 Phyllotis vaccarum | reverse complement strand
AGAGGCGGGCAGATCTCTTTAGAGTTCAAGGCCATAATGGGTTGCATAGTGAGACCCTGTTTCAAAACAAACAACACAGGCCCTTTCTCATAAATTACATAAAGTGGAAAGCAATTGAGGAAGACATCTGACCTCTGGTCTAAAACATCGGTCAGGAACAGTGCTCACCAGAAGTGTTTGCCAAACAAGACATTTTTGTTCATATGTCTGATCTTTGGGCAAGCTGCTCTAGAATATAGTGAGTGGATTCTGGGGATGCTTCCAAACATCCTCCAATGCATAATATAGTCCCACATCGCAGCCCCTAAAAAATTGTATTGGATCTGAGAAACACTAGCCTATACTGGTTTTTGTGTTCAAGTGTATGAAGTCAAGATGAGTTCCCTTCCAAAGTTTAAAGTTGGAGTAAGGCACAAAAGTTGCCGATCTATGGCTTTAGCAATGTAAACCTAAAGTAGCTGACTTAGCTGAACTGAAATGATGACACAGAAGCACTCTATTGACTAGATTATGTCAGACTTAATAGATGTTCATAATTGTAATAGGCCTTATGCTGAAACAGTTTTTGCGGAGTAGGAAAGGCCTGCAATGGCCCATTTCCGGAAAACAAAGCAACCCCACGGATTTCCTAAGTGGCATATCTCCAAGCCAAGTCTAACACCAAGGTAGAAGCGCCTCCCCACCACCACCTGGGGGGGGGGGGGGGAGAGCTGATTCTTGTTTGAGGAAGAGCTTCAAATGTCCTAGGCTGGCTTCAAATTCGCTTTGCAAATGAAAGTATCTCTGAACTTCTGAACCTCTCGAGTGCTGGAATTTCTGTAGTGTGCCATCTCTCCTGCACTCGAGCCATGTGCCACATTCCCAGGCAGCATGAGATCTTCACAACGTCCACTGCCTAGGAGGACTCCAAGATAAAGACCTGTTTCTGTCCTACAGCAGCTGTCAAGACGGGGAATTCAGGGGGCGGAGCTTGTTGCAGCGGAAGAGGCGGGTTTAAGTCAGCAGGAAGTCCGGCAGTCGAGATGGTTGTGTTGCTGAAGGTTCTGTAGCAGGGTCCCAGGTGGGATCCGGGTCTCTCCTGTCTTCGGGACGCAGGCTCCTCCCTGCAGCCGGGGCGGGACAGCGGCGAAGCTCCGCAGCCATGCACGACGCTTTCGAGCCGGTGCCGATCCTGGAAAAGCTTCCCCTGCAGATAGACTGCCTAGCTGCTTGGGGTGAGCCGCGGGGCCTCGGGCCAGGGAGGTGGCTGCCTCTCGCGCCTGGCTGGAGGGAGGCAAGGCGTACAGGGTCGGCCCTGTAGATGGGCTGAGGACGCAGGCTGTTTGAGAGGACAGAGATGACAGGACTATGCACCCGGGAAGGCTTGCGCGATTTCTAAGGACAGTCCATTTGCTCTATCTTGTGCGTATTAATTGTACTCGATTGGGGCTCATTTCTGTTTCCAAGGAATCCCGAGTGGAAAGGGCAAAGCATTGAGAAGTTGTTAGGCTGCTAAGGGCTTGAACTTGGCAAATAAATGATTGTGGTGTTTTTTAGGTGAAAGAGACAGGTGGTTTACTGGGCACTGAATACGATAGCACCTTATGCTTCAGAACCCATAGTGTTCACTCACAGTTTACTTTTCTTTACGGTAGATAGCCTACATACTCACTCTAAGCGGTTGATTGCTTTACGTTGTCAAGTGCCAAACTTACCTGACTCTGAAGTAGAAGAGCATCATAAGACTGCTGTGAAGCCTAACCCATAAGACCTTCTATACTTTTTTTCTTGACATTTCCTAACCCAGAAAGCAAGGTCAGCATCTTTTGTGTGTTCTGGAGTTCAAGAATGTAAGTCTTGGCTCCCAACTGCATTGAGTGCTTTTCCATAAATCATTACCTGTTACAACTCCCAAAGGCTTAGTAGAAATAATTTCAGTCTTTTTCTATTAATGACCATGTCCTAGAAATCAAGGGCCTAATTGAAGGTAAAGTTTAGAAAACTTACTTAGATTTTACACTGAGTAGGCACCATGGAATCTTGATAGTGCGCAGTGTCCTGTGCATCATTGATAATGTCATTCAGACATTCTTGCAGGTTGTTTGCAAACTCCTCAGAGGGATTCAGATTTTTATGTTACTCCGTGTCCTTCCTCTGAGTACCCTCTAACACTTTAGTACTGGGATCATAAACTGGCCTGGTCCAGGTTAGAGAGGGAATCCTATTTCCTACAAACATTCAAGAAAACCTCATTTCCTGAAGGAAAGTGTTGTCAGTAGAAAATAATACATGGAGGGATTCATTTCTCTATTGTTTCATCAAACCTGTATGGATACCTTGTTGCAAAAACCCTAACTGATCTTATAATAAAAACCCAGAGCCGGATATTGGGGCAAACATCCCCCAATAGACAGAGGAACAAGCCACAGCCACTTCTCACCAGCCAACTCCTCAGCCAAAAGGGGAAGATCCTGTTTCTACGAATCCTCAGACTGGATGGGGGGAGTGAAGAGAACCTAAAGGCAGGCCAAGGGGAAGGGAAGCACAAGGGTGACCTCTTTCTCTGCCCAGCCATATAATTTCCTGCTTCAGCTTCCTAGTGCTGGGATTAAGGGTGTGTGCCACCACTGCCTGGCCTTGAACTCAGATATCCAGATGGATCTCTGCCTCTGTCTCCTAGGTGCTAGGATTGAAGGCATGTGCCACCACTGCTTGACCTCTATGGCTAACTCTGTGGTTGGCTCTATTCTCTGATCTTCAGGCAAGCTTTATTTGATACACAATATATCAACACAATACTTACCTGGACCAGGGGCAGGAATGCAGGGATGGATGAGAAACAGTGCCTATGTGCCTAGAACACAGTTGGGAACAGAAGCATGGGGCAGACCATGATACCAGGTAAATGATACCAGAAGTATCTGCTACCCACTCCAACATGCAGGGCAGGTGTTCACCTCAGTCTAAGACATCCATCCAAGAAGGGTGGGTAGGGTGGCCTGTGATATAAACTAGACTTCTCCTAGGTTTGGGTTTGTTTCTGTTTGTGGAGTATATTGGTTTATTTGTTTGAGACAAGATATTTATGTTCCTGACTGGCCTTGAACTCAGGGATCTATCTGCCTGCCTTTGCCTCTGGCTCCTTCATGCTGAGATTTAAGGTATGCATCACCATACCCAGCCCAATTTTTTTTTTAAACTACATTGTATCTATCTCTATATCTGTACATATGTATATATTATGTAATTAGAAATCAAATTTAATTTATAAATCTCAGCCAATTTCGGGAATCACTGATCAGAACCATTAGTTGTGGAGCTAGGGATTTTCAAGTAAGTCTGCTTTATTCTGATGCAGCTAACCAGGAATTTATCTTGCCAGAGCCCCTGTTCTGTGCTGTTGAGCCCATTTCTGTATATTCTGTCATGGATGGCACTGCCCCAGGACTGAAACTGTGCACTGCATGAAGTTAGGCTGCATTACATGGCTGGATGGAGTTTCCGTGATAAGAGCATTTCCCAGGGAGATCAGGTCTAACCTCTACCCTCAGGACAGGTTTTACTTCCCTATCTTATGGCCAGGACTCTATATAGAGCCAGGACAGACCTTCAATTCATGATCCTCCTACCACTTGAGTCTTGGGATTACAGGTATGGGCCACCACACCCAGCTCATTGGTAGTTTTTGGGACCGACTCTACTTTGTTTCCATGTGTATTACCTGTTTGGGTAATATGTTCTATTTTCTGATATGCAGTATTGATTCTCAGATGAATAACCATTTGATGCTGTTCCTGATTTGCAGGCTTCTTGTTTTCTCTGTGTTATTCTCCAACAGCTATTTCTAGACAGTCTATTATGGCATCTTCACTGCCCTCCAACTCTTAAATTCATTTTTTCAAACCTCCTCTTCCAAAATGTTTCCTGAGCCTTGGCCAGTGTGAAGTAGGGGTGTTGCTATCCATGTCTGTTTAGGGACGAGCATTTAACAGTCCCCTTTTTCCGGCACTTTAACCAGTCATGAGGCTCTTTAATAACTACTGTCAGCTGCAGAAGAAGCCTCACTGGCCTGGTCTAAGAGCAGCATATGGTAACCATAGATATTTAGAAGACAGTTTATCCCATGTCCATTGAACAATAGTAGCGAATAATGGTAGCAGTTTACGCTCTGGGGCTATGACTTCCTAAGCCAGGGGTTTTTGATTAGGTTTACTTACCTCTTGTGGAGCAGGTCTCAAATCTAATCAGAAACTGGTTGGTTCCTGTCACTATTACACTAGTGGGCACGTCTTGCCTGGTAGGTTAGTTAGTGTTATAGCATTTAGGGGTCACAGCTAAGTAATACCATTGATGATGTTTCTCCCCTAGTAGCCTGCATAACACCTCATAGCCAGTAGGATGCCTTGCATCCAATGTATGTTATATCTTTAGCAGTAGTATTTTGTGCTCCAGATATGATGGGAAACCAAGAGTGATGAGTAGACTGTATTGTTTGGGAGCCTCTGTGGTATCCACAGCTGGTGCATTGTCCACCCGTGCATGATGCTGTGTTCAAATTCTGTCTCATTTAAAAATTACATATATGACACACACATATATATATAACTTTAATTATTTATTAGTTTATTTGAGATAAGGTCTCACTAGGTAGTGCTTATTGGTCTAGAACTCGCTATGTGGATCAGGCTGGCCTCCAATTCAGAGAATACATTATATTTTCAATTTGCTTACAAGGTAGTAGATTTCCATGAGACTTTTCATACATCCTTAGTCTTGGTTAGCCCATCCCCTCTTCTTGTCCCCCAAACTTAATTTTAAGCAATGACGCCAAGGACATTTTTTTAATCTGCTAATGTTTCTGGCATAACAATAGCCTTCCTTGGCAGCCCAGGGTAACTTTAAGCTCATCGGTGCCCTCCCACTTTAGTCCAAGAGCTCCATGTCTGGCGCAATAAGCATCTCAAAAGATAAATTGTTTTATTTTATGGCGTTCCTCTTTCTCTTCCTCTTTTTTGGCCCCTTCTGCCCCTTCCCCACCACATATACACACTGGAGATTGAATGCAGGGCTTATGTGCCTCATACCAGGCAGGTACTCTACTACCAAGCGACAACTCCAGCCTCCTCAGACCCAAGCTAAGGAAATCGGGTTTTCACAAAAGTTAATTAACTTTCTCTGGGCCTTTTTCTAGAGGAATGGCTTCTTGTTGGAACCAAACAAGGACATCTTCTTCTCTACAGGATTCGGAAGGATATTGGTGAGTGTCTTGAACCAAAAAACATCTGGCTTGTGGTAGTGGAAAGGAAAGCTGTACTTATTAGCTAGTGTGCCACAGTGAGCACAGATTCCTAGACCAGGAAGGGGTGACCAGGAGGGCGGACTGTGGGAGATAGAGCGAAGCATGAGAATCTCCTGGGATCTGTTTTCTTTAACGGTTTCCCAGCCTCCTCTGGGGTGGAGCCGATCACTCACATTCTTATTTGGAGATTCACTACCTAGTAAGAAACATTTCTGATAGAAATAAGGATTCTGTATAAATGCTGTATTGTGGTTTCTATGGGAAGAAGGATTCAGTATAAATGCTGTATAGTGGTAAGCAAAAAGAAAGAACCATAAAGAATAGTGGCCATTGATGTGGATAGCACTACTTCTGAGGATGGGCTACGAAGAGGGCAGCCTCGGTCTGTGCCCAGTTCTGCTTCTTGGCCTCTGTGTGAGGTCTTTCCAGTACCAGCATTCTCTTTGTAAACTTGGACAAAGTTGCTGGGAGCAGGTAAAGCAATAATAGGCTTGAAAGGATTTTAAAAACTAAGGCTCTTACTAATTGGGACTTTGTCAGTAATGATAGAATAATAACTGAAGTGTTTGAAATGTCTTCTGTTAAAGACTGACTATTCCCCTTTTTCTGGTTTATGCCTGTACTCTTCTTTATGGAAAATGGGTGTCTGGGAGGCGGGAAGGAGCAGAGCTCATGCCTTGTCAGCATGAAGCTCTAAGTCTGATCCCCAGAACTATCATAAAATAGCCAGCTTATCATGCACGCTTGGAATCCCAGGTCTGAAGAAGTAGAGACTGGCAGACTAGCGGAATCAGCAAGGTCCAGGTTCCAGTGACAGACCCCCATCTCAAAAACCCAAGGTGGAACATCATCTGATGCTGTCCTCTTGCCTCCATATGCATGTGCACATATAAACATATGTCCTGCACACACACAAACACAAAAAAAGAAAACTGATGTTTGCATATTATGCCCTAAAACCACCGTGTGTAGAAACTTACTCTTCAGGCAAGAAGAAGTTGGACCAAGTTGTCATTATTCAGCCATTATGGACCTGAAAATCCAACGACTTTACATTTTTTTTTTATCTTACTGTATTTATGTGTATATGTATCTTTCCTTCCATGTTTGTGTGTGTGTGACTACGTATACATACAGATATAACTAGGGAGGGCAGAAGAAGGTATCAGATCCCCTAGAGCTGAAGTTATAGGTGGTTGTCAGCTGGCAGATATGGGTGCTGGGGACCAAACTCAACTCCTCTGTAAGAGTAGTAAGTGCATAAGCCATCTCTCCAGCCCCAGCAATTACAGTTTTCAACCTGGTATATATTTCCTTAGTAACTTAGGGTAAGAATAGAAATAGGAGCCTCTTTTGGGAATCTGGAAAGGAATCTCATAACATTGGGGAAAAGAACATCTTTCTGAGACAATAGAGAAAGAGGAAGGGCCACTGGGCATGGTGGCTTGTCCATAATGTCTCTCAGGAGACTGAGGCAGAAGGATCACAAGTTTAAGGTCAGCTTGAGCTGTACAATAAGACCCTGTCTCATAATAAAAAAATAAAAAAGGTATCAGGCATGTTGATTTGCACATGTAATTACAGCACTCAGGAGTTCATGGCCAGCTTTGCTTGACTGCATAGTGAGTTGGTAAGAGGAGAAACCAGGAACTAAGATAGTTTATTTCATTTCTAAGTTATTCAACTTTCTTTTAAGTCAGAGGTCATCAAGCTTCTACAAGAGTCCAAATAAGTCAGAATAGCAGTGAAGAACACTTACCCTTCCAGAGGACCTGAGTTGTACTGTCTTACAACTTCCTGTAACTCCAGTTCCAGGGTATCTGGTGCCCTTTTATAGTCCTCATAGAAACCCACATGTGCATGCATGAAAACAAATGTATACACAGAAATAAAACTAAATAGTAAAAATAAAACAAACCAGCAAAAAATCCACTTAGCGGACTGAAGAGATGGTCCAGTGATTAAGAATGCATACTGCTTTTTCAGGGGATATTAGTTTAATTCCCAGCACCCACATCAGGCCTCCCACACACACACACACACAATTTAAAAACGTTTTCAGATTAAACCTACAAACTGGGTGGTGGTGGTACATGCCTTTAATCCCAGCACTTGGGAGGCAGAAGCAGGTGGATCTCTGAGTTTGAAGCCAGGTTGGTCTGTAGAGCAAGTTCCAGGACGGCCAGGACTACACAGAGAAACCCAGTCTTGGAAAACATAAAAAACAAAATTTAAACCTTCAAATAGAAAAAAAAAAGTTCAAGTTAGCTTTTATGGGTCATGAAAACTGTGTCATGAGTTTAATTCTGCTGTTGCAGGCTGAAAGCAACCATAGATGATGTAAAAATGAGTGGATAGGACCGTGTTCTAATCTGAAACTATTATACACAGAGGTCCCTGCGGGTAATGCTTTGTTTCATCCTTCCTTTAGAGTTGGAATTCTCAGAGTTAGGATGTTTTTATCCTGACACGTGAAAATGATTTCAATAGTAAGCTTACCTGAACAGTTAGGATGTTTTTATCCTGACACGTGAAAATGATTTCAATAATAAGCTTACCTGAACAGTTAGGATGTTTTTATCCTGACACGTGAAAATGATTTCAATAGTAAGCTTACCTGAACAGTTAGGATGTTTTATCCTGACACGTGAAAATGATTTCAATAGTAAGCTTACCTGAACAGTTAGGATGTTTTTACCTGACACGTGAAAATGATTTCAATAGTAAGCTTACCTGAACAGTTAGGATGTTTTTACCTGACACGTGAAAATGATTTCAATAGTAAGCTTACCTGAACAGTTAGGATGTTTTTACCTGACACGTGAAAATGATTTCAATAGTAAGCTTACCTGAACAGTTAGGATGTTTTTACCTGACACGTGAAAATGATTTCAATAGTAAACTTACCTGAACTATCTAAAACACCCAACAGTTGTTTTCGGCCATGTTACGGCCTCAGACTTAAGGGAAGGGACGGAAAGCTAAATAATAATTGTTTCTTAGCCTTTCGGTTAAGGTCAGTGCTGCACACTACAATAAAACAAAACAAAAATAGAGTCGCCAAGGCACAGTGCCTCACATCTGTTATAATAGCAGTCTGGCGCCTTAGGCAGGAGCATTGCCATGAGTGGGAGGGCACCTGGGCTGCCATGTAGAACTCTGCTTCACAAAAACATAAAAATAAAAAAACCTACAGAAACAGCCTTTCAGTCCAGGTGTGGTGGCCTGATGCCTGTAACTCCGGGATGTAGAAAGCTGAGGCAGGAGAGATGCTCCAAATCTAGACTAGCCTGGCCTCTCTAGTTAGTTCTGGGCAGGCCCATGCCTATCTCAGGGAAAGTGTTTTGTATGTTGTTGAGTTATGAGATGAACTGGCTGATTTTTATTTTTCATGGCACATTAATTTTTCCTGAATGGCTAGTTTTACAGACCCCCTGAGATATTGAGTAAAGGGGTTTTTGGTTTTTTTTTAAAATCACTTCAAAGGAATACAGCTGGCACTCTTGGTCAAAAGTTATAAAAGTTGGAGCTTTCAACAGAGAGATAGAGAGTTGTGGCTGGTCAGTGCCTATCCCAGAAACTTGCTGCCTTCCCAGACTTTAAAGAATTTTTAACTCGTCCAACATTTATTTGAGTAGAAACCATTGCTAGTGTGCGTCCACAGAAGGCTTCTCTCCTCTCTGCATGCTTGCAGCTTCCAGTATGGAAGGGAAACTGGAGGAGGGTAGGTGAGAGACAGGGGGATTTCAGGAAGAGGTAGCAAAGAGCAGGACAGGGTGTGTAAAGGTGGGTTCCAGGCAGACTTGCCCCATGCCCCCAGGCAGGTGACGGCCTGTCACTAGGTGGCTATCAAGAAGGGTATCCAGGAGGTTCAGGGTTCAGCCTTCAGGCTCTCTAGCACTGAACCAGGGTCGCTTTGGCGGTGGTCACCAGCTTCTGAAACCTGCTCTGGGCACCTAGATAGCCGCCACCTCTCTTAGAGTGAACCAACTTCCCATCTACTGTCATTTGAAATAATCTGGAGAGTTATAATAACCTCTTCATGGATATCAGACATCCAGGGAACTTCCTCTTGACCTGGAGATACTTTAGCTTTAGCCAACTCAACTTCCAATACAATTGGGATGGCCAGTGGTGGAACCTGCCACAGTGCCACAAACCTGTAATCCCAACACCTTCAAACGCTGAAACAGGACAAGAGCTCCAGTCCATCCTAGCCTATATAAAAAGGCTCTGTTTCAAAAGTGCAATGAGATGTTGTCTCAGAGACAAACACACAAACCAATGAGGGGCCATTGAAATGTTCCCGTGGGTGGAATGACTTAAATTCAGTTCCTGGATGTCAGGGTGGAAGGAGAAAACGGACTCCACAGAGTTGTCCTTTGCTATGGCATATGTGTGTTCCTGCTCCACTAATAAAAAGTGAAAACCCACGTGGCAATTCATACCTATAATCCCAGCATTCAGGAGGCTGAGGCAGGAGGATTGCAACAAGCTCAAGGCCAGCCTGGGCTATGTAGTAAAATCCGGACCTCCATAGACAGTAACACTTTTTTTAGAAAACATTGGGATAATAATACCAGCGCCCCTAGGGGTTAGTTGTGAGGTGATATCAAATGTAGATTAAAATCAGTCCAGCACTTACATTAGATACTGCTTCATAGCAGCTCTCATTACTATAATCAACTCCTATTTTGATGCGGTAACTTCTGTAGTTGAATGTATTTGTTTCCCAGCAAAATTGGGACCATGTGTCTTTACGGTGTTGACTTTCTTCCCTTTTTTGCGACAGTGCCAGCAGATGTAGCCTCACCTGAAAGTGGCAGTAAGTGTAGATGCATTCCCATGCTCTGGCTTGGAGACGGTGCTGTTTACTCTGTCCTCGTGCTGCAGGATGTAGGGTTGCTGCTGGGTGTGGTGATAGATATTTAAGAAAATTAATCTGAAATATCAGAGTCAACCACAGAGCCAAGCCAGGCAGTGGTGGCACACGACGCTAGTCCTAGTACTGAGAAGGCAGAGGCAGGAGGATCTCTGTGAGTTCGAGGCCAGCCTGGTCTACAAAGCAAGTTCCAGGACAGCCAGGACTGTTACACAGAGAAACCCTGTCTCTAAAAGCAAAACAAAAGGCTGGAGAGATGGCTCTGTCCTCTGATATTCCAGGCTGATTTTAATAAATATATATCACCGCAGCTGGGAGGTAGTTCTAGGTGGAAGGAGACTTTGGGCTGGGTCTCAGGGCTTGGGCTTTCATGTAACTACTACTCTTAATCCTCTTCTTGAGAAACACTTGGCCAATATATTTTGTAGAGTAAGATCTTCAGACTCCAGGTTCCTGGCTGCATTGTTAAACATGGTGTGATCTTTTCTGCTGATGCTAAAGGTGCATGTAACCGTCTGCTGTAACCCTGGAGTTGAAAGCCACCTACTGTGCTCAGTGAAGAGAGCTGCCTGTTTTAGACCTCTGACTTGTAGTCTTTTAGGTGTTTCTAAAGATTTACTAGGAATGCAGATGATGCCATGCTCTTGTTTGATATGTATCTCGGCGTTTGGAACTACAGAGGTTTGCTTGTTTCCCATAGGTTGTAACAGGTTTGAGGTAACACTAGAGAAGTCCAATAAGAACTTTTCCAAAAAGATTCAGCAGGTAAGTGGCCATGATCATTGCTGTAAGTATCATTTGGCTTCTTGAAGGTCATGCTGTGTTAGTCTGATCTTCAATATTATAATTCAATAACTGAAGCAGGCTACATTAGGAAGAAAAGGTTGACTGAGCTCATAGTTCTAGAAGTTGAAGAACACGGTGCTGCCAGCATCTCGGCCATGATGAAAGCCTCGTGACATGACACACACAATGAGGAAAGGTCATGTTGTCACACAGGAAGCCAAAATGATTCAGGGAGAGACTTGACGTGTTCCAACGGCCTTACCTCTCGAGAACTAGTTGAAGAATTCCATGAGCACTAATTCACTCTCTTCTGATTATATATCCCAAGTGACCCATAGACTTCCCAGCAGGCCTTACTCCTTAATATCACCACAGTGGGGACCAGGCTCCTAAAAAATGCATTAGCTATTGAGGGATACACTCAAGCCCTAGCCAAAGCTAGAACTTGATATTTTTAAATTTGAATCCTCTTCTATCTGACCTTTTTATATAAGGAATCCCTACCTGTGGTCATGTGCCTGAATCTTCTTTCACAAGCAAAAACTGTGGTTACACAGAAAGATGAGTCAGGTGTCTGTAACCAATACAGACCCTTTAGTCTGATTTAGTCTTCTTGTTAAGTAAACGTTAAACCTTACCAGAAATGTTTAATTAAGTGTAATGATTTGCTATTTTCCAGATCCATGTGGTTTCCCAGTTTAAGATTCTAGTCAGCTTGTTAGGTAAGAAAAGGGGCTACATTTGTTTTTTGTGTGTTAATTTAACAGTAGTTAACAATGAGCTGCTATCATCTAACCAAATACAGCAGGGCATATGGATAATAAAGGCAACATCTCCGTGAATTTGAACTCTATTCTTCAAGGTTCTCTGTTGTGGTCAACAGGTAGCAATCCATCCAGCGTTCATACTTATATGCCACACCACATGCAAGCCTGAAATAGATCTTAGAGATACTGAGATCAGTGAGACATTGCTTATGCCTTTGATATTTATATTTTAACTGTCCTGGACAAAATTAGGAAGTAACGGTGACTCAAATAGTGACAGTGCAGTGAGATCTAAGGAATGGAACTGACATGGTTTTCATAGGAAGAGAGTAGACAGCTGGAGTGGCAAAGCCATCCTGTGGCAGTAGGTGTTTCTGTGGCCTGACTTAGGACATGTGATGAAGAATGGCAAGTAAGAGGCAGATGGGGCCAGACTGTTAGAGCCCTCACTTACAAAATCATAGTTTTATAGGAGGCAGCCAGAGAGGCTGAAGACTAGAAACTTACCTCACACCCTGTTATTTAGCCCGAGGCCTAAATAGCAGAATCATTATAACATTAGTTCCTGGGTCCATGATTAAATATTTAAAGACTAAATCTTCAGGAACTATCTAAAAGGTTAGTTCAGATGTTTTGGTAATCCTGCTCACAGGTTTGCTCTCTGCAATTTTGGTTACCTGTGGTCAACCATGGGATTGAAAGGAAAAAAATGTCACTGAAATATTCTGAGACAGCATTCATGTGTTGCTGCTGTTGTGTATTATAATTGTTCTATTGTTAGTTGTTTTTAATGTCTTACTATGCCAAATTAAGCTTTATCAAAGGTTATATGGATAGGAAAGGATACAGTAGTACAGGGGTTGGTCTGTCCTGGTTTGGGCACTGATTGGTGTCTCGGAACTGAGTGGCTCATGGGAGACTGCTACCTTACTTTGCTAATTTTACTTAAGCAGAAATCCTGCCATGACTTTTTACAAAATCCAGAGAGAATTTCTTTTTTCCAATTGGAGCTTCCTAGGATATGTAGCTCAGAAAGCTACTTTGTGGATAAATATGCTGACATATTTTTACACGTAAGAGGACAAGGGCAGTAGGAAGTGAAAGACCCCTACCTGAAGTTATCTCAGTGTTTCAAGGAACAGAATACCCAGGTCAGAAGATGTTTGCACTGGTAAGAGTCAGGAGTGGATCATTGTTAGCGTACCCACTCAGCAAGGGCCCACATCTCACTTCTTGTAGATGTTAAACAGTTACTTTTCTGTTGTTTTTATCTTGGTGACGGCAGTAATGATTTACTTAGTGACATTTGTACTTCCTCCCCAACAGAAAACAATATTTATGTCCATGACTTGCTGACATTTCAACAAATCACTACAGTTTCAAAGGCCAAGGGAGCGTCATTGTTCACCTGTGACCTCCAGGTGAGTATGTTTGAGGTGAGCTTTGGTCTATGAATCCACCACTGCCTAAGTTCCTAACTCAATGGGAAGAATGACTCTGGCATCCAAACCTGGCAGCCTTCAGAGAAGAAAGAAGATTTTGTTTTGTAGCATATTGTATGTCGTATGAGGATGCAAGATTTTCATTCCCTGCGTGCTAATTAAAGTGCCAAGTGTCTGTGTCAGGAAACAACTAGGCAGGAGTAAGGGCAGGTAGTTGTCAGGCAAACTATTAGGGGAATGTAAGACCCTATCACTATCATGAACCTGTGTGTGGTATTAAATTATCATGGTCTTTGTCATCAGGAAGTTTGCATTCTTCAAAAGTGACATCTTCGTTTAGCCAGTTTGCCATCCTGTTCCTCAGACTCCCTGGGCCTCTTCTCAGCTGGTGGCTCACTTCCGCTTTTCTTTATTCGTTGCTTTTTTCTTTAAGGTGTGTTTATCTATTATGTATACAGTGTTGTGCCTGTGTGTATGTCTGCACACCAGAGCAGGGCATCAGACCTCAGAGCCACTACATGGGTGCTGGGAATTGAACTCAGGACCTCTGGAAGAGCAGCAGCCAGTGTGCTTAACTGCTGAGCCATCTCTCCAGCCCCCTCATTTCTACTCTTGCTGCTCTGTGCTTGGAGATTTTTCCCAATTCTTCCTAAGTATTACAAGTGGGGCAGATGTCACTGACTCATGCTGACCCCTGACCCAGAATATGACAGCCATGGGTAAGGAACATATAAGGAAAAGGGAGGAGAGAGGGTGGAGGGGATGGCACATTTGTAGAGTGGAAGACATACTCTGGGATTTGTTTTTCTGAACTCAGAATGTCTGTTTGGACAAGCGCTCCTCATCCAGGAGTGTCTGCAGAGTAGCATTTCTTTACCAGCGTAGTCAGAAGTTTCTCTGTCCCACCAGGCCAGTCCTGTAGCCATTTCACCCCAAATAATCACACAAAGACTTGTACTAATTATGAACTGTTTGGCTTATGGCTCAGGATTATTACTTGCTAACTCTTGCTCTTAAACTAGCCAATGATTCTTATCCATGTTTACCCACATGGTTTTGGTACCTATTTCTCAGAGCAGTGTTCTCACCTTCCTTCCTTTGCATCTGGCTGGCATCTCCTCTGCTCTTCCTTTTCCCAGAATTCTTCCTGTCTGGTCACGCCACCTATACTTCATGTCTGTCTAGCTTCTAGCCAATCAGCATTTTATTAAACCAATATTTACAGTGACAAATATTTACAGTGTACAAAAGCATCATCCCACAGCAGTTGACAGTGGGGCTTTAGGATTTGCAGATTTGTATTCAAATCAGGGTTGCCCGTCTACTTGCCACTGTGCCATGGAGTCACTGGCTTGGGTGTTTTCCTAGCACACAGAGACTGGTGAGGAGGTGTTGCGGATGTGTGTGGCAGTCAGAAAGAAGCTGCAGCTGTACTTCTGGAAGGACAGGGAATTCCATGAACTGCAGGTAAAGTCCACTGTACCTTCGTGTGGATGGGCTGGAAGCTGGTGCTATAGATCTTTTTTTAGATCTAGTGAGGTTCTCCGAGGCAGATATACTGATGAAATGCCCTGGGGTCTGCTAATGCCCACAGCATTACCGAATATTGCTTTATCTTATAGTGGCTCTTACTTTTTCCAGATGCATTTTTTTTCCAGTTCCTGGGTGGTTTATGTTTTCATTAGAGTGATTCATATTGTTTATTGGTTGCTTGGTTGTCTTCTGTTATTGTTATTTTGAGACAGGGTTTCTCTTTGTAGCCCTGGCTGTCCTGGAACTTGCTCTATAGCCCAGACTGGCCCTGAACTCAGAAATCCACTTACCTCTGCCTCCCCAGTCCTGGGATTAAGAATTGAGCTCAGGTGGGAATGTAGGCTATTTTGCAAGGTGGAAGTAGTATAACAGAGAGGCCTGAATCTATGCCTCGTTTAACATCTTTTTAATTGAACTTATATTCTCTTTTTTCAGGGGGACTTTAGTGTACCCGATGTGCCCAAGTCCATGGCATGGTGTGAAAATTCTATCTGTGTTGGCTTCAAGAGAGAATACTACCTGATCAGGGTAAAACCTTCTGTTTTTTGCCATTCCCATCAGTTTGCCTTGGGGGAGTGATCATGAATGTGCTTTGACAGATGATTATCCTTTCTGAACTACAGGTCAGGAGACCTCCTTACTTAGAGCTTTGGGTGCAGAAGTGTTCCTGTCTGTGTGTATAGTTTTGGTGTTTATGCCTTTGTGCTCTTAGTGTTTGCCTAAATCAGGTATCTGAAACTTCAGCCAAGCAGAGTCAGCTCTTGGTTCTCTGCATGATTATCCAGTTTCTGATGACTGGGTCAGGGTCAGGGCTCTTTCTGTCTGTCCGTCCAATCATCACACTCTTTCCCAGGTCACTGCTCAGAATTACATATGAACTTTAGTGTTAGCTTAGATATTTCTGAATTTAAACTTCAAAATCTCTTGGTGTATTTTCAGTCTGCTAAGTTCAGAAGTGTATTAAAGAAAAAGCCAATGAAGAAATGGGGGTGCTGATCATCCAGACTTCCTCTCTCCCTATTAAAACCAGTCAGTGCAGGTGAGGGGTGGGACCTTTTGTTTGATTCCCCAGCACCTAAAGAAAATAAAAGGAAAAAAATACTCATGTTATATCGGTTTCTGCCCTGTTTCTAAATTATATCTTGCTGGAGGCTAGAGATGCTCAGTGGTTAAGAGCACTGGCTTATTTTCAAGGGGACCCAGGTTCAGTTCCCAGCCCCTACACGGCGACTTAGTAGCCAGCTGTCACTCCAGCTCTAGAGGATCTGATGCCCTCTTCTGGCCTCCATGGGCACCAGACATGTATATGGTGCACAAATATGCAGGCAAAACACCCATACACATTAAAAAAAAAAAAATGCTATACAAACTATCTTTCTAACTTGTTTTTCCTACCACAGAGTGAATAGCCACCGTGTTCATTGTCTTCCCCTCTCACGTGCATATTGTAAATAAAAAAAAAGGAAAGTCTCACTTCATAGAGTGACCTAAATCTCCTGGCTTCGCCTGGTCTGATAACCCAGAGTAGATAGTTCTAGAAGCTTTCCTCCTTGCTTCCCACAGTGTTCTCTCTTTATTGTTTATCTCTTTGCTACTTTTGCTTCGCATGTTTAGTCTGGAGATGTTTTTACTGTTGCCAGCACTTAGGGTGCAAAGCCCCGAAGAAGTCACTGCTCTTAGCTGAGGTACTAACCAGGCATGTATATGCTGAGGGGAGTCTGCAGTGCGGCAGGACCTAAAGCTGGAGCAGGTGTCTTGGCTTTGTGACTCCCATGATGCTACTGTCACTCACCACCATCACCACTGAGCTACACCCTCACCTCAAGATTTCATTTTTTGAGGATGGAAAATCATGCTTTAGGACCCTGACTATTAAAAAAAATTTGCATAAATTAAATTCCATCCTTTCTGTTATATAATTCTTGGTTTTAACAAATTTCTAGGGTTATGTAACTAATGCCACAGTAACAAAGCAAATCTGTCACCTCACACATTCCTTCCAACGGCTCCTCATATAATTCTCAGACCTCTGCTACTAAGGATGTGTGTCTCATGAGTTTTGTTTTTTTTGTAGAATGTCATATAAATAGAATTGTATCAAATGGGGTCTTCTACTTAGTACATTTGAGATTCTTTTGTGTTTATATATCAGGGACTACTGTTTTTTACAGCTGAGTAGTATTCTGTGCCGTGAGTGGGCTAGAGCCTACTTGCCCGTCAGCTGAAATGGTCCCCATTTTTAGCAACTCTGAATAAAGCTTCCATAAACATTTGTATGTAAGAATGTGTATAAACGTAAACTTTTATTTCCCATGGACAATACCTAGAAATGATATTGCTGACTCCTCTGGTGGGTTTGTGCTTAGCTTTATAATGAGCCAATTTTTTTATCCTCACCAGCAGTGATGTTCTGCATTGTAGCACCTAGCATCAGTAGAAGCCCTGGTTCCTCTGCATTGCAGTGTGGTTGGTGCCAGGCAGATGATTTTCTCCACCTTTGGAAACTGATCTTAACTGTGGTAAAGATTGTCATAAAGAAAACCATATTTGCTCAAGTCAAACAAGATCAAATTGGCTTCTCTGGTTTGGGTTTCGTGTGGATTTTTCCAGGCAGGCTGCATTCATGTGTCTGTCTGGGAAGTGCTGTGACTGGCTTGTGTCTTCCTACAGGTGGATGGAAAGGGGTCCATCAAAGAGCTCTTCCCAACAGGAAAGCAGCTGGAGCCCTTAGTAGCACCTCTAGCAGATGGAAAAGTAGCTGTGGGTCAGGATGATCTCACCGTGGTGCTGAATGAGGAGGGCGTCTGCACACAGAAATGCGCCCTGAACTGGATGGACATTCCAGTGGCCATGGGTGAGACAAACTGCCTTGTCCTTTGGATGGAGGCTGTGTCTTCTTGATGGAAGCAGGTTCATCATGGCTCTAGCAGACGACCCACTTCCGCTGCTCACCCCAGCTCTTTTAAGGACACTGACGAGGGGATAAGGCTTTTCTGGAAGTTGAGTTTTACTTTAGAGACAGAAGAATCTACAGAGAAATAGTATTTCAGGAAGTGATTTGCCATCATTTCCATCCTTTATCCCTTTCCCTTCGTCTTCCTGTTAATGGTTTTTATTAGCTCCTTTGCCAAACAGCAAGGAATTCCTCACTTATCCCTATAAGTATAATATGGAGGGGCAGACTGCCCCCTGGTGGAGTTTTCTAAGCCGGCCTTAGGCTCCCTTTCTCCTGAAGTGCTTATTTTCTGGAAGCTTGTGACATGCTTTCTGCACTTCCTTTGCAGTCAGAAACTCAAACGTGGTTATTACTTTCTGTACTGAGAGACTCGCTCACGAGAAAACAGTTGCATTTCAGATGAAGAGACAAGACATCACAGATGTGTTGGAATTTAGAAGTTTACAGAGAGGGAAGTTTGATTGTTTAGACATGAAAATGATACCATGCATGAGAAACATTGGACTAGGCCAGGTAGGGAGTCTGGGGTATGATTTGAAGAACCAGACAGAACAGAGTGGAAGCTAACGATGAGGAAGATGAGCTAACCGTGAGTGAGAGGTTGTGCAGAGCTTCACCAGCTCCGCCAGCAGTTCAATTCTGGGGGAGTTAGGTAAGGCCTGTGGGAGGGACCGAGAGGCTGGTAGAACTTCTTGATAAAGCATTGTGTTCTAGGGCTGGTGTGATGGCTTGATGATCAAGAGTACCTACCGTGCTCCCGGTGGACCACAGTCTGGTTCCTGGCACCCATGTCCAGTAACTTACAACTGACTGTAACTTCAACTCCAAGGGATCCAGCATACCCACACATACATACACATAAATAAATAAGTGATAAAATAAACCTCTAAAGCCAGCAGTTTTACAGTGTATTCTTGGCAAGCCACTAGCTTCAACCAGTCTCGGAACTAAGAATGCCCTCAGATAACCTCTAAAGCCTAGAGCATAGTTTCCCAACTTTGCTGGAACCTGCCTTTCTCTGGCCCCAAATCAAAGATCGTTTATTTAGGATTTTGTTTGTTCTACATCTAATAGCATCTCATGTAGCCACATTCACAATGGATGCAGCATTTAGGCACACCAGAATCTGTCATATGTAGGTCCAGAATAAACTCTTTCTTACTCCCTTTGAGGTGAGAACTGTTTTTTGCGCCAACAGTACCCTGACTCACAGTCGCAGCACCTGTGTTTAAGTTTTGCAGTCAGCTTTGATGTTGTATACACATGGCACATTATTCTAGGATCCAGTATAAAGTAAATCTCTCATCTTCAGTCTTAGAGGGTCCAAGTTTTATGTATCTTCAAAGATACATTTTCTGTTGCCTGCATTCATGAAAAATCTCCTTTATCACACAGCCTCCCAGAGAAAGGCTTTCATGGCAAGGATTTTAGGCTTTTTTTGCATAGTAACTTTAGCACATTTATAGACTCTTCTACTTCACCCAGAACACTAGGCTGGATTGTCCCATTCCTGTTACAAAGTACAGAAAGGAAAGAGTGGATATGTTAAACGTTCTTTTAAAAAATCGACGAAGAAGCTAGGTGTGGTAGTACATACCTATGTCTCTCCCACCTTCCATTAGGTCTTGCCTCCACCAGTGCCTTGGGGATTAAGTGTCCAGTGCATGAGTATTAGAAAAGTTGGAAATATTCCAGCTGTAGCAGGCATTAAGTGGAGTTTTGTATTCTTTCTCTGAAAATCTCAAGTGGAAACCTTAACAAGTATAAGGAAGGGAAAAAAATGTCCTCCTGTTCTCCATGGGAAAGTTCAAGGAAGTTCTGTAGTCCAGTTCTCCTGCAGCTGCATTGGCAGGACAGCTACACCTTACATTTATCTGGCCTGGCTTTGTGACAGATGGGAAAGGGGCATAGGAAGCCTTTATACAGTGGAGCTGATCCAGCCATGCTAGCAAAGGTCAGTGTAGCTCTGCTGTGCAACAGATGTCCCTTGATAGCAACTAAGCAAGCCATGGTCCTCTTTCCTGTGCATTGCAGTGAAAAATCCTCCTGTCCTGGTGCTTGACTTGGGGATTTTTTTTGAGATCTATTTATATCACTTTCCTGTGAGTAACTGGATCCAAGTCCATCCTTAACCCAAAGCCTTTGATCACAATACAAACTCAATATGTCCTCTCTTGCAGAGCACCAGCCTCCATACATCATTGCAGTGTTGCCCCGATATGTGGAGATCCGAACACTCGAACCAAGGCTTCTGGTTCAGAGCATTGAGTTGCAAAGGCCTCGCTTCATTACCTCAGGGGGGTAAGGAATGTCTCTCTTCACTGGCTGTGTTGCTTCCGAGTCTCTGTACCATTGTAAGTCCCATGCCTTCTTACCAATATTCTTCTGCCTCCAGATCAAACATTATCTATGTAGCCAGCAACCATTTTGTTTGGAGACTCATTCCTGTCCCCATGGCAACCCAAATCCAACAGCTTCTCCAGGACAAGCAGTTTGAACTGGCTCTGCAGCTTGCAGTAAGTCTTGTTCCTTAGGTTTGGGAGGCAGACTGCTTTCCTCATCATTTTCTAAAGCAGCTAAACATACTGTAGATATTTGTGTATGATTGTTTTTAGACCTATATTTATATAAATGAAGAATAAGCTGGGAGCCTGGGGACTTTGATTGAAGGTTTGAGCCCACCTTCAAATATCTACGTAACTGTAGAGTAAATGTCAATTATAATGCTGTCTTCTAGAAAGTAGTAGAAGAATAAAATAATTTAGTAGATATTATATTGTTTGGAACAATTAAAGACAATGCACACATTAACATATAGTACTAATCATAAATGTCATGATACTGTCTAGTTGAATGTAGCCACTAGAGGGCCCTTCATCTCTTTAAGCAGTGATTTCTCTTGGCCTGTGTGAACCTACCTCACTTGTTACATTGAACCAAGTCAGCCTTCTATTTACACCACTGGGCCAATCAGCTTTTTATCACTGCAGCAACAGACCACTTAGGAAAAGAGGTATTTATTCACTTCACATTTTCAGAGATCCAAAGTCCAAATTGCAGTGCAGGATCCATGACAAGGGCACTCCTTGGCTTCAATACCACCTGGACCAGATAGAAATACCAGGACATGCAATCAGTTACACCATCAGCACCCAAAGAGGATCAGGGCTCCTTTCATAGCAGCCCTCTCTCAAGAGTGTCTTTTGTCCCTAGTGACCCGAAAACCTTCCACTAAAGTCCTACTCTTGAAGGTTCACCCTCACTTCTCCGTATTGCCACCCAAGGAAACAAGTTCCCAGAACTGGAATCTATTGGGAGACACAGAGCACATGCAGCTCTTTACAGCCGCTCTGCTCTGTATTCAAGGACTGTTGTTCCCAGCAAAGCAGCAGTGTGTCTTGTTCCATTTTCTCTCCCATTGCTAGTGATTTTCCCCCCTTTATAATTTTTGAGACAAAGCTCTGTAGCCCATCCTGGTCCCAATCTTGTGGCAGTCTGCCCACCTCTCCCTCCCAAGTGCGAAGATTACAGTCATACACCGACACATGTAGCTCATGTGATATTTCTTATTGTCTGTGAGAGTGGATTTGATTTCCAGAAATGACCATGAGTCTCTGGACCTAACCTGGGCATCAGACTAGACAGGGGTCTTGCTGATGGTAATAGTAAGCTTAATTTCTAGATGCTCTTGCAGGTCTAGACTGTATCTGAGGCAGAAGCAGCAGTTATCTTTAATTACTTATGGTGGCTGCTTTTGTGTGTGTGTATGTGTATGTACTGGTACACATGCACCAATATCTATGTGCATGTGGAGGCCAGAGGACAGACATCCACCTTGTGACTGCTGTTTTTTTGCTACTGATAGAGTCTCTAAGTGGAACCTGGGGCTCATAAGTTTTGTAGGCTGGCTAGCCACCAAGCCCTGGGGAGTCTCCTCTCGGCCTCCCCAGTGCCGAGATTGCAAACACATACCACTGCCCCAGCCTTTCACATGGTTTAGGGATCAAACCCGGGTCCCTGTGCTTATTGTTTAAGTCCTTGATGGACTGAGGTATTTCTCCAGCCCATAGTGGCTGTTTTGAAAAGCAACTTTTACTTTGTGTGTGAAAATTCTGTAATTAAATTATAAGTTTTCCTCCCCCCTTTCTTTTGTCCTCTATACAGTCTTACTTCGACTTTAATGCTTTATACACACATGTAGACCAACAAATCTCTCCCGCTTGCCTGTTTCATGGCCACTTCTAAAATAGTTGACTCTGAGGTTTAATATTAATCACACACTGTTTTGTCTGTGGCTCAGGCTGTTACTAGCTAGCTCTTACATCTTAAATTAGCTTATTTCTATTAATCTGTGTGCTGCCACAGGTCTGGTGGATTACCAGTACTTTAACATCTTGCTTCTTAAGTAGCCAGATCTTGTCTTCCAGACTGCCCTTCTTCTTCTGTCTCTCTGCTTGGATATCTCACCTTCCTCTATCCTGCCTTGACACAGGCCAGAACAACTTTGTTTATTAAGAAATGGTAGTAATACACATTCACAGCGATCAGAAAGACCATCCCACACGCAGACACACACACACACACACACACACACACACACACACACACACACACACACAAAGAGGGAATTTAATGTGTCTTTCTAAAACCTAGGAACCACAAATGAGAGAGAAAAGTATATTTTTATTTCTCTTTCTGAGGCTGGCATAACTCACTTGGTTATTTCCAGCTTTCTCCATATTCCTGAAAATAACAACTTTGTGCTTCTTTATGGCTGAAACCAAATTCCATTGTGTATACATGCCACATTTCCTTTTCCTTACTCTGCTGCCAGACATCAGTGTGGCTCCAAAACTTAGTTGTTGTGAACAGTGCTGCAGTAGACACTGGTGTGCAAGTGTCTAGGATACACTTGTTGACTTGAAGCCGTCCATACCCAGGAGTGGTGAAGCTAGAAACCTCCACTCTGGTCTCCATAGCAGCTGGACTTGGCATTCCTACCTACAGGGTCTTCCTTCTGCGCTTGCCCTGCCAGCTCTGTTTGTTACTCATTTTCTTAGTGACTCTATTCTGACTGTAGTGAGCTGGAATCGCAATGTAAATTTAATTTGCAACTCTCTAGGGGCTAGTGAGGGTCAGCATTTTTCCTTATTTTTACTGGCATTCAGTATTCATCTTGAGTTTTTGTGTGTGTGCCTGTGTGAGCATGTAATAATAGACAGAGGTTGATGTGAGTGTACCTGTGTGAGCATGTGATGATAGAGGTTGATGTGAGTGTGCCTGTGTGAACATGTAATAATAGACAGAGATTGATGTGAGTGTGCCTGTGTAAGCATGTGATAATAGACAGAGGTTGATGTGAGTGTGCCTGTGTAAGCATGTAATAATAGACAGAGGTTGATGTGAGTGTGCCTGTGTGAACATGTGATAATAGACAGAGGTTGATGTGAGTGTGCCTGTGTGAGCATGTGATAATAGAGGTTGATGTAAGTGTGCCTGTGTGAACATGTGATAATAGACAGAGGTTGATGTGAGTGTGCCTGTGTGAGCATGTGATAATAGACAGAGATTGATGTGAGTGTGCCTGTGTAAGCATGTGATAATAGAGGTTGATGTAAGTGTGCCTGTGTGAACATGTGATAATAGAGGTTGATGTGAGTGTGCCTGTGTGAACATGTAATAATAGACAGAGATTGATGTGAGTGTGCCTGTGTAAGCATGTGATAATAGACAGAGGTTGATGTGAGTGTGCCTGTGTAAGCATGTAATAATAGACAGGTTGATGTGAGTGTGCCTGTGTAAGCATGTAATAACAGAGGTTGGTGTGAGTATGCCTGTGTGAACATGGGATAATAGACAGAGGTTGATGTGAGTGTGCCTGTGTGAACATGTAATAATAGAGGTTGATGTAAGTGTGCCTTTGTGAACATGTAATAATAGACAGAGGTTGATGTGAGTGTGCCTGTGTGAACAGGTGATAACAGACGGAGATTGATGTGAGTGTGCCTGTGTGAGCATGTGATAGACAGAGGTTGATGTGAGTGTGCCTGTGTGAGCATGTGATGATAGAGGTTGATGTGAGTGTGCCTGTGTGAGCATGTGATAGACAGAGGTTGATGTGAGTGTGCCTGTGTAAGCATGTGATGATAGAGGTTGATGTGAGTGTGCCTGTGTGAGCATGTAATAATAGACAGAGGTTGATGTGAGTGTGCCTGTGTGAGCATGTAATAATAGACAGAGGTTGATGTGAGTGTGCCTGTGTGAACATGTGATAATAGACAGAGGTTGATGTGAGTGTGCCTGTGTGAACATGTAATAATAGACAGAGGTTGATGTGAGTGTGCCTGTGTGAGCATGTGATAATAGAGGTTGATGTGAGTGTGCCTGTGTGAACATGTGATAGACAGAGGTTGATGTGAGTGTGCCTGTGTAAGCATGTAATAATAGAGGTTGATGTGAGTGTGCCTGTGTGAGCATGTGATAATAGAGGTTGATGTGAGTGTGCCTATGTAAGCATGTGATAGACAAAGGTTGATGTGAGTGCCTGTGTGAGCATGTGATAGACAAAGGTTGATGTGAGTGTGCCTGTGTGAGCATGTGATAAACAGAGGTTGATGTGAGTGTGCCTGTGTGAGCATGTGATAGACAGAGGTTGATGTGAGTGTGCCTGTGTGAGCATGTGATAGACAGACGTTGATGTGAGTGTGCCTGTGTGAGCATGTGATAGACAGAGGTTGATGTGAGTGTGCCTGTGTAAGCATGTGATAGACAGAGGTTGATGTGAGTGTGCCTGTGTGAGCATGTGATGATAGAGGTTGATGTGAGTGTGCCTGTGTGCGCATGTGATAATAGAGGTTGATGTGAGTGTGCCTGTGTGAGCATGTGATAAACAGAGGTTGATGTGAGTGTGCCTGTGTAAGCATGTGATGATAGAGGTTGATGTGAGTGTGCCTGTGTGAGCATGTAATAATAGACAGAGGTTGATGTGAGTGTGCCTGTGTGAGCATGTGATAATAGAGGCGGATGTGAGTGTGCCTGTGTGAACATGTAATAATAGAGGTTGATTTGAGTGTGCCTATGTGAACATGTGATAACAGAGGTTGATGTGAGTGTGCCTGTGTGAGCATGTGATAATAGAGGCTGATGTGAGTGTGCCTGTGTGAGCATGTGATAGACAGAGGTTGATGTGAGTGTGCCTGTGTGAGCATGTGATAGACAGAGGTTGATGTGAGTGTGCCTGTGTGAGCATGTAATAATAGACAGAGGTTGATGTGAGTGTGCCTGTGTGCGCATGTGATAATAGAGGTTGATGTGAGTGTGCCTGTGTAAGCATGTGATGATAGAGGCTGATGTGAGTGTGCCTGTGTGAACATGTGATAATAGAGGTTGATTTGAGTGTGCCTATGTGAACATGTGATAACAGAGGTTGATGTGAGTGTGCCTGTGTGAGCATGTGATAATAGAGGCTGATGTGAGTGTGCCTGTGTGAGCATGTGATAGACAGAGGTTGATGTGAGTGTGCCTGTGTGAACATGTGATAATAGACAGAGGTTGATGTGAGTGTGCCTGTGTGAGCATGTAATAATAGACAGAGGTTGATGTGAGTGTGCCTGTGTGAGCATGTGATAAACAGAGTTTGGTGATAGATAGCCTCCTCAATCATTCCCTTCGCTATTTTTTGAACCTGGAGATAACTATTTGGGCTAACCTGCCTGGTCTAGGGACTCTCTTCTCTGCCATCCCAACACAGGGGTTGTAGTTTTGCATAGCTGTACCTGGCTGGCTTTTTACTGGGGTGCTGGGGCTCTGAATTCAGTTCTTTAAGTATGTTACAGACTGAGCCATCTCTCCACCCCAGTATTTTATCTATTTAAAAATGTTTGTGTGTGTGTGCTTAGTGCCCAAGATGAATATGACAGTCTGCCTATTATTTCAGCCTTGGAAAGTGAGACAGATCATCCCCAGAGCAAGCTGACTAGCAAGACTAGCCATATCAGCTCTGGGTTTGATTGAGAGACCTTGCCTTATGAATAAAGTGGAAGAGTGATTGAAGGTAATTCTCTGCATCAACCTAGTATTTAGCATGCATCCACACACACATGCATGCACACACACATGCATCCACACACGTGCATGCATGCACACATGCGTCCACACACACATGCATCCACACACATGCATGCATGCCCCCTAGTCCCATGTACATGCACACATGCATGCACGCACACAAACACAAATGGAAAAAGGGGGGAAAAAGTGAAAACCAGTGTGGTACAGCTTTAGAACATTTGTTCATACTGACTTGAGCAGAAGGTATGTCATAAACGTCTGGGGAAAGCGTGAAGGAAAACAGACGCCTGTTCAGAAAGACTTGGTACACAGTGTAGGTACGGCTGTATGTTGACAGTGGTGGGGAGCAAAGGAGAAGAAACAGAAGCATTTTATTTGTGTATTTACTTAGTCTAAAATTTTGTTTGTTTGTGTACATATGTGTGAGTTGTGTGTGTGTTACAGCAAACGTGGAGGTCAGAGGACAGCTTTGTATAATGGGTTCTCTCCTCATATCTACCTATACATGAGTTCCAGGAAAAGACTTAGGTCACCATGCTTGTATAGCAAGATCCTTACCCACTGCGCCACCTCGCTAGTGAGAAGTGTTTTATTGAATTTATTTATTCATTACTGGTTTTTGTTTTTTGAGACAGGGTTTTACTGTGTAACAGCCCTGGCTGTCCTGAACTCACTTTGTAGACCAAGCTGTCCTCAAACTCACAAAGATCCACCTGCCTCTGCCTCCTGAGTGCTGGGATTAAAGGTGTGCACCACTATATTAAGTTCAAGCAATGACATTAAAAACAAACAAACAAAAGCATTAAATCTGGGGCTGGAGAGATGGCTTAGTGGTGTAGGGCACACTGTTCTTGCAGAGGATGGGATTCAGTTCCCAGCACTGTCAGGCAGCTCACAACTATCTTTAACTCCAGTCCTGAGAATCTGACACCCTCTTCTGGATTCTGCAGGCATACTAACACAGGAGAACATACACACACACACACACACACACACACACACACACACACACACACACACAAATAAATAAGTAAGTAAGTAAGTAAGTAAATAAATAAATAAATAAATAAATAAATAAATAAATAAATAAGAGTTAAAAAATAAAATAAATCTTTAAAAACATGTGCCAGCACTGCCCAACTTGAGAAGCATTTTGGAGAAACAAATTAAATTTAGTAAAGTCTCATCAAAAGCGATATAAGAGGGAAAGGTTAGCAGGAAAGATAAAGCAAATGATAGCTCATTTATTAGCCTTTGGCCATGAACAAGACATTTCCAAGCTCTTTAAGCCTCATCACCCTTCAGTCCTGGAGCATATTGGGCAATATCATTCTAGGGCTGTGCATGTGAGTGCGCACTCTTCTCCAGCTGGCAATCCCCTGGTGAGGTCTCTATTGGAATCCCCCTTCTCTTCTGACCTCACATTATTGTACTGGTGTCTTTCCCATGTGCTTCGGTTAGCCTCACTGTCCTGGAATTCTCTGTGTAGAACAGGTTGGCCTGACACTCACAGAGATCCCCTCTCTGTCTCCCAAGAGCAGGAATCAAATGAGTGCTTCCCGTGCCCCGCTCTGTTAACATTTTACCCTGTTTTGTTGTTGTTGTTGTTTTGTTGGGTTTTTGGGACAGGGTTTCTCTGTGTACCCCTGTGGCTGTCCTGTAATTCACTCTGTAGACCAAGCTGTTCTTGAATTCAGAGATCTGCCTGCCTGTGGGATTAAAGGCATGTGCCACCACTGCCTGGCAGATTTTGTTTTTAAATATTAACTTTAGACTTGATGAAATTTGGCCAGCATTCTATAACCATCCTTTTGTTTCCAGGATCAAATCTGGTATTCACATTCATTAATTAGCCTATATCCTCGGCGATCTCTAGATTGTGACAGTCTCTTCCTCTTCCCTTATTCGTCATGGCCTTAGTAGATTTCAGGGACACTAGTTAGGCATTCTGTAGAAGCCCCAGTGATGTTCATTGCATAGGTACTTTACAGTGTGATGCGAAGATTGCCGTGCATCCTCTCCTTGGATTTCCAGGCATCGGGCATGTATGTGTAGTATACATACATACATGTAAGCAAACACTCATAAAATAAAAAATATATTTTTAAATTATATAACCAAGGGCTAGAGAGATGACTCATAGGTTAAGAGCATTGGCCACACTTGCAGAGGACCTAGGCTGGATAACCTGTACTCATATGACAGCTCACAAGGGTCTATAACCCTAGTTTCAGGGGAATCTGATGCTTTCTTCTGGCCTACATGGGCACTGCACATATGCAGTACACAGACATATATGCAGGCATAACATTTATAAACTATATATTATATTATAATATATAATTGTCATAATTATAAATTAGAATCATAAATATTTTCAGTATTATAAATGTAATATATTCTTTATTATATCATGATGTATTATATATTCATATATTATACACATAATATATTTTTAATAAAAATATAAGTATATATAATTTGTAAAATATATCCACACATAAAATTAAACAGGCGGTGGTGGTGCACACCTTTACTCCCAGCACTCAGGAGGCAGAGGCAGGCAGATCTCTATGAGTTCAAGACCAGCCTGGCCTACAGAGTAAGTTCCAGAACACCTAGAGCTACAGAGAGAAACCTTGTCTCAAAAAACCCCTGAATGAATGAATGGATGGATGGATGGATGGATGGATGGATGGATGGATGGAAATTATGTACCAAGTGTTAATACAGTTAGTTGCTTTAAGAAATAAACGTTTTCATTAAAAGATCACGAGGCAGTCTGTGCAGCAGGTACCGTGTTGCTCTTGTACATTTTAGTTTCTAGGGTGTTTACCACCTAGAATGAACAGAGCAAATATTTGGGGAGTGAATGAGCTTTTATGTATGTATTCTGTCTCTTCTTAGGAAATGAAAGATGACTCAGACAGTGAAAAGCAGCAGCAGATCCATCACATTAAGAACTTGTATGCCTTCAACCTCTTCTGCCAGAAGCGCTTTGATGAGTCCATGCAGGTCTTTGCTAAACTTGGCACAGGTAACAAGCAGGTGTGGCTTTGGGATAGGAACTGCTGGTGAATGAGAGAGTGGGGAAGATGGGAGGAAACTAGAGCAGGAGAGACTCTCGTCACAGTTGACTTCCTGCCCTACCCTGTCTAATGTGGTCTCACCCGTTAATGCACGCTTCCAGCTTTCCAGAATGCTTTGTCCTCACCATTAGAGAGAGGTAACAGTCATCTACAAAAGTGCATGATCAGCTAGTGTTCACTGAATGTAGGGCTGGATAGAAGTTCTTCAGCTAACCAGTAGGTCATTGTTGAGAGCCAGCACAGGCCAGTGCCACAAAACCTCCTCACTGTTCGAGTGTGGTGGTGAGGAGTAGGTACATGGGAAGTGACCTGTGTGGTGGCTTGAGCGAGAATATTTGGTCCCCAATTGGTGGTGCTCTTTGGGAGGTTTCAGAGGAATCCTTGTGGGAAGAAGTATGTCACTGGAGGAGAGCTCTGAGAATCTAAAGACTCTTGCCAAGTCACTTTCACTCTCTGCTTCCTACTTGGGGTTCAAGATGTGACCCCCCCCCCCCAGCTTCTGCTCAAGCCACCCCTCCCAGGACAGACTCTTATCCCTCCAGAATCTTAAGCCACTTCTACATGTTGCCTTGGTCGTGTGACAGCAATAGAAGAGTAACTGGTCGACCCCAGCTTCAGTTTTCTCCTCTACAAATCATGCCAACAAAAGGGGCAGAATAAAGATCCCTAGGGTAGTCTGTGGTTATGAGGTGGTTAGAACAGTGCACAGTGCTGTACCGTGTATCCATTACTACATCCATTTGGATCTCTTCCACATCTCCTTCATCCTCTTTCCCTCCCTGGCCAGTAACTTAGGTTCTTTGTTATGAGTAATGGAGATCAGTTCTGAGTAATTTCACTAGAGTCTGATCAATCAAACAGGGGTCAGTGAATCGTTAGGTGGTGCATGAAAGGCCCACAAAATTGATGGGTCAGTTTTGCATGGTACCAGAGGGAACTCTGGAGGTCCCCAAAGCTGGAAGAAGGACAGAACTTAGTTGATAGCCACAAAAGACTGGGTGACCCTGCTCTGACATAACCACTTCTTTAGCTATTGCCCCTACCAGCACCATGGTGTTTCGTCCCCCATAAAAGTCACTCTCTGCAATGTATCAGCTGTCAGCACCTGAGGTCTTTGGCTAAACAATCCATTTCCAAGGGTGCTCACTGTCATGGCTGACAAGTTGGTGCTGTCTGGGTCCTAGGCCCTCAGTTCTTATTCAAGTGAGTCTTCATGGAACTGACTGAGTGTTGTGTGCAGCAGCTGGATTTTTCCAGAGGGTGTAATCTAGGATTGTAGCTAGGTGGACACCTCAGTGCCTTTGTGACTGTCATGCCTGCTGTATTTTGTTGCTGTACAGGGGTCGTTATAGGCTTAAGAGAAACCAGACTCCTCCTGAGGGAGGAGAATCATATTGTTCAAGAGGACTATGTGGGATGGACATGTGCCACACTTATTATCCTTGCTAAACTTTCTCAGGGTTGAAGGGATGTGATCACCAAGATTAGGGCATGACCCCATTCCTAGACTGTATTAGTGTAGGGAAGGAGGTTTGGGCCCTCTGATTCTGAAAGCTGAGGCAGTCCTCCAATCACAATACATACAGTTTGCAAGAAAGAGCCCACCAAAAGGAAACAGGTTGCTGTTGAGAAGGGAGGTGGAACTGGAGAAATCCATCAGTCAGATTTCAGGTGATGGCCATTACAAGCATAAGGACCTGATGTCAATCCACAGAAGCCATGCAAAAAAGCCAAGTACAGTGGTTTATGATTATATGTCATCCCAAGTACTGAGACTTGGGAACAGATCCCCTGTGTGCTTGGTATTTACTTCACCTGTACTGGCAGCTTTCCCAGGTGCTTTAACTTAGCAGAAAATATGTCCTTGAAGCGGCTAACCAGCTGCTATTTGCATTAAAGTAATACTTTTGGAAGGTTTCCTGTTTCTTTTAGGTCTGGTGTGGTTAAACTTTCATCTGGAGTTGAGAGCCTCCTTTTCCCACCATTTCCTAACATTAGTGATCTCAGGGAGAGAATACCCACAGACCACTGCGATTGTCATCTAATATGATGTCATTTCCTACTTTAGTAGCCCAACTCGGGTGAGTCTGGAATGCCACGCCAGAGATGACTTTAGGAACACAGCACTGGTGAGAAAGCCATTTAGAGACACGTTAGGTGTGAGCCAGTGGAGAGCACTTTCATGTGGCTGAAATACTATTTACAAGCTCAAGACCCCTTCCCCCATTGCAGCATGGAGTGATCCAGATGTCTGTGTTTGCTTCTCTGCCACCCTCTTCTGTGTTCCACTGATAAGCTCCTTGTCACTACAGCCTTATGTCTCAAGGAGTCTGGATTGCACTTGAATATGAAACAGGCATATCTACAAATGGGGCATTTTAGTTACCACTTGACAGATGGTGTCTCAGTGAGCCATGCCAGGGTCCAGGGAAAAGTATTCTAGGCTAAGAAAACAGCCAACACATGTACATGAGGTAGGAAAAGTGCCTGGGAATTCAGGAATTAGCCAGTCAACAGAGTGGACAGAGCTGCCTGATGGCCTTTCTCTGCCTGAAGGATGTGGTTTCCGTGTGTTCTCCTGTGTCTGGGCCCTTGGTTCAGAACCCCCTCCTCTCTAAGCAACCCTAAGTGTTGATAGTGCCAGCTCTGCCTCAGTCCTGGGTTTCAGGGCAATAAGCAAGTCACAGGTACACAAAGTTCATGTATGAGAAGCCACTCAGTTAAACAGGAGCAGAAAGACGAAGTAAGGCCAGACATGGTGACTGACATCTGTGTCATCCCAGAGCCCTGGAAGTTCAGATAGTAGGACTGTACAAAGCTATCCTGGGCTATATAGTGAATTCTAAGCAAGCCTGACACGGAGTTTGAGAACCTAGCTCCACAACCAAACAAAAATAAGAAAGAAGAGGTAGCCCAGGCCCTGAAGACGAAAGAAGAAAATGGAATGTGAAAGGAACCGTGAGCCAGTCTCTTCCTGTGTCCAATGTGTCATTTGGTGATGTGTGATAGACCATGTCAGAAAGATACACTGGAGCTAGATTTCAAAGAACCTTGAAGCCCACAAAGGAGCTTGGAGTTTGATAGGCCTTAGGCAACATCAAGGCCTTTTGGCTTTGCAGAGCTGAGCTTGAAGCCTGGGACTTGAACATGCTAGAGTCCTACCCTTGAGCTAGCCTCTCATCACAGGGTCTCAGCAGACTGCTTATAGGTGTAGGTGTAGGCAGAGGCGGTGTGTGCACCCCCATTCTCCATAGCTCCTCCCCAAAAGTTGTGCTTTGGTGGGGCTCTCATGCTGCCAGCTCCTCTGCTTAGCTGCCAATCTTGTCGGTGCTTAGATTCCTAACCCTGAGGAACAGGGTCTTTGTAGATGGCCCAACACTGTGACATGGGTTAGGTAGATTTGGAGCCTCGAGGGAACACTCCCCTTCTATTTGGTCTGCCAGTGACTCCTGCCCATTGCAAGGGGGTGGCCTTCCATTGCCCAGCTCTGCCATTTTATAAGGGAAAATAAAGTATAAGTTGTTGGTACAAAAGTTTTAAGAATGGGAGGAAGATCTTTTAAGAAAATTTGATCCGAATTTGTTACTCATTTTGTCTCTTCTTCATACAGACATTTTCAACATTTACACAATTTTAACAGAAGTGTGATCATAAAATCATATACTTTCTTTGTATACTTCATAATTACAGTGTGCACTATGTCACAACACTCTGGCCAGCTGAAGTAAATACTTTATTCTGCTGTTGAAAGATTTATGCATTGTTTCCAAAATTGCAGTTATAAATAACGTGCCTTTTTCATACACACTCTGGCTATATACTAAGTTCTAAGGGTTGGGAATCTAAGCACTGACAAGAATGGGCAACTAAACAGAGGAGCTTGGCAGCATGGGAGCCCCAAAAGTACCTGGGGGTGGTTATGTGGATTATATGTACCACATTGGAACACCATTTGTAGTCAGAAGTTTTCTGACCTGTTCTAGCCCTGAGGTCCAGACCCGAAGTTCCATAGCTGCTTAGTCCCAAATAATTACACCAAGGTTTATATTAATTACAAGTTGTTTGGCCTCTGGCTCAGCCTTATACTATCTGACTCCGACACTTTAAGCTAGCCCATATTTCTTATTTATGTTTGCCATGTGACCCTTGTGCTCAGTGCAGCATTCTCGCCCCGCTTTCATTTCATCTTGCTGGCATCTCTCCCTGACTCTGCCCTCCTTCATCTTTATCTCTGCTTGGATTTCCTGCCTGCCTCTAAGCGGCCTTGCCATAGGACAAAACAGTTCTTTATTAATCAGTGATATTAAAGCATATTCACAGGGTGCAGAAAGACATCCCACATCATTTCATTACAATAAATTTTTATCACTTTAAAAAAATTACTCTGTGTGAGGTGTGTGTATGTGTGTGGGGGTGTGTGAGTGTGTGTACGCACACAAGTTTGTTGGTCGTACAAGGCTTTTTCTTTTAGCCACCACCCAGCTCCCAAATCATGACACAAAACTTACTAGAAACGCTCGGCCTAGTTAGGCTGGCTTCTCTGTATCTCTTTTAACTTTAACCTGTTTCTCTTTATCTGCCTTTTGCCTCAGCTCGTTACCTTTCTTCCCTCACTGTTTCTCTGTGTCTCACTGGCTCTTGCTCTGGGCTTGTTTCTCTGTCCTCCTCTCCTTCCTCTCTGAAGTCTACATTTCTCTTCCTGTGTATCCTCTCGGCCTCAGACCAATCAGGTGCCTTAGGCAGGCAAGGTGAAACAGGTGCAACAGATCTTTACACAATTAAACACACATCCTTACATCATTTAACAAATGCACCCTAAATAAAAGTAACACACCTTTACACAAATATTCTACAACATAAACTAATACGTCTTTGCCTAGTTGAACGAATATTGAACAACAGTCTTTTTCATTTAAATAACAGTTTTTTTCTATGCAAGTTTTGAAAAGTCTGATTCTTTTAGAGAGTTGATAAATAGTTCTAAATCTGTCTCTGTGAGTCATGCCATTTTTGTGACATTTTAGTGAAATTTACCTGTAGTGTTAAGATCATAACTAGCTGGCTTATTAAGTTTGACTAAGCTTAGACTGACTCCCGTGGTTGAGGGGTAGTCCAGGCATGCTATGTATGTCTATAGTTGTAGCACTTGTGAGGCAGAGGATTGCCTAGTCTGGATAGTAAGGTCATGATCAGCCAGGGTCACACGGACTTTGTCTCCAAACAGAAAGTGAGATAAGCAATAAACCATGGGTCTGGAGCTTGCTTTGCTACCATAGTCATATTGTGGTTTGTGTGTTCGCCTTTCTACAGATCCCACCCACGTGATGGGCTTGTACCCTGACCTGCTGCCCACAGACTACAGGAAGCAGCTGCAGTACCCCAACCCGCTGCCCACACTTTCGGGTGCCGAACTGGAGAAGGCTCACTTAGCTCTCATTGACTACCTAACTCAGGTAGGCCTGGCCACAGGTGTGTGGGAGCCTCTGCTCAGTGCCCATCCCTGCTTCTCTGTAGCAATGATAGGGATGCAAGAGGTGCATAAGTGCATGTTGTGGACGTCAGAGTGGGCCATCTGCTGCCGCCTTCAATTTAGTCCCATGGGCTCTTTTAGTTTGCCTTATAAATACTTTTTTGAATTCTCTGAGAATTACACATAATGTATTTTGATTATATCCACCCTTAATTCCTCCCAGACCTCCCCCTAACTTTGTGTCCTCTTTTAAAGAAAAACCCATTGTCTCCAGTTTGTGCTCTGTATACTACTTAGGTATGAGACCATCCACTAAGGCCATACCCTTAAAGTCTTCAATTGACACTTGCTCCCCTAGAAGCCAACAGCTACTCATAGCTCCTTGGTTAAGGGTGTGGGCTATTTTGTTTTAAATCAAATCTCATATCAGGAAGTATATTCACAGTAACTTATTATCTGACCTAAAGGAGTAAATTATTATGGATTTTTCATACTTTACTTAACTGTGTGGTGGGGGAAAATGCCTATCGTTTGGGAAACATAGAAAGTATAAGCCACAGGAGCATAGTGGTGCATGCCTTTAATCCAGCACTTTGGAGACAGAGGCAGGCAGATCTCTGTGAGTTTGAGGCTAGCCTGATATATAGATAGCCAGAGTTACACACTGAAACTCTGCATCTAAAACAAAGTATAAGCCAGAAACATAGTTCTCCCCGAGAAAAGTAACTAACATTTAGCATTGTTTTAGTTTCTTATATGTATTTATGAACTAGCTTCCGCCTGTTTGTTTTAAGGTTTTTTATTTTTATGTATACGGATGTTGTGTTGACATGTGTGTCTGTATAATACATGCCTGATGTCAACAGAGGACAGAAGAGGACATTGGGTGCCTTAGAACTGGAGTTATAGATAGCTGTAAACAGACAGTCCTTTGAAGAAGAGCCTGTGTTCTTAGTGAGCCATTTTTCCAGCCCATTTTGTTTTATTAATTAATTTGTTAAATAAAAATCAAATACAGCTTAAAATTTAGCCATATATTGGGAAAGTCCTTCCTTGTCAATAAATATTCTTCTATAATATATGTTTATGATTTAGCTTTTTCAATTTATTATTGTTGACAGATTAATGAAAGTTTAAGGTCAGCATTACAACTTAACTCTTCCTAAAACTCTGTTTTTTGAAATAAGATCTCATGTAGTTAAGGATGACCTTGAACTTCTTTTTTTTTAAATTTTTTTTAAGATGAACTTATTTTCTGTACTTATTGAGGGTGAGAAATTCAAGGTCAAGGTGACAGAACTTTTGAAGCTTGAGAATTCAGTCTCTACTTCCAAGACAAATAGTGAATCTTCAGAAATAATGAAACCTGCTTCTCATGGATAATGTGGGAATGTCTTTCTGTATGCTGTGCATATCAATCTTTAAATAAAGGACTGTTTTGGCCATGGCAGACACCGTAGAAGAAGTAGGTGGGGAAGCAGAATAGTTAGGAGGAGGGTGGAGTCAGAGCAGATCAACCCAGCCGCCAAAGAAACGTAAGGAGCACAGGTGAGCCACAGGCCACGTGGCATGACAGATTAATGATAATGGGTTGAGCTAAGATGAAAGAGCTAGCTAACAATGTGCCTGAGCCATAGGCCAAACAGCATGAAGCTAATAGAAGTGTTTGAGTCATTTCTGAGGACCTAAGCAGCTGTGGGCAGCTAAGGGGTCTGGGGCGACAGGTCTGGACCTCTGGCTGCCCGGGGCCAGAAACCTTATTGTAACACATAGAGCCAGAGTTAGAACTTTGTATTAAGAGCAGTTTCTTAGACCGTGAACTTCTAAGCTTCCTGTCTAAGCTTCCTGCTTTCATTTCCCAAGTGTCCAGCACTACACAGTTTATGTGATTTGGGAATTTGTAAATGGTTGACAAGTGCTCACCAACTGAATTGTATCCCCAGCCCTCCTTCAAATTTCTTAACTCACATTTTGTCACAAATTGTTCCTGCTGATTCTCTGTGTAGGCGTTTGTATCAGAGACTATAGATATTGCTTTATGCACCTTGTGGGCTCTGAAAAGTATCTCTGGGAAATTGTAATGCTGCATTTCACTGCTGCTTCAGGGTCATTGAGTGTCAGCCTGTCTGATTGGCATCTCAGCCTTGATGTGTCCTTGACTTTGAGCCCCAGGGTACCCAGTTATGACTGGCAGCCTGCAAGCACCACACCCGCTTGTCACATTGTTCACACTTTGGAGCCTTGAACCAAGTAAAGACAATTCTTGGGACATAGTATTTCCAGAAGCCTGTGTCCTTAGGTATGGGACAAGCACACTTCCTTCCCTGGTCCCCAGTGACCTTGGAGATACCATGAAATGAAGCAGCACCAGTGTTTTGCCAAATAAGACCATGATCGCTGGTAGACACAAAGAAGTACAACCCAGATGACCACACTATCTGAAGACTGTTTTATTCATTCATTTATATTGAAATGGGGTCTCACTATATTGTCCAGACTGAGCTTGAATTCATCACCTTGAATCCTCTACTCCGCTTTCTGAGTAGCTGTGATTACAGACCTGTGCCTTCACACTCAGCTGGAGGGGGTTTTAGAAGGAGCAAAAGCTAATCTTCAAAACAAGAGGGTTTGGAGTGCAGCTCTATGGTGGAGTGCCTGCCTGGCAGATGCAAGGCCTAGGTCGGATCCCTAGCCCTCCACAAACAAAGCAGGAGACATCACCATTATCACTGAATCTGTGGCAATGTGAGTCATATCTTTTTATCTCTGGCAAAATGTGAATGCTGCTGTGAGATCCTGGGTGATTTGATGGTATCCAGAGTTAACTCAGTAGCTCCGGTAATGAAGGAAGATCTCTAGTCCTGGCCTTGACCCATGTTTTTGCCATTTACAGAAACGAAGTCAGTTGGTGAAGAAGCTGAATGACTCGGATCACCAGTCCAGCACCTCCCCCCTCATGGAAGGCACGCCCACCATCAAATCCAAGAAGAAGTTACTACAAATCATTGACACCACCCTGCTCAAGTGCTACCTCCACGTGAGTTGTGATGCCAGCCCTCGCTCTCCAACTCTAGGGATGTTACAGGGATCTCTATAGACTTCCACTAGTGACAGAGAGATTTTGGAGGAGACCTCCAAGCCTGTGAGTTGTGATTAGGAGAATACAGCAAGATATTCATTTGAGAGGTTCCTTTGCTAGTAAAATTGAAGTTAATGTCACAGTCTCAACAGGGACAATAATACCTCAAGAGAAGGAAGCACATTGAGACATATGTGCTGAAGGGTATAAACATGTCCTAAAGGCCACTGCTTGTTCCTGTAACAAGGACCATTTGCTTATGTGGGGCCTTTGAGGCTGGAGCAGGCTTGGGCTAGTGAAGGATGGGGCTTCCAGAAAGAATCTTCTGCTGCCTCCCATGATCCTGTGTCAGCATCCTGTCACCCCCACAGACAAACGTGGCCCTGGTGGCTCCCTTGCTGCGCCTGGAGAATAATCACTGTCACATCGAGGAAAGTGAGCACGTACTGAAGAAGGCTCACAAGTACAGTGAGCTGATCATCCTATACGAGAAAAAGGGCCTCCATGAGAAAGGTGACTCGTTAGGGCCAGGGGCTCCTGTATATTGGCAGCATCCGATGGACCTGACACGGGGAAGAGGCTCATGGGTTTGTTCTTGGGCTTTTTGGCCAGCTCTGCAGGTGCTAGTGGACCAGTCCAAGAAAGCAAACTCACCTCTGAAAGGCCACGAGAGGACAGTACAGTATCTACAGCACTTGGGTGAGCCCTGTTATTGTGGTGGTTTTGAGACAGAGTCTCTCTGTGTAGACCAGGCTGGCCTCGAACTTAGAGAGCTTCACTTGCCTCTGCCTCCTGCTAGGATTAAAGGCATGTGCCCCTTTAATCCAGCCTGAGCCGCACCCTGTTCGTGTGGGTCTAGTCAGCCCCTTCCCTTGTATTCCATCAGTATCAATAGATCAAGAATAGAACCAGGAAGCCCTTTAGTGTGTGGACAGACCATGAGGAACAAGCAGGTCTAAATGGTCTAAATGGCTAGTGCTTAGATCTGTCTTGTCCACAAAATGAGTCCATACTTGCACACCTACCCTTCCAATCTTATTGGAAGGCCTGACTTTTGTCTACTGCTAACAAACCTTACTTTTCCTTTGAAGGCACAGAAAACCTACATTTGATTTTTTCTTACTCCGTGTGGGTGCTGAGAGACTTCCCAGAAGATGGCCTGAAGGTAGGTCATAAGCCCCCTGGATTGTCTGGTGCCACAGTTGATCCAGATTATATTTGGTGAAAGAGCCATAGATAGAGGAGAAGGCTCCTTACCCCTTTCCCCTCAAAGTGCCTGCAGCACCAACACTTGCCAGAAGCTGTGTTTGTGGCCTGAATCAGAGGTTCTGCTTGTAGAAGTCAGGTTTTTTGTTTTTTTGGTTTTTTTTTCCTGACAGATATTCACTGAAGACCTCCCGGAGGTGGAGTCTCTGCCACGAGAGCGCGTGCTCAGCTTCCTAATAGAGAATTTCAAGGCTTTGGCCATTCCCTATCTGGTAAGATACAGTTTGGTTTGCTCCGAAAGAAAGACTTTAAACCCAGTCCCTAGGAACATATGAATCACTCAGGCAGTGCAGATTCCAGGTCGGGTGGGGGTCAACTTGTGTCCTGGTGGGGATATTAGGATGGTTATTTCTGCTTCCTCTGAAGAAAGCAGTCCCAGGGAGCAAGCTAGGGACGCTGCTCTTAACAAAAGCTCCTCAATCTAATAGAGAACTGACGGGGCCAAGAATGATGACATTAAACCCAGCACTGGGGAGGCCGAGGCAGGCAGATCTCTGAGTTCAAGGCCAGCCTGCTCTACAGAGTGAGTTCCACTTTAGATTGAAAATTGAAGAAACCTTCCCTGACCTCAGAAGAGTTTTGTGGTTTTGGAAGAGCTGCCTCTTGGTAATCTTTGCAGCTTAGTTAGGTACCTGGGAGACTGGGAGATGGGCTCATAGCACGGAGGGTACCAATGAGAATGATCTTCATTCCGCCTCAGGAGCACATCATCCATGTGTGGGAGGAAACAGGCTCACGGTTCCACAACTGCCTGATCCAGCTGTACTGTGAGAAAGTACAGAGTCTGATGAAAGACTACCTTCTGTCCCTGCCCACAGGTACCAGTGCCCATCCAAAGCAGGTAGCCCCAGACCTTAAAAATCAGACAGCCGGTGCCTGTGTGTAGTGTGGAGAAACGGGCCCTGTTCTCTGTGGGTAGGAGGACCTTTAGGGGAGTCCGAGACACTCAGACTCTGGAGCCCTATCTGGGTATGGGTATCTCCTGGGTAGGACAGGACAGATCTGTTTGCAAGATGGCAGCTGTGTTGCTAAGAGCATGTTGCCACACTGATGTTTTAGGGCCAGAGAGGCCATGAAGTAAAAGAACTACTGGAAGTCTCTTTGGAGGCATTTTCTTGGTCACAGGGTGACATCACTGGCCCCATTGCCCTCATTTGACCCCACAGTGTTGCCTAGCAGCACCCTTTCATGTAGAGCTTGGTTTCCCTTAAAGGCAAAAATCCGGTCCCTGCTGGAGAGGAGATGGGCGAGCTGGGAGAGTACCGTCAGAAGCTGCTCATGTTCCTGGAGATTTCCAGCTACTATGATCCTGGCCGCCTCATCTGTGACTTTCCCTTTGATGGTGAGTGTCTAGCTTAGAGCCAGAGCTGTTTTAGCTAAACTCGATGGAGAGACTCATGTCTGCCTTTATTGCTGTTGTCCAGCCCTCCGAGGTGGGTGTGTGAGGGCCCAGGCCTCCAGGATCATGCTCTGTTCCTTCACAGCTGAGAGAAGATTCTGGGTGTAAACAACTACTAATTTGTAGATTGCCATCTGCTGCTTTAGAAGGAGTTCTTGTTGCAACTGAGTGTTGGGCTCTTGTAGCCTGGCCATGACTCACTGAGAAAAAGATAAACCTGTCTGGCATTAGCTCTTTATCACCAACGGGAAACCTTTGCCTCACCTTCATTGGCAGTTCCAGTCTATATAAACTTGGCTGGTTGATGAGTGTTCTTACTCAGTTTTTGAATGATTGTTAAAAGGTTAGATATAGCCAGTGTAGTGTGATGGCCCACATGTTCAATCCCAGTATTTGGGAGGCAGAGGCAGGCAGATCTCTGAGTTTGAGGCCAGCCTGGTCTACAGAGTGATTTCCAGGACTGTCAGGGCTACATGAGTGTAGTATTAAGTTTCTGATCTTTCTGTCCTTGCCCTGAGGTTCTGGCCCACAGACCACAGAAACACACAGCCGGTTACATTAGTTTTATGCTGATTGGCCTAGGGCCCAGGCATATTAGTTGCTAACTCTTTACTCTTAAACTAACCCATGATTCTTGTCCTGTTCAGCCATGCAGCTCAGTACCTTTCCTCAGCAGCATTTCAACTTCTTTCCTCTGTGTCTTCTGGCATCTCATCTCTGTGGCATCTCTGCTCTGCTCTTCCTTTCCCAGAGTTTTCCCAGTCTGGTAGCCCCACCCACACTTCCTGTCTGCCTTCAGCCAATCAGCGCTTTTTATTAAACCAGTAGGCAAGGCAATTATTTACAATGTAACAACATAATCCCATTACACATGAGGCCCTATCTACAAAAGAATAAAAAGAATAAGTAGAATTGGTACTTACCACCTAAATTAGCTTCCTTCTCCTTTAAAAATTATTTGAATACTTTTCTCTCTTTCAAAAAAAGGTAATATTTTCTGCTGTTTTATTTCTTGATACTTTTAGTATTTTGGCGTTTGGGATTGAACCCCCCTACATGTGCGTGCACTCTGTCTCTGAGCTGGATCCCCAGCCCTTTCTTTTGTTTGACTCTTTCTGTTTTAGGAGGATTGGTTTGTGTTTTTCAAAAACTCCCTTTTATTTATTATTCTTTATTTCCTGCATTGCCTGTTTGTGTATATATGTGCCCTGATGCCTATGTAGGGCTCAAAGGACACCTTGGACATGGCCCAGGGACTGAACTCAGCTCATCAGAGTTGGCAGCAAATGCTTTACCTGCTGGACCATCTTGGCTCTCTCCCCTGCAGTCCTCTCTTATGTTTTTCTGTTGCCCCGGTAACCGGACCTGGCCTTCTTAGTCCCTCCTCTTGTGCATGTGTCAAGTGTCCTTTCCCCTCCTAGGCCTCTTAGAAGAAAGAGCTCTCCTGCTGGGCCGCATGGGGAAGCACGAACAAGCCCTCTTCATCTATGTCCACGTCTTGAAGGACACAAAGATGGCTAAGGAGTAAGTCAGCCCTGCCCTCCCACTTCCTATGGAGTCTCAAGGCAAGCCCTCACAGAGAGCAGCCAGAAAGGCCATCCCACACCCGCTGCAGAGGGCACATCACATCCCTCTGCCTGTCCTCACCATGTCCTCCTTTGCAGGTACTGTCACAAACACTATGACCAAAGCAAAGACGGCAACAAAGATGTGAGTAGCAGCTGGGACCAAGGGAGAATATGCACTTCGGTCACTTTAGCAGACCCTCCCCGCGTGGCCACGGTGGCACTTGTACCAATCACCGAGACACCGACATGTCAGTGCACTAAATGATTGTTAGCATGTTTACTGAGGAAGAAACTGAGTCACCGTATGTCCTGGTTTACTTATGACTTACATATCTGTTGTCACATAGCTGATTAGTAGTAGCACCTTGTCCTTCTCAAGAGTTCTAATTCCTATATTAAATTAATGTGGATTGGCCTCTCTCAGGGCAAGGGTCTGATTACACATTGATTTATTGGTATCAGGAGACATTTGTGATTGATGTGTTGGAAGTGGGAGTGGGAATCGGGCTAGAGGTCAGAGATGCTGCTAAATGATGCATGGGACGGCCCCAATGACAAGGGAATATCTATCCCCACATGTTACGAGTGCTAGAATTGGGGACTGAAGTAGGCCCTCTGAATGTGGATGACCGCTGTATATCGTGGGCAGTTTGTGGGGCCTTTGGCAGTGGGATCCTGATTTATCCCTAGTGCATGAACTGGCCTAGAGAGGGAAGCCTTGATCCAGGGGGAGGGGCTTGGCCCTGCGTAGGGGGAGGGGCTTGGCCCTGCGTCAGCCTTATATGTCAGACCTTGACTTCCCTTGGGAGGTCTTATCCTCTTTGAGAAGTGGATGGGGAGTGAGTGGGAGGGAGTTGGGGGAGTGAGTGGGAGAAAGGAAAGTTGGTATGTTAAAAAAAAAAAAAAACTTAAATAAAAATAATTTAGAAAGAGCTAGGATGCTGTGACTTTGTGGTACTAGAACCAGTCAGAAATGTGGCCAGACTCTCAGCCTTCAAAGCATAAGAAAATGAAGATTCTTTGGGTTATTTTGCAGTGTTAACTTTCAGTGAATGGTATAGCATTAAACAGGTACAAGGCATTCAGGAAGAGAGCAACGGAGACACCCTCATTTTCCTGTTTGACTTTGCCAAAGATTAAGGAGGAAGTGATGAGTTTGGAGTGGGGATTCCGGGAGGGTTGCTGCTAGCCTCTCATGCATGTTTGTATCTGTGTAACAGGTATATCTGTCCCTGCTTCGGATGTACCTGTCACCCCCCAGCATTCACTGCCTGGGGCCAATCAAACTGGAGTTACTGGAACCACAGGCCAACCTCCAGGCTGCCCTGCAGGTCCTACAGCTGCACTACAGCAAATTAGACACCACCAAGGTCAGGGGCCGGCAGGTGGAGCTGGAGTGAGAAGTGGGCTGATGAAGGTCTCGCTGACCTCCCTAACCTGTCTCCATCCTGTTTCTGCCCCTAGGCGATCAACCTTCTGCCAGCAAATACTCAGATCAATGACATACGCATCTTTCTAGAAAAGGTTTTGGAAGAAAATGCACAAAAGAAACGGTTCAATCAAGTGCTCAAGAACCTTCTCCATGCCGAGTTCCTGAGGGTATGGGCCTTCCACACTTGTGGGTAGTCTTTGAGGTCTGTTTGGTTGGTTGGCAGAATAGTTAGTTGGTTGGTTGACACAGGGTTTCTCTGTGTGACTGCTCTGACTGTCCTGAAACTCATTCTGTAGACTGGGCTGTCCTCGAATTCACAGAGCTCTGCCTGCCTCTGCCTCCCGGGTGCTGGGACTAAAGGTGTGTGCCATCCAGTGGCTTTGGGTTTTAATCGGGACAGTTTTCACAGGCAGCACATAGCTCAGGTGATCCAGCAGTTAGTATGGTGTTTAATAGAGTCTATGTCAGCTGCAGACACAAACATTGCCAACTGTACTGTCTACACATGGACATGGAGCTTCTCCAATCTCTTGCAGGTTCAGGAAGAGCGGATTTTACACCAGCAGGTAAAGTGCATCATCACTGATGAAAAGGTCTGCGTGGTATGCAAGAAGAAGATTGGGAACAGGTGAGCCCTCCCTGAGCGGCATCTGGATGCAGACAGGGCAAGTGGAGTTCCCTGGAAGTGGAGATGCAGGCTAGATTCTTGCCCTCAGTTTATCTGTTGCTTTGCAGCTTAAGGGAGAAAGTTTATTTTGGCTCACAGATGGATGCAGGAGCTTGAGGCAGCTGGTCACACTGCATTTACAGTCAAGAAAGTGAGAGCCATGAGTGATTCCTAGCGCTGCCTCTCCATTTGCCACAGTCCCTCCCTAGGGAAAGTCCTGCTCATTCCAGATTGGTTTTCCCACATCAGTTAATGAAATTGAGATAATCCCCCACAGGAATGTCCAGAATTCCACCTCCCAGGTGACTGTAGATTCTGTCGCATGGACAGCACTAACTTCACACCCACCAGTGAGAGAAAGAAGCTGTCTCGTATCATTGACTTTTTGAGTTTTGAGAGAGAAAGTCCTATTATTTGTGGGGGAGAAACTTCGCTAATTTAAAAACCTGATAAATGGCATAGAGCTTTTGAACTTTTGCCCAGAAACCTCTATTCCTCAGGCAGATAGAATGAAGAATGGATCCAGAGAGTCAGTAAGCAGAATAGAGACATACAGAAAGTCTTCTTGAGATACAGGCTAGCTGGAACTCTGAATCAACCCTCCTGCCTTAGCTACACCTAGTGCTAGGATTGCAGACCTGTCGCACTGTGCCATATAAAAAGGAAGAGCCTCCAGAGGGAGAAAAGAAGATCTTTCAACCTGCTGTCTCATGACTTGAGAAACCTGAGCCATCGTTATTCTGAAGTCAGGCCCCTGGCCTGGAAGGACCATGACCTTCCTCTTACTCGGCTAGAAGAGTCATTTTTGCAAAGGCCTGAAACATGTTATCACCCCCCCCTCCCCCGTACCAAGCCATAGGCACATGTTTTACATTGGCTTTTCCTTTGTCCATTTATGTGCCTAGTTGGTTGGTTGGTTTGATAATAGTGCTGAGGGACAGACTACCACTGACCCAGACCCCCAACCCTGCACTGACAGAGTAACAAAAGTGCATGCACTTTAGTGCTATAGCTCATGCTCTGGTTGTTTGGAGAAGTGGTACCACAGAATTCCAGAGATATTAGAATAGGCTGTTCTGTGGGGTTTGAGTCACTTCTGGGGATGGTGCCCCTTGCAGGTGCTGGAGGAGACTGTTAGAACATCACTCACCTCTAAGCTATTCTTCCACACAGTGCATTTGCAAGATACCCAAATGGAGTGGTTGTGCACTACTTCTGTTCCAAAGAGGTAAACTCAGCTGACACCTGAGCCCAGCACCCCAAGGACTCAGCAGTGGACAGCTCGGCTTTCCTAGAGAGTTGAAGGAGCAGCCATATTAGGAACCAGGAACTGCTACCACCAAGTGTCTCCCTCATTTGGATGTTGCTGGCCGCCTTGCTCCCTGGAACATCTCTGAACTAACTGGACTTGTGACCTGGCATTGCTGGCTTTTTACTAGAAAAAGATTAGTTATATCCTACACTTACGTTGCATATGATTCCAGGAATTTAACCCCTGCTTGGACAGGAGGAAATGCACCGTCTTGCCTTCATATACAGTCGCCTGGACAAGGAGATTTCATCTCAAGTGTTTGTACCCATGGGGTTGTTAACTGAGAGTTTTCTATTATGATAACTATACAGCTTCACAAGACACCCCTGCCCCCAGCATGGCTGCATGGAGAGTCCCATGGGAGCTGGTACTAGAACTCTCCAGCCCCACTGACCAAGCAGGTTCACTGTCTGTGGGGTCGTGGTTTCTCCAAGGAGCTGTGCCCTGTGTCCTTCTAAGTCATCTCTGTTTCTCCGTTAGTTTTCAGTCTCCTTTTCTTCACTATTTATTTTGCCCCTTAATCTCTTGCTATACCATGCTTCCTCTCCCATCCTGTAGACAGAAGGGGAGAGAGTTACTAATATTTAAATGAGGTAAAATGGGAAGCCACAGTCTGGGTTTCCAGGAGTGCGCCGATAAGCAGTTGGCGGGTGCGTTGTGCAAAGGTTCTCAGTAGCCGAACTTTCCTACTGAGGTGTGGGAGAGCACAAATCCCCAGGCGTAAGCTTTGGTGCCTCCGTGGCCAGCACCGCATAGGGTGTGGGGTCTCCCAGGCAGGATCTCTGCAGAAGTGCCTGCTCCAGCCACTCCCCAGCTGCTTGGACGGCTTGTTGAGCCTTTGTGAGTGAGCTCTTTGAGCCTCATCTTCCTCTTTCTCAGCCCCTTTCTGTCCTGTTGCTTTCTTGGCTGTTGTTCCCTGGTCTTTGTTTTCTTTCAAGGCCGAGGATTGCTCTAGGATAGGGCGGTGATGTAGGTCTCAACAGCACACAGGGAACAGTTGACTAGAAACTGACAGTGGTGAGATGTCGCGTTTGTGAGGCATTGAGGAAAGACAAAGAGTGATACAGGAGCAGGTGGACGTACTGCTGCCTCTGTTGGGCATGTCCAGGAGCCTGCCAGAGGTACGCAGAACCTTCTGGCATTGGAGGCTCTGGGCACGAGGCACACACATGCTCAGACATCTAGGCAGGCAAAGCACCCATACACAACATTTAAAAAATATCGAGCAGTGCTGCCCAACTGCCCATGATCCCATCTGCACCAGCTTAAAATGCACTTCCCAAGAGCAGCACTGGGGTGCCAGGCAACTCCCCATAGGACAGGAACTTGCCCCATCATATGAGCCCTGTCCTCTTACCTGGTACGCTTGTAGCATCCCTTCTCATGAACTGTATTTGAAGCAGGAGAATAAAGCCTGTGTTTTCTCCTGGGTGATGTGTATATTTAATACTGTTTTTCCAAACTCCATAGAAAGCTAGGCAGGGGCAGGAATAGCTCCAGCCTGATGGTGATGGAGGGCTGCTCCTCTAAAGATGAGCAGGAAACCAAGTCTCCTTGAGTTCTTTTCCCTTTCTGAAGACTTTGATGGAAATGATAACAAGAAGGTAGTATTTGGCTAAGAAGAGAAGGATAAGACAGTAACTATGAAAAAAAAAAAAATCAGTAACACTCCTTCCCCAGATGTCTCCGTCTGTGTGGCCATCACGTGCACAGAATATCTCCGTCATCACACTGGGAACCCGAAATTCCAAACTTAAGTTGTCTAACACAGCATTGCTTTGTGGCTCTTCTTGAAACTCAGGTCCTGTGAGGATGTGGAATTGGTAAGTAAGGGACTCTGAAAAGGAAAGTTGGCTCACTCTGCCCAGCTCTCAAATGACAGTTGAGTCCTTAGCCATCTGTCTGGCCATCCTGCAGATCCTGTGCCAATGAAAATCATATAAGACTTTGAGTTGAGATAGGGGAAATGGCTTCTAAGAGAAGAATGTGGTTTAAACCAGAAAGTACTCAACCAGCTAGTACTGTTCCCCTCCTTCCCAAGGCCAGGTTTCTGACTGCAGCTCCAGAAGTGTTTACATTATCCTCAAGATCAGCAAGGGGGCTGGATTCAGATCTCTGAGTCAGATCTCAGCTTTACAATCCACATGAGGTGAAACAGGCCATTTCAATTACATCACCTTTGGTTCTGGAATTTCTGGTCTGAACATGTCTGTTGGTTTGAAAGTTGATTCACCTTTGTGGATATTATTTCAACCTTCAACTGTATATTTGGGGCAAGACCTGATTAAGATAGGGTCTCATCTTATACCTTAAGCTGGTCTCATATGGCTGAGTTCAAGTAAGCCTCCTGCCTCAGAATTTCAAGTGCTGGGAAAGGGTTGTGGTTAAAGACAGGAAAGGAATCTCCCAACAGTTTACTTTCCTAGAAACTTCTTTCCCCTGCAACTGCTCCTGCCCAGCCACCTAGATGTGGTTCACAGGAAAGGAGATGACACGTACAGTTGCAGCTGGAGCCTCACATGGTCGTGAGCACTTTGAAGCCTTTGCCTCTGGCAGTTTAAGATCAAGAAGGCCTGCCTCACTCCAGTCCTTATCTATTGTACTATCTGGGCATGTCCCTGCCACTATGTCTGAATCGCCAGGCATTTCTACTAACCCAGGAAGGGATTCATGAAGTTAATCTTTTCAGGGTATGGGTGACTTTGAGCATAGTACAGGCATAGCATGTGATAGGTCCTTTGTGTTAAAGGAATAGCTAAGGGACACCAAAGGAGACACACAATTTCTTTGAGTCCCCATGAAACCCGGAGCCAGAGATATTTCCATGTTTCTACTTAAGAGCTGTAGGGGGGAGTCGGGACTTGAAGGAGGGATGGTGTGGGAATTTCTGGCAGCTAGAGGAGGTTAGCCCTGATTCTATCGCCTCCTAACTTCTGCTAATGCAGACTAGTTGGAAACAAGAATGCCTGGGCTCTTGCCCTACCCACTAAACAGGACCATGGCAAGGGGTGGGGTGGTGTGAGGCACTTGGTTAGTGTCTGCATTTCACAACTAGCTCAGTTAAGCAGGGCCTGAGTTGGGGACCAGAGTGCTAAGCAGGACCCCAAGAATCTCTTGGAAAGGGACCAACTTGCCATTGGCCTGGGAAAAGCAGGTTCTACTCATTTCCTGGAGCACTTCAAACCCCACCTCCAGCCACCCAGCCCTAGTCCTCAGCGCAGCAGTTGCTCCACCCTCCCCACCCCATGCCACTTGCCAGACCTGAGCTACAGAGAGGGTGGCTCTGGAAAGCAGGCAAGCTCCCTGCTGGGACCTGGGCTGCTGACCATGCCCTGGACCCTCTGGCCGAAGTGGCTGGTAGGCGAGGGACTGCCCCTTCTTGGAGCAGTGCTGCTGCGGAAGAGAGAAAAGAGGGGACAGTGGAGGCATCGGCGGGTAAGGTACTCACTCCCCTCACTTGGGAAGCGTTGACTGCAGTCTTGGGAGATGGTGCCTGTAAGGACTAAGGCAGTCACTGCAGTGGGGTTTGATTTAGGGTGGAACATACCACAGACAACCTGGAAAAGCTCAAACTAGAGAGATGGGCCAAGGCCTTGGCTCTTGAGAGTGATCTCCAAAAGGAAATGATGGCAAAGAATTTTGTGACTATTGCCCTTGGTTGGTTTGCCAGGAATGTTCTAGTCTGGCCCATACAACTCATTATGGTGAGAAGGGATGAACCCCAGTTCTGGGAAGTAGATTGACACCCAGAAGGCTGCAATCTGATACTCTATTTTTTTTTTTTTAACCCAATCTTCAATCTGATGACTTGTCAGACCAGTACAAGCTGGGTTACTGCATCTCCTCACCTTTCTGCTCCCTGCTGCTGGTTGGTCTTGCAACCTGGAAGCCCATTGGTGTGGTGGCTTCCGGCTTTCTCTTCTGATGTTTAATCTCCTCTAATACATTATCCCAGCACTCAGGCCATGTGGAGGGAGCTGCTGCAGCATGGCCAGGATAAAACCTCACTAGCTTAGCTAGTGGTGCTTAGCATTGAGCAGAGATTCCTCACTGATCCTGACCACCCAACACTCTGGGCCTTGCAAAAGTTTCCCAGAGCCTCCTGGCATCAGTGACCCTGGACCAGATGAGCTCTGTGGACAGAGTAGAGGAGAGAAGGAGCCACTACACACTTGAGAGAGGAGATGAGACTCTTCCTGGCTTCCTAGAACTGAGTTCCTAGGATTCTGTTGTTACAGCTGGAAACCCACCCATATTATGACCTTCAGGTGAAAGTGCTGAGGGCCAGAAACATCCAGCACACGGATCTATGTGAGTGAGCCTCACCTCCTTTTCTCTGGAGAATTCTCAGGGCTGTGTGTATAGTAGTAACAGGGTCTGTGTTTACTGTCAAGGGAGGCTGTCCTGGTGTGGGGTGCACAGGCAAACGGGCACTGGAGGGTTGAGTTGTGTGGACTCTAGCCTCCTCCTGACCCTAGGAGGCTCTGTGAGGGTGTTAGGCTCATATTGCCACACATCAGTGTCTGCTTTCCAGGAGCTTTGATGCTGCTCACACAGGGCACGGAATTGTACTGCCTGAATCAGGCAATTTCAAAGAGTTACCCAATGCTCTGTGCTGCCACATGATGCTTTGAACTATGGCTGCTACAGCAGGATTTCTTGTCAGTTGAGTAGGAGGTTTGCCTGGCTAAGACAGAGCTGGGAACACCAAAGCTCCCACCCCTGCCCCAGGCAGGCAGTCTCCTGCTCCCTAGCTCCTTCCTCTCCAAGCCCAGCCTCCTCCAGGAAACCTTTGCAGTAATAAAGAGTTTGATACCAAGTCCCCCACCTCACCTGCAGTGTCCAAGGCTGACTGCTACGTCCAACTGTGGCTGCCCACAGCTGCTCCCAGCCCCACCCAGACAAGGACAGTGACTAACTGTAGTGACCCAGAGTGGAACGAGACCTTTCACTATCGAATCCATGGTGCTGTGAAGGTACAGGCCAGTAAGGGGCTGGGCGGGGAGGCCAACGGGTTCCTCCACAATGCTGAGCCTTCAGTCCTGTTCCCAGCATGTCCTGGAGCTTACCCTTTGTGACAAGGACGTCCTGGACAGTGACCAGCTCTCCTTACTTCTGTTTGATTTGAGTAGTCTTCAGCCAGGCCAGCCTCACACACACAACTTCCCTCTGAACCAGCAGGTGAGGTCTGTCTGGGTTAGCAGTAAGTAAATCTCCAGGAGAGGATACACCCCACCCCTAAGCCACTGACAGGCAGCCATTTTGGCTTGACCTTGGTCACTGCTGAGTCTGGAACAGTATCTGGCACATTTTTCTGAGTAGATAAAGCTCTATATGGAAATGCTACTATTCCTCTGTGCCTATGAGGTACCCACACCAGACTCATCTCCTAGACCCGAGAGCTGGGCAAAAGTGGGAGGCTGGGACAATCCCTGAGATTTTTGAAGATTTTTAAAAATTGATGTCTTGGTCACCTCCATGTAGGATTCACAAGAGCTACAAGTAGAATTTATTCTGGAAAAGAGGTGAGTCCAGTTAGAGCTGATATCTATCCATTTTCCTCAAGTCCTTCCCTTACCTTAGAGGCCTGGCTTCAGAGAGGACAGCCTGACACCACCTACTTGTATGCTGCATGGCAAGTCTCCCTATCTACACCCCTGTCATGCTTCTCAGGCTCTTGTATCTGCTTTGATCATACTGTTTTAGTAGCCATGGTAAGGGGGACGATGGCCCATGGACCCTTCATCTTTTGCAGTCAGATGCCTGTATCTGAAGTCATCACCAATGGGGTCCTGGTGGTGAGTAGGGAAAATGGGTGTGGGATTGGGGATCAGGAGACTGTTGCTGAGTCTGTGATGCCCTCATGTCTTTGGAGGGACTCAGTCCTCCCACAGAAGCTACCTGGAAACTCTGTGGGCACCACAGAACCATTGTTCCTCTGGGATCCCAGCTGCGGAGACTGTTGAAGGAGGCTGTGGGATGCCACAATTTTCTTATTAATACCCACTTCTTATGATTACTGGAGAGGAACACAGTACAACCTAGGGAATTGTCCCAAAAGACCCCTCCCATAAGGACTATATCCCAAATAGCTGCTATGGTCCTTGCCCCGGACTTTCCTCCTTTCTTCCATCCTGGCCAGGCCCTCAAGGCTCTCTGACTCCTAAGACTTCTGCTTCCTCAGGCTCAGCCATGTCTGAAAATCCAGGGCACGCTCAAGGGAGACAAAACAGCCTCACTTGGGAAATACGGTGAGTTGAGTCCTCACCCTTGGAACTTGCTTCTTCCTGGAGGCCGTGAAGGGAGTGACTCTTATCATTGCTTAGAGTGGGGAGGGGGCAGCAGGGACTTGGCTGAGAGTGTTCTCCCCCACCTCTGTGACCAGCTGAGCAGCCTAGACTATTCTTAAGACCTCAGCAGAGATGTGCATTTGAGCATGTGCTTTTAAAGCCTTTAATCACATCCTGGCCACTCACAGGTTACTGACCCAAACAAGACAGGTGCTTAAACTCAAAGTCAGAAAGCAAGGGGTATAGTCTGCCTCCTTAGAGGGGAAACTGAAGTCACCTTTGTTGGCAAAGAAGACCTGAGAAGCTGGGATAAGGGAATCCTAAAAGACAAGACAAGTCTTTTTTCCCATTTGTTCAGTATGCCAGTCTTGGGTAAATCTGAGGCCTTCAATTTAAAACCTCATTTTAAAAAATAACAAAATGAGGGGGCTGGAGAGATGGCTCAGTGCACCCAGGTTCTGTTCCCAGCACCCACATGGTGCTCACAACTGTCAGTAACTCCAAATCTGACACCCTCACAAAGACACACATGCAGGCAAAGCACCACAGCAAATAAAATAAAAATAAATAATTTTTAAAATAATAACAAAATAAAGCCAAAGAGAAGGTTCAGTGGGCAAAAATACTTGCTCACACAGACTTTAAGGACTTGAGTTCAAATCCCTGGTATCCACTTCAAAGGCTGGGCATGACCCCAAGTGCTGGAGGGTCAGAGACAGGAGGATGGATGAGGCTTGTTGGCTGCCAGCCCAGATCCAGGTTCAAGGAGAGACCTGTCTCAAGGGAAGAAGCTGGAGCAGGACAGCAGGATACCACCATCCTCTGCTTTCCTTATGTGTGCACAGGCATGCGTAGTCACACATGTGAGCATGTCACACACAAGACCTAATTAAAAATAAAAAAATGTCTCAACCAAAAGTCATGACATCATGGGACCTTGAGCAATTAAAGAAAGAGACATGAGCTAACCAAGAAAACTACAGCTGCGTCAGGGGGGCCATGTCGCCTGTCAGTCAGAACATTCCTGCATAGCCAGATTGAGACTGCAGATTTATTATTTAAAAAACAGAGGCACCAAGGCACTTCTGCAGACACATGGAAAGGGTCAGCAGCCTGTGAAAGCCAGCTTCATTGTTATTTTGCTTCCCTTTAGGCTTTTCTGAAGGACCATAGGGAAGGAAGGATGTCCTAAAAGGGATTTTCAGTCCGCTCCGATTTGGAGAGGAGGAAGTTCATATCACCATTTTAATATATCCCAATTGCAAAAAATATTCATAGAGTATTTAAAATCTTAAACTTAAGTTAAAAAGCTTAAAATCCACAACACAGAACTCAGAGTGTATCTCTTTGCTTTGTGGCAGCCTTTGCATCTGTGAGCTTTGCCAGCCGCCCACTGGAATCTTCCCCGTGAAGTGCTGGCTTTGATAAGCTGATTAAAATGCATCTCTTGATCCAATTCATTCTTCTGAGGAAAAAGAACTGTGGGGAGACACACACCCCATAATAACATGCCCAAGAGTGCAGGGTTGGAGCTGTCAATGCAGCCTGGCACAGAGGGCAAGAATCCAGATGTGAGAGTGGAGCCTGATGGTGTGACAGTTAATGTCCCTTCCCACGTGAGATGAGTACTGTGCTAGTGATCTTGAGAGTCTGACATTAGGCTGAGCACATGGCATGTATCTGACCATATTTCCTCATGGCAACCACTGACCTCTTCACATCAGACAACCAATAATACATGGAGAGCCAGGACCAAACACAGATCTGACACACTCTGAGGCCACTGCCTTCACCATAAGATCTGGTGTTTCTTCAATAAATGGCATCTCTTTGTATGACTCCATCTCAGGCCATAAACCTTGGTGGGAATGGAAAAAGCACCTTTCTAGATCTCCTACCTCAGGGCATATCAAGCCTGGCTTCATCTTGTGCCATTGTGGGATTCCATCTGGGCCTCTGCTGTCTTCTAGTGCTTTGGATCATTGTTGCTTCTGTGATGTGTTTGGGCCCCAGCCTCTTCTGCAGAGCAGTGTGACTTGGCCTGGATATCAGGCCTGGAAGTTTCTCTCTGGAATCTTCCACCTTTCACAGCTGCTAGGAAATAGGACAGGAAGAGACCTACCCCACTGTTCCTTGCCAACATGCAGCCCCAATTCTTTGCTTTTCCCCAGCCTAGCTCTCACCTCGCTTGAACTGACCTCTGACCCCTCTGCTTTGGCAATGTACAATTTTCTGTCCCAGAATGCCGTTCTGCCTTCTACTTCCCTTTGACTTTTGGAAGCTGAGGCCACAGCAGCTTGCAGTATATTTCTGTGTTCTCTGGCTGCAAACCTCCCCCAAAGCAAGGAATCGTGATGCATGACTGGAGTCAGAGATTGGAAATATTAACAGTGGAAAATGGATAATTAATGAAATAATGAATGCATATATAATTAGTTACATGTTAGGTAATTAAAATAAAAATTTCAAAATCATCAGCCCCATAAGCTATAGGCTGACCCACCCATTCCTGTCCTCCCCTAGTGTGTTTCCCACACTATACCAGGCCTGATTGATTATAGAAGCCAAGAGCTCTCTGTGGTTCTTTTCCTGTGGTCAAGGTACTTGAGTGAGCAGGGAGATAAGAGTCAGGGGGCTGGGGGAAGAGGAGGGACTACTGTCATCTGGAGTGTCCCAAGCCGCACTTACATCCCCTGCTTTGACCCTTCACTGGACCTCTGCCCTCAGGCTCGAGGCAGATCCAGCTGGCAGTGCCCGGGGCCTATGAGAAGCCACAGCTAGTGCCCCTACAGCAGACCACAGAGCCAGGTCTTCCGCCTCCCTTCACCTTCCACGTAAACCCAGCGCTGAGCCCCAAACTGCATGTAGAGCTGGAAGAAAAGCTCCTGGTTCTCCAGGTAAGTTAGCAATGGCAAAGAGGTGATAATGGAATAAGTCCATGGAGGAGGAGATGTGCCCAAGAGGCCTGTCTTCCACCCCACCCCACTCCTGGGCACTCTTCTCCACAGGGTGGCCCAAATGATGAGCTGGATGCTCAGACCAGCAAGCTGAGTAAGGCAGGCATCTTCCTCTCCTCTCTGCCCCTCAGCCAGGAGGAACAGCATTTTGTGGTCCCGGTGGAGGTAAGGTTTAGTCTGGTGCTGGGGACCCCTGCCTGCCTTGTGACCACCAAGAATGGTCTGAGGTCCACACTGGCTCTTTACCTGAGCACCAAGAACCACAGGTCAGGGTCTGACTCTACTTGCTCAGAGATGAGGGCACTACTGTCTCTTTCAGGACCAGGAGGTGGCTCTGAGTGTGAAGGCAGAAATGAGGTAAGTGCGGTTGCTGGTAGAAAGCCTGGGGGAAACAACCCAGTGGGTTCTGCTTTCATGCCCAGTTGGGTCAGACCATGGGGACCCCCTCTTTGGTACTTGTAGGAAGTCCCTGGGTGTTTTCTGTGGGACTCCCTGGAGTGTGGAAAATGGATTGGGCTTAAGGTTCTCCCCCACACTCCATCACCCCATCTGAATCAGCTCTGGGGACTTAGACCTGCGCCTTGGCTTTGAGCTCTGCAATGGGGAGCTGGAATTTCTGGACAAGAGGAAGCAGGTCGCATCCAAGGCCCTGCAGAGGGTGATGGGACTGAGTGAGGCTCCACACTGTGACCAGGTATGAGACAGAAAATGAACTCGACCAAATCTAGCCTGTCCCCTTGAGGGGTCTTGTGTGGATAGGAGATGACAGGAAGCTCAGGGGAAGTACAGGCAGCAGAGGATGAAGATGGGCACAGTCAGCAGTTAGGTAACGGAATGGAGTCCTGGCTGTGGGTGGACATCTTGGACAGTCACAACAGAAGACCACAGACTGAGTGGTTTAAACAGCAGGAATTCATTTTCTCATGGGGTCTCTTCCTGACTGGTAGACAGCTGCCTTCTTGCTATGGTGTCACATGGCCATTCTTTATCCCCCTCTCTCCTCTCCCCTCCCTCCCCCTCTCCCCCTTCCTCTCTCTCACTTGTTCTCTCGTTTTCTCTCTGTCTGTCTGTCTCTGTATCTGTGTGCATGTGTGTGTATCTGTGTGAGTGTTGTCTGTGAGTGTATTGTGTATGCACGTATGAATGTGTGTATTCTGAGTGTGTGCAAATGCATGTGTGTGAATGACTGTGCCTGAGAATATATACACATGGACGTGTCTGAATGTCTCTGTGTGTATGTGCATGTGTTTATTGCATGCATGCCTGTGTGTGCACACTCAGGAGTAGGAGCTCTTTTACCCCACCCCCCTTTTAGGACAGAATCTCACTATGTAGTCCTGGCTGGCCTCAGACTTGCTATACAGACCAGGTTGGCCTCAAACTCACAGAACCAATTGCCTCTGCCTCCTAGTGATTAAAGGCAAGTGCAAGCACAACCAACTCCCAAACCTTTTTTTTTTTTTTTTTTTTTTTTTTTTTTTTTTTTTTTTTTTTTTTTTTTTATGAGATAAGTATTACTACTCTGTACTAAGGCCTGGCCTCATGTAATTCAGTCTAGTTTTGAACTTGTGATCTTCCTGCCTCAGTCTCCTAAATGCTGGTATTCCAGAGGTGTACTGCCCCACCCATCCCTCTTCCTCTTCTTACCACGACACCAGTCCTGTCAGATTGAGTCCCTCCCCTATTACCTGATTCTAACTATATGACTTCCTTGTAGGTTCTGTCTGCAGGCAGTCACGTGTGAGGGATAGGGCTTCAATAAATGAATTCGGACTGGGCATAACTGGACAGTGGTCAAAGGGTTTCAGAAGTAGAGGCTCTGTGGAATCTCTTAGGCCAGGACCAGTTGGCCTGTTTTGGGAAGCAAGAAGACAGGAATGCTAATAGATAGATCAGTGATAAGCCTGATAAGCCAGGAAAAGGCTGGTATCATCTTCTTTGCCACATGAGTACAGCAGATGTGGAACCTCTGTCCAGCACTTCCCAGAACTACCAACAACCTAGATTTGTATTCAGACAACACATATGGCCACTGAGTATCAGATGTCTATTCATCCAGCACTCTAACAATAGGGCCCCAGAAAACAGAGCCAGGGAAAGAACAGATAGAAAAGGAACCAGATGTCCCAGTAATTGGGTCACCCTTCATGGAAAAGCTAATCCCGCCAGGCATCTCTGATCCTGAGGAGAGCTTCCTATATCTGAGGGCAAGCCAGGGATGCTCCATAGTCTCTGTCACTTTAGCTCAGTGGTTCTCAACTGTGGGCAATTTTATCTCCTAATCCCCAGAGGACATTTACCAGTATCCAGGGATGTTTTGTTGTAAGTGCTAGATGGATGTGGAGGATATTGATGGCATCTATTGAGAAAAGGCCAAAGATACCGCTGAAGCTCCTACACACAGCACAAAACCACAAGGAGCCAGCCTGGACCAAGTGTTCGAATTGCTAACTGGGTTTGGTGAATCAAATATGCATTTAATAGCGTTTTGAAATAATGGCTAAGAGCTGCTTCTGAAGTCAGGCATGGAGGTGCATGCCTATAATTCCAATACTTAGGAGGCAGAAGCAGAAAGATCAAGTCCATCTTTGGCTACATAGTGAGTTTGAGGTCTACCTGGGCTCATGAGACCATCTCAGAAAACAAAACATCAGACTGAAGAGAAGGCTTGGTCAGCCACGTGCTTGACTGAGTTCAGGTCCCTAGCACCCATGTGAAAAAAGCAAGACATAGTGACACACATCTGTAACCCCTTCCCTGGGGGAGGGGGATGGTTACAGGCAGGTGCTTAGACATAAGCCCGTCTAGCCGAATCCACGGGTTCAGTGAAAGACAATGTCTCAAAAACTAAGGTGGAAAGCAATGGAAAAGGCTACCCGGTCTCATCCTCAGGCCTCCGTATGCACGTGTACTCATATGCATGCATGCCTAGAACCCAGGCACATCACATAACACAGAATTTTTAAAAAAGACAAGTCATCTATGGGCTCTCACTCTTGGGCTTGACAGCCACCACAGTTGGGCACATTGGTTAACCTTACACATCAGTCTTGTCATCTGTAAAATGGGGGGGGGGCTCATGGGTCTCTGGGAGAATTTTGTACATGGAAGGTGCTTATGATAATACCTGCTGTGGATAAGCAGCAAATTCTTCAAGCCCAGTGTTATTGCTGTCAAATTATTGCTGTGTTCAGGTGCCGGTGATTGCTGTGTTAGGCTCTGGGGGTGGAGCCAGAGCCATGACTTCCCTGTATGGCAACCTGGCAGGGCTGCAGGAGCTTGGCCTTCTGGATGCTGTGACCTACCTGAGTGGGGTTTCTGGGTCTACCTGGTAAGTGAGGAAGGGCAGAACACAAAGCAAAAGTGAGTTCTGGGTGGGTAAAGATGTCCAAGAGATGGGATGGAATCTCTGATAAGGACCTGGGAGCCTGCCTTCAAGGGAGTCAGGATGAGTGAGAGGAGACTGGGTCCCAGGGACATGTCTGGGTGAGGGAGCAGAACTGTGTGTGTATGCGACAAGAAGGATCTTCCTCTAACCCATAGGCATCCCTTCCATCCACAGGTGTATCTCTACACTCTACAATGATCCATCCTGGTCCCAGAAGACTTTGCAGGGCCCTATTGACCAGGCCTCGGCTCGAGTCTGCAGCAGTAAGATAGGGATGCTGTCCACAGAACAACTGCAATACTACACCCAGGAAAAGGAGGTCTGGGGGAGCAGAGGCCACAACATGTCCCTCACTGACTTCTGGGGTCTCATCATTGAGTATTTCCTGAACCAGGAGGTAAGAGAACAGGAGCTGACTACATTCTCCCCATCCAAGCTTCCTTTCCACACGTTTCTCTACCTTACTCCTTCCTTACTCCTGGGGTAGAGCCCAATAAAAACATGTATTGAAAGTAGTTCCTGCTTGCCTCTGAGGCAAAGCACCATGTTCACCCATTGGCCAAAGCATCCCTGACTCATGCCACCAGACGGTTGCTCCTGGAACTGCAGGCCCTGAGACAAGGTTCAAGGTAGCTGACCCATTGGCTGAGTGTGTAACCTGAGATACCTCATCTCTAAGGAGTTACATCTCCTAGTGATTTTCTTTGTAAAGAAATTTGACTGGCTTTTCAAAGATCACCTAAAATTGTTAGTCCAGCTCTCTGTATTCTGATATGTTTTCTGAATTGACAAAGGAGAAGGTGTTCGCAGAGGCACTGGAGTTATGAAAACCCCACAGGGGTCTGAGCTCTGCTATAGCCTGGCCTTGACAACACAACATATCTCTTGTGGGCGCACCATACCCCTCAGGGTGCTGATATCAAGCCCTGGGGATAGAGAACAGGGACACCCCCCCCCCCAAGACAAACTGTCTGTTTTCTCTCCTGCCCAGAAAAACCCGGCCAAGCTGTCAGACCAGCAAGAAGCAGTCAGCCAGGGTCAGAATCCTTACCCCATCTATGCCAGCGTCAACGTCCACACAAACATCAGTGGGGAAGACTTTGCAGGTGCCTGGGTGTGGACACAAAGGAAATAGGAGGATGGTAGTTACAGGGTGGATGAGGGTGGTCCAAAGCAGGGACCTTGGCAATGGCAGAGTTGCTGTCTTCCACTTTGGGAAAGTCAAGGTTCCTGCTCAGTTGTGATCGCCCTGGTTACTTTGTTTTGCCCAGAGTGGTGCGAGTTCACCCCCTATGAAGTCGGTTTCCCCAAGTATGGGGCTTATGTCCCCACCGAACTCTTTGGCTCCGAGTTCTTCATGGGTAGGCTGCTGCGGCTCTGGCCAGAGCCCCGCATCTGTTACCTGCAGGGTAAGTCTAGGCTTGGAGGTTGGAGATTGGCAGGGCTAGGGCCAGGCTGTGAGATGGGGCCCTGCCTGTCTCTGTAGGTATGTGGGGCAGTGCTTTTGCAGCCAGCCTAGATGAGATCTTCCTGAAGACGGGAGGCTCAGGCCTGCGTTTCCTGGACTGGTACAGAGAGAGTGTAAATGTCACAGGTGAGAGCAGAGGCCCTGCTCAGCTACCACCACTTGCCACTTGCCAGGGTCCTGGCAGAGGCATGAGGAATGAGGGAGATGGACAAGGGAATCATCCACTTCTCACTGTATCTCACTGTTCTCTATCTAGATGACTGCCCAAAGTTCCGCTTGCAGGACCCCACACGGCTGCGTACCAGACTCTTCACCCCACAGAGTCCCTTCTCTCAGGCTGTGTTGGACATATTTACCTCCCGCTTTACCTATGCCCAGAACTTTAACTTTACCCAAGGTCTCTGCCTGCACAAGGACTATGTGGCTAGCAAGGAGTTTGTGTCCTGGAAAGGTGTGTGGTGTGTGTGGTACTGTGGGATGGGAAACTATAAGCAGATCCTTCATATATATACATCTGACTCGCTAGGGCCAGAGTTGGCTTTTATCTGGTTGCTGGGGGAAGTGAAGTCATGGGCTCTGCCACTGGGGAAGGCTTTTCTCATTGCTGAAAATTGGAAGGCAGGGGTGAGGGGCTCCATGGCTGTTGGGAGGCAGGAGAATTCTAGAGACTGTGACTATAGATGCAAAGAGAATAGGTCATCAGCAAAAACAACTGTGTTTATCCCTGTACACCTTATAGACAGACACCCTGATGCCCTTCCCAACCAGCTCACCCCCATGAAGGACCGTCTATGTCTAGTAGATGGAGGCTTTGCCATCAACTCGCCATTTCCACTGATCCTGCAGCCCCAGCGGGCTGTGGACCTCATTGTGTCCTTCGATTATTCCTTGGAGACCCCCTTTCAGGTAAGGAGGGAAGCAGGGGCCACCTAAAGTGAGTAAAGGGGCTGGGTGTTTGGGTGTAACCTCTGGTGGGAGTGCCTTTTAAACATTGTTGACAGTACAGGTCTCCCAGCTGGAGAATTCTGGGATTATTAGAGGGTGTGTAAAGAGGATCTCAGCTGTTTTCTAGACTCGGACCTAAAACCTACCTAATTATATTTGGATTTCCCTGCTCCACAGTGGGCCTGGGGTTGCTGTCCTTTGTTACTATGGTAACACTAATTATGAAAGTCCTCTTGGAGAGACATCTGAAAAGACATCTCAAAATTCCCAGGGCAGTGAATGGATGCCATCAACTAAATGGTCTGGCTGTCTGGTCCTTCTTGACTTCCTCTTCATCCTGCCTAGGTTGTAGAACAGATAAAAACCCCTCCAACATGCCTTTGCTATCAGGCCCTTAACAGGGGATAGAGGCGGGGCTAGCAATGGAACAGCCATGTTAAGAGAAGAATGACGCAAACTAGGTCTAGAGGGACCAGCTTGACATTTGGCCTTTGCTCATCACTGCTAATTCACTTCGCTCTCCCTAGACACTTCCGTCCAACTTTATTTGGCAAATAGAAAGGTGGCTCAGAAAGTCACGAGTCATTCAGAGACAGAGCTAGCTGAAGCATGAGTCCGGCTAGGGGCCAGAAGTTTGCCTCTTTGCCCAGGTCTTGCAGATGACAGAGAAGTACTGCCTGGACCGAGGAATCTCCTTCCCCAGGATTGATGTGGGTCCCGGGGACTTTGAGGACCCCCGTGAGTGCTATCTGTTCACCAGGGCTGACGACCCCTGCTCGCCCATTGTGCTGCATTTCCCCCTTGTCAATAGGACCTTTCGCACACATCTGGCTCCAGGTAAGGGGAAGTCCCACAGGGGAGGATGGATGCAAGCCACCTGGAGGGCCTGGGCTATCCACTGCACTCTCCACTGCCTGGATCTTAGTGTTCTCTCTGAGCCAGTTAAGATGGTCTCTTCCAGAGAGCAAGACAGAAATCCTGGGCAGGGAAAATGTTCAGCACATCAGCGCCCAGCCAGTTTCATAGAGTCCTCTAGCCTCGCTTTGGTTTTCCCACCCCCAGGTGTAGAACGACAAACAGCTGAGGAGAAAGCCTTTGGGGACTTTATCATTAATGGGCCAGACACCCCCTACGGAATGATGAACTTCACCTATGAGCACAAGGAGTTTGATCGGTTGGTGACCCTGAGCAGATACAATGTCCTGAACAACGTGGAGACTATAAGGCATGCCCTCCAGCTGGCTCTGGATCGGAGGCAGGCTGGTGAAAGGGTTGGGAGCTGACCTGGAGTCAGGAGACTGTGGTAGAGATGTGATAGAGGGCCCTAGGCCAGGGCTTGCTGAGAGGGGAGACTGTAAGGAGTTTCTGTTCCCCACCTCTCCTTCCCTGAGGCCTCCCAGGCCACAAAGTCTTGCCAACTTGGAACAGGACCTTCTCATTCCCTAGAGAAGATGTGGCAGTTATATCCCTCCAGAATAGACTGGGACACTGGGCAGGAGAGAACAGGTTTCCTATTCTAGTGAGATGTAGTGAGAACCAGGCATCTGCCTCATCAGAAGGCCCACCTCCTCCACAGAAGGACCTCTGGAAAACACCCTGCCTCTCAGAGCTTCACCACAGAGAGAGCTGTGGGGTGAGGAAGGATCTGCTCTCCTTATACTAGACTAGATGCAGAGCCACAACCACCCACATTCCACAGTGGCCCAGTTTGGACCCCATCCAAAGCTTCTGGACTCAGTGGTGTCAAGAATAAACAGGAACTGTGTGGATCGCCAGTCTGTGTCACTGAGTTCATGCCCTACTAATTGTTTTTCTGCATTCTGTCCCCTCTCTGTCCCTCCTCAGAGGTCACAGGGCTTCTCTACTAAGACTCATGGAGTTTGTGACAAGATGGCCCATCCTGATGGATGTACACAGCACTTTTTACCATGTTTTCTGGTTCATATACACAGCTGTCGTTTTGTAAAAATACAGTCTTCCCATTCTTAGGAGTCAAACTGGTGTGCTAAAGTGGGTCATCTATTAATCATGGCAGATGGATTTGTATTTGTATACGTTGTATTTGTGGGTATATGTTCCTATGTATGGTGGGCCAGTGAGTACCTGTTCTTTAACGTGGGATGGGCAAATGGGATGGGGTGGACCTAGCCTGGATTCCTGTATCTGAAGACCTACACAGGTCCCTCCTTCTCTTTCTTATTTCTCCTGATCCACTTGGGAACCTTCTAAATAATGAGAGCCTCTTCAGAATGAGCAGCTTTCCAAAATGCAGAGGAGATCCATCCTGGTCAGGCCAACTCCCTCTGATTTTCCTCCTTGGCCACATCTTCCTCAGCTAGCTATTCTCTGGTGCCAAGTCACCTGAGGCTGTGTAGTAGCTGAGATGGCGCTCATGGGCCTGCTGGTCATACATGTGTGCTCTGATACCAAATGCAAAACTCCCAATTCCTTTCAGCTGAGACACTTTTCTGGGAGTGTCACCTGCTTTGCCTTTGGGGAAAGGTCTTGGTCCTACAATAATCAAAGCCCATCTGTGTCCCCTGTCTACTGTGTCCTGAGGCTCAAGCTTCCTGCTGATTTGAAAGTGATGCCAGGGGCTGCCAACCAGTTTGGACTGACTGCAGTAGAGCAGCCTGGCCCTTGTCCTCCATCCTCACTAATGCTACCTGTTTCTGGCCACCATTCAGGCTTCAGTAATGGGAGGTTTATATGGAAGGCCCTACTGGGGCCACTGTCACCACTGGTTGTTAGGACTTATCACTCATGGAGTGCCCAGCTAGAATCTTGATTCTGTCTTCAGAATCAGGCTGGCTTCTGGGTCCTGTAAGAGGGGAGGGGCTTTTGTCTGCTTAGCCAGGCACTGAGAGAAGATAGTTGGCTTCTGTTGCGATGGATTGTGCTGATTGGCTGGGTTTGTGGGTCTTTGTGGCTCACTAGCCTTTGGTCTCACCTGGGCTACACACTGGATTCACTCACTGTGAGCTGCAACAATGCTGAGGGCCAGCTCGGCAGGTCATATTCCTCTTTCCAGGACCACAGCTTTGTGCCTCCTGGGACTCTAAGGTTTCCACAGCAAGGATGGGGCTGATTTTTCCTGGGCTTCCCCCGGCACCAGGTGACCTGACCAGCATGCTCTTTCTGCTGCCCAGGACCTCTATTATCTTGTCTCTTTCTTTCCCCCAGAAAACACTCGAGGGGGCTCCTGGGAGCATCTCGGATCCATAGAAACTGCACATCACTCTTCTCCTCCCCCATTCCTACTTCTCCATTTATTTGCTTTCAAATATAGCAGTTGTTTTTTTCTTGAGGTAAGGTTTTTTAACCTTACATTCACTGTCTCCTGCCTTACCCTTCTGAGTGCTGAGATTTCATACCCAGCTACAAATCATCTTTTTGAATGATTTCAAAGACAGTTCTGTGTTCTGATGTGCTGGGCTTTTGACTCCCCACCGGAGCACATGTGAGATCGGGGACAGCTTGCTCTCTTATCTCACCATTGAGCTCAGGTCTTCAGACTTGGTGGTAAACACCAACTGAGCCATCTCACCAGCCCGGAATCCATTTTTTACGGTTGCTTGAATCTGTTTTCCAAGATTGCAATCCTAATTAGTCCCCAAATAAATGTTTGGTTTTTTCCTGATCCAGATTGAGGTTATTCTCAGGGCTCCAGGGGAGTGGTAGTCTGGAATCTCTGAGTTCTTCTGGATTGCTATGGCTCTTGTCATAGCAGAATGGATGGAGGCTGGTCCGAGCACATGGGATGTTCCTGAGACGTGCCCCTATTTCATAAACTAAAGCTCACATGCCTGCTATGCTATTTCCAAACCAAAGTAATGGCTGAATAATGTTTGCTTGAAGCTTTTCCATGACTCTTTTCTGTGAAATTCCTGAGGTTATGATCTAGATTAAACATCCCTCAAGTTCTCTATGGCCTGCAGTATAGCACTCGGATTCCAAACCACCAGCATGGACTGGAAAGTGACCATGCCCCAGACAGAGGCCCCTAAGGTGGAGACCAGGCCTCTTTTGCTGTCCTGACTCTTGGTAGGGTAGATAATAATATCTGTCAATCAAGTGGCTGGTTTGGTGCCTTTGCTTAGATTGGAGTTCATCCTTTCCAGTCACTCAGGATGAAGGAGGGACCAGTGATCTTTTCTGCTTGCTTCAGAGCAGTCCCAGACAGGAAAGTCTCCTGCCACCTGTCATCAACACGGATAACCACTTCCTCATGAGGCAAGCCCACCCCTGTCATGATCTTGACATGTAATTAGTGCTGTGTGTATCGTGCCTGCCTCATATCATACTTTGTGCTACCTGCCCCACCACTTAGGACTTTTACCAAGAGCTGACACCTAGTGGACACTTAATCTCTCTCCTCTGCAACACTGCCATTGAGTGCTCTTCTGGGGAAAGATACAGGAAGTAGCTTCCTGGAGTTAAAATTATCAGGGAAGAGTTGACCCCCAAATGAAAAACTCCAGACTATATCTCCTTCAGGCAAGCCTCGATCCAGGGATGCTCTGGTACCCACTGGATTTTGGGAGAGAGATTGTATTGCAGACAGTAGGTAAGAACATTATCCTGATGGCCTAGGGAGAAATCTTAAACCAATTCTGCTTGGTTTTCTTATTTATAAAATATGGACCCAGACTATCTGCCATAGAAGGTTGGGGGGAATAAATGAATATGATCTTCATATAAAGGGTTTCTGACAGTGTAGCACAAAGGCTGTGCTCTATAGAGCCTGGAATTCATGCAAACTGATACAAAGTTAGGTATAAACGTGAATATTCACTTATAATGATGAAAGATACCACAAAATTTTAGTTAAGTATATGGGCACACATCTATAAATTCAGGTGGCTGAGAAAGGACGAACATGTATTCAAGGTCAAAACTTGGGAAACACAGGAATCCTCATTAATACTTTTAAGGTTTAGACTGTCTAAACAGCAATTACAACATCCTAATGATATTTACTGGCTAACTGTTGTGAGTCTGAACATTGTTTTCTTGGTTGATTACCACTTCTTAGGTAGTGATCTATGGTCTAGACAGGCTGACTAAGATTTTAGGAATGATTAATAACTAATAAAAGTTACCATTTGCTCGGTGTGGTAACACACATCTTTAATCCCAGAACTGGGGAGACAGAGTCGGATGGGTCTCTGGCCATCTGACATGAGCTCAAGGAGTTTATATAGGAAATTCCAAAAGAGCCAGAGCTACACAGAGGTCTGATCTAGAACAAACAAAAGAAAATTATCATTATTATTTATTATATTAGTAGTAATGGTGCTGTTAGTGTTTAGCTTTTTAAAGGGCAGAGCCTGTATTTCCCAAGCTGGATCTGAAGTAGCAGAAATCCTCCTGCCTCAGCCTACAAAATGCTAGGATTACAGAGAAGTATATACCACCACACTCAACTTACATCCTATTTCTTGAATTTCCCATCTAAGAGGGGACAACACAATCACTGCATTGTAGAAAGCACAGCAGAGCCAGGTGTGTGGGCACAAGTGTAATCCCAGTACATCAGAATAGGAAACAGGAAGATCCACCTCAGAGCCAGCTTTCGTTACATAGTGTTGGAGGCCAGCCTGGACTTACTGAGACCCTGTCTCAAAATATTCCCCTCAAAAAAATATAACAAATAAACAAGAACCAACCAAACAATCAAACAAAACCTCTTTTTCAGGATGGAACGTCTGTTTCAATCAGGTGTCAATAAAACAAAATCCTTGAAACGTAATTATTTTCCGTTTGCTGCAAGGGGCGTTTCAGTCTGCTTTCTGGCTCTCTGTGTTTCAGACCTTTATGTTTTCTTCTTCCCAAGTCTTCTGGAGACAAAAGGCACATCTACAACTTCAACTTCTGGCCTTGCTGCTTGGTATCACAGTGCCAGATGAGTTGGCACAGTGGGTGGTGGGCATATGTGAAACTGACTGCCAGCCACAGAAACACATCCTACAAACCTGGAGTCAGATAATTCTAACCTCACTTCTCCTTAGCCAGATCCTAAACATACCTCCCTGGACTTCCTGCTAATAGAGAGATAGGAAAGCAGACGTCCTCCCCTTTCTGAATAAAATTGCTTATTTTAGCAAATTTTATTAACACATGTATGCTGGTAAGTTTGGGTCAAGTTGACCCTGGATGAGGAACCCTCAACCGAGAAACCGCCTCCATGAGACTCGCCTTTAGGCATGTTGTGGGACACTTCCTTGATTGATGATTCATGTGGGAGGGCCCAGCCCGCTGTGGGTGATGCCACCCCTGGGCAGCTCATGAGGAGAAAGGCAGTAAACATCACCCCTCCATGGTTTCTGCTCCAGTTCCTGCCTTAAGTTCCCACTGTCACTTCCTTTGATGATGGACTGTGAGCTTTAAGATTAAATGAACTCTTTCCTGCCCAGGTTGCTTTTTGGCCATGGTGTTGGCGCAGTAACAGAAACTAGGCCATAAATGGTCTCAAGAACATACTGCTCAGGCCTTGGGAGGAACATGCTAGTAGACAAGCTTAAATGACATCGTGCCTCAACAGCCACCTCTGCCCAGCCCGGCACATAGTAAAGGAAGCACTGGAGAACTGTGCAGTGTTATCATTGGTTCTTTTTCTAGAAGGTTTTGAAATCTCTTATGGTAACTGCTGAGGTCAGCAGCCCCAACATCATCTCCTCCCAGGTTTCTGGTCCAGCAGGAAAGACAGAGTATCTCCTAGAATTTTATGCACCCTGAATTTGCTCACACCAGCTTGGGTCATGAGCTCAATGAACCAAAACACCAGGGCCAGGGCAGTTCCATGCGTGAGACAGCTTTGGGTTACATGTTGCATTCTACGCTTTTAAATTTTTTTATTTATGAATTTTATGTATGTGCATGTACATGTGTATGTGTATCACATGCATACCAGAGCCCGCAGAGGTTAGGAGAGGCATCAGATCCCCTGGAGTCACGTGCAATGTGGGTGCTGGGAACACAATATGCTGAGCCATCTCTCCAGCCCCCACATGCTGTCTTCTTGAAGCTAGGTCTCTCAAGGCAGAGTACAGGGGAAGGGCTTGTTTCTGAGAGGAAACTGGGGAATCAAGCAACTGTGAATGCTGAATGAAAAAATACTGCTCATTTGCATAGATCAAATTGAGAAGACTGGGTGAAGGTTGGGAGCCCAACAGGAAGAAGTGTGATGGTCTGGGAAAGGGACATGCCTAAGACCTCCTTCGGCTTGGCCCCTTGGGTTAGGACCGCTTTGCATGTCCCTCCACTGAGCAACTCACCTCCTTGGGTGAAGACAAGTGGCCTTAGTTCAGCCCAGCTGTGCCTGCCGGCCCCATTTGGAGCCACCACGTGCAGATCAGATTGCTCTGTCTCCCTGTTCGGGCCTTCTGGGCCTTCTGAGATGACGCCCACTTTAGCTGCTTACTCACAGTCCACGAAGGGTCATTGTGGAGAGAGCTTTAGCACTTGGCATTCCAACCAAGTCAAATCTGGTCTTCTCAGGAAATTCTTTGGAAACCATCCTGGCTAAGTCCTACATCCTAAATCTCCCCTGTCACACATCAGAAGCCCATGGATCTGCTGGGAGGCCTGAAGCTGAGTTTCAGCCTTCTTACATTGGAGGGTTTGTTCATATTCTCTCTTCCTCCTTCCCTTCTTTTCTTTCTGATTTTTGAGACCTGATCTCACTATGCGTTCCAGGCTGGTCTAGAATTCACTATGTAGACCAATCGAGCCTTGAATTCAAGGCCATCCTCCTGTCTCTGCCTCTTGGGTGTTTCCATTACACCCAGCTCACCTTTCTCTCTGATTTTACACCTGGTTTATGAAAGTTAGAAATGTTTCTGACTCGATCATTTTTCACTTCTTCATAGACCATTCTCAGTTTTCTGTTTTGGCTAATTTGATATAGATTTGTTTGTTTGTTTAGGCAGGGATCACTATGTAGCTCTGACTAGTCTGCAATTTAACACGTAGGCCAGGCTGACCTCGGAGTCACAGATCTTTCTGCCTCTGCCTCCCAAGTGCTGGGATGTGTGTTTCCACACCCGGACATTTAGATTTTTCCTAATGAGTTAACAGTAATTTAGTTTTATTTGTTGGTTCTCTTCCCCCACCCCCCCCACGTGGGGTCCAGGATTGTACTCAGGTCATCTTGCTGGCTCTTTATCCTCTGATTTATAAAGAACTGACACTCATGTTATGTTTAAAGAACACTCATCGTTATGACACCAGTGACGTGGTGGCTTTCTGATGCTTTCCTCTGTAGTGTTCATGACCTGAGAGTTTTCTATGAAGTCTGCCATTTGCTTCTTTTAGAAACTCTGGGGAGATGGCTCAATGCGTAAGGCATTTGTGGAACAAGCATAGGTAGGACTGAAGTTTGGATCGCCAATACCCACATAAAATTTGTGTTCAGAAGAGATGGCTCAGGCATCACTTGCTACTCTTTCAATGGATCAGAGTTTGGTTCCCAGCACCCAACATCAGGCAGCTCATAAACTCCATAAATAACCCTGCAACTCTAGCTCCAGGGGATCTAACACTCTACCCCGGCCTCTGTGGTCTCCTACCTACCCGTAGCAAACATAAACAAAGACACACACATAAACATAAAACTTTAAAAAATACTGTGTTCAGAAAGCAACTTTGCCTCAGTGAATAAAGTGCAGAGTAATCTATATACCTGATATCAACCTCAGGCCTCCACATGTGCATGCACACCTGTGCCTGCATTCATGCATACAAACACGCGCACACACACACACACACACACACATGCACGCACACATATACATACAAACACACACATAAACACATACACACATACAAACACATACACACACACACACACACACACACACACACACACACACACACACACCAAGTAAGGGAGGGAAGGAAGAGAAGAGAATCCCCTGCACTCCTAGGAGCTACTGAAGGGGGGGGGGAGTGAAGGTGAGGGGCTTGTGAGCATGGTGTCCACCTCGGTTTCTCTTCACGTAGCACCTAATTCCTTGTCCCATGGAGCACCAAGAGGTCAATCCTCTTATCTGAGCCTGGGATCCTTCTTGATCAGAGCCAGCCCGACTCAGATGGGATTGACCTCTCAAAGTTACCTCAGCATTGAACCCCTGACCCAGGGGAACCAGCTTCTGCCTGCTGTCCTTCCTAGTACCCTTGGTGCCTCAATCCTGACACTTCAGTTCTAGGAAGGATGCTCCACCCATGAAGCCTGGTGTTCTGCCAGAGGTTTCTGGAGTTGCTGGTTAGGCAAGCCTTTTGAGGAAGATGAGAAGTCCTATGTGGTCGTGACCTGGGGGTGGGGTTACCTGTTTATAGACCCACAATTCCTCCAGGATGGGCAGAGAATCATAGCTGGCTCCAATTCATTGGGACAGTTACTGCATCCAACCAGAGAGCTGGCATCTTTGCGGAGTTGGATGGGAAGTCGAGATAGAAGGGTTGGCATGGAGAGCCTGTCACCTGAGACACTACCTGGCTATCCTCACCAGGTAACAGCGCCAGGGCAGTGCCAACAATCAGGGAGAACCTGGGGCCAAGATTACTGTACCTGAAAGGAGGGTGGCATTAGTCTCTGTGTGGGCTGAGGGAAAGGGAGCTGGCGTTTGGGTGGGTAATGGAGTGGGTAGGGGGTAGGCAGCCTTCACACAAGTGGGACACCTGGGGACCACGAGACAGCTTCTGCTCACCACTATGATGTACAGGCAGCATCTTCCTCAGGGGTGCTCCCTCGGGGCTACCACTTCTGCCCCTCATTGAAGAACAGTGGCCGTTCCTCCCCAAGGACACCCATGAGGCCCATAGCCCACTACTCACCACCATAGACCAGTAGACTTCCTAGAACTGGCTGAAGCCTTGTGGGTTTCAATATCTTAAATTCTTACGTCAATTATTTCCTGGTCCCAAGCGTTATGGGGCTGGACCTAGGCCAAGGATCCCACAAACTGTTTGCATCTCCTCTTAGCCCAGAATTTTCATCCTGTTCTAGAGACCAAGGCCCTTGGTGCCTCAGGAAGTGTCCAAGATGACTTGTTTTCCAAGGCCCTTTACTTCATTTTCAGGCCTTGATGGGTCTCTCACTGCGGTTCTGAGATGCTGCCTAAGCAACATGTGGCAGGCAGATCCTGGAAAAGACCTGGGCACTGAGGGCTCGATACCAGGGAGTCCTGAGGGAGGTGGAGGGAAATGCTTCCACTGGAAGGCAAGATTTGTTGAGAAGAGCCACCCCCAAGTCAGCCATCAGTGGGAAAATCCTGATGTGACAGGGTAGTGGAGGGGCTGGCTTGTCCTGGTTCTGTCGCTCCCTCCTCTGAGGAGCCTACACTCCATAATGGTTGGTGATTTCCCTAAGGAGGTCACTTGTCCTTCTCCTGCCTCCTCTAGGTTCAAACCCAGGAGTAAACAAATTTGGGGATCTGGGAGCCTGAGTCTGCCCCATATCTGGGAAGCGCCTTGATGGAAACTGGTGTTTCCAGGATTGGGAACTTCTGACTAATATCCTAGCCAGCAAAGTGTCTCCTGAAACAGATGAACTCCAGTGCCTGCTTATTGGTCTTCTTTGTTGCTGATTGGGGAGCTCTCTCTGGTGGTAGGAGAGTGGTTGGTAGCTGGCTCTATGAGGAGCTTCTGTGTGACCCAATAGTTCAGCCTAACTCGGAGGAGCTAGGCCAGGAGCTCTGGCCACAGCATCTGCCTCCAGCCCCACCACAGCCACAGGGGAAAGGTTGGGGATTCCTCCTCACATGTGCTGAGGCTAGAGACTCGGTGTCTGGCTTTTATGTTGGACTGGGGATCCGAACTCAGGTGTTCATGTTTGGGCAGTAAGCACCTTACCCACAGCACCACCCAAGCCTCTTCTCAAGTTCTTTTAAAGCAGTCCATAGGCTATGGGCTTGTGGGGTCTTAGCCTGGCCAGAGAAGCAGGCTGAGAGCTGGGGGGGGGGGGGGGATGAGTATCCCATGAGATATTTCTTACTCAGTGTCACCGTGGGCTAATTTGGTAGCAGAAGTTCCAGTCTGGGGTTTTTGTATCTTGAGGTACTTCAGTGGATTCTCCCTAGGTCTACTAGGTCTTATGCCTCCCTGTAAGCCGTGCCCCTTGGGAGAGGAGGTCCTACCATTTATGGTCCTATTTGGTCCTCTCCTGGCTGGAAGCTGCCACTGCACATCATGCAGATAATGCCCTTCCTACAGACCCATTTTAAGGTTCATCCCCATGTGGACTCTTTCTGATGGAATCAAGTTCCCACATATGTGGTCCTCTTGGCAGACTCTCTGTCAAGACAGTGTAAGGCCAATGACCTTTCTTTTGGTCAGCCCAGAATCCTGCCAGGCCCATGTGAGTCACCTTAGATTATAGGGCTGTTTTTGTAGGTCACCTAGAAAAAACTGGCAACCAAACCCAAATTGAGGTAAACAGGGAGTCCCCTGGAACCTGGTGGTGTGAGGGATCTCAGCTATCATGGGCTCTGCCCTGACTCAGCTTACCTGGGCACTGCTGTACTCTGTTTTCTGCTACCCACACACTTGCTTTCTCTTAGGCTTATCTGAGGTCTCACTTGACTCATGAGCATCTTAAGAAACAATGACCTTTCACTCACCATTCTCTGTGCTGGTGTGAATTTCTTGGAGTTGCCTAATTCATGGTCAATAAATTACAGATGGTTGAACCACAGTGCTGATAAAATTCCTTCCTAGGGGAAGACATAAATAATAGCTACTACCCTCTCCCCAAGCTCTCAGTAACTAACTGAGGCAGGATCAGAGCACAGGTGAAGGGTTAACTACAAAAGTGTAGGTTATCCCCCCACACACCCCGCCCTGCAAACATCAGAAAATCTTTACCCCAGCAGAGATGATGGCTTTCTCATAGTACGTAGATGGACTACCCTTTCCTAGTTTCCCTTCTGTCTACACACTGTCTAGCTCTCCTGGAGGCCACATGCCATTAAGGCAGAGTTGCATGCATCAGGTAGAAGAGAGCCTCTGGGTACTCGGGTGAGAATCTCATATCCCTCCTCCCAAGAGGGGTGTAAAAAGTCAATAAGGCCACCTGTAATAATCCTTTGGCAAGGGGACAAAGCCGAACTCCTCAAGATGGTGGTTGCTTGGCTCAGAGGATAGACAGTCACTCACATTTTGGAACTTGTGGGTACCAGGGGCACTGGATTCCCTTGGCTCAGCCCACCTTGAGACATAGGAAAGGCACAGAGGGGTGGGGAGTGAACTGCTTCAGCTAAGGACATCCTCTTTGGAAGGTCTGACTGTGACCGCTTTTCCTGCTATACTTCAGACTTTGTCCCTGAAGGGGAGATGACCCCTCCAGCACTACCCCCCGGGTGATCTGCCATTTCATGATTACAGTGGTAGACAAAGGCTATTCGGTTTCTAGAGGTGTTCCCCAAAGGCCTGGCATCCTGGCAGCATCACCATGTACCAGGGACCTGGACAGTGCAGCGTCTCCAGGTTTGAGAGACTGGAGAACTCAGAGGCTTGGGGGCTCTTTGCAGGAGGAGACATCTGTCTTCTGGCAGCTCACTGTGAAGATCCTCCAGGCTCGGTGTCTGCCTAGGGCTGATCTGTGTGAGTGACTATCTGTGGGTAGGGACTGGACCCCAAGGGAAAGGACCAGGTACTTTTGGGGTGGGACCTGGCTGCCCATGGTGGATTTTGAGGTTGCTATAGGAACCTGGGCAAAACCCCTGGAAAAAGATGTATGGGGTTCTCTCTCCTCTGATGGGCGGTTCCCTTGCCTTTGTCAGTGAGCAAGGCGGATCCATATGTGACTCTGCTGCTGCCAACAGTTCCTGGAATGAAATTCAAAACCAAAACTGTCACCAACTCCAGTCATCCTGTATGGAATGAGACCTTCAGTTTCCTCATCCAGAGTCAGGTCAAGGTAAAAGTCCGGGTAGCACTAGTCACTCATTTGAAGACAAGCCCATGCCTCTTCCCTCCACAGGAGAATTCTGGGATCAAGCTCTAGTATTGCTCTAGTATTCACCAAACTCAGGGGAGAGGAGTGTCTTGTGCTCCAGACTCTAAGTGCTGTGAGCAAGAGAATGTGTGAAGGAATGCCAGTCTCTGGCTGTGGGGTGAATGTGTGGTAAGCTGCCGCTTCTCCCTAAGCCCACCTATGATGTGGGAATAGAAAGCATTGCTGTGGACAACTGTGTGTCACACAGCACTTGGAACCCGCATTTGGGGTATGTTAGGGAACTAGCAAAGCAGACTGTTGAAAACCTTCCCCAAATTTAAACTACATTTGTTTATTTATTCTGTGTACGTGTGCCAGTGTATGCCATAGCACACATGTGGAGGTCAGAAGGCAACTTCTGGGAGTCAGTCTCTCCCTCTACGTTAGGCTTGCCAGCAGGCAGCTTTACCTTCTGAGCCATCTTGCCTGCCCCAAATGACATTTTAAAATATTTTTGTTTATTTATTTTTTCTTTTTCTTGTTTTCTTTTGTCAGATAGGGTCTTTCTATGTAGCACTGGCTGGCTTAGAACTCATTATGTAGACCATGCTGGCCTTGAACTCACATAAATCCACCTGACTCTGCCTCCAGAGTGGTTGGATTAAAGGGACGTGCAATTATATCCAGCTTGGCTTTTTTGGTTTTGCTTTTTAAAGACAGGCTCTTTTTACATAGACTTGGATGGCTTAGATCTCACTATGCAGCCAGGCTGGCCTTGAACTTATAGTAATAGTCCTGCCTTTGCCTTCTGACTGCTAGGTTGCAGACATGATCCACCATACTCTACCTTGGAAGAAAACTATTCAAGATACGTACATACATACATACATACATACATACATACATACATACATACATACAAACTTGAGACAGAAAATCACTGTGTAGTTCAGACAAGCCTCAAATTCATGGTCTTCCTACAGCAGCCTTCCAAGGGGTAGGGTTACAGGAGTGAGCCCCCAGTTTGTTTTTATTCTTGATAAAACAAAACTATAAGTCCCAGGATGGATGGGAAAGGGGCTAATAAAATCCCACCCCTACCTGAGGAACTATTGGCAGTTGATGGTCAAGCAGATGGAGAAGAATCAATTTTCTTAGGGATTCAGACCCTGAGAGGTACCATCCGTAGATGACCCTGAACTTCTGCACATGTGGGCAGCACTAAATGGGCTCACTAGGAAATAATCAGAGATGGAAAGAATGTGAGAAAATATATGCTGGGAGGAGCTGGGGTAAAGGAAGCATTGTAAGGGGTAGGGTTATGGTAAATTGGATCCAAATGCCTTCTATGCTTGTATGAATATTAAATAGAATATTTAATAATTTAAAAACTTGAGTAGCAACTAAGGACTTTACTTAGAATCTCCTTATATTTGTTTTACACTCGTATGTAAGCTATTGTTGCAATTTATCCATACTATGTTATGTTCCTGGACCCTAGAACATTCTAGAACTGAGTATCTATGATGAAGACTTAATTATGAAAGATGACATTTGCTTCAAAGTTTCCTATGATGTCTCAGAAATCCACCCTGGCAAACTTTTCCAGAAAACCTTCCGCCTGAATCCTCAGGTAGGTGAGAAGGCTCCAGGCTGAGGAAATTGCTCAACTCTTCCCAGTTGCTAGGATGGTGCACTCATTCACAGGGCAGGAACTGGCTTCATTGTAACAGGAAACATGCAGGTCTAGCTGCTGTTGCCTCCAGGGGTAGTCACCTGCAGGAACGCCCTCAAAACACTGCTCAGTACAACCACGAGGGGGCAGTGTAGGTTCATCACTCCTGCACAAGGGAGTCAGGCCTGCCCCAACAGTCTGGTTTGGCTTTTCCTGCTACTGGATTGGGGAGCAGAGGGTAGAATTCCCGGGCTGGAGGCCTCCTCAACAGAGATAAGAAATCAGGCTGGGATAGCCTCAGGTGACCTCTGGCTGAGTTTCTCTTTTGCCTTCAGCCCCATCAAGGTTTGAGGATTCAGAAGGCGGGAAGATCTGTCCTCTGCAAGCCCACTAGCTTTGTCTATTTTAGCTGCAGCTTATCTTGCCCTAGACCTCTGTTTCCCCAGTTTTGTACTGGAAATAATTGTGATGGCACACCTTCCTCAGAGACTTCTGACTTAAGAGAACAGGATCGACGTAATGTTGACGAGTTGCTTATCCTTTTTGATTACAGGGACCAGAAGAGTTAGATGTGGAGTTCTTGATGGAAAGAACGTGAGTAAGAATGAGCAGCCGAGGGAGTGACTGGGATACAAGCTCTACTCAGGAAACTGGTCCTGACCGACCCAGATTCCTTTTTCCAGCTGAGTCATCTCCTTCACCTCCCCACTGTCGGGGAGGTCTGGGTCTCCTCTTGGGATCAATGAGGAGAATGGCCGGCATCTCCCTCATCTTGAATCCCCCAGGGATGGGAGTGTGAACGGTGACAAGTGGCTGGATGCAGAACACTTTTGCTTCTGTAAGTCCAGAATGGATGTTTTGACTTTTCCAGGTTGGATCCTCCTGAAAACCTCATCACCAACAATGTTCTTGTGGTAATGACCTTCCTGTGACTCAGCAGAGGAGATTCAGAGGAGGGGAAATTGGGCTTGGAATTCTGGGGTGTGGAGGAAAAGGAATAAGACAGGGCTTTGTGGACAAAGTACCCCAATCAGGTGGTTACCTGAAGCTGTGGGGCTTGTGGGAAGAGGGCAGACAGCTGTGCTGAGAAGGTTCCAGCTTCTGAATGAATAGCTGAGGAACTGTTGAGAAAATTCAACTGCTTTCTAATGATGCTTAGTTATGTGTAATGAGCACAGAGTCCTCAGAGATTAACTTCCTTAAAGTAATAGGAAAGTCCTGCAGGACAGGCTCATCTTCATTTATTAATACTGAGGTCACTGAGGCTTGGAGGGAGTTTCTAGTGTGATGTGTTAGCCTCTCTCTTAGCTCCTCCTTGAGACCCCATGAAACTGCATTGGGTGATAATGGCCAAGGGTGATAAATGCTGTCTGGGATGTTGCTTATGGGTGTGGGGGCTTATAACAGGCATCAGTCAGGTAAATAAAGCCTGGAGCTGTCCCCTGGAACACACCTCAGGAGCCCTTACCCTTGGGGCTTACAAGTGCTGGTCTGATGGCTAGTTTACCTTTAAAAGGAATTCATAGTGAAGCCTGGTACCATGGCACATGTCTATACTTCAAGTACTGGAGAGGCAGGAGCAGGAGGCCATGAATTTGAGGCTAGCATGGTCTATATAGTGAGTTCTGGTCCTGCAGGACTACATACTGAGACTTTGTGTCAAAGATAAAACAAATATCTCTAACAGTAAAGTAACTCCAACCGAGGTTGTGCCTTCTCTGAGTTGCAGTAGGTGGTTAGAACCAGCAGTTCTATTGGAGGGGCTGGGCAAAGCAGCATCAGGCACTGAGTTTCACAGTCAGTGGACTGACAAGCTACTCGAGAGATGCTCTGGTCCCTAGGGCTCTGACACCTCCAGGCTGTGGGCCTGATGTTCCCACATTCTACTTGGGAATCTGTAAGATGAAGACTGGAGACAACAGAGAGAGACCTGAGCCTGAGAGCTGGGGGTTTTCAGAGCTTCCAGAGGTTCAGTAAAGCTAAGAGGATGAGGATGGGGTGGGATGGGCTATCTTGGAGTTTTCTGTCTAGTCTCATTCTAAACCCAACTTTTTGTTCTGTGTGTGGTGGGTTTGGTTGAGGCTCAATGGGGCTCAGAATTAAATTAGAGGGGATCTCAGCTTACCCTGTGGATCCCTTGTCTAAGATGTGGTCTGCCTCAGGCCCGAGAACTGTCATGCCTGGATGTCTGCCTGGACAGAGCTGGGAGCACTACCATGGCAACAGGTGAGAACTTCTGAACTCTGCCTGGACCACAGCTGCTGGGAAACTTGCAGAGAAAGGGGCATCTCTGCCATAGTGGGAGTCCCATGGGGCTGTGGCATGCAGTAGGCTGGGGAAAGCCCTCTTGAGAGTCCTGCTTACTGTGGTCCAGCCTTCACCTCCACAAATAAGCACTGTTGCTAATATCCCAGGTCCAAGATGACCTTCTAGGCCCTTTTTCCTTGTTCTCATCAATTCTGTCTCTTCCCTAGGTCAGGACAAGCTAGAGCTGGAGCTTGTGCTGAAAGGGTCATATGAGGATACTCAGACATCTGCCCTGGACACAGCCTCTACCTTGAACTTCCACTACCTGAGGGGCCAAGACACAGCACTGAGTGGGTGCCTGAGGGTGAGCCTCTGCTGTCTACCCCTCCACCGCCCTTAGCCTTTGACGAGCTTCCTGCCCTTTCCCCTGCCGAAGCCAGGCCTTTCTGTTCTTGTCAGCCTCTCTCAGTTAGACTCCATGCCCTGAAGACAGGGAGCATCAACAGGGCCTCGGGGGACAGCTACAGGGTGTCAGTCTGTTAGTGCTCTGATGGCTTCGCCATCAGAGGAGCTAGCGTTGGTGGACTAAGCCTGTCTGTGCCCACACAGTCAGCGGTGCATGATGGCCTTGCCCACCTTCACTGTCTCATTTTGTTCAAGGGCCTCCTGATGCTCCAGCCACCCTTCTCTCCTTTTAAACATGCCATGTGATGTTGGGGTCCTCTGGCTCCCTCTAACATCTCCTCTTCTCCACCTTAGCTCAAACAAAACCTCTTCAGAGTTGGCCTCCATGACCCCCATCACAGACATATTTCTATACCCCCCTTTGTTTATAATATTATCCTATCACACTATGACATACTGACATCACATTACTACTGACATCACATTACTACTGACATCACACTTCTGACATCAGTTCATTACCTGTATTTTTTCTTTGAAAAATACTTTTAGACAGGGTCTTATTAGCGTGGCTGGTTTGGAACTGGCTCTGTAGACCAGGCCGGTCTCAAACTCCTAAGTGCAGATCTGCCTGCCTCTGCCTCCTAAGTGCTGGGATTAAAGGCGTGTACCACCACTCCCAGATATGACCCATTTCTTTACACACTGACACATGAGATTTAGTGAGAGCAGCATCCTTGCAAGTAGTACCAGCCATCATTATTTGTAATTATAATTAGTTTTGTATTATCAGAGAAGGGCTGTCCTGTTTGCAGTTTAGACACTCAAATTGTTGCATGAATGAAAAAATGGGTGAATGGATGAATATTTTCCTTCAGAGCTCCAGAAACAATGGCTGGAACTCAGATATCTCAGTTACACCCCTCAGTGTACCCCTGAAGTCCTTGACCCCAGGAAAGGAGGTGACTGTGAACATTCCTGCTACAAATGTAAGTGGCCTCAACTGGAGGGAAGTCCCAATAGAAATAGAAAGGAGGTGTTCACACACCCCAAAGATATCTCCCGCAGGGTCTACGATGTTCTGAACAGAGTTTCTGCTTTGATTTCAGGCCCCAGAAGCAATGCTGAAGCTTAAGACAGACTGCTGGTAAGGACATTGATCTCTGTGGGGACAGAGGGGGATGCTATGCAGGAAGTGCTTCTTGCAGGTAGAGGGGTTGTTGGTTTGTTTTGGTTTTTTTTTTTTTTTTCCTCAGAAGCTCATCATGGGCTTGGTCACCCAAGGAGTGATCCATGCACCTTTCTCATAACCTTGGGACTCTTAAACCTTCTCAGCCCTAAGGAGCTGTCTGTGCGGCTGGGCTGTGGTCTCTGTCCTGAGGAGCAGGCCTTCCTAGGCAGGAGGAAGCAGGTGGTGGCCGCCGCCCTGAAAAAGGCCCTGCAACTGGATGAAGACTTGAAGGAAGATAAGGTTTGGGGGTAAAGCAGGGGTGTAGGTATAGAGATTTTAGGCTGGCCTGTGCTCCACCAGTCTCCAAAGAACGGAAATGAACCCTTGGGGAGGATGGGGTTCCTGTTCTCTGTGGGGGCTCTACTCTGGCTGAGGGTTGTCCCTCAAATCTATTACTCCATCAGGCTCTGACTGTAAGGCCCTGGAGGCAGGGGACAGGCTGGGTCCCTGAGTGAGGCAGAGGGCATCTCATTCTCATCTCTGTGTGGTCCAGGTCCCTGTTGTGGGCATCATGGCTGAGGGAGGAGGTGTCCGGGCTATGGTCTCACTCTACGGTCATCTGTTGGCACTTCAGAAGTTGGGCCTCCTGGACTGCGTGACCTATTTCAGTGGCATCTCAGGCTCTACATGGTAAGGGCCACAGAGAGTGGAACAGCAAAGTGAACAGAGCTCCAAGTGGGGACAGAGTAGGTACCAAGGGTCCTTTGTATGAAGAACCCATGTGGCTAGAGCATCTTTCTCAAAGGGAAGAAAAAGACTTACTCAGAAGTCCTGCATGGAGCACAGTAAAGTCAGAGCAGGAAGAGGTCCCAGAGGAGGCTGGATCTGCTCAGGCTATTTGCAGGCTTGGGTGACCTTTGAACAATTTACCTGGAGTTGGTTCATCTCCAAAACCTGTGTGATAAAAGACACACTCATAGGTTGGCAAGAGGCAACTCATGCTGGCAATGGCCTAAGGTCTACACACATCAGGACTTCTAGCTGGCCTCATAGTTGATGGTTAGGGCTTACATCACTTTCTGAGAGAGCTCCCTTCTTGCTTATGTCGTTCAGATGAGGAAATTGGGCAAAAGAATTATTTTATACTAAGCTGGGTGTTGGAGTCATGTTTGTAATCCTAGTACTTGGAAGACTGAGGCAGGAAGATTGCCATGAGTTCCGAGGTGAGATACTGTCTAAATAATAAAGGGTGTAGTAAAGGAAAAGGAGAAATACAAAGAAAGAATGTTCTTTACATAAAGATAGCAATGCCTGCTTTCCAGCCCCTTCCCCAATACAATGAACCGGATCATTTCACAATTACATCCATCCAACTATTCACTCAAATTTCATTGATACTTGGCATTTGGGGGTAAAGTAGGGATAAAAGTTTAGATGGCAGCTATTGACAAGGACAGTCTTAAGTGACCTCTGGACAAGACCATAAAGGTGAGAATAGGGACTGGTACTGTCAAATATAATAGCCATCTGCCTTACATAGCTGGAAGTGTTCGTGTTGGGAGGTCCAAGGAGAGCACTGAATGGGACTAGTGTTTGGGGGTGGGAGATTATAAAGCAAATTGTAGACAGGCCGACAGCAGCATGACAAGGGTAGCAGGTTCTTGGGGGAGAGCAGAGGGAAGGGGATGGGGAGTCTCCTTTTTAGGCCCACAGTTGGCTATTGTTGTCACTGAGTTCAAGAGCTTAAATTATTGAAGCAATTTTAATGGTTTCCTGCTGACTTTCTAATGTCGCTACTGAGAGACTCTGAATTACATATGGACAGGAAGTGTGCTCTTTACTGAAGCACCCATGAGCATGTAAGAGGTCCTAGGTTGAGCTTCAGCCCTTCAAACTAAACAAAACTACAACAAACCTATATAAAACCCATTTCATACCCACTCTGAACAGCCCAGGACTGGAAATCCCACAACACATGCTCAGGTGGACTTTCTAGGCAGTGGGAGCCTCAACAATCCCTCCTTCAGAGATTAGACACAGGGTGGGATTGCAGAGCCTGTGCTGGGCCCTAGATTTTATACCTTTGTGCCCCCAGGACAATGGCCCACCTCTACCGGGACCCAGAATGGTCACAGAGGGACCTCGACGGACCCATCCGCCATGCCAGGGAGCATGTGGTTAAGAGCCTGTGGAAGGAATTCTTCCCTGAACACCTGGCAAGCTACCACCAGGCACTGAAGCTTCGGGCAGAGCAGGGTCACACCACCACCATATCAGACCTGTGGGGCCTGGTGCTGGAGTCCAAACTGCATGGGCAGGTACGCTGTCTGCTCAGCAGTGTGGCACGGCCATGCCTTCAAATGCATCTCTTGAGGGTAGAAGAGGCTCTGAGAGAATGCATTGAGTCTCAGCACTTGGGAGATCAGGGCAAAGGGGTTCAAGGCCAATAGAGAACAAATGTGAGGCGAGCCTGGTACACTGGAGAAGTCTTTCCCAAACAAATAAATACACAGAAAAAGAATGTAAGGGTTAGTGTCTATCCAATGCCAGAATGCTTTCTTTCTAAGTAGGTTCTTATTCAACTAATTACTATGTAATCTAAATTTTTGGACCTCCCAAGAACTGAAATTCAGTCAGTTAAGCAAGCAAGGCTTTTGCATTGCTTGAGTTGATTACTGGAATGGCATTTAATATATAATTCAGTATAAGATGTTACTTTTCTTCACCGTCAGGGTGGTATTCAAAGCATAGATTTTGGAGCCAGGTTCCCTGGGTCCTAACCCCAGTGCATTTTACCAGAAGCATGTCCTTCGGCAATTGTTCACCTCTCCTCTCCCCTCGGTCCTCTCAGCTGTGGAGAACAAGTGTTCTTCATGGCTTGTCGGGAGCACTCAGTGGCATCTTGGCATAGAGTTAAGCACTGTTAGCCGTTACAAGTCTATCACATTGTCCCAGCAACATCATGATAGAAGTAAGTCTATGAATACTTGACTACAATGTTCCTGCTGTTCCCGTCAGCAGAGTTTAGAGATGCTTTGCTGGGTCTGACACTCTTGTTCTACCTCATATCACTATCCCAACAAAGTTTTAAAAGCATCTGAAACACCTGGGAGACGAGAAAGAACTTTCAAGTGTAAAGCAAGGGCTAGGGGATAGCATGGTGGGTAAAGTGCTTACTTTGTAAACGCGAAGACCGAGGTTCAATGCCAGGTGTCTGCTTGTAAATCCTGGTGCTGGAGAGTGAGTTCCTATGGCCCACTGGCCAGCCAGACTAGTACTTGGCAAGTTCCAGGCCAGTGAGACACTCCTTTAAAAAGAAAACTTTTAAAGGTTGGTGGTGGTTTGTGCCTGAAGAATAGCACTTGAGGCTGTCCTTGGCCGACTTGGAGCTGTTTCTAAAGAACAACCTTCTAGCAACAGATGTGCTACCCTCCAGGCTCAAGATGGCATCTCTGAAACCCAACACCAAAAGTGGGGAGAACACCCAAGTGGCATTTTACTTATAAGCAAACATCCGAGTTTTGAGGATTTTTCTTTGTAAGATCATTTTATTTCTTATTGGTTGTATAGAATAATGGGTTCCATATGCCGTTTCTGTCTGTGTAGAACATGGTCTGGCATAGTCATTCTTTAGAACTCACTTGTCTCCTCCCCTCTTCCTCCTGGTCTTCTTCCCTTTCCCAGATAGTCACCCTTCTGTTCCATGTCTTTAAAAACAAATATAGATTTCACATGAGAGAAAATATGTGCTTTCTGCGACTGGCTTGTTTTGCTAGACATGTTGACCTGTAGATGCACACATTGTATTCTCCATGGCTGAAAGAGATCCATTGTATATGTACCACATTTTATCTGATGGTGGACACCTACGCTGGTTCTATAACTTGGCTATCATAAACACTGCAGCAGTGAATACAGGTGTCACAGGCATCACTGTGGTGTGCTGACTTGCAGCCTTTGGGCAGATGCCCAGAGTGGTCTAGGTATGGTAGTTCTGTTTTTAAGGTAGATTTTGTTTGTTTGTTTTTAGGACCTCCACATTCATTCCCATGGTGAATGATTTACATTTGCAGAGCAGCGTGTTGTTCCTTTTCCCTCAAATCCTCACCAACATTTATTGTGTTCATTTTCTTGATAGTAAACTCCGAGACTTGGCTAAGACGGCAACTTGATGTGGTTTTGACTTGCATTTCCTCTATGCCTAAGGATGCCGAATCATATTTATTGGGCACTTGTGCTTCTTTTGAGAATTTGTCCACTCGTAGATCCGATTCTGAGGTTTGGAGTATTTATTTTTTGAGCTCTTCATATAATCGGTATTAATCCTGATAGGTGAATTGCTGACAACATTTTCCTGCTGATCTGAAAACTCTCTTTGCTACACAGAAGCTAGTTTATTAGGCTCCCATTTGTTGACTTTTGCTATTGGAGTGTTTTCCTGTATTGTTTCAAAGTTGCTGTCTTTGACCCATTTTAAATTGGTTTTGTACACAGTGAGATGTAGGGAGCTGGTTTTGTTCTTATACATGTGAATATCTATAGTTTCCCCAGCACCAATGCTGGTGAGGCCGTCTTTTCTTCAAAGTATGCTTTTTTTACTTTCATGAAAAATCAGGAGACTGCAGTTCTATGTATACGTTTCTGAATCTGAATTCCGTTGATCTGTCTGTCTGTCTGCACCAGTGCCATGATGCCATGCTGCTTTTGTTCTGTTACTATGGCTTTGTAGTATAAACTGAAATCAGGCATTATAATATCTCCAGTGTGGCTTTCAAAAAGAAATAAGATTTGATGTGACTATTTAGAGTGTATGTGTGTATGTTTGTGTGTATGTGTGTGTGTGTATGTGTTTGTGTGTGTGTGTGTATGCACACATGCACACTCACCCCTCCCCATGTGAGCACATAGGCACATGTATGTGAATTTTGGGACCCGCCCTGAACTCTGTGGAGAATGTCACTGGAATTTAGAGAGGGATTGCACTGGATCTGTAGATCCCTTTCAGCAATATTTTCTTTTCCTTTTTCCCACTTTCTTTCATCTAAAATAGATTTTTTCACACAGTAGAGTCTGATTATGGTTTTCGTAGATCCTCACTTCCCCTTTGATCCGTATCCACACCTTGTTCTCTCTCACTAGAAAACGTATAGACAGATACAGAAAATAATAAAATGAGATAAAACAGAACCAACAAATCTGAATGGACCAAAACAGAAGAGACAAGCCAATTAAAACCATAAGAAACATGCACAGACACAGACACAGGCGTCCATGAAAACATAAACCCAGAAATCCTTTTATATATACAAAGGACCTGTAAGAAAAAGGAGGGGCAGTGGAGAAGAGGAAGAAGGGGGAGGAGGAGGAGGAAGAAGAAGACGAGGAAGAGGAGGAAGAGGAAACACCCCAACAGAACATTGTGAGACAAAGATCGTCCAAAGACACCGGGTTTGTTTTGTGTTGTGTACTGCCTGGTGTGGGGCCTGGCTGGTTTATCCCCAGTGAGACTCCATTGGGGACTACCAAGAGGCTATCAGTTGGAGGGAGCTGCTAAGTTAGTGATGGGGGCGTGTGTCTTCTTCTCTCAGCTCTGGGAGCCCTCTGGCACAGATCTGCTCAGGCCCTGGGTATGCAGCCAGTCTCTGTGAGCTCTTATGAGCACTGGCCCTACTGTGTGTAGAAGGTCTCGTTTCACAATACTAATTCTGCTGACCAATCTATTTTGATTCTTTCAAATTATTCTAGCTGCTCGTGGCCTTCTGCTCTTCATAATAGAATCAATTAATCGTGTTTCACTATTAAAGTTGGGATTCTAATTAAAATGGCATTGAATTTATCAAGCCAATGTAATTACTTGAAATGTTTTTATTGTATTAACATGTCCTGTGTGTTCTTTATTAGAATGTGCTGTGCCTTTACTAACTGACTTCTGTCTGGTGGCAACAGCTCATTAACATAGAGGAAGGAGCTTATTTGACAGTGTATTTTTATGAGGTGCTAAAGTAACAGTTTGATCCTAGCTGTAAAGAAATATTTTTATTTAATTGCCATTTGATCCTCTAATAATGACATCAGCATGAGTTTGGGTATATAATTTATAGTAATTTTTTGAGACCATCTCATGGAGCCCAGGATGGCATCCAACTTGCTATGTAGCTGAGGCTGGCCTTGAACTCTTAATCCTCCCCATTGCTGGTGCTCAGGCGCTTGGATTATAGGCATGTGCCACCATGCCTGTTTTAGGGTCTCGTGCATCTAGGTGAGGTGCTCTATCCACTGAGTTACATCCTCAACCTTCAGTTTCAACGTCTTTTCCTTCATCTTTGGCTGGTGGAGTGATGCTGGTGGAGTGATGCTGGTGTAGTGAGGATGTCAAAAGCATTTGGAAGAATCCCAGGCTTGATGCAGTAAAGTGAACCTAAAAAAGACATCCCTTGGCATATCCTAGAAAGTGGGCTAAAAGATTGCTGTGTGCTTCTTGGAAAGGTGTATCTGTCTGTCTGTTTGTGTATGTATGTCTAGTGTGTGTGTCTGTGTGTGTATCTCTGTGTGTCTGTATCTTTCTCTGTGTACCATGTCTATGTGTGTGTCTCTCTGTGTGTGTATATCTACATGTGCTTATGTATGTTTATGTGTGTATGTGTAAAGAAAGAATGGAGAGGAGGTGAGGAGCTGTTGATAGCATAGTCTGTGAGAATGACCCTCCCTGGAGAATATGAACTGATGAGAACTGGCTACACATACCCATTCATAACCCCCAGAACCCAATGGAGCTGCAGCCTCCTCACCATCCTCTGTGTCCCTACTCTGCTCTGACCCTGTTGGAGTTCCTGCCCCTAAGTTTCTCCTACTCACTCATGTCCTCATGCTTCCAACTCTAGGTGACAGACCAGACATTGTCAGGACAGAGAGCTGCACTGGAGCGGGGTCAGAACCCCCTGCCTCTCTACTTGAGCCTCAATGTCAAAGAGAACAATCTGGACACTCTTCACTTCAAAGGTAAAGTCACACCCATTCCATCCTCTACCAACTCCTCCATGCTCTGAGAGTCCCCAGAGAACCCAATAGCACAACCCCTGCACACGTGGTTAGCTTCTGGAAGGATGTTATTGCCGATGAGACCAAGAGCCAGCCAGGGAACATGGGGTGTTTGTACATGTGGACAGCGGATAGTAAGAATGCTCCCCTGGGAGTCTGCTCTCCTTATATCTTCAGGGTTATTAGCAGATGGGGGGAGCTGAAGGCCTGCCAGGGGCAGTGTCACCAGCCCTCAACAGTGAACTGAGCCCCCCTCACTTCCTGCCTCTCTTTCCCATCCCATTAGAATGGGTAGAGTTCTCTCCCTATGAAGTTGGGTTCCTGAAATATGGAGGCTTTGTCCCAGCTGAGCTCTTTGGCTCTGAGTTCTATATGGGGAGGCTGATGAAGAGGCTCCCAGAGTCCCAGATCTGCTTTCTGGAAGGTGAGTGGACGCCTCTTCCTGGATAGGACTCCTGTAGCCTTAGGTCTGGGTGAAACCCCAGGGTGAGGAACAGGTGCCAATGGAAAATGGGCATGGGGATAATTTGGTGTCCATGTGGGAAAGACAGGATACAGTGGCCTATTGACTGTATTTGGTTTTGGGAATTTGGCCTTCAGGTATCTGGAGTAACATTTTCTCTGTGAACTTGATGGATATCTGGTATGATGTCACCTCTGGGAAAGATTGGAAGAATTACATTGTGGATGCACAGAACTCAGGTAGAAGAGGGATGTAGGAAGTGAGAGACTGGTGGGGAGAGGGTGGGAAGGCATTTGGGGCCCCTCATACAAGAATTGTTCATTACTCTCGATGCAGAGGAGCCCTCAGCCTCAGCAGGATCCTCCTCCTGTGTGGAGGCTTCATGGCTGCAGCCTGGAACAACCCTGGCCCAGGCATTTAAGGGCTTTCTGAATGGCCGACCATTCCACCAGTGCAGTGCCAACTTCCTCCATGGCCTCCATATGCACCAGGACTACCATAAGCAGAAAGACTTCTCCACCTGGGCAGGTGAGGACCATGGCCATGTGTCCCGCAAGGCCAGGCTCCTGCTTGGAGTTGAGCTGTAGCTACTAGCTGGCAGAGGTTTGCAGGGAGAGCATATGTATGTATTTCTGGGGTGTGGTCTAGATATAACATCGTGGGGTCCAGGAGAAGGTCAGTAGTGACCTGAATTCAGAGAGTGACACCAGGCATAAGAAGGGGACATAGAGGAAAATGGGGTCGTATGGGTATGGGGGCTACCCATGCAAAGGTGGCTGCTTCTAATAAGCATTGCCTTTCCAACCAGATTGCCACCTAGATAACACTCCTAATCAGCTGACCCCACAGGACGCTCAGCTCTGCCTAGTGGATACGGGCTACTTCATCAACAACAGCTGTCCCTCCATGTTCCGCCCAGGTCGCCAAGTGGACCTCATACTCTCCTTCAGCTACTCTCAATTCTCCCCCTTTGAGGTGCCTAGTCGCTCTGTGGGAACCCCTCTGTCTGGCCAGACTCTGTCTGGCATGGATGAGCAGCAGGATGTGACACTGCCCCGGTCACTTCCCATGACTGAGGGAAGAAGGTGGAATCTACAGTGTCCTTGGTTGGGAAGGGCAGTGCTGGTGGCTGAGCTCTGGGATCCCAAGAAAAGTGAATGAAAACTCTTAATAGAATAGCTGGACAGAGCTGGCAAGAGATCCCAAACACCTCCACAGCCAACTCTCAACGTTCTCTAGGTGGCAATAATGCCAGCATGCATATCTAGGTCCCCTCCAGGTCTAACACCCAACTGTGTGTGTGTGTGTGGGTGGGGGACAGCTCCTGGGTATTCATACCCACCTATAACTTTAGCCAATCCTTGGATTCCCTCTGAGACCTGTGTACTCAGGTCAGGGCCAGATATCTGTCTTGGTGCTGAGAGAGCAAGTGGGTGTTGAAACAGAGCTAGCGTTGATCTGAGATGACACGGCTCTCTTCTCTCTCTCTGCTTTCCTCCTCTTCTCTAGGCGCTACAGCAATCTGAGAAATACTGCAGAGCTCAGGGCCTGCCCTTCCCTCACTTGGAGCCCAGCCCCGAGGACCAGCGCCCCCTCCAGGAATGCCACCTTTTCTCGGATCCCACCTGTCCTGAGGCACCTGTTCTGCTGCACTTCCCACTGGTCAATGACTCCTTCAGAGACCACTCAGCCCCTGGTGAGGCCACTATTCCTGTACTATAATATGAGGTTTTTGGCTTGTCCAGCAGGTGGTCCAAACCCACAGTCCTACAGTCCCAGACCGACTAGCCACAGGGACTGGACCCTCCTGCAGCTGCTTTTCCCCCCAATCATGACTCAGACACGTATTAATTTCATGCTGTTTGGCCTATGGCTCAGGCATATTGCTAGCTATCTCTCTCATCTTAAATCAACTCATTTCTATTCAACTGTCCTGCTGCATGGCCCGTGGCTCACCTGTGTTACTTCTACATGTTGATTCTCCGGGCAGCGGGATGGTCTTTTCTGACTCTACCCCCCCCCCCCCCTTCTCCTACCTATGCTCCGATTTCCCCACCAACTTCTAAGATGGCTGCCATAGGCCAAGACAGTTCCTTTATTAACAGCATATAGAAAGTCATCCCACATCCTTGTACCTCTAGGAAAGGCTTTTGGCTGGTCTTTAGGCTCTTTGGCCATGCCTCCCCACACCTCCCCCGCCTGCCCTGGTCTGCTCCCCCAACCCCCAGCCTCCCCACCCTGCCCCCTCACCTGCCCACACCTCCTCACGCCTCCCCAGCCTCCCCAGCTTCCCTAGCCTACCCTGGCCTGCTGCCTCCTGGTCTCTCCCAGGCCTACCCCCCCAACTGCCCACACCTCCCCTCCCCAGCCTCGCCGGCCTCCCCACACCTCCTTGGCCTGGTGGCTGTTGCCCACATCTTTGCAGTGTCCTTTTGTTACTGCCCTTGTTATTGTCCTGACCCTTCTGCTTTCTTTCCTGCCCTATGTGGCCTGTGCCCCTTCTCAAGGACCTGGGCCTTCCTCAAGTGCCCCTCAAATCTAAGCCTCATCACGCTCCTTCCTAGCTTCATTTCCACCAACTTGTCGGAATTTTATCTTCCTCGGGTGAGGATAGCTAATGTCTGCCTTTGTTTTCCAGTTGACACCATTGCTTTGAATCTTTCAGTTTTACTTTTTTTTGCTTGGTTGTTTTGATATAAGGTCTTCCTGGATAGCTCAACTAATTAATGTGGTACTCACTATGTGGCCTCAACTTCGTGGCAATTCTCCTGCCTCAGCTTCCTAGATGTTGGGATTACTTGTGTGTGCTATCACACTCCTTTCCCTCCCTCCCTTCCCTTTTCTTTTTAAAATATGAGTGTTTTGTTTTCATAGATGTCTGTGCACCACTTACACGCTCTGGTGCCCAAGGAGGCCAGACGGGCATCAGACCCCCTGGGATTTAAGTTACAGACAGTTGTGAGCTGCCATGTGGGTGCTGGGAATTGAACCCCGGTCCTCTAAGGAGCAGCCAGTCATCTTCCAGCCCCTGTCTTCTTCTCTTCTTATGCTAGGCATTAAATCCGAGGCCTCCCACACACTAGCAAGTGCTCAGTAACCACATCCCCAGCGCAGGTTTTAAAGTCTCCCAGGCTATCCGTGATCTCAGTGTTAGGCCAGGGCTTGAACTGACAATCCTGCCTCAGCCTTCTGAGGAGCCAGATGACAGGCCTTACATACCGGACTTCTAGTTTTTTTTTTTTTTTTTTTTTTTTTATCCTTAGCCAAGTCTCAGAACTCCAAGGAAATTCCTCTCTTTGTTCCCATCAGGAACTTTTAGAATCCATTCATCAATCACATTGTTCCTCACTGCAGCAGTTTCTAGCTTCCTGAGAGGCCATGGAGCAGACCCATGAGCTGTCTGAACTGTGGGAGGCGTGTCATGCTATAGGAGGGAAAGGAGACAAACTCCTCTTGCCTCAAAATCATTTCTTATCACATTTGTATCTTGAGGGGGGGAGCAATGACCCCTTCTATGGGGCTCAGCCTCCTCTGGGCCTGACTGAGAGGCTTTGTCCTGCTTCTGACTCTCTTCTCACCTTTGGGCAGGTGTCCGGCGCAGCCCTGCTGAGCTCAAGGCTGGACAGGTGGATCTCACAGGGGAAGCCTCCCCGTACATCATGTATAACATGACTTACAAGGAAGAAGACTTTGACCGTCTGCTTCATCTCACTGACTACAACATACAGAACAGCCAGGACATTATCCTGCAGGCCTTCAAGACTGTTCTGAAACGCAAAGCCCCAGAGGTGAAGCTATCAGGAATGCAGACCTGAGCTTCTTATGGCGCCTCTAAGGCTCTGAGGGCCACACTCTGACCCTCCACCTTCCAAGGACTTAACTCTGCCTGCAGCTGGGCATAGCCACAGTGTCCCTGGCTGGTACTCCCAGTTCTCCAAATCCTGGGCTTCCTCTGTACTAGCCTCACTGGCCAGAGGGACTGCTGTAGTAGGAAATTTCTGTCCCACCAGCAACTCCCAAATACCCAGCAGCTGCTTCCAAAATAACTGACTCAGAGGCTTAATATTACTTATAAATGATAGGCCTATAGCTCAGGCTTGTTACTATTTAACTCCTATGCTTAAATTAATGCCTATTTCTACTTATGTTTTGCCACATGGCTCTTGGCTTATTACCTCATTTTTACATGTCCTATTTACTTGGTAGCTGATTGGCGTCTCTGCCTCTGCTCTTCCTCTTCCCAGAATTCTCCTAGTCTGGTTGTCCTGCCTGCTCTTCCTGCCTGGCTACTAGCCAATCAGAATTTTATTAAACCAATTTGAGTGACAAATCTTTTAATGCCATGGCAGGCTGTACCCCACCCACTGGTCTCCCCTGTGTTTCCAGCTCCTTTGAGAGGAGTTGAAAGCCTCCCCTGGCCAGTGCATATGACAGCTGACCACACCAGCCAAGCTTTCATAAGCAAGGCAACTGGATGCATCAATATCTTCTCCTCCCTGTCAATATACAAGGCTTTTATTTACTTTTTAAAGACAAGAGTTTTAAAAATGTCCCTATTTCATGATCTGACCATGTCTCAGCACACACGTCTCAGGGTTAATTTTATTCTTCAGTATTCTGTTCTTTTGGATGATGTTATAAATGGAATTATTTTCTTAATGTTATTTTCAGTCTGTTCTTTGCTTATGGAAATCAGTTTTGTAGTTTGAACTTGCATTATACAATCTTAAACTTACTGGCTTAAATCCTTTTGGTGGATTCTTCAAGGCGTTCAGTTATGGACCTTGTCCCCGACAAATGGAGATGGCCTTACTTCTTGCTTCCTGACTTGAATGCCTTTTGCTTCTTTTTCTGACCTAATTGCTGTGACTAGAACCTCTGAAAGAGCCATGACAAGAGCAGCCGCCCTTGATTTGACACCTTGAGCCTTCTGCCTCTTGGCTGCCCAGTCTTGAGTGGTTTGGGTTTGTCAGACTGAAGATGTGCCACTCTATTCCTGGTTCATTGAGTGTCTTTGTTTTTAACTGTAAGAAGGTACTGAATTTTGTCATGTAATTTTTGTATCTATTGGGATCTTGAGTTTGTATAGTTGTTTTTTTTTTCCTTGCTCTTGGGGGGCCTACCACCCAGCTCCCACATAAATCACTTGGAATCTTACTCTTTCTTATGAATTCCCGGCCTTAGCTTGGCTTGTTTCCTACCAGTTTTTCTTAAATTATCCTGTCTATTTTTTGCCTTTGGGATTTTACTTTCTTTAGGTCTTATTCCGTGGCTTGCTGTGTAGCTGGTGGCTGTCTGGCCCCTGATGTCCTTCTCACCTCTGTTCTTGCTTCCCAATCTTTCCCCCCAAATTTCTCCTATTTACTCCCTCTGCCCGCCAGCCCCACCTATCCCTCTCTCCTGCCTAGCTGTTGACCATTCAGCTCTTTATTAGACCATAAATCAAGTGTTTTAGACAGGAGAGTAACAGCTTCTCACAGTTAAACAAATGCTACATAAAAGGATGTAACACATCACTGCATCGTTAAACAAATGTTCCACAGCACAAACAAATGCAACACACCTTCAACTAACATTTCACAACAGGTTTGCCTTTTATTTTAGAGTTGGTTGTTTTGCTTTGGGTTATTGTTTGAGACAGGGTCTCACTCGCATCCCTGGCTGGCCTGGATTTCACTATATAGACCTGAATGGCCTCAAACTCACAGAGATGTTTGCCTCTCCCTGCCCGAGTGCTGGGATTGAAGGTGTCCATCCTCATTCCTAGCCTTGGCCTATATTCTATCTACATGCCGTATAGTTACTGACCTTCGGATGTTAACTACCCTTGCACTGACCATAATCCTTCAATCTTTCATGTTTTTTGTCTCCTACATTTCACACACACGCACACGCGCGCGCACACACACACACGCACACACACAATGACTGCTCTTGGCTTGAGGTAGAAAGTAGGAACTTTAGGCTCAGAGATGGTCCTCAGCTGACGTCCTTATTTAGGGTCTTGCTCCATCTGCTTCTCCTGTATCTAGCTTTGATTTTCTTTCTGCATATTATCATAAGCTTATTTTCCTTGGCCATAGTGCTGGTTTTTGTACTGGCCGTTGCGTTTCATTTTCTGTGGGCTGCTGTGTGTTATTCCTTAGTTCTCACTGTGCTCTGTTATGTTAGGTGGTTTTACCATCTCCAGGAGGGAAAACAACCCCTGCGTCTGAATACTGGGTGCTGCTCTTGTCACCGCAGCACTTCCACAGATGTCACCAGCAGGTGACAGAACAGGACCACTCCATAAGACGTCTGAGCATGGCTTAAAAGCAAGATGGTCACAAAATCGCCTTCTTGTCACAGAATCAAAACATGGGCCAACAGGAGTATCTGAGAAAGAGCTCCTTACTAGAAAGACAGAAAAGCCAAAGCAAGCAAAGGTTAACCCTTGTACCGTTTGTATAATGAATTAACTAGAAAACCGCTGTTCATGTGAGAGGGCAGTTTCTTTATCATTCATGGCTTCTTGTTCTGCCTCACTCCCTACTGCCTAGATAAAAGCTATGAAGAAGCCCATTTGTATCACTGTCCATTTGTATCTCCTGACAGCACCCAACCCAGGGCAAACCTTTGCTACCTTGAGCACTCTCTTAAAAATCATCTCCTACAAGCCCAAATCCTTCAGTAATTCCCACCCTCGCTTCTCCAGAGATGATCTCCAGTCTCCCACGTGCTTGTATACAATTACTAATGAAATCTGTCAACAACTAGAAAGGGTCCCGGTGGTCTTTGGCTGGCAGGCACCAATACACTAAGCAACTTCCTCAAAATCACTAAACACAGACAAGTATTGTGGCACACGTCTGTAATGCCTGCACTCAGTAATCTGAGATGGGAAGACTGTAAGTTTTAAGCCATCTTGGGCTACATAGCGAGACCCTGACTCAAAACAAAACAAAACAAAACAAAAAATCCAACACCAACAAAGACCTACCAGGAATCCAGGCTTGGTGATGCCTACTGTTAATCCCAGCACTGAAGCAAATGTCTCTCTGAATTTGAGGTCAACGGTCTACAAAGTAAACTCCAAACCAGCCAAGACTACATAAAGAGACCCTGTCTCAACAAAACAACGAAACTGATAAAAACCCAAATAAAAAACAAACAAACAAAAACTAACCAGGGCTGGTGAGATGTTCAACAGGTAAAGATGTCTACTGCCAACCCTGACAACCCAAGTTTAATCCCTGGACCCACATGGTAGGAGAGAAAAAAATCTCATAAAAGTTGTCCTCTGATTTCTACATGTATTCTGTAGCATGTGTGTGTACACTCACACTTGAATGAATGAAATGACACACAAAGTGTTTAAGAGGTTGAGAGAGGGTTTAGCAGTTTCAGAGCACTGCCTGCATTTGCAGAGGACCCCAGATTTGACTTCCAGCACCCACATGGCAGCTCACAACCAGCTTTAATGCCAGTTCCAGGGGATCTGATACCTTCTTTTGGGCTCCATAGACACCAAGCCTGCACATGACAATGCATGTGTACGCACACGCACGTGCACACACACATGCAGACAAACACTCATACATAAAATCTTTTAAAAAATATTAAATTAGGGGCTGGAGAGATAGCTCAGTGGTTAAGAGCTCTGGCTGCTCTTCCAGAGGTCCTAAGTTCAATTCTCAGCAACCACATGGTGGCTCACAACCATCTGTAGTATGATCTGGTGCCCTCTTCTGGCCTGCACACAGAACACTATATACATAATAAATAAATCTTAAAAAAAAAAAAAAAAAAAAGTTAAACTAAAACATTGCCAAACAAACACAGGCTCACTAAACTTGAAAATGGGAAAGGCAGACTAGGAAGTGGCCTTTCCACATCAGTTCCCAGATTTTCAAGCAGTACCTAGTTCTGTGTCTTTGGGAACATGGTATGTGACACATCCTACTTGTGGAGAACTAACTTCATACAAGGCAAGGTCTGGTCTTTGCTTCAACCTCTGGGAAGGGGCAAGGTCACGGAATGTCCTGTTTGGGATGCACAGTGCACGGGTGTCCCCTGCCCTCGCCCCAGGGGTCATTGACCTTGACTGGCTGTGAGAACTAAAGGCTAGAGCTACCGTTGAGACATCCCCCGCAAGCCCGGTGCTTTACTGGCGCTCCATGGTTGGACTCTTCCCGAGTGGCGTCGTCCTAGCAGGTTTGGTGGTCCTGCGGACCTTCCAGTGTGTAGCCAGCTGATCCAAAGTACGTACGTTGAGTGAGGTAAGGGCAGTATGTGGAGCCATTCCCTCAGCCTGTACAGACAGACCTGTGCCTTGTGTAGCAGTGGTCTAGAGTCCTCGGGAGACGAGGCAGGCTGCACGATGCCCTTGCCCTGGAGCTCGAGTAGCTCCAGGCTTCCAGAGTCTTGAGTGCAAGGTGGGCATAGGCAGGCAGAACAAAGACCTCCATCAATTCAGAAACCTTGACAAGGTCAGAGGGCGATGGGATGAGTCATATAGCACCCAGGCTGAGGCAGGCTGAGGTCACGGTATCTGGCACATGAGTGTGTATCAGGAGGTTTTGGGCTTAGATATTTTTATGCTTTGGACTTGTTTGTAGTTGGTTTTTTTGTCTGTTTGTTTAATGACTTAGACGTTTATATTAATTTTATGTTATTTGGCCTACGATTTAGGCATATTGTTAGTTTTCTTATTTTAATTTGTTTTTATTAATTTGTTTTGTTATGTGGCTTGTGGTTTATTTGTGTTAGTTTATAGGTTGATTTGGGGGTGGCTGGATTGTTTTATTTTTAATTTGTCATTTTTATTTATGTTTTGAATTTTTGTTTGCTTTTTTGATGTTTGTTATGGGCTAAAATAGTTTTTTATTTATAGTATATAGAAAGACATTTTTATATTTTTTGTTTAACTAAAATAGGTTTTAATTTTAACATAGTAAAATTATATATTTTACTATATATATAAAACAGTTATTAAGTAAGAATTATAGTTATAATATTTAGTTTATTTGTATTTAACAAAATTAAAGAAAATATATTATTTATTCTATTTTTGTGAGTTTAAAGTTTTATAATTAATATATTTTTTAAATAACTAATAAAAACTAATAATTATAATTATTTGATCTTTATATTAAAGACTATAGGAGGATATAATATTACTTGAGTAAACAGGAAGTGTAAATAACTTTTAAAATTTAGAAAAGACAGAGGTGACATTTGTTTGTTTGGACAGTTGTTTTAAGCTTGTTTGTAATGTTGGGGCATTTATTTTTAGCCTATAGGCCTAGAGTCTTTGGAATGTATTTTAGTAAAATAGGAAATTCGAAGGGCTGTGCTGTCTATTTTGACCGTTTGTTAGTCGGTATTTTTTGAGTTTTGGAGGATCCTTGATAGTTTTTTTGCAAAGTAGAAACTTGAAAGACTATTTTGGTTTGTTTTGTTAAAGTTTAGAGGTTATTTTTTATAGGTTTTGCACGTTTAGTTTATATAGTATATTTTTAAGTAGTTAATATAAGTATAGTTTTGTTTAGTGGCTAATCATCACAAAGAAAGTAAACTTTTTATGAAGTTTTTTGATGTCTATTTTTTTTATGTAGATTAGTGTTGTCAGGAGTAGACTTGTCTTATTGTTTAGAAAAGTTTTAAATATTTTAAATGTCATATTTTGTAGGATTTTGAAGTGTTTGAAGATTATTTAATTGAAATATATTTTTGTATGTTTTAAAACTTGAACCAACATGACTATAAGTTTGTTTATTATAAATAGTTATTAATTTGTATTTTTAATTATATATAATTTAAATGAGTTATATAAATACCGTATCTTAAACAAGAGTAGAAAAATATATATAGCATAACAAAATTGACTTTAAATTTGTATTAGTAAACTAAGTATGCATATGCGGTTGTCACCCTTCACTCCTTGAAGGCTAGGAGACCATCTTCTACATCCTATCTGGTGAGGCCTGACATCAACCATAAGCAGGTGTTAGGCCTCCACCCATGGGTGTCAAGATACATTGCATAAGGCTCTTCTTGCAGCCCACGGACCCCTCCTGGCCAGGCCCAGAGTACATGAAGACCAGTGGGCTGCCCCGGCATATCCCAGCTCTGGTCCAGCTCTGCCCTCTGGTCAGTACAGGTGGTAGCTGTGGAAATGGCATGCAAAGGAGGACTGGTATCTTTTATTTTTCCTGATCAAAGTTATATACATGTTAACAAAGCAGGGTAGCACTGTGTTAGAAAACTTTTAAAAGCTACCAACAAAAAGAAAATAGGAAAGTGACTATTGATTATTGTCAGAAGTTTCTCTGTCCTGCCTGGCTGGTCTTACAGTCATTTGGTATCAATCACACAAAGGCTTATATTAAATTATAAACTGTTTGGCCCATGGCTCAGGCTTATTACTGGATAACTCTTACTCTTAAACTAACCCATGATTCTCATCCATCTTTAACCATGTGGCTTGGTTAGCAACTGTGACAAGAAAAATAATCTGTTCTCATCTTCCTTCCTCTGGATCTGGCAGGCAACTCTGTACCACTGCCCACTTGAGAGGCACAGCTAGGAAGCTGTCTTTGCTCTATTTCTGTGTTCTAGAACCCCTTTTAAGTTTTCTCAGGCTTTATGTGGACGTACGTGCACTACACTGGAGCACCAATTGATAAAACTCCATACAATATCAGAATTTATTGAAAGACCTTAATTTGGATATTTATATAACCTGATATATGGCATGGTGTCTATGATGGTTAACATGGTCAGTACTGGGCCCCAGTACTTAGACATTTATTCAAATGGTGTTATAGATGTTTCTCTGGATTTCTTTGTAAAATAAGATTTACATAGAAATTAGTATATGGATGCAAAAGATTACTTTCCATCATGTGGTGGGCCTTATTCAATCACTTAAAGGTCATAATGGACTGGCCTGAGCAGGCAGGAATTCTGCTGACTGGCTGCTTTTGGATTCAGACATGTTTTCCCTGGGAATTTCCACTGGCCTCCTCCATCAGATTTTGGACACATTGAGCTTCCTTAATGGTGTGTAACAATTTCCCCAATTATTTCTCTGTCTATCTCAGTCTTTCTCTCTTTATACACACAAGCACACACACACACACACATATACACATACATACACACACAAACACACACACATATACAGAGAGTCAGAGACAGAGACTCCAAAGCTCATTGAAACTATGCAGAAAAACAACTGAATTTGTACATTACAGATTATTTTTGTCACTATTGCTAAACAACATAGCATTAGCAACCATATATATTATATTCATTGTATTAGGGATTATAAATTATCTAGAGATAAAGTACATGTGAAGATTGTGTAGGCTGTATGCGAATGCTCTTATTTTGCTTAAGAGGCTGGAACTTCTGTGGATCTTGGAAGATCCTGGAACCAACCTCTGAAGTTGCTGGAGGTCTTTCTCAGAATATGACAGCTGCTGAGTTTCATTTAGCCTGTGGGGCCAGGAACTGAGGCCTGGTCCTCAGAATATCACTCTCATCCACAGACAAAGAAGCAGAGAGCTGGGGCTGGGGATGTAGCTCAGTTGGTAGAATTCTTGTCTAGAATTCACCGTACCCCGGGTTTAACATCCTATTGGTTCTGTGTCTCTGGGGAACACTGACTAATACTAATACACGTTAGGAAAAACAAATCCTGCCATCTTGGATGAAGAGGTCTTAAATTTGTTTTCTTAAGGTTCAGGAACAAGGTTGGGATGGGTACCTTCTACCTTCCTCCTCCTCTTCCTCCTCTTCCTCCTCTTCTTCCTCTTTTTCCCCTCCTCCTCTTTGGTTAGTTTTTATTTTGTTTTGTTTGAGACAGGGTCTCACACCTACCTTCCTCCCAAGTGACCGACCACCTTCTTTCTTGATGACTACTTCTGGATCTCATTAGCTCCTGTGGATCCCAAGTGACCGACACCTTCTTTCTTGATGACTACTTCTGGATCTCATTAGCTCCTGTGGAGTAAGAAGCAAACCCTGACTCAGCTGGCCCTCTGCAGTCAAGGAGTTACAACAGGATGCTGCAAGATGCCTGCGCTTTAGGGAAGACACCAGGGCAGTAGAAGGAAAAGTGAAGGCTCTGGGAGGACTTGAGCCATTGTGGTCCAGGGAGCTGCCTGGGGAAAGGCAGGGTGCCTGGGAAGGTGACCATGTTCAGAGGCACACAGTGGCTGCTTCTGAGGATAAACCCAGAAAAGTCCCTGCTGGACTGGAGAGGCAATGTTCACACTCAAAACTCTGAAGAGATAAGTCCAGCTATGATGTCCCAAGGAAGAAGATGTCACAGGTACAACCCTGGGCAGGATCTCAGAGATCGTCAGACTATCACTCTCATCCACAGATGAAGAAACAGACCTGGGGTTAGGGATGTACCTACCAGGGTTACATCATTCACCACACCCTGGGTTATCCCCCAGAACTACATAAACTGGGTGTGGTGCACACCTGTAATCCTAGCACTTAGGGGACTCCAGGAGGAGAATCAGAAATCCAGAGTCATCCTTGGCTACATAATGAACTTGAGGCTGGCCTGGGTTACACCGGACTAAAACCAAACACAAGGCACAAGCAGCAGAACTGAGAGAATGAAGCATCCTGTCTAGGTCACACAGCAAGTCTAGGGCACACTGGAGACTTACTGCTTCAAGCTATGCTTATGATCCCTCTTAAGAATAGGCAGTCCTGTTTTTCCAGGGAAGGTCCCTCTGTTCTCACTCAGCTCACAAGTTGGGGTCCTGATTAACTCTACTTCAAATCAAGGACTAGGCTTGTAGAAAGGGTCTGGCCAGTCAGAGCCGTCCTGTCTTAAGATTTCAATTGCTGTGAAGAGACACTGACCACAGCAACTTTTATAAAGGAAAATATTTCAGTGAGGCTAGCTTACAGTTTCAGAGGTTCAGTCCGTTAACATCATGGCAGGAAACATGGAGGTGTGCAGGCAGACATGGCGCTGGAGGAGCTGAGAGCTCTACATCTTGAGCCACAGGCAACAGGAAGTGAACTGTCCACCACGCTGAACATAGCTTGAAAAAAGAGACCTCAAAGCACACCCTCACATTATATGCTTCCTCCTACAAGGCCACACCTCCTAATAGTGTCACTCCCTTTGGGGGCCATTTGCTTCCAAACTATCATAGTCCACTCCCTAGCCTTCAAAGGCCTGTGTCCATATCATAATGTAAAAATGCATTCAGTGCAACTTCACAGGTCCCCATAGTCTATAACAGTCCCAAACTTATTTAAAGGTCTAAAGTTCAAAGTCTTTTTTGAGATTCATACAATCTTTTAACTGTAATCCCCTGTAAAATCAAAATCAAAAGGCAGACCACACACTTCCATCATATAATGGCACAGGATACACATTACTATTGCAAAAGTAAGGAAAGGATCATAGAAAATAAATACTAGACCATTTAAAACCAGCTGGGCAAATGCTAAACCCTGCATCTCCATGTCTGATGTCAAAAACGACCTTCAGATCCTCAACTCCTTTCAGCTTTGACTGTAACACACTTGTTTCTCTTAGGCTGGTTCAGCTCCGTATTAACACCCCTCCTCAATGGTATCCCGCGGCTCTGGCATTTGTAACATCTTGGGGTCTCTAAGGCAATCCAGGCTAACAGCTTTATGAAATGACCTTTATAGGCATCCAGCATCCATTCAGAGACACCCCAGACACATCTAGCCTTAGCTGCTTTCCTTAGTCTCCAGGGAAGATTTCATAACCCGTTTCTTCTATCCTTGACTCTAAAGCCTGAACCATGTGGCCAAAACTGCCAAGTTCTGCTGCTTGCTGGGTCTGGAACATGGCCCCTCATTCAATAAAATCTTTACCAGCTTTCTGTTTTCAACAGTTCCCTTCCCCGCCTAAGCTTAAGTGTTCTGAAATTTGTTCTGTAGACCAGGGCTGGCCTCAAACTCAGAGAGCCACCAGCCTCTGCCTTCCCTGGGATTAAAGGTGTGCCCCACCACACCTGGCTCTAAGCTTTTCTTTAATTCCTTTTCACAAATTGGAAATGTAACTGGGTGGGATCTTGCCCAGAGGTCACCTCTCCCTTTATTCCATTTCTTAATCTGTTTATCTCCTGAGCACAGGACTTAGCTCCATTCCATTTCCTGGTGCCCCTTTTCTCCTCAAATTATTCTACACCTTGTATTTTTTTTCTTGGTTAGCTTGCTCCTTTTCATTTTAAATCTTCATCAGAATTAACACTAATAACCACATCACCAGAGTCTATACAAGGCTGTTTTGAGATTTCCTCTGCCAATGGAATTAATCCAAATCTCTTCACTTTAGCCTCTGGCAGACTTTTCAGACAAAGGCAAAAAGCAGTCACTTTTTTTTTTTTTTTTGACAAAATATCACAAGCACAATGTTGAGGCGATATACAAACATTCTCCTCTGAGGCCTCTTGAGTCAGGGCCCACACTTTTAACACTAATGGTTTTTACTGATTGGTCAATGTTAAAAAACCTTTTGGCTACTTAGACTTTCTGATCATCTCAGAATATTGAGTCCAGCACACTCGTTGCCGTAAAACTCTTTCCCTGCATTTTAAATTGTAATTTCTTCTTTTCTTCCTACAGAGTGGCCTCGTTTAGAGTGGTTGACTTCAGGAGTTCCCCCTGCACAACACTTATAGGAGGGAAGAGAGGAGAGAGAGAGGGAAAGGGAGAGAGAGAGGGAGGAGCAGAAGACAATGTCCCAGTCTGTAACTCATACACTTCAGGCCATCCCTGTCTCCCTCCCACCGTCCTTAGCCACATGCCCGTATGTAGTGAGACCATTAGAAGCACCATCTACATTAGCAAATAGCTAAGCACAAATTCAAATGTCCATTAGCCAAGGACTAGAGGTGCTGACGAGGTGGCTCACTGGTTAGGAGCCCTGGACCTGAGTTCAGTTTCCATCGACCACATAGTGGCTCACAGTGGTCTAACTCGAGTTCTGGGGGATCTGACGCTCTCTTCTGGTCACCTCAGGCTCCTGCACACGTGCAGTGTCCACAAACTCATGCAAGCAAATACACATACATCTTTTAAAAAAATAGAAGAATTAATACATAGTTGCCATGAGGCCAAGAAAAATAAGAAAAATGATAAATTATAACTTTACACATTGACATAGATAAATCTCAGAAACATTGTTGAATGAAAAAGTAAGTCTTAGACAGTTTCGTTTGGATTAACTAACCAAATGAAAACCCAATGTTGTAGGATATTTCTTTATGTCATTTAAAGATGTGTCACTGTGATTGGTTTAAGAATAGCCATTAGCTAGGCAGAAAGAAGTTAGATGAGATTTCTGGTGACAGAGAGCTCTGGGAAGAGGAAAGGAGTCATCAGCCAGGTGCAGAGGGAACAAGACATGCAGAAGGATAGGTAAAGGCATCAAGTCTTGTGGCAGCACATAGATGAACAGAAATGGGTTAATTTAAGTTATAAGAGCTAGTGGGCCAAGCCTAACTATAAGCCAAGCTTTCATAATTAATAAATGTCCATGTTGTTTTTATGAGCTGTCAGCCAAAATAAAAGTTTGTCCACGCCCCAAACGTAGCAAAACACTACTTAGAGGTTTATACGTAGGCAGTAAACATATGGAGAAGTGAAGTGAGCCAGAAAGATGGCTCAGTGGATAATGGTGCTTGCTACCACACCTGACCTTTGATCTACAGAACCTACACACAGGAAGGAAAAAACTGACTCCCAGAAGTTGTCTCCTGACCTCCAAACATGTCATGGTACACAGGCACACTCACACATACACACAAAATAAATTAATTTAAAAAATTAAGTAAGTGAAGAAATGTTAAGCATACGTTTCAGAGGTGTTGTTATCCTCAGAAGGAAGGTTCTAGTCAGAAAGACATAGAAGAGTGCCAGAAGTGTGGGCAATATTTTGCCTCCAGCCAAACCAGGGGGTTGAGTGCACAGAATGGGCCTTTGGGAAATGACTGGCAGATCTCTGCATCAGTGGCCAAGTGGACAGTGGTGGCTGCCATTTATTGAGCACAACCAATGCAAGGCTAAACATTTTAATTTTCCCATTTGGTTTTCACAACAGCCTGAGGAGGTGAGAGTTGGTGAAATAACCGGCTCCAGGCCATGGAGCCATTAAGGGCGGAACCAGGATCTAAATCCAAACCCTGCCTTCAGCTCCAGTTTGGCCATCCTATGTGGTGTCAAACCCATTTTCAGTTATGACAAAGTGGTAATCCTCAATCCCAGAATAGAACGCTGGCAATCATTGGATTGGCCAATATACCAGTAGCCAGGCTTCAAGAATTTCTCAGCATTTCATAGGATCTAGGACAGCTGGGTTTGTGGTGCAACCTAGTCCTGATTTGCTTAGGGAGAGTGGGTTGTTTTAATGAGAGAATTCCAGTGCATTTTTGAAGAAGGTCCATGGGGACAAGTCATCCAACCTAACACCTGGCACTGAGCAATGAGGCAAGAGCAGAGAAACAGGACTGGGTGACCTGCCACAGCCCAGGGACAGGAGAGGAAGAAAAACACACATAGCTGTTGGCTTTCAGATGTATTAACTGTGCCAGTGGGAAAAAGACCATGTGCCCCTTGTGGGAGTGGGCAAGGGACAGAGTTAAGTATTTGCCTCATAGCAGAGCTCAGAAGGAAATGAAAACCCTTCTGAGTCCCAGCCTCTTGGGGAAGGGGCTGGTGTGTGTGAATTAACCCCAGGAGAGCCAAGAACAGTGAGACACAGCCTATGGAAGAAAACTGATGAAATCCTGACCATGGGAGAGGTCTGGATTAAAATCCTGTAGGTATTTTTATGTGGATTGGTGTTTTGTCTACATGTACGTCTGTGCACCATGTGTGTACAGTGCCCAAGCAGCCTAGAAGAAGACACTGAACCTCCTGGAACTGGAGTACAGATGGCTGTGAGCTACCAAGTGGACTCAAACCTGGGTCCACTTGAAAACCAGCTAGCTCTTAACGGCTGAGCCATCTCTGTAGCTCCAGTAATTTGTAAGACCCTTTCCTCACCTCCAAAAGGAGACAACGGTAAGAGAACACCACAGGTGAAGACCCAGGCATATTCCTTACTCAGCGGGTTCTTGATAAATGGAAGTGGCTATCCTCTCAGGGTTTTGTTTTTGTTTTCCAAGTTGAATACATAGGTCCAGGAAGACTGATGGGAAGTGTGTGTGTGTGTGGGGGGGGGGGGTTCAATCTTTGTGTCTAAGAAAAAGCTCTCAGCCCTGCTGCTACTTTCCAGGTGCTGCCTTCTGAGGAGTGAGTTCTCACACCCATGTGCAAGTAATCCTTCGCCTTGTGGCTGAACATTCAGGAGAAGGAGTAGATGTTGGTTATGTCTCTCCCTCCTGGGAAGAAATTTTAGCGACTTCTGGGAATTTGGAACCCAGGTAGCAATTAACTTCTCAGTGAAGGTTGTAGTTCATCGGCATACCACCAGGGGGCGACAATGTGAAGCGACTTCAGGGAGTTTGACCCTTGGTGAGTACTGGTGGTCTTCAAGAGAACAGAACATATGCCAACCTTCTCATACAATATGCCTCTTTAAAACTTTATTTTCTTTTATGTGCAAGAGTATTTTTGTCTGCATATGTTTGTGCACCATCTGCATGCCTGATAATGGAGGAAGTCAGATGAAAACATTGAATCCCTGGAAATGGGGTTACAGATGGTTATGAGCCACTATGTGTGTGCTGGAAACTAAATTGGGTTCTCTGTAAGAACAAGTGTCTTACAATATATCCTTAAACTCATGTAACAGCCATATATTAGTTTGTAACCAGTGTTTACATATGTATTCAAAGGAGGACTTAATTCAAAGACGTAAAATACTTAGGTGAAGCCTAACATCATGTAAGTGTTGCTTGGAGTTTTGCTCTTCTCAGCTGAGATGCCCATCCACTACTGTAACATAGACACCATAACATAGACACTATAACATAGGCACTGTAACATAGACACTATAACATAGGCACTGTAACATAGATACTATAACATAGACACTGTAACATAGACACTGTAACATAGACACTGTAACATAGACCATAACATAGACACTGTAACATAGACTATAACATAGACACTGTAACATAGACACCATAACATAGACACTGTAACATAGACACCGTAACATAGACACTATAACATAGATACTATAACATAGATACACGCCTGTTAGTGTAATTGTGCAATAATATACTAAGTAGCTATGGGAACAAACACTTTTGTCTAATACAGGATGTGGATGGATTGTATAACAGCCAGTCTTACAAGAATACTGATTGACTGCATTTGCATAAAGTCCCCAAAGTGATCAAACTCACTATGGCATAGGAACTCAGGATGTTGTGCCTTGAGGGAGCAAGGTATCCAGGATAGAAGAAAGTCCAGGATGTTCGGGGGTTTTAGTATTCTAGTTTTGATTGGTGTACTGGTTATACTAGTATGTTTAATTTAGTCTGCATCCTGTGTTCTAATGTAATATCCACAATCAAGTTATTTAAAGAGAAGAAATGTATTTCTTATACTTCTGGAAGTTGGGAAGTCTAAGGCTAAAGGGTTGCATTTGGTAAGGAAGGGCCTTCTTGGCTGGTGAGGATTCTGTTGTGATAAGGTGGTAGGCATGGAACATCACATGGCAGAGAGTGACCCAAACCAGCCAAACTAGTTTTTATAACAGACCCACTCTGGAGATAATTCATTAACTCACTAATCTTTGGGTGGGATAGTCTATTCATGGGGACAGAGTTCATTACCCAATAACTTCCTAAATTCCCATCACTTTTGCATACTATCTACCTATGACTTTGAAGATTAAGCACCAGCATTTGAATTTTGGGAAAGCACCACCCAAACACAGCAAAGAGTGACCATTCTAGGCTGCACACCTAGAAATCACAAATCTGTGTGTCAGGCTTGGCCAAAGAGTTTTATGAGGTGTTACAGAGGTGGGTCAGTAACTAAGAGCATGTGCTATCTATTCTTGTGGGATGTAAGAAAGGTAAGTATATTGTCTTTTGTAGCAGAAGAGTAAATGAGGCAAAGGAAGTAGCATTTTTGTAAAGTCATTATTGGACACAAGTCCCTCCCTGTCAGCACTTTCCTAGGATTACAGGATATGCTCCAGGCTGTATCCTGATCTCACAAGATGCACTTTGCTTATCATGCTACTTGAGTTAGCCAACTGCATGAGCCTGGAAGGCCAGCTCTGATCAGAGTGAGGCCCAGGACCACTTTGCATTAAGAGTAAAAGCCCAGTGGGGTTCCAGCTGAATATGCTTGCTTGATCTGTAGAGTTAACACTTGCTGACTTGCTAAAATACCTTGGATTGTATGGTCATGCTCTTCAGACTCCAGACCCATCTCTAACACTGAAGACCTGAGTTTGGTTCCCAGCATCCATATATGGTACCTTAAAACCCCCTTTAACTAGTTCTTGGGAATTTAATGGCCTCTTCTGGCCTCTGTGAGCACCTGCACTCATGTGTACAAGCCTACAAACACACACACACACACACACACACACACACACACACACACACACACACACCACATGTAAATTAACAAGAAAAAAGTTTATTAAAAGGAATGTTTAACTAGCCATGTTTGAGGGCTTATGTTCAGCATGGGGGAAGGTATATTGCAAGAATCTGAGCGTATCAACTTGTGCATAGTGGGCTGAGATGGAGCATTTGTGTCTACCATGTAAGTGTTCCCATACTCCTCTCTTGAGAATGTCTGCCCAGTGGCCTTGGGTGGTGAGGGTGTGACTAGGACTAGCCTATCTTACTGTGTCATCTCCCTGGCTCTGGGATTGGCCTAACGCATTGCTCAAGTGAGACAATCAGCACCTGTTCATAAATTTCTTTTTGATGCTGGGATTGCAAGTGTGAACAGGACAGAGTCCTGCTGCCTCTTATCCCAGGCTCTGACCTTCTCAACACTCTAAATCCCTCTTCCATTCTATTCTGTGAGTCAACGTGGAGCTTTCCCAACTACATGAACTAGATGTTGCTGCTTGTGCTTAAGCGCCTCTAGTTTATGTCTTGATACCTGCAATTAGTCAGGATTAGTTTGACTAATCTATGAAGTCAGTGGGGCCACTGACAACGTCAATAAGATGAAAGGTGGTTGCCCTCCTGTATCAGGACATCTTCACGATGCGACCTCAATGCTTTGTACAAGATGGGGTGATAGCCAGCTCCCCAAGTACCACCATGAAACAATTTCCTAATTTAAATTTAAACTGAGATTATAGTCTCTTAAATTCTCAAATTCCTTCACTCTGTTCTAATGTGGAAATGTCTTTCTGTATGCTGTGAATATCAATCTTTAAATAAAGGAGCTGTTTTGGCCCGTGACAGGCACCATAGAAGAAGTAAGTGGGAAATCAGAATAGTTAGGAGAAGGAGGGCAGAATCAGAGCAGATTGAGCCAGGAGACCAAAGAAGAAGTGTGTAAGGAACACAGGTGAGCCACGGGCCATGTGGTGGACAGATTAATGAAAATGGGTTGAGTTAAGATGAAAGAGCTAGCTAGCAATATGCCTAAGCCATAGGCCAAACAGCATGAACTTAATATAAGCTTCTGAGTCATTTTGGGGGCCTAAGCAGTGGTGGGCAGCTAAGTGATCTGGGATGGCAGGTCTGTGGGTCTGGCCCTCTGGCCGGACCAAGTCAGAAACCTTATTGTAACACTGTTCACTCTGAGTCTCCAACCAATTTAACTTGGAAAGATTCTTTCTTTGCTGAATTTTCCCCACAGAAGTAACTATAATGAAGCACCCCACCCTACCAAGGTTGGTTACCTAGTAAAACAGGGTGACCCTAGCCATTAAAAGGGCAACTTGACAACCCTCAGTGGCTGCTCACAGCTTCTGCTTGGTCTGGTTTTGCTCTCAGGACCTCAAGGTGTCACCGTTGAAAACCAGACAATATATCCCCCTGCTGTCTCCGCCCCCTCCCCCCATGTAGCGCTGAAGGTCATTTGCTGGACAGCTGCCCTGGGGTTGCCCACTATGCTCACAGCAGAATGGTCTAGGGAGCCAAGGACACCTCCCAGGATTTCCCTGGAGAAGTGAGGATGAGAGGGCGTCACAGACTTCATGTCCACAGCAGGAAGGGACACCAGAATCACAGCCTGCTGTCTGGTTCAAAAGGCCTCCATAGGGCAGTCTCAGCCACTGTGTGCCTGGGTTACTCTTCCTGCAAACATTCTTCCCCTAGAGTGAGGAAAATCCTATCTCAGGCCCAGAGTATCCTGACTTCCCACAAGATGATGAACTCAGATGGAGTTGAGACTGCAGGTTTTCCCAAGTGCCACACTCTCCATCATGAGATACAACAGTGACATTGCATCTTAGCAAAAACGACTCCACATGGGTCTCATTCGATGAGGCGTGACATATCTGCTGCCTATGGAATCAGCTGTGGCCTTCGGTTGTATCATGGAAGCTACGCTTAGGAACTGGCATGGGCTGTGCCCAGCGTTTGCTCCCTGCTTCTTGAGATGTCATTGTTATCACCCTTTCCCAGGTAAGAAGGGGGAGGGGCGACAAAACTCTAAAGCTAGGGCTGGAGAGATGGCTCAGTAGTCAAAGGCATTACATGATCTACAGGAGCCTGAGTCCAATTCCCAGGTCCCACATGACAATTCACAATGGTCTGTGACTCCAGTTTCAGGGAATCGAACATCCTCTTCTGCCCTGTGGGTACCAGATAAACATGTGTTGCACATGCGTACATGCAGGCAAATAAGGCTTAGGCAGGTGGGTATCTGTGACGCCCCCAACACCATGACCCCCTCCATTTCTCCAATGGCTGGGTGGGAGTACATTATTCTCAGTGGAATGAAGAACTTGCCCACAGAAAGCACAGGGGCCAACTTTCTGTCTGTCCTGATATACCCTAGAATTTTCACAGGCCCAGAGAGAGAAGAAAACGATTGTTATCTGCCTGGATGGTGGCTGTAGACAATTTGAACCTTTATACAATCCTGCCTCCTGTTCAGGAGGAAAGTGAAGCAGGTTTTTGTTCCCTGAAACTGGAACACTGGAACACTGCTGTTCTATACCACAGCAGCAGCTAATGTTCCCTGGGGAACATTAAGCCCCTTTCAAACTGAACTAGTTTATCAAAGAGTCTCAGCTCATTCTGGGGAACATGTGAAACCATTTAGTTTTTCCCAATAACTCTCACCAAACTAACTGTACCTTATCAACCCTAATCCTGCTACTTATAAATATTCCAGACAAGAGAGTCTTCCGGGATGACACCATTTGCATAGTTTATTTAAACAACTACAATATTACTGTGGAGATGTTTTCAAGCTTGTGAATTTTTTTGGTTCTCTAAAATGAAAATTCTACTCCAGAAGGAACACCTCACCTATAAAGGGAATCCTTAGCCTCCAAAATCTAAAGACACCTTTATTCCATGCACTAAGCAATTCAGTAGATGGAGAGATAATTCCAGAAATGCTCATTTAAGCATTTTGATAATATCCGTCTTTTTTGCTTTGATTTTTGACAGGGTCTGCTATGTTGCTTGTGTTAGCCTTAACATTACAATCCTCCTGCCTCAAATTCCCAAGTGTTGTCATCATTAGAGTATGTGACTATGCCCAGGTGTAGTTGGATGGTGACTGTTCCCCTGAGACCCTTGGTTTAAAGGCAGTGTTGCTCTTGGTACCCATAGGAGGTGGAACCCAGTGGAGGAAGTTAGGCCTTGGGTGGTTTCCTGCACTCCTCACCCTGCTTTCTGACCATCTCCAGGTGCATTTCCAGCACACCCTTCTACCAGCATGTACTGTACTAGCACAGGCCCCAAGTCCAGGAACAGAATCAGTAAGACCTCTGGAGCTGTGAGACAAAAGAAACCTTTCTACTTTATAACTTGATGATTTCAGGTGTTCTGTCACAGTGTCACTGACAAAAACTTCATTGGAACAACTATTAGGGAACAGTGGAATACTGCTGTCTGACAATTTCTCCGTGTGGTTGTCCTATTTCTCAATTAGAGGTGCTTTTCTTGTTTTGTGACAGAGACCCACTCTGCACCTAAAACTGGCTGCAAATTCACATGATCCTCCTGCCTCAGATTCCAGAGTACTGGGTTTACAGCACACTCAGCTCTAACAGGCTTTCTTACTGAGGTTCTTTTTTCTAAAGCCTGTCCCTGTGGAGGAATATGCCTTTCTCCCCATATGGTTTCCCACATCCTGAATGCCTATTTTCTAAGATTTACTTTTTTTAAATTATGTGTATATGTGGGCATGTGTATGTGAGTGCAGGTGCCCATGGAGCCAGAGGAGGACATCCAGTCTCCGGAACTGGAGTCCTAGGTAGTTGTGAGCCATCTGATATAGGGACTGGGAACTGAACTCGCTTTCTCTGTAAAAGCAGTAAGTGCTCCTAAGTGCTAGCTACCTCCCTAGCCCCCTAAATGACTGTTTTTAATATAACAGAGAATACTACCATTTTAATTATGCCATGGAAAAGAAAGAAGAAGGTTGAGAGAAAATCTACAAGAATAAAGCTATCGCAGGCAAAACTTATGGTCTTTGGGGCTGGAGGATGGGTCAGTGGGCAAAGGGCCTACCGTGGAAGCATGAAGAGTGGAGATTAGATACCCGGCACCACAGTATACTTTGTCCTCTTGGGGTAGGGGTGGGTGTAGAGATAAAAAGATCCTAGGGCTCAGAAAATAAGATGAGAGCTTAGAGATAAAAGCCCAACAGCCTGAGTCCCATCTCCAGAACTCATGTAAAAAGCTGGATGTGGTGCTGGGCATTTGTGGCCCCAGCTTTCCTGAGGTATGGTGGGAGACAGACAGAACAGGCTGGGAGCTTGTAAAAGCAGGCACTAGCAGAGAGAGCAAGAGATCCTGCCTCAAAGCAAAATGGGAGGGAAAAAAAAAAGACTCCCAAAAAGTTGTTCTTTGACTTCCCAGTGTGTCCTGTGGTCTGTGCACAAGAGCATACACATCATGTTAATTATTAAAAAATAAGATGGAGAGCATCAGGGGCCATCAGCATCAACCTCTGACTTCCATAAACACACTCATGGGTGAGAATGGGTGTGCACGCATGCATGCACACATACACACACAGTTTTTTAATGTATATATAGAAAAGCCTTGATCCCAATAAAAAAATTGAAAACAGGTAACTATTATTCTGTTAAAAACCAAAGAGAAAATGAAATTGGCTTATTTACATTTACTCTGGAAAATATTTCTCCCTTTTCTTATTTATTATTCATAAAAGAAGTACACTTGCCATTAAGGATGGTAATGACTTATCCCATCAGGGCCCAGTAGCACCAATAATCCTATGGAATCATCAGTGTCAGTTCATTCAAGTTTGGAATAAAGCCTTTTAAAGACAAGTGGCCAGGTGCTCTGGAAGGAATGGGGAAGAGAGCAGGTTCCGGTCACGCAATGTCAAGTGTGAGCATCCCCGTTGGAGTTGTTGCTTTGGCTGAAGTTGTAATTCTTTTGGTTGACTTTATTTTTTATATGTATGTATATGTATATATATATGCATGCATGTATGTATGCAGATTCAATATGTCATTTTACAGTCGGAAAAAAGACAAGGCCTTGAGGCAACTCTTTAAAACATGCTTAAAGGATTCAGATCTGCAAGAATGAAGGCTTACCTGAGTCTTCTCTCCCTCATTCTAAGTCTCTGTTTTCCTCTCTTATTCTGTCATTGTACTTTCCACTGTGGCAAAGTTCTGGAGCATGGAGTACAGTCTGGAGCTATGAGTCAAGCAAGGAGAGGGTCTTAAGGGCACAGGAAGAAGAGGGGAAAGTGGACTGGCAAGATGGCTCAGTGCGTAAAGGTGCTTGCCACCAAGCCTTGACTTCAGTCTCTAGAACCAGCTGGTGGAAGGAGAGATTGAAACTTGAAAATTGCTAAATAAGTGCAAATTTTAAAAAGAAAGAGGAGGAAAGAATGTGTGGCATTGTGGGGACTACCATACCTGAGAAGAACAATTGTACAGAGGAAATCTTGGCTAATGGTTTCAGAGCATTCAGTCCATCAAGGCATGGTGGGAAGGTGTAGGGAACTTCCTGATGAAGGTCTCTCACATGTGTGAGTCCAGGAATCAGGGAGCCGAGCCAGAGCCAGGGGTCTTGTTATCATCTCCAGGAGCTATGACTTTTGCCAGCTAGGCCCCCACCTTCTCATGGTTCCACAGCTCCTCAATAATGCCACTAACTGGGAACAAGTGACCAACACGTGGGCCTGTAGAGAATATTTGAGGATTAATTCACAGGAGGAGGTCTGGTCTCTCTACCCTTCCAGATTTACAGTGAGCTGCCCTTTACCGACCTCTACCATTTTTAGCCTATACCTTCAACTCTGGCCATCATACACACTGGCACCAGACCAGACCCATGCCAGGCTCTAACCTGTGGGGATATTTTCAAATATAATAAAAACAGTCAGAGATATCAGAGGGATCTACTCACAGCCTAGGAGGATCAGACAGTGGTAACTCTCACCTTTAATCCCAGTACAGGGAATATCCAGGAGTGGTGATATATGCCCTTAATCCAATCTGAGTTCCAGGTCATCTTAGTTTACAGAAGGAGTTCTAGGCTCCCAGGCAGGCAGTGGTGGTACCACACCTTAACAGAGGGAAGAAAGTATTTAAGGCAGGCATAGAAAGACAGAGCAGAAAGAAGAAGACAAGAGGAGTGAGGCTGAGGAAGCTGGAAGACAGCTGGTGAGATCTGACTATGGTGTTTACACTCTCTGATACCTCTGCCTTTCCCAGAGATCTGGCCCTGAGTTTCCTTTATTCGTGAAATACTTGGTGTCCAACTTTGTGGCATGAATTCCTCCCTTCCCTACCCCCAAAAAACCACACTTGCCGGCCAGAACAACAAGTGGCTGGAGGAGTAATTAATGACAGGCTAGGCTTTCTGTTCTGAGTTAGCCTCCAATCTTAGGCAGACCGGCCACTTGTGTTTCCATTTCATTTTCATCTGGGTAAGTTTTTCAGACAGTGGCCTCTTTCTCCTGGTGGGTTGTGTCTTTTTTCTTTTTGGACCCCTCTTTGGGCTGCTCTCACACTAGGTAGCTGCCTCACTTCACAATCAATTGAATAATCAACAGGCAACAAATTGGTGAGAAGATCAATTTTTTAAAAGAGGGAATTTGTCTAAAGCAATGGAGGGTGCTCGGTCCTTCTGTGATCTTTTGCTAGAAGATTTGGTATTAAAACCAGTGAAGGAAAGCATAAATAAGGTAGATGGGGCTATCATAATGTCTATTATACTGTTTATTATGAATATTTTTTGATTTCTATTTTATCACTTAAAAAGTTGATTAATATAAATCCAAATAAAAAGGTCTTTAAAAAGCCTGTTGAGAGAGAATACAGAGATGTTCAAATTCAAATAGAGGAATATGAAGAACCAATTTCAGCAAGTTCATCTAAAATTAGACAAAACAGGCAACATTAATATACTCAGTAACCTTTTTAAAAATGAAGAATGATAAAGATGATAGAGAAGCTAGTTGGGCTCCAGGAGAAATGCTAGAATTATGGAGAGTAAAAGAAGCAATTGTAACATATGGGATGCATTCACCATTTGTAAAACAAATGTTGAACAGTTGGTCATGCTGTAACTGGGTCATCCCTAAAGATTAGTTAGATATGGTTATAGCTGTATTAGAGCAGGTCTGGTTATACAATGGAAATTATAGTGGAGGGAAGTGGCTAAAACAAAAGAACAAAGAAGCAGGCCAGAGACATAGAAGTCTCCTAAGACCAACTTCTTGGGGAGGGAGATTATGCTTATATTAAAAGGCAGTCTTTATACAATGAACATACTCTGGATTTATGTCCTATAGCAGCTTTAAATGCCTGGGACAGCATTTAAGAAATGGGAAAGAAAACTGAATCATTCACGAAAGTAATTCAAAGTCCAAAAGAAACTTTTACAGACTTTTTGCACAAATTAACTGCAGCAGTAAACAGAATGGTACTGGACTCAGAAGCCAGGTGAATAATTGAATCACTGGCTTTTGAGAATGCTAATATACAATGTAGAAAAATACTTAGACCTTTAAAAGAAAGCTCAGCACCTTTGGAGGATTGAATTTGTGAGACAATTAATCTAGAGTCTTATGACAGTGATGATAACTGGGTAGGAGAGCTTATTTCTAGAAATATAAGAAAAAGTCAAAATGTTAAATGTGAAATTGTGAAGGTAAGGTCACATAAAAAGAGATTGTAAACAAGGCGTTCCCAGAAACAGTGCTTTTGTTAGGAATAATCCCAAGAGAACACTCCTCCCTTCTGGAGTATGCAGAAGATATAAAAAAGGAAGACATTGGACTAATGAGTGCAGATCAACAAGGGACAGACAAGGTAACTTTCCACCCTTGGGAAATGTCCCAAGGGGACTTTCAGAAGTCCCATATCAAATCCAATACAATTTTACCCTGCCATTGTGGAGAAAAAACCTTCCCAGAATAATTAAAAAGTTTAAAATCTACTTTAAAAAGACATACTACATTGAATGATACAAAATCTATAGAAAAAGAAAAAAATTCAGGAAAAATTATAAAGTGAATATTTTGGCAAACTTCTATCAATGAACAAAGACCAAAATTAAAAGTACAAATAAATGATGTTATTATTGAAGGCCTAATGAACATAGGGGTAGATGTATCAATAATTTCATCAGAGTCATTGCATCCAAGTTGGCCCCTTCAGGAGGTAAATGTTCAGTTTTGGGGTATTGGGTTGATATCCCAGGTAAAATAGAGTACAAGATGGCTTGAGTATATAGGACCAGAAGGACAAAGAGAAATATTAGAACCATATGTGAATAACATTGTTATAAATTTATGGGGACGAGATTTACTACAACAATGGAACACACAGATTAATATTCCTCCAAATACATAAATAAGCCATAAACTAGCACATGATTCTGGAAAAAAAAACATTAGAAGGTATTATGTATGAGAAACAGTCACAGACCATTCAGGTTATAGAGAAACAAGCAAAACAGCTGCTGGTCTTAAAAAAACACCCACAGCACTACCTCTAAAATGGCTAACAGAGAAGCCTGTATGGGTTCATCAATGGCCTCTAACAAAAGAGAAATTGCAGGCCTTAAAGTAGCTGGTACAGGAGCAGTTAGATGCTCAGCACATAGAAGAATCAACCAGCGCTTGGAATTCTCCTGTGTTTGCTATTAAAAAGAAATCTGGAAGGTGGAAAATGGTAACAGACCTAAGGGCAATAAACAAGGTGATCCAGCCAATGGGCTCCCTACAATCTAGGATTCCTTTGCCTTCCCTGTTACCTAAAGAATGACCTATTATAGTTATTGATTTTAAAGACTGTTTCTTTACAATATCTTTACAAGAACAAGACAAAAAAATTGCTTTTACAGTGCCCACTTATAATAATTCTCAGCCTGTAAAGAGATACCAGTGGAAGGTATTCCTTCCTCAAGGAATGCTGAATAGCCCCACTCTGTGCCAGTATTTTGTACAAAAGCCAGTAGAACAAATACATAACAAATTCCCACAATCTATAATTTATCATTATTTGGATGATATCTTGTTGGCCGATTCAAATATTACCTTAGAAAAAAAATTGAAGTGAAAAAAAATTTGCCTGCTTGGGGATTACAGATTGCTCCAGAAAAAAATACAAAGAAGGGATTCCATTAATTATTTAGGCTACAAAATAGGCCAACAAAAAAAAATAGACCCCAAAAGGTACAAATCAGGAGAGACAGATTGAAGACACTTAATGATTTTCAGACTACTAGGAGACACTGCCAATTTATGACCCACTATTGGAATTAAAAATGATGAACTGGATAATTTGTGCAAAATCTTAAATGGTGACAAGGACTTAAATAGTCCGAGAGAATTGTCACCTGAAGCTGAGAAAGAACTGGCTTTGGTGGAAAAGAAATTACAAGAGGCACATGTGGATCGTGTGGATCCAGACCTTAATTGCATTCTAGTTATCTTGCCCTCTAAGCATTCTCCTACAGGAATTTTAATGCAAAGGGACAATGTTATATTGGAATGGATATTTCTTCCACATAAACCTAGTAAGAAGTTAAAGACATATGTGGAAAAGATTTCTGAACCTATTTTTAAAAGAAAATTAAGACTTCGTCCATTGACAGGGATGAATCCAGCAGAAATTGTTGTGCCTTTAGCTAATGAAGAAATTGACCAATTATGGGTAGAAAGTGAACCTTGGCAAAGAGCTTGCAGTAATTTTTTGGGAGATATTAACAAGAAATATCCTCAAAGCAAAAGAATTGAATTTATAAAGAAAACTAATTGAATTCTTCCTTATATTGTATGAGATAAACCAATTTCCGGAACCCCTACATTTTATACTGATGCAAATAAATCAGGAAAGGCAGGTTACAAATCAGAACATATAAGTAAAGTGGCTCAAAGCCCTTATATTTCTGTTCAAAAGTCAGAATTATATCATGATGGTATTAATAGATTTTTACCGAACCTCTTAACATAGTCACTGACTCTCAGTATGCAGAAAGAGTTGTTCTACACATTGAAATGACTGATTTTATTAATAATGAGTCAGAATTAACTTCATTATTTGTTCAGTTACAAGAAATAGTCAGGACTAGAAATCATCCCTTCTATATAACACTCATTCGATCCCAGATGGGTCTGCCAGGTCCTTTAGCACAAGGTAATGATGAAATTGATAAATTATTAATAGGAAATGTACTAGAGGCCTCAGAATTTCATAAAAAGCATCACATCAATAGCAAAGGATTAAAAAGAGATTTCTCTATCACTTCGCAACAAGCCAAAAAAATTGTAAAAACGTGTCCCACCTGTTCTTTCTATAGCCAAACTCCATTGCCAGCAGGAAGTAATTCTAAAGGCATACATAGAAATGAAATCTGGCAGATGGATGTATTTCATTTTACAGAATTTAGGAAATTAAGATATGTCCATTATACAATAGATACGTTTTCAGGATTTCAATGGGCAACTGTTTTGAGTTCAGAAAAGGCTGATTCTGTAATCACACATTTGCTAGAAGTTATGTCCATCATGGGAATACCTGCACAAATAAAGACTGACAATGCTCCGGCATATGACTCTAGTAAAATGTAACAATTTTTTGCTTGTTATGATATAAAACATATTACAGGAATACCACACAATCCTACAGGACAAGCAGTCATAGAGAGATCAAATCGAACTCTAAAGGATATGCTAAATAAACAGAAAGGAATAACAAAAACCCCCTAGAGATAGACTACATAGTGCTTTATTAACTTTGAATTTTCTCAGTGCTAATGAGAAAGGAACAACAGCTGCTGAAAGGCATTGGATCATAGAAAAAACAGCTGAACTAAATCAACCTGTTTACTTCAGAGACGTACTGACCTCTGAATGGAAGCCAGGGTATGTGCTACGTTGGGGAAGGGGTTTTGCTTTTGTTTCCACAGGTGAAGAAAAGTTATGGATACCATCAAAATTAATAAAGACTCGATTCGAACCAGAGAAACTTCATGAAAATAAGAATTGATAGCTCATCCACCCATATTACAATTCTTTAAGTTGTAAGAGAAAACAAAGGGTGGGGGCAGGTTTTTGTTTTTGTCTTTACAGAAAACTGGAAATACCCATCTTCAAGAAGTGAAAAGACCTTGTGCATCTAGACATCTAAAGCAAAAGGGAGGCTGTCCAGGAAAATTTACAAGCAAAAGAATATTGTAACTATTGGTACCAGTATACTTCATAGGGTAAAATCTTATTGCTTAACCTCTACAATTTTTTTTTTTTTGTAAGTTGAAGTCCCAGTTTAATTATAATTTAAAGCTGGCTTTAGAGTTGGAGTGTGGCTCTCTCCTTCTCTAAACTCAAGCATAGTTGTTAAAGGAAAATACAAAATCTCTGTATCATATCAGAAGAGCCACCTGATATGGGAAGAAGAATAACAAAAAATAAGGGACTATTCTATTGTTACTAATCCTATGCTGGATAAATACTTATATATTTACCTTCCTGTACATTGTGTTGGGTTTTAGTCTCTTATCAGTTTTCTGCAGTGACCCATGACAATGTCAATTGCAAACTCGAAGTATCCAAAAGTAAAATGGGGCCCCACAACGATGATTTCACATGGTCTCTGACAAAGCCACTAGGCTGACAAACACCAACCAAAGATCAGATTTGGACTACAAACTGCTCAGGACAATTTCTAGGCAGCTCACTGAGATGAACCAGCTTCACAGACTACTATAGCCAGAACTTGAGACAAGCCATGCACTTTCCTATTATACAGAAGACTAGACAACAAATGACACAGCTACTTAATTCAGGACTTGACATTTAACAAAACTTTTCTTTTCAGGATCCCCAAAGATGCTGTCGCCCTCAGACAGCAGGAAGTAAATTTAAGAACATGGTGCCCACATTCCAAAGAGATGGGGTGGGTTGTTTTTGGTTGTTCAATGGGTTATGGATGATTGTCTTTGTTTAGGTTAATTGGTTAAAAATTGTTAATGGTTATTGTTTAAAAAAAAGTTAAACAAGAACAATTAGATTCAAGATTTGTGTTTTAAAAACAATAAGAAGAAAAAGGGGATACAGATATATAGGATATAAGAATAGATTATTGAGTCTTTTTTTTTTAAGGATTTATTAGCTTTAAATATTTTACATTGGATTGGATTTCTGTATATTGTGTACCAATTGTGTATATTGAGATTAATTGTGTGACTGTACAAATATCTCTATGTTTGTTCAAGGTATTATACTTACTCAGTTCTTCTAACAATGTAATACAAATTGCTAGTCCATGAAAGTTTTTATTACAAACTAATTAGAATATAAAGCAATGCAAGTTAGTAGTTAGATATTACATTTAAACATAGTCATATTAGATATGTTTTCAAGATCAAACAAATATATTTTAGATGAACAGGTCTTCTTCAAACACTTCAGAGATCTATAGAATATGGCATTTAAAATATTTTAAGAACTTAGACTTTTCTGGAGAGTGAGACAGGGCTGCTCCTGGCAGCACCAATCTACTTCAAGAGAAAAATGGGCATTGAAGAAACTCCATATGGAGTCTACTTTCTTTGTGGCAGCAGTTAGCCACTGGACAAGAACCTGTTCTTGTATTGACTGCTTGATAGTATGCTGTTTAAACTGGACATGCAGGTTTCCCAGGAAAATGACCTCTGAACTTTGACAGAACAAGCTGAGATGGTCCTTCAGATTCCTGCTTTTCAGAGAAAACTGTCAGATATTCTTCAGGACACAAGGAGAAGTGACTGAGGAATTATAAAAGAATGGGCAGAGCAGATTTCCTGCTTTACTGAAATGAAAAAAGACTCTGGGCCTGTAGGCTGAAGATGGATGCTCCAACTTTATAAAGGAACTTTAGGTGACTGTCTAGGCAGATAGGTGTCATCTCTGTCATTTCTAGATTTTTGAAGTTGCTTGCACTTCCTGTTTACTTGGGTAAATATTATTTCCTTCTTGGGTCTCTGAGGTAGTTGAAGATGAAATAGTTATAATTATAGTTTTCTAGTGACAGTTTTAGAAAAGAAACTTTAAAGTTAAAGTGTATAAGTTTAAGAGACATCAAAATAATAGTTTTTAGTTAGTAATACAAGTTAGAAAGAAAGTGAATTGAGTATAATCCTTTGGACACATCAAAATAGGATAATTAATGACATATTTTCTTTGAACTGTCAATTGTTAATGGACTGGACATTACTCATTTATTGTTTGTATATATTGTATATAATTATTGTACCAATTGTATATGGTTTTTCTTATGTTAGCTATAACCTTTTTTTTAAAATTTGACACAAAAAATGATTTGTGGAGGTATTTTCTGTGGGAGGTTGTGTTGTTTCATTTTAAATAATTGTCCCACCCACTGGTTTAATAAAAAGAGCTGATTGGCCAAAGGCAGGCAGGAAGTGTAGGCGGGACTACCAGACTAGGAAAAATCTCTGAGAGCAGAGTGCCAGACAGAGCACCAGAGAGAAGCCACAGGAAGCAGAGGACAACTATGCTGCTCTGAAGAAAGGTACCGAGCCACATGGTTGAACAAGAGACATGGGTTAGATGAAGGGTAGAGAGCTAGCAAGTGATATGCCTGGGCCTGAGGCTGATCAGCCAAAAACTAATGAAAGCGTCTGTGTGTCTCTGCAGGTCTGTGGGTCCATGGGTCTGCGGACCTAAACTTTGAGGTTAGGCCCGAAAGTCTGGGCCAGAAACGTCATACTACAATTTTCAAATATAATAAAAAGTCAGAGACATCAGAGGGATCTACCCACAGTCAGTCTAGGAGGATCAGACAGTGGTAACTGTCACCTTTAATCCCAGCACAGGGAATATCCAAGAGTGGTGATATATGCCCTTAATCCAATCTGAGTTCCAGGTCATCTTAGTTTACAGAAGGAGTTCCAGGCTCCCAGGCAGGCAGTGGTGGTGCCACGCCTTAACAGAGGGAAGAAAGTATTTAAGGCGGGCATAGACAGAACAGGTAGAAGAAGCCAAAAGGAGCAAGGCTAAGAAAGCTGGAAGACAGCTGGGTGAGATCTGACTGTGGTGTCTACTCTCTGATATCTCTGCCTTTCCCAGAGATCTGGCCCTGAGTTTCCTTTATTCATGTAATACTAACCGGTCAGCTGCCTGTACCCCAGCATCCAGTCATCCTAGATCTTATCTGAATGGATAAGGAACAGAAATTTGCCCAGGATGGGCATAGAATCCAACGTGGAAGCGCCTATGCATCTTTTTGACTTCATAAGGCCCAAAAATATTTCCCTTTGTTTCTGGGACTGGAGAGATGATTCAGAAGGTAAACAGCCTGCTGTGTAAGCATGAGGACTTAAACTCAGATCCCCCAAATTCACTTCAAAACAGGGCTCCTTAATGTTAGTTTGTAACTCCAGACCTAAGAGAATGAGGGCAGAGACAGACAGATCCTAGGGATTTGCTGGCCAGCCAGTCTAGCTGTATTAGTGAGCTCTGGGTTTAATGAGAGACCCTGTTTCAGAAGTAATAAAATGGAAATGACCAAGGAAGACAGCTAGAGTTGACTCTGGCCTCCCTGTGTATTTATCAACACATGCATGAACACATGCACACTTGCACATACACATACTCATGCATACACATGGATGCAAGAAAATTTAAAGAAGGTCTTTATTTCTAATCTCTCTCTATATATAGATATATAATAAGATTATATCTATCTATAGATATGTACACACACACATATGTAAAACCAGTGGAATAGTTTAGAGAAATTCAAAGGCATGGGTACAAGGAGAGTGTTTTTACTCATCTTCGGTCATTAGCTATCAGGAAGTCTCACCCACAGGTGCCCCCTCTCATTATGAAATTCACTTGGAATCAGAAGTTTCCTGGGACTTACCTGTAGCTTTCTCTTTAACTTCAAGAAACCTGACTTCAAATGCCCTTGTAGGTTAGATTCTTTCATCTGCAGGTTTTCTCTCCTTTGTGACAAATAAAATATAATAAAATGCTATAGCCACATTTGGTATTGCCCACTGGCTCCAGTTTTCTTTTCCTATTTATTAGCCTGCTCTGGCCAAAGCTCTGTGGGCTCCAGACAAACCCTAACCCCCAAGAAATGGAAAACCTAAGCGAATGTGCTTTGTTAGAACCCTGGAAGATGGCCCTGGAGAGATGGCTCAGCCTCAGCAGTCAGGAGAGGGGCTATTATTCTAGAGGGCCTGCCTTGCGTCCGTTCTCGTGATTTTCAATATCCATTCTCTTTAAACTTCTACACATATTATTCACCAAGCCAAAGAAAGAGATGAATGAAAAACAGGGTAAACAATCAATCTCTGCGCTCAAGATAGGGATCTGGTGGCGCTGAGCAACAGTAATGGCAGAGTAATGGCTTTACCTTCCCGGAAATGTGAGTCTCCTTTAAGGCCTGCTAGCCTTCCCCCTCTCCCCTCTCTGTGACATATTGAGTTTCACACTTAAAAATAGCTTCATGCCATGCAGAGCTGGAGACAGTCCCGAGTGAGTCTGCTTCAAAGCTCTAAAATGCAGGTCTCCCCTCACCAAGCTCTGCCTGGGCACACAGTCCTGGCAGCCTGCTGACCCTCTGCACAGCAGGGAACCTTTCTTTCATCAATGATGACCAGAATGCCTAAAGCAGTTTCAGAGATGAGCAACTCTGAGGATGCCCTGCAAGGATACTTCAGCTCTGTGCAGTCTATTCCACGCTCCAATGAAGTGGACATGGTTGGAATGATCCAAGCCCCAGAAGGCCACCATGGCCTAGGAAACAACATCCTCATCCCACAGAACCCACAAGGGGAAGAAGACAGTAGACCAGGAAGAAACTACGGTGGATTTGAAGATATACAGGATCTGGAGACTGCTGTGTGCCCATCTTTACTTCCCACGGCTTCTAGAGGCTCTCAGGTCTGTGTTGTCAGGGGAAAGCTCCCATCCCCTTAAACATGACTTCCTCTCCCTTTCCTGACTCTGAATAAGGTTGTCAGATTCCCCAAGGAGCTGAAGTTACAGCTCCAGGTGGTTGTCCAAACAGTTTTTCTGAAAGAGCAGCCAATGCTCTGAGCAGTCTGTCCAGTCCTGTTAGGGAACGTTTTCAAAGTCACATAGGTGGCTTTGATAGTGTGGTGGTTTGAATATGAATGGTCCCCAGAGGCTCATTCATATGAATGCTTAGTCCCCAGGGAGTGGAACTCTGGTCTTTAGTAGAATTAGAAGATGTGGCCTTGTTGGAGAAAGTTTGCCTCTGGGTGTGGGCTTTGAGGTTTCAAAAGCTCCCCTTCCCCCAACCCCCATCTCCCAGCTCCCCACCCCATCCCCACCTGAGGATCAGAAGGATCAACTATTCTCTAGCACTTTGCTCCCTATACCTGCCACCATGCTCTCTCATCATGCTCCCCACCTCACTAATAATGGACCAAGCTCTGAAACTGTGAGCTAGCGACCAGTTCAAAGCTTTCTCTTCTGAGAGTTGCTGTGGTCATGGTGATTCTTTACAGCAATTAAACAGGGACTAAGACAAATGGGATCTATTTCTGTCTATGCATTACTGAGAAGAGTTAGGTCATGCTTTGTGACTAGCCTAGCAGAGTGCTTGTTACATACAGCACCAAGTACTAAAATACGCAGTTTACACAATGGCGCAACAGTGTTATTCATGTGGCCACAGGTAACTCAGGGAGTTTGAAGGAAAGTCCTGGTTTTGCCTTCCCACAGCACTGCCTGTTGGGCAGGGAAGGGAACATCTTAAGTAAGTTCCATCTGATAAAATGTGGTACTGTACAAAAGCCAAAGGGTGTCTTTATGCGACATCAGTGACCCTTCTCTGGTTCTGTTTCCCTCCGTTAGCTATCGGATTTGGGAAGGAATGGTGATTCACAGATTGTGTGAATTCGCCAGCAGAGAGCCTGGCCTAGGCCTTACTCACAAGAGCACAGGCCATGCATGGACCCCTCACCTCCTTCATGACTTACTGGTCTCTACAAATCCTCAGACTGAATGGGTTTGAGATCCCGTCTGCACCTGATTTATATTCCTGTTTCCACCTCCCTGGTGTGAGCAGCGCCTGCAGCCCCCACCACCTGGCTTTGTTTTTCTTTTAGTCAGATTCAATTTGTAGCCCAGAGTGGCCTTGAACTCCGGATCTTCCTGCTTCCTTCTAAATGCTGGAGTTAAAGCTGTGAGCCACTGGCTGCCTGGACTCTGATTAGTTAGTGGCTGGCTCTGCCCTCTCATCTCCAGGCAGGCTTTATTCGTTAGAGCACAAACAAAATATCAGCACACAGTAGCCTCCCTTCCCCCCCTCCCCCAGAGCCCCTCCATTCCTTAGATGCCATTCTTTCCTTCCTCTTCTTTGAGTTACTTCTTCCCAGCAGGACGTTCTCTTCCTATATAAAAAGGAGAGGCAGAGATTAGGACAGCCTTTCTCTTTTTTACTCCATAAAGAAGTCGCTGGCCTGTCCTTGCCTGCCCAGCATCCTATGCCTCCTGACTCACCCTCAGAGGTGCAGCTGAAGAACTATGGCAGCAGTAAGAGCACAGCAGTTTAGTACTGGTCTCATTAGGATGGCTAAGAGCCTAGGGACATGCTTGGGAGTCAGATGGGGCTCCATCCCTTGCTCTGCCATTTGTCATCCTGATACCTCAGAAGAGTTCCTTAACTGCTAGGGCCTCCAGTTTCTTTATCTATGGAAAAATAGCAGCTAAGGAGTTGATAAGCTGCTTAGCATAGTGCCCCAAGCACCTGAGGTGGAGCAATGGAGTCCAGTGTTGTTTTTTCTCCTCTGCCTTTGCTATTCACACATCCTGGGCTCAAGGAATGAGGTGGTACCTGTGATGCCCTATCCTATTTCCGTAGGCTTCAGAGCAGTGAGGCCACTTATCTGGGAGATAGACTACCACGGAAGACATTTAATTTATTATACTTTATTTTATTATTTAATTTATGAATATCATTTTACATATAATATTAATAAAATACATCACATCTAATACTATTTAATTTTTAATTAAACAAGATTCACCTTTTTTTTCATCCTGGCTGCAGATCCCCCCCCCTTTTCTCTTCCCACTCCCTCCCTTCCTCCACCTCCCTCTCCTGTTTCTATCCAGGAAAGGGCACATCTCCCATGAGCATCAATAAAACATGGCATCAGGTTGCAGAAAGACTAAGCACCTCCCCCTGTATTAAGGCTGGGCGAAGTGACCCAGTATGAGGAGTCGGGTCCCAAAAGCCAATAAAAGAGTCAGAGACCATTCTGTTTCCACTGCTAGGAGTCCCACAAGGGGACCAAGCTACCCAACTGTAACATCTATGCAGAGGACCCAGGTCAGTCCCATGCAGGCTCCCTGGTTGTTGGTTTAGTCTCTGTGGCCCCCATGAGCCAACGTTGGTGGATTGTGTAAGCCTTCCTGATGTGGGATCTCCTAAAAAGGGGGAGATATGATATAGAAATGATTAAAAAGATAGATTATTAAATCTACTTTAATCCAAAAATCAGATGTTAATCTCAAAATATTTTACATTAGATAGATTTTGGTTTAGTGATACAAATTTAAGGTTAATTTTGTTATACTATATATATTTCTATTCTTGTTTAAAGAATTATGTTTATGTAACTCATTTAAAATTATAGTGCATAATTATGCGGACTAATAGTCATCTATGATAACCAAACTTAAAGTCATATTAGGATTTTTTAGATATACAAAGATATATTTCAATTAGATAGGAAAACTTCAAATACTTCAAAGACCTACGGAATATGGCATTTAAAATATTTTAGGAACGTAGACTTTTCTGGACAGTGAGACCAGTCTGTTCCTGATAGTACAAATCTACTGCAAGAGAATGATGGACATATGGAGTTTACTTTCTTTGTGGCAAAAGTTAGCCATTATACAAGAAACTGTTCTTGTCTAAACTGCCTGATAATATGCTGTATAAACTTGACATGCAGGACCCATAAAAAAGTGACTGGGTATTATAATTCTTGCTTGACAGCTGTTTTGTTACATATATTTGTGCTGTGTTAAAATTAAAACCTCTCTGTTTGATTAGACAGAAAAGGGGAAGTGATGAGGGAATGTTTTTCTGTATGATGTGAATTACCATTGGACAATAAAAGAACTGTTTTGACTATGACAAGGCATCTTGGAAGCAGGTGGGAAATTCTAGCATAAAGTGAAAGGAGGGCAGTCAGAGTCAGAGTTGCTGCAAGCTGCCGCAGAGAGAGCAACATGTAAAAGTACAGGTAAACCATGGGCCATGTGCAAGAAGAGCTAACTAACAATGTACCTGAGCCATAGGCAAAAGCAGTATATAATTAATATAAGCTTCTCTGTGTTTTTGTGAGACAGGCTAGAAACTCCTACTACACCTGCCCATGGTGCTCTTGACCCTTGGGTTCCTACCCTCTTTTCTCCTCCTTAGGATTCCCGACCTCCACCTACTGTTTGGCTGTGGGTTTTGGCATCTACCTCCATCAGTTACTGGATGATGCCTGCTTGATGGCAGTTGGGCCAGGAACAAATCTGGTCACAGGAAACGGCTACTTATCTGCTGTTGCTAGGAGTCTAAGTTAGGGCTCTTCTCATAGACTCCTGGGAAATTTCCCTCTTCCAGGCTTCCATCTTATCTAAAATTCCCCCTCCCCTGGCAGTACCCCTTGACACTCCCTCCCATGCTCCCCAACTTGATTACTCATGTTTCCATCCCCGTCTGTCCTCACTCTACTTATGAAATCCCTCCTATTTCTCTTTCCAAGGGACATCTGGATGTCCCCCCTTTAAGCCCTCATTACCTAGTCTCTCTGGGTCTGCAGGATGCACTATAGTTATCCTTTACTTTACAGCTAATATCCACTTACAAGTGGGTACATACCATGTTTGTCTTTCTGGGTCTGGGTTACCTCACTCAGGATGTTTTTCCAGTTTTATCCATTTCATGTCATTGTTTTTAATAGCTGAGTAATACTTCATTGTGTAAATGTACCACATTTTCTTTATCCATTTCTCAATTGAGGGACATCTAGGTTGTTTCCAGTTTCCTGCTATTTATTCAAAGCTGCTATGGACATAGTTGAACAAGTGTCCTTGTGGTGTGATGGAGCATCCTTTGGGTATATGCCCAATAGTGGTATAGCTTGGTCTTGGGGTAGATTGATTCTCAGTTTTCTAAGAAACTGCCATATTGATTTTGAAAGTGGTTGTACAATTTGCACTCCCAGCAGCAGCGGAGGAGGGTTCCCCTTGCTCCACATCCTCATCAGCTTGAGCTGTCACTTCCCTTTTTTTTGATCTTAGCCATTCTGACAGGTGTAAGATGGACTTTCAGGGTCATTTTCACTTGCACTTCCCTGATGGCTAAGGTTGGTAAACTTCTCCGTAAGTGTTTCTTGGCCATTTGAGATTCTCCTGCTGAGAATTCTGTTTAGTCTGCAATCCTTTTTTTTAATTGGATAACTTGGTTTATTGATATCTAGTTTCTTGAGTTATTTATATATTTTGGAAATAAGCCCTGTATCAAGTGTGGGGCTGGTGAGGATCGTTTCTCCTTCTGTAGGCTGCCATTTTGCCCTATTGGTGGTGTCCTTTTCAGTTTAAAGAGGTCCCATTTTTTAAGCACTGATTTTAGTGTCTATGTTTTTGGCATCCTGTTTAGGATGTTGTCTCCTGTGCCAGTGTGTTCAAGGAGGGAGGTAAACAGACAAAGAAGAGCAATTGAACAGGAGAGATAAATAATTTCTGTATTGCAGAACAGAAGGATAGGCTAACATGATGTTCCAGAAGGTGTGATATCCTCTTCTGGCTGCTTTGGACTCCTGTGCTCACATGAACATATTCATACACACGCACATAATTAAAATAAATCTTTTAAAAAATAAATAATTAATTCAATCTACATGGAGGTTAGGGTGATAGCTCAGTAATAAAGCATTTATCCACCAAGCATGGGGCCCAGGGTCCAATTCCTAGCAACACACACACACACACACACACACACACACACACACACACACACCCTAAACAAACCACCAAAATTATTTTATTTTTACACAGAGCAACTTCATATATTTATGGGACACAGTGTGATATTTAAGTAGATGTGCTATCACCTTAGACACTTATCATTTCTTTATGTTAGGAAGATTCAAATTCCTGTACTAGTATTTGGAACATTTTCTGTAATTGTCACCAGCCACAGCTGGCCTCCTTGCTAAGGGACAGCAAACATTATTCATCTCTCCTGTCCAAGTCCAATTGCTCTCCTTTGCTGTTAGTTCCCCCTCCCCAGTGTCTACCATTCTGTTTTCTAGTAGTTTCATTTTCTCCATAAACATGTTGTTTCTCAAAATGTTTAGAAAATGTTAAGATGCAGATACACTGCAAACTATCCAACCCAAAATGTTCCCCTTGGTTTATTTCCTTAGATAATATTTATACAGTTATTCTTATAATATTAGGCATATCTATCCCAGGGGTATATGTTCTAGATTAAAGCCCAAAGTCCATTGATTGCATTGTGTGTTTCTGGGATAGTAGAAGTCAAAGCATGGTCATCAAAAATGGTCAGCAAGTGCCCTACCAAAGACCCCTGAAGCTTCATAATTATAATCCTGATGGTTGGTTAATGTTCCATAGTGTGAATGTAGGTACTGTAATTTATTAGGTTCTATAGTAAATTGTCAATTTCCATATTTTTCAGAGACTAGTCAGGTGATCATGCATCAAGACCTTGTGAAATGTCTAGAGATTAAATGACCGCAGCCAAGCTAGCTCTGCTGGAGAGCATGCTGGGAAGATGTGGGCACATGTCAGTGGAGTCCTTGATTATAATTACATGGTAGCTTTTGAAAGAACAGCTCACTAATTTTCAGATAATTTCTTGTCAGTTCTCTATTTTGGCCTTTGGCGGGTTCTGTCCAGGACTACCCCTGTGGACTATTCTTTCTGGACAGGATATTGCTTCCAGTAAATACCAGCTCATCAGGCTGACTGGGCCTCACTCATTGAAGGTACATTCCCTGCCCTGTTTTCTTGGGTAACTCTTCCTAGAATTGCCACATTCTCCTGAGAAAACCAGCAAGCAGGTCAGAACAAATTCATTGAACAAATATTTATTGAGTTCCCACTATGGGCTTAGGATTGTTTTAGGAGTGGGAGCACGTCACGTGAGACCCAGCCTTCATGACACCTACATGTATGTCTTCACATCAGAGAGCCTGAGAACAGCTAAGGTACTGTGCTGATGTCAAGAACAAACACAGCAGCAAGTGACAGCAGAGAGGGGCTGGCAGGTGATTGTTCACATCTGAATGAAAATCTTCAGAATGTGACGACTGTCAGGAGAGTGTTCCAAAAAGAACAGATTACTAAGTGTAAAGGCCCTGAGGTGGACACAAGTTTCATCGGTTCTAGACATTTAAAACCCCAGTGTCTGGTTGGCAGAAAGCAGAGGAAGAAATGGAGATGTCAGTGGTCAAAGGTGAAGTCAGAGCCATCTGGTCCAGATGCTGTGGAAGCAGTGTTAGCTTTCTTCTGAGGTCCAGGGAGCTGCCGGAGGCTTCAAGCTGGGGAGAAGGGCAATTTCATCTCTGTGTGGGACACTTGGGAGGCTAGTGTAGGATGCCACCTGGTAACAGGAGAACCAGGAAAACAAATATGACAACTTTAACTGTGGCCTGATGAGGAACCGTAGAAATGGACAGATTCTGGACTCTTCTGGAAGCAGAACCTATAAGACTCAGCGATAAGTTGACTACGAAATAAGCAGTCACAGATATTGCTTAGAATGATGCTGAGCCCCTTTCCTCAGGTGGGGGACACTAGGGTAGGAATAGCTTGTGGTAAAAGGGACTGGAGGTTTCTGCCTTAGACATTTTCAATGTAAAGAATTGAGCCCAGGGCCTTGCACATGCTAGACCATAATAGCATTCTACAACTGAGCTCTGTCTCTACTCCTTGTCCTAGACACTTGAAATTTGAGATACTCTCAAATGTAAATGTCAGATGGACAATTAAAAAGTTGGGAACTCAGTAGGGAGATAATCTGTACAAATACATGAAGCAGAACACAGATTTTTTTTTTTTTTGAGACATGATCTCATGCATTCCAAGCTGGCACTGAACTTGCTATGTAGCTAAGGATAGTCTTGAACTCATGATCTTCTTGCCTCTACCTCCCAAGTGCTTGGGTTACAGGCCTGTGCTATACTATCATGTTCAGTTTATGTGGTACTGAAGGTCAAACCCAGTGTTTCTCCCCATGCTAGGCAAGCACTCTGTCAACTGATCTACATTACCAGCCCCCAAATACAAACAGCTCTTCAAGCCATGACACAGGGTAAGACTTGCAATGGCTAGGGCAGAGACCGAGGAGGCAGAAGCAGGAATGTTGGGAGTTGTATGCAGATCAGCCTCTGTCTTATACCAAGACCTGCCTCCAACTAAAGCCAACAAACACGCACAAGTAGAATGAAAAGAACCAGGCAGGGTTGGACTGAGCCAATGGGGAAGTGTGTTGGGAGCCAAAAGATCGTTTATCTAAGCATCCCCATCACACATTGCTGTCTTCCTGAGCACAGACAAGGTGGTCCAGAAATACTTTTAGAAAGCTAAAACTCCAGAACCACTTGTTCACACACATTTCCCATTCTCCAGCAGATACTTGGTTGGCTGGCTGCTGTCCTGAAATGCTCCCAGCTTCTCACTATCTCCAACATCAAAGTTCATATCTACACCCAACTCCAGAGATTATACCCCAGCTCCCACCCTGCAGGGTTCACACCCCATGGTCCATAGCTCACACCCTTCCCTTCTGGCAGGACCTGCCCAACTCTGGGCCACCTACACATAGTGAGGCAAGCTCATTCCATCTTTTTCCGGATTCTTCTGCCTGCCCGTCCTGGAGTATAATAAGTCTGTCCTCCACATCTTGCCTGTACGTCAAGATTTAGCCCAGGGCTCAGTCACTCAATTTCCATTTTGGTATCTGATGAAGTTTTCTTCAGGACTATCCCTCTGTGTCATACCAGGCCACTGAAGCTTAGTGGGTCCCTCCTGCCTCATCCTTCCGTCCACTCCCTCTCTCTATCTACTAGGTTCTTCTAAGATGGTCTTGGATCCCATCATTTCTCATGATCCTTGACTCTGGCCGGTGCTATTAATTTTGTCCTCTACCCGAGCCACTTACAACTTCTCTCCTCCTTCCTCTTGCCGAGCCTAGTCTGCCCCAAGGCAGAGTGCTCTTACAGCCTCTCAAAATGGCACCCATCCCTTATGATACAAATGCAAATTTTATATCCATGTTTTTCAGAGTCAGGTGTGACCCACCTTCCGGATTACTCACTATGCCTCAGACACAGGTGTACAGTTGCCTGCCAGTCTTTCCTGCCTCTCAGTTCCTGTGATGTTCACTTTATATGGAAGTTCTTCTCTGAAGCTCACACACAGATAGGTACTAACCTTAGCTTAGGTGCCGCATAAAGGCTACCTGCTCTGGGAGGCCCTGATTCTTCCTGTTATGATCCTCCATGGCACCCTATTCTCCTGTTTAATACTTGCCTACTACTACTCATAATGGATGGTATTTAATTACTCTTTTTTTCTAGTGAATCCATGTCATCACGGGAGATACAGAAAAACAGCTGTCACATTAATTTTGATATCTGGATTCCATAACAACATAGTCCCAAGCACTGGCAAGGCATTCAGATTTCTTTGTCATTGATGACTGAAGCTTTCCCTAAGATCTAGAGCCCACCTAAGATTTACATTTCTTGTCCTTCAAGTTCTCTTACAATTAGTTTCTTTCATTTATTTGTCTTATAGAAAAAATGGTATAGCCATTGATAGATACATGCTATTAAGATTCGTTAAAAGCAGACTTTGCTTGGTATTCATGCAATTAGTGTGTGTGTGCGTGTGTGTGTGTGTGTGAGAGAGAGAGAGAGAGAGAGAGAGAGAGAGAGAGAGCAGACAGACAGACAGACAAAGACAGAGAGAGACACACATGTAAGTGTTCTGAGTGTATAACCTTACAACTAGCCTGTGAAATGAGTATTATTCCTCAGTTTTGCACAGAAAAAAAATGAACCAGAGGCAATGATTGCCTTGTGCTACCTTTGTAGACCCCAAACGTACTCTGCTGGATGTTTGTTGCTGAGATCTGTCCCTCCAGCCACCATGGGGCTGTTTTGTTGTTGCAGGCTTTTGGTCTGAGGGATCTTTGTTTTTTTGTATCCTCCACCCCTACACCTCAGGTGCTCCCTAGATATTATTTGTGCACTTGTGAAGATGTGTCTACCAGCAGCCAGAGCTGCTGGACAGAGGGTTCCATGTTTCTGCCAAGGGTGTTTGAGAAGTGAGTTACAGAGGTGACTCTGAGTAGGTAAGTGGCCACTCCCAGACCCTCACTGACAGGGACCGCAAGGCCTACCTTCCCCTAGTAACTTCTTCTCTGGGCTAGGCTGGCGCTACCCTGCCCTGCCCTGTTCTTCCTAACTGGTAAAATTACTATGATTACCATCTGTCATATGAGGTTCCAAGAGTAGCCCTGGCTTCCAGAAGGCCTCTCCCACAGGTGCCTCAAGCAGCTATAAGAATTATAATTGTCCTCAGAATCTGGGCCATGGCAAAAGAGTAACAGAATTGCACAGCTGAAATAGATTGTCTAGATAAGAGGCCAGCCTCCTATAGAGTGTCCAGATAAAGGCCAGCCTCCTGGCCTCCTATAGAGTGTCCAGATAAAGGCCGGCCTCCTATAGAGTGTCCAGATAAAGGCCGGCCTCCTATAGAGTGTCCAGATAAAGGCTGGCCTCTTATAGAGTGTCCAGATAAAGGCCGGACTCTATAGAGTGTCCAGATAAAGGCTGGCCTCTATAGAGTGTCCAGATAAAGGCTGGCCTCTATAGAGTGTCCAGATAAAGGCTGGCCTCTTATAGAGTGTCCAGATAAAGGCTAGCCTCTATAGAGTGTCCAGATAAAGGCTGGCCTCTTATAGAGTGTCCAGATAAAGGCTGGCCTCTTATAGAGTGTCCAGATAAAGGCTGGCCTCTATAGAGTGTCCAGATAAAGGCCGGCCTCTTATAGAGTGTCCAGATAAAGGCTAGCCTCTATAGAGTGTCCAGATAAAGGCTGGCCTCTATAGAGTGTCCAGATAAAGGCCGGCCTCTATAGAGTGTCCAGATAAAGGCTGGCCTCTATAGAGTGTCTAGATAAAGGCCGGCCTCCTATAGAGTGTCCAGATAAAGGCTGGCCTCTTATAGAGTGTCCAGATAAAGGCCGGCCTCTATAGAGTGTCCAGATAAAGGCCAGCCTCCTTGCCCAGTGCAGGAATCTTCTCAGGGTCTCCTAGACATATTCTCTCTACACAGTTCCCAAGTGGTTTGTCCTGAGTATTGTTTTGTTCTCAGGATTAAACTCCAGGCCTCATGCATGCTAGGCAGGCTCTCTGCCACTGAGCTTTCCTAGACTTCTTCTCACTTTTATTTTTAAGCAGTCTGACTAAACTTCCCAGACTGGTTTGAACTGGCTCTGTAACTCAGATGGGTCTTGAACTTATGGTCTGCCTGCCTCAGCCTCTTGGGCGTCTGGAATACAAGTCTGTACCACCAGGCCTAGCTAAGGGTGGGCGTTTGAGTAAGAGAATGAGTACCCAAATGGTAAATACTGGGTCATTTGCTTCCTTCCCAGGGTGGAGCCACCTGGCTACGCCCATGCCCCTCTCAGAGGTGAGACAGTCTTCTCATGTACTTTTCTATTTCTATGAAATGTGGTTTGGTGGCCTGGAATATGGTGGGCATGAGAAAGAAGTACTCTTGACACAGCCCCAGTTTCTAAATATATCATGTTTTGCTTCATCTAATTAGCATATAATAATTTTAATCTAACTTAGTTTTTTGTTAATATATTTCCAATGTGAACATTATAACATTTTAATAGTTTACTAAAAATCTAAAGATTACTAGTGAGCTTACCATCAGAGTGACTCATGAACTCTAAGTGTGTTTTCTTCTAACCTTTTTTCTAGGCACATACCTTCATAAAAATCAGTGTTGCTTTTGCACACACATATTAATTATGGAATGTTAGATTTGTTTGAAAAACTAATTCACCCTATTACTTTCCTGTTCCTAAGAAATAATAAACCACTAGGGTATATTATTAGGTTATTAAGTCTATAAAATGAAGTCTCTAATTTTTAATTTAAGCTAATTTTTTTTTTGAGACGGGGTCTTTCTATGTAGTTTTTCTGGCCCAGTGTTGGCTATGTAGCCCAGGCTAGCCTCAAACTCATCCTGCCTGAATTTACCAAGTGCTGAGACTACAAGTGAGTATAAGAACATCCGGCCAGATTTCTAATTTCTGAAGTTGATGATATTGCCCAAAGTCCTAGAAAATGTGTCATTAATATGAAAACTACAATGATTCTTTCTTTGGCCAAGTTGCAGAAAATCCATCCAGGTAGAAATGCCATGTGTGTATTGAATGGGGCTGATTGTTGTCTCTATTCATTTGCAACTAAGTTAGAACCTGACTAACAAATCAAATGGAAAGGTCAAGAGGGTAAAGCTAACCCTCTGAGGCCATGAGTAAGACCTCATACTCTAATTCCTAGAAATAGAATTGCTGCTTTACATTTTAGATAATCAGGGCTGGGCAGTGGTGGCGCAGGCCTTTGATTGCAGCACTTGCAAGGAAAATGCCAGTAGATCTCTGTGAGTTCAAGGCCAGCCTGGTCTACATAGTGAGACCTTGTCTCAAAGAAGAAAAGAAAGAAAGGAGGGAGGGAGGGAGGGAGGAAAAGGAAGACAAAAGATCACCAAGTTGTCCTACAAATGTTTGTTCTCTTTCTGTTGGAGTAGTAATGCTTTGCTGAGTCTCCCTTGCGACCCCAGTCCTATCAACCTTTCCTTGCCAAGTTGATAAATGAAAAATGACATTTATTTTTAAATTTGAAGTTCTTCATTATTAGTAATATATTCTTATGAATATTTTGAATGATCCATTTGTTCCTAAACTTTTTGAACACAATTCTCTAAGCAGAGCTTTTAAGTATCTTAGTACCAGGACAACACATCCCAACAATAAATACCTTATAATGTCAGAAAGCCAAGCAGAAAGAATTTTCTCTAAAGAGCTCCAAGACCATCCCAGTAGGCAGCAAATCTTTCTTCGGTCTTTCTGTGGTGTGTGTGTGTTAAGGGGAGGAGGATGAATATAGTGGGATTATGTTGTTGTGTTGTAAATAATTGGTTTAATAAAAACCTATTGGTTTAATAAAAACACAGATTGGCTGAAGGCAGACAGGAAGTGTGGGTGGGGCTACCAGACTGGGAAAACTCTAGGAACAGGAAGAACAGAGCAGAGAAGCCACAGAGACACCAGAGAAGCACATACAGAGGACAACTATGCTGTTCTGAGAAAAGGTACCGCATGGCTGAACATGATAAGATTCATGGGTTAGTTTAAGGGTAAAAAAACTAGCAAGTTATATGCCTGGGCCCCAGGTCAATCAGCGTAAAATTACTGTAAGCGTCTGTGTGTCTCTGTGGGACTGTGGGTCTTCTGGTCTGCACCATGAGGCTAGGCCTGAAAGTCCAAGACAGAAATATAATACAACAGATGGATGTGTGTCAGGGCGCAGTGTGTATACTCGTGGAAGTTACAGAAGAACCACAGATAATATTCCTCAGTCTTCCACTTTGTCTTTTTGAGCCAGGGTCTCTCTGTCTCTGTCTCTGTCTCTCTCTCATTGGCTTGGAACTCATGAACTAGATTAGACTGGCTGGCTAGTGAGCCCCAGGGATCTGTCTGTGTGCCTGTGTCTACCTCCCAAGGCTGGAATTACCTACCACAGCTGGCTTTTTTTAGTTCTGTTTTTAATGTGTGCTCTGGAGATTTAGCTCAGGTCCTCATGTCCATAAAGCAAGTGTTGTATTGGCTGACTGAACTATCTATCCCTTCTTTTCAGTATATTCGATTTTTAAATTTTTAGTATTTGTTTTAAAGAGATTTTTATTTGCTGGAAAAATTAATCATCATAAATTTTGCCTTTTTGTTTTGTTTTGAGACAGGGTCTCAAATTTATAGAGACCCACCTGCTTCCATAGTGCTAGGATTATGGGAGTATGCCATCACATCCAGTCTCTTGACAAATATTTATATACCTTTATCTTACTCTCTATGGTTGTCTTAACATAAAGAAGCTTAGTGTGTGTGTGTGTATGTATGTGGTCAGAGTTATCCACTTATTTCCCTTTGAAGATTTACTTTTTACTTTTTGTATTGTTTTTGGAGACAGGTTTCTCTGTGTAGCCTTGGCTGTCTTGGAACTCCCTCTGTAGACCAGGCTGGCCTTTAGCTCACAGGGAGAGATCCGCCTGCTTCTGCCTCCCAAATGCTGGGATTAAAGGCATCTGTCTCTTCTACTTTTTACATTTTATATAAATACTTTTTCACATTAGCATGGGGGTGGTGGTGCCAGGACTCTCATTTGGAGGTAAGAGGACAATGTGCAGGCTGAATTCTCTCCTTCTACCATGCTGGTTCCCAATATCAAATCCGGGTCTTCAGGCTTGGAAGCATCTGGAGAGGTGACTCAATTGTTAAGACAATCCATGTTCAACTCCTAAATTTTATAATTTGTTGGACCAATACTTCCCAAACTCTTAGTTGGAAATTTGATTGTGTTAAACATATGGAAAATATCTACATTTTTAAATTGTGTCTATGAGGAGTTTTGTAGCTGTCTATGGAATTTCTGTAAACTTTTTATAGTGTGTATGGAATATTCTCTCTCTCTTCCTCTCTCCCTCTCCCAGGTCTGTCCTGTCCTTAGCAGGCCTGAAACCATGTAGACCAACATGGCCTTGAACTCATAGAGATTCAAAGACCTCTGCTTCCCAAGGGTTGGATTAAAGACATGTGCTACTGTGCCCGGCCTAAGAGGATATTTTATCTTATGTATCTCTTGTGGTTACTATTTTTATGGGAAAATTCATGACGTTCACTTATTTTTATAAGCATTCATTTTTATTATACCCTCATTAGAAAGTGTATTAGGTTTGTTTATTAGATTTGCTATTCGTTGCTATGGAAATGAATAAACAAGATCTATACTTACCAAGACGTGACTCTTTTGAGCAGAGTGAGTGGAGAAGAACATGTGTTTGTAGCAGATTACACGCTGGTAGTGGATCTCATATAGCTGCCTTTGAACTCTCCATGGAGCTAAGAATGACCTCAAACCCTCCATCTTCTCTCTCCCAAGTGCTAAACTTAGGGACATGGGTCCCCATATCCAACTACAGAATGGATATTAAAGGATACTATTTTATATTATTGTATAGACCATTTAAATCACTCAAAATACTACCAACTCTAGCTTGGAAATCCATTTGTATGCGGAAAAAGAGTGAGGAGTGTGGACATCCAGGGCTGCATCAGATCAAGCTTTTTCTGCGAGACACAGGAAATGGAGGCAAAGGACTCCTTCCCCTGGGGGGCTCTAGTCTGTTTCAGGGTCATTTTTCAGTGGGTAGTGGATTGTCTCCTGAGTGTTCACTTGGTTGTTCTCTGAACTTCACATATTGCTTAATATATTTTACAAAGGAGGGACTCAGATTAGAAGATACAAGGTATGCTTTTCTAGGGGCAGAAAAGCAAGTCAGCCTCTGCTCTTCTCCCTGACCTCTCTCTGACCTCTCCCTGACTTTTCTGTGGCTTCTTCCTGCCTGAAACCTTCAGAGTAAGAAGACATCCTAAAGCCCAAGTGTTGAGATCATTTGTGAACTCTTTTGAAATGTTTATTTCATTTAATTAATATATATTTTATTCAACATATAATAATTATACATATTTCTTGGGCATATGGAAATTCTTATCTGAATTATCAGAGACCATGACTTCATTTCCTGTGGCTTTGCTACCACCTGCTACTTCCTTTATTCTATCTGCTGATCTTGTCTCAACCTGTCCTTCCTCAACTACACCTTTCTTTTGGGAGAGGCCAGCTGCTGCCACCCCTGGCCAGGAGCAACAGTGCATCCCTCTCTGTCTCTAGGCAGGTCAGCAACCAACATTCCTCTCAACAGATTCAAACACTGGCATGGGAATATGATGATTCACGTGCCATCCAGGAAGACCTTCCCATTGCCATTGTAACAGGTAGTGGGTGGATGTGTGATAGAGTTGACTTCCAGAATCAGGAACAAAGGCACAAGAGACTCAGTTCAGTCTAAAACGTACACACACACACACACACACACACACACACACACACACACACACACAGCACCACCCTGTCTTCATTTCTCACCTTTCCTCCCACAGAAGCCAAGGTAGAGAGAGACCTGCCACAGAAAGGGGCGGACAAGAGTATCCAAATTACTTCAACACAAGAAGCAGAGTAACTGAAGCCAAATTTGTTTAAGCTAAAGCAGATAAAAAGTACCTCTGAACTGTTCCCTGCACCTGTAGCTTTACCCAGGCGTCACACCTTGACTGCAGGTCCAGTAGGAAGGGCTGCTGGGGTGTCCTTTGTCACGATACTCTTCTTGGAGAGCAACTGGACATCTTCCCCCAGCTTCACAGCCTGAAGCCAAGATCACCACAGATGGAAAGAAAGATTGCGCAGGGACGAGGGGTTTGCACCAAGTGGGACCCATCATCCTACAAGGCCTCACCTCGTCACTAGAGCCAACTCAACCACACATCCATATCCTCAGCGCAAATGAGTTTGAACCTTAAGACCCACTAAATGCCACAGGAAAATCCCCAGAATGTTTCCTTCCCCGGGACCACTTATAATTTTGACATTATCTCAAGTCTGGACCAGAGGGGCCAAATCTTGTGTGGACAGTTAGAAGTGAGCCTTTCCAGTCATACCGCAAGCCCCATAGGCTAGCTGCTCTCATCTAGTCTTGTATGATGGGCTTTTTATCTGTGATATTGCAGGAATCTTCTCTCTCCAAAGGTCTGCATCCAGGAAGGAATAGTAGCAACCTCTGGGTAAACTGAGACGTGGCTGCTCCAGGTAAGGTTGAGGGAGGGTTTATTGTAGATATGAGAGAACAGCCAGAGGCAGAGAAAGAAAGTAGTACATTGAATGTGTCCAGCAGACCAGACCAGGTCATGAGAGAAGAGAAAGAAGATAAGGAAAGATAGAGTAAGGGGAGGGGCGGGGGGGGTCGTCCAAGAGACAAGATAAGAGAGAACACGTAGCCAAAACAGCAGGGTTAGATGGGAATGGGAAGATGGGGAAGTTGGAATGGTTATGAGCAAGAGAAGCTGAGGCTAGGGGTCAGGGTGAGGAAAGCTGAGAAGACCCACAGATAATTTTGATACCAAGCAAGCCTGGGGGCCAGCATGCACTTTGGTATGCTAATAAGTACCACAGATAGCCATTTGTCCCTTGAGTTTCTTTCAGACCTGACAACCTCTAGATGCGCACAGACACACATAGAAATGATCACACACAGATAAGCACACAAAGCAGACAGACATGTATACACAAGCATACAGACAAGCACACAAAACAGAGGTGTACAGAGACACATGCACTCACACAGACATACAGAGTTTCATACAGACACGGACACACATAGAGCTATACATAGACACATCCATACACAAATACATATATACATTCCCACAGATCTTACACACGTAGTCACATATTCACACATGCTCACATATACAAACACGAAGAGATGTATGAATAATACACTCATATAACATATCCCCACGCACATCACCACATGGTCCCTGTCCTATCTTAGAAGTACGCTATCAATCTCTATCTTATCTCAATCTATGATGGTTCCTAAGCATATTATGGCCCAACTGGCAACAAGGAGCAAACCAGCAAGAGGAGAGGACACAGACGCCTGGTGAAAGAGAAGACAGGTCCCAGCCTTACTCCTGGGGTTATGGACTGACTGACCTGTCTGAGGAAGGCCATGGACTGACTGAGGCTGCAGCTACTGCTCCCAGCCAGTACTCTGCCCAGAAAACCACACTGCCTTTCTAAACACAAAGGGACACTGCCTCGATGCCAATAGAGAGCCCCAGTCACCTCTACTGTGCTGTCCCTGGCAGCCTCTTGGACTCGGAACGAAACCTCCTGCTCACAGGCTTTCCAGGTCTGGCACCATTTGTCCCATTTCTGCCCTGGAGATCCTGAGACATGACTGAAGAGTTTTGCCTCAGGAGCTTAGACCAAATAGAAGCATTAGGGATTGGCTTTACTCAGGGAGGGGCTTGGCTAAAACCAATGACAGATACCAGCAAAGAAACCTCCTCTGGGTCTTCACACACTCCAGCCAGGCAGCCTGGCCAAATTACCCAGAGCCGAACTTGTTAGAAGATCTGCCCAACCTCCTGTGGAGTCTGATGGGGCTCCTGGCTGCAGAGTGACTTCAGGGAGACGTCATAAGCCTGCTACAGGGTGCTTGGTCTTAGACCAAGAATGAGGGTTAGCTTTTGTCCCTCTAGGGAAGGTTTTTCAACCTGTGGGTTTCAACCCCTTTGGGGTGGAACGACCCTTTCACAGTGGTCACCTAAGACCATGGGAAAACACGGGCATTTACATTACAATTCACAACATATAGCAAAATTACAGTTATGAAGCAATGAAAATAATTTATGGTTGGGGTCATCACAGCATGAGGAACTGGATTAAAGCTCACAGGACAGGAAGGTTGAGAGAACCACTGTGATAAAAAACAATGGCAAATGTGAGCCACCACACCTGACTAACAACTACATTGCTTTTTATCTCATCATTTCATGGATAACAGAAATGAGCAAGTCTGAGCAAGAGAGCCTTCTCTTCCCTAGGGATAGGTTAAGGTGGTATCATCCTGGAGTTGTCCAAGATTTTCCATTCCTGTGACTGGAATAGGAGGTCTGGTGAGGCTAGGTCAACTCCAAGCTATGGCAAGGGTAGCAGCATGCAGCCTTTCCAGCATAGCGATCTGATTTCCCAGACAGCAACACAGAGCTCTGTGAAAAGGAAACTATTTATTTATTATGCATTTTTATTCTCTCAAACAATACATCCTAACTATAGTCTCCCCATCCTCCATTCTTCCTACATACACCTCATCTCCCCTCTTCCCCATATACACTGATCCTCCAGTAAGAAATGGGAACTGGAAGCTGACCTTTTCTTTAGCCCTTCTTCCGGAGACAGGACAGCACAGGGCACTGTTTCTGCCATGATCAACTGGGCTCTGCTTTTGCACGAGAAAGTTGTGTGAGTTGCCAACTAGGAACCGTGTGTGTTTGTGTGTGTGTGTGTGTGTGTGTGTGTGTGTGTGTGTATGTAGTGTGTGGTGTTTGTATGTGTGTGTGGGGGGGGTAAGAGAGAAGGAGACCCAGAGAGTTTCATTACAATTGCTTGTAGGAACATGGATGGTAGTTACAGGAGCATCGGAACCTTACCAGTGGCTACACTATTGAAGAAAATATCCCTCACTCCCCTAGAAAATATTAGCTGCACGTAAATCCCCAGGGAGGGTGGAAGTCCCATGAGCTCCCCTTCTTGCCACGGCCAAGTAGTGACAGGGCTAATCCTGTACAGATCTTGTGAGGTAAGAGTGCAATGGCCATGTTACACCTGGAAGTGGGCGATCCTAGCACCTTCCACTTTTCCTCAGCTTTTGTATCCTCTCCTGTCCCACCTTTCATGTGAGGGAGCCTTTGAGGGAGTGAAATAGACATTCTATCTGTGGCTGAACACAGCAACTTATTCTCATCATTGTGACCAGTTCCCACTGCCCCCTGGCTGGAGTTGGAGGGGGGCTTCTAACTGACCTATGTGTACAGACAGTTATTTAGAAGACAGTTTAATGGGACTATCACCTCCATTTGGCCATGAAACAGAACAGAAACGCTGGTTCCCCCTCCGTAGCCTCTGAGCACCCAGTGCAAGGTTTTGAACAGTTTTCCAGCACAGACAGGGTAAGGTGGCTGGTCGGCAAGGCATCCACAGCCATGATGCAGAGAGAGAGATGCTTGGCCTCACTTCACTTCCTTCTTTTTCTTTTGGGGATGCTCATTCTTCCTCAGTTAAACTTCTCTGGAAACATCATTACAGACAAACCCAGAGGTGTGCCTGTTGGCTGGTCCCAAATCCTGGACAAGGATCACCCATCACAGATACATTTGAACTAAGTCTGTCTACTCGTTTATTGTCTTTTGTATTGCTTTCTTGATTGACTTCTTTATGGATTTGTGTATTCCATTGATCCCCCCCCCAAGTTTTATGTCTATCAATGGCATTAGAAGTTATGTGTCAATTTGTGGTAGGTTTTCTTTTCTTATCTCTCTCTATCTTTCTCTTTTTTTCCCCCTGAGATAAGAGTTCTCTGTGTAGCCCTGGCTGTCTTGGAAGTTGCTTTGTAGACAAGGCTGGACTTGAACTCACAGAGATCTGTCAGCCTCTGCCTCCCAAGTGCTGGGATTAACGGTGTGCGCCATCACCTCCCATTCACATGAATTTGTTTTATAGAAATATTTAGTAGTTAACTATAGCTACATATACGTGTTATAATTTCTTTGAAAATGCCCTAGTACACTTTAAGCTTTACCTCCATTATTTCACTCCAATATTTGAAACAATTGCACATCAAGAATTTCACGAATGTCCTTTTTGGGACACCTACATCATCAGTGTTAAGGTCAAGTGCGTATTTACTCGGTGCCCAGTGTATATTGCATCTTCTGTTTTTCTGTATCCATCTAAATGTTTTTTCCTAAAAAGTCTTTTACAAAAGATTTTGTTTCATTCTGTTTTAGTTATGTTTATCTGTGGTTTTATGCATGTGAATGCAATATCTGAAGAGGTCAGAGGAGGCTGTTGGATACTCTAGAATTGGAGTCACAGGTGGTTGTGAGCTGCGTGACGAAGATGCTCAGGACCAAACTCAATCCTCTGGACAGCACTACTTGTTCTAACCACAGAAGCATCTTTTTGTATAATTACTCAGAAAATTTTTGTAGATAATAATTCTGGAAACTGCAAGTCAGAATAATTTTTATTTTGATATTTATTTTTGATCTCATATATAAATTCTAGTTTCAATAAGTGTACCCAATGTAATCTCAACCTAATGCATCCTTGGAATTTGGGAGGAATTGCTCTATTGACTTCTAAATGCTACCCAGTGCTTCTATAATGCCTTGCTCAAGAGATTCTCTTTGTATCTTAAGGATACAAAGCCTAGAGCAGTGCTTCTCAATCTGTGGGTCCTTTGGGAGTCAATGAGTCCTTTCACAAAGAATCTCCTAAGACTATCAGAAAACACAGATACTTACACTACAATTTGTAACAGTAGCAAAATTACAGTTCTGAAACAGCAATGAGGTAATTTTGGGGTTGGGGCTACTGTAACAGGAGGAACTGTTTAGAGTCTCAGCGTTAGGAAGGTTAGGAGCCACCGCACTGGGGAGTTACTCAGGAACGTGACAGGAGGAGCCTGAGAGATGGAAGAGGCAAAAAGAAGCAAAAGGAAGGAAGCAGGGAGGGGTAGAGAGACCGAGAGAGAGGAGGAGAATCAAGAGGGGATGAGGGCTCTGTCCACTAGGTTGAGTTTGACACTAGCCCAGATGTGGCATCATTAAAAGCACGAATCATACCCAGCCACTCCATTCCCAATGTGTAACCAAGTTAATCAAAACTTAGACTTGCAGAAAAACTTGTGTGCAGATTTAGTAGCTTTATTCCTGACTGCTAAACATTAGAAATAACTGTCCTTCAACTGATGGGCAAATAAACTGTAATATTTATTGTTGAGTACTACACAGCAATGAAAAATAATGAGCATGTCACATACAGTGATACCAGCACATTTCAAAAACTTAGACAACAGAAGCCAGGCACAGAAGAGCAAACTGAACAATTACACTGATATGAAACTCTGGAAAAGTTGTATCCAATCTTCAGTGACAGGAAGTAGATGAGTGACAACTGACTTTGGTGCAATCTGAACACAGATGTTGCAGGACTCTCTCTGACTAGGTCAGGGAGGGCCAGAGGCAAAGTGAGGAAATGAATAACAGCTGACAGCCTTGGACCTTGTCCTTCTCCAAATCCTTTCCCTTCTGCAGATCCCACTCCAGGGCCCTGTTGCACAGGCCCAGACTGGCAGCCAGAGGCTCTTAGACAAAAGATGTCCTAGAAACAGATGTGTCTGCAGATCTAGGCCAGAGACTGTTCCCTACACATAGAAAAACAAAAGGTTTTGATGGACCTTTGGCCACACTTTGACTCAGTCTACAGATCCACACTGGCTGGTAAAGGAGGCATGCCTACCTTTCTATTCACCTAGGCCACACAGAATGAATAGTCCCTGCCCTCCTAAAGTACCTATTCTCTCTTTCTTTGTGTGTGTGTGTGTGTGTGTGTGTGTGTGTGTGTGTGTGTGTGTGTGTGTGTGTGTGTGTGTGTGTGTGTATTGTGTACATATGTATGCAGGTGCATTTGCCTATGCTTGCATGTGTTTTTATTGGTTTTGAGTATCTTCCTCCATAATTTTTCTTTCTTTTTTTGGGGGGGGGGAATAAAATGTCTTACTCTGTAGCTCTAACTTGTCTATCACTATGTAGACCAGGATGACCTTGAATTCACAGAGATCATATTGCCTCTGCCTCCGATGTGCAGGAGTTAAAGGCCTGTGCTAGCACACCTGGATAGCCCACTTTTTATTTTTTTAAGACAGGATCTCTCACTAAGCCTGAAACTTGCCATTTTGGCTAGGCTGGCTGGCCAGCTAGTCCCTGGGTGTGAATATTCCCTGAAAGTGAATAATTCTGCAATAATCCAGCTGACTCTGTCTCACAGTTCTGGGACTTCAGGTATTCTCCACCACACGTGGTTCAAAGCTGCTCATTCTTAAACACTATCTGCTCAAAACTCTGTTTGGAGTCACACTGCCAACACCAGGGGACCCTGACTCCCCTCCCCACCCCTGCCCAGCTGGGTCTTTAATCCTCTCTTCCAACCTTGCCTTAGCCGATACTGTCTCACCTGATAATGCCCTTCCTTATCTCCTCACTGATGGGGCTGCTACTCTTCTTTCAAAGGCAAAGTCATGTGCTTCCATCCTCTGGAAAGCCCCTCTGGCCCTACTGAGGCTCTCTGAGAGCTTATTTGAACTCCTTATTATGGCCCAATCACCATGACACCTTTGTCTCACTTTTCAATCTCACCTTGTTGCAGGGATGATGTCTCTGTGTCTTGATGTCCCTATATTCAACATCCGCCCTCCACAAAGAGTCAGTAGATGAGTTGCTGTTCATGCTGCTGTGATAGAATACCTGAAGAGAGTGGCCTAGGAAAGGGCTTATTTAGCTCATGGTTTGAGGGCACAGTCTCTCATACTGGGGAGGTTGTGGCAGCAGGACCCAAGGCAGCTGGTCACAACATGACCATGGTCTGGAAGCAGAGAGAAATGAGTGCTGGGGTTCACTCAGTTCCCTTTCTCCATTTTGTTCAGTCTGGGACCCCAGCTCATGGAATAGCACTGTCCACATTTAGAGTGGGTCCTCCATCCTCATTTACACCTCTCTTGAAACAGCCTCACAGACATATCCAAAGATGTGTCTCCTAGATGATTCCAAAAGCAGTCAAGTTGATAAAATATATATACATATATTGGCCGCCACAGCCAGCCTTGTGCCAACTATGCCCTTTGTATCCCCCAGTCTTGATAACCATGTTATGAGGGAGCTCTATTGTGTCTCTCAATTTAAGATGGAGAAGCTTGACATTGGGTAGACAGACAGACTCACTCAAGTTCATGTGGCTTGGATGTGACAGAATACAGGTATTTCATCATGAGGCAGTGACAAGGCTGCCCTCACCATGGAGACAGTGATGAAGTAGGTGCAATGTACCAAAGACTCCTAGCAATTTTGCCTCATGAACAAGGGAGTCAAGAGCAGAAAAAATAAAGCCAATTATCTAATTAAGACAAGAGGTGACAAGTTTTATTAGCAAGGACTTCACAAGATTGAGAAATGGTGATCTGTGGTCACAGTTCTCTTCAGGGTGTTGAGTAGGCTTTTACTGTCTTATGAAGGCAAAGGAGGCAGGAAAATGTTTGTGAGCTGCATGCACTGTTGACATTAGGAAAATAAGTCTGGGGAGAAGCCTGAGGTAGAGGGGTGGGGGTAAAGCAACAAGTGTGAGCATCTGAGTTCAAACCCAGGAACTCATGTGAAGCTGAGCATGGCAGCAAATGTCTTGTTTCAGGGCCTTCTGCAGGAAGCTGAGAAATAAAGACAAGAGAAGCCTGGAAGCTCTGGAACTTGGCATGTGCAGTAGTGAGTGAGAGACCCTGTGTCCTAAACAAGGCTGAAGGCTAAAACCAGCCACTGAGGTTGTCTCCTCCATACTGTGGTACCGGCACACACACACACAAACACACTTAGAAGAGAATACCCACACTCAGAAGAACACACACACACACACTTAGAAGAGAATACCCACACTCAGAAGAACACACACAAACACACTTAGAAAAGAATACCCATACTCCAAAGAACACTCACACACTTAGAAGAGAATACCCACACTCAGAAGAACACACACACACAAACACACTTAGAAGAGGATACCCACACTCAGAAGAACACACACACACTTAGAAGAGAATACCCATGCTCAAAAGAAGACACACACACACATGCACACACACACAAATGCACACATGCACACACACAAGCACACACATGCACACATGCACATGCATACACACACATACACGCATGCACACACAAGTACACACACACAAATACACACACACACAATTTAAAAAAGAAAATTTTAGGAAACTGGGCATGGCGGTGCATGTCTTTGATCCCAGAACTTGGGAGGCAGAGAGGAGCTTCATGAGTTCAAGGCCAGCCTGGTCTACAAGTTTCAGGAGAGCTGGGCACTATGCCCCCTCAATACAAACCTTGATGGTTGACATTTTCAAGTCTCTCATAACCTAAAGAGGTGATGACGCTTTGTTTTACTTTATGTCGTAAGAATTGCCTGTGGTCATCATCTTAGGACAGGAAGGCTTGTGTATGGAGGGAATGAAGGAGCGTAGGAAGCCTTAGACAACTAACCCAGGTCCTTGGTGTCCAGGCCAGGAGCTTCACACTCAAAGCAGTTAGGTGGTCAAGACAGAAGTGCTGGCCAGATTGACCCATGTCACAGTTCTGTCACTTGCCATGGGGATCCTGAGCAAGCTGTTTATCCTCTCTGGATCCCTGTCAGCCTTTAAAATGAGCTCATGATAGTGTCTTCTTCACAGGGAATATAAAAATTAAACCAGTCACCAGGGCTCTACACATGTACACGGGAACCACCTTGTCTTGCTGATGTCTGCGATGGGCCTTGTCATCCCACTCCCTAAACTGTTGGCTTGAGGTATTTCCAATCATCACTAAGACAAGCAATAGCCCTGAAAAGAGTTATGGTCCAGAGGGAAACGTAAAGAAGGAAATAGATAAGGTCCAGGAGGAGAAACGGAAAGATTGTAAATTTGAGGCGCTAATTGGTAAGGAACCCGAATATTAACACCCTGCCGAGAGAGAGAGAGAGAGAGAGAGAGAGAGAGAGAGAGAGAGAGAGAGAGAGGTGGGGAAGGGAGAAAAAGAGAGGAGAGAGAAATAGACCAGAGTATCTACAGTATAATAGACTGAAATTGTCCCAACCTGCAGGACTTCAACCGGGTCCCTGTCACCTATAGGGAGAGAATGATAGGGGAAGGCGCAGAAGGACCACAAGACAAGCTGTTCGAGTTGTCTGTCTTTATTATTTCCAGGCTGCTTATATATGCTTTTGCAGGGCTATAGGTTGCAGGTAAAGCAGAGGGCTAGTGAGGGGCCTTAGTGAGGGGGCGAGACTTTGGGCCGTGGGCTAAGGTTAGTGTGTTAGGCAATTATGAGCTGTGGTCAGTGAGTAATCATGAGCCAAGGTTAATGTGTTAGGCCATTATGAGTCAATGGTCAGTGGGCTCCCTTGTGGCTTTTCCAAGAACTGTCTTAATCTAAAGAATGCTGTCCTGTCTGAAGAATGATGAAGAAGGGAATTCTTTAGTTGACTCTTGGCTAGTGAACCAGCTCCCGATATTTCCCCCCCTTTATTTAAACTAAAAGATGGGTGAAGGTCAAGCGAACTTCAGGACGTTAACCCTAGAGGGGAAGCAGAGGTCCCAAGCCCTCTTCTTATCTTATAAGGCTGCTACAGAAGGTGATTCATGCTGCTCAGGCTGAGGCTGATTACAGCCTGTACCATCAGGGTCAGCCGGCATGTTTTGCAAGGGAGAGGATTGTTGCATACCAAACCTCTATGCTCTTGGACATGCTTCTCGAGAGACCCAAACACAGAATACTCGGTCCTCTCTCTGCAGTTCCAACTGCACCTCTTTGAAAGGGTGTCTACATCTGCCAGGAGAAGGTGTGTGCTGGTTTAGGTTGCAACACAGTCCCCGCAGGGAGCCCGTCGTCTCCAGGCTCTTCAGAGCCTTGGTCTGCCAGTTCAAGGCGATGGTAGTGACCTGAATAGGTTTATATACTATAGAGTCAATCTGCTGTTTGATGAAGCCAGGCAGTTTGTTAAGAATCCAAGGGCCAAAAGAAATCAAAAGTAATAGTCCTACGAGGGGTCCTAGGATTGAGGGGAGCAAGGTGGTCAGCCAGGGAGAAGTGGAGAACCAGGTTTTAAACCATCCAACTTCCTTTTCTCTTTCCCTTTTCCTTCTCTCTAGGCCTTCTATAACCTTGGTCATGCTATCTCTTGCAATTCCTGTATGGTCTGTACAAAAACAACACTCTTCCTTAAGGGCAGCACAAAGTCCTCCTTGTTGTAAAAAAAAGTAGGTCTAGTCCTCGTCTGTTCTGTAAGACTACTTCAGAGAGGGACACCAGGGAATTCTCTAAAGTGGAGATACCCTTTTCTAAATTCTAAATATCCTCGTAAATGGTGGAGTGAAGCTCAGAGTAATGATGGTTAGTAAGGACCAAAGAAGCAGCTCCTGTCCCAGCACCTGCAATCCCTAAGCCAAGCAAAGCTGCCAAGATGATGGTAGAGATAGGCTCCCTATGAGAATGGGAAGAAGATCAGGTTATTCATGCCACAAGCCAGCAAATTGTTCCTGCGCAAGGTAAGGCAGGGTACAACTTGGACCATAATGCAGAACTTTGGATCTGACTGAATCAGGGAGGTATATATACAAGTAGTTAAGCCGTCTAAATAGGCCCACCAAGTATCATCAGCTGGAAGCAAAAAAGTTGAGGAGATGGTATTAATATAATGGGTTTCATTGCAGAGATGGGCATATTCTAGGGGGGCTTGCTGTCCCTGGTCTATGAGGCAGACACCTCTGCCAGTAACTTGAGCCAAGGAGATTTTATATATAGGGTGTTGAGTCCATCTACATGAGGCAGAATTACTAACCTCAGAGTAGTTGTTTAAAATGGCAATTCCTCTCATAAAAGGGGGGGGTGAGGAATAGTAACAGAGCCAACAAGAATCCACAAGGGTAGGTTGGCTGCTATTCAATGTGGGAAAAGGTCTGATTAATAATGGTGAGAATAAAATTTCTAGTGGAGGCAGGTTTGTAAAGGTCAATGGGGTCCCTGTCACCTGTAGGGAGAGAATGACAGGGAAAGGCACAGAAGAAGGACCACAGGTCTTGTAATTTGATTGAGTGATCTGTCTTTATTATTTCCAGGCCTTTTATATATGCTTTTTCAGGGCTATAGGTTGCAGGGAGAAGAGAGGGCTAGTGAGGGGGCGAGACTGTGGGCCGTGGGCTAAGGTTAGTGTGTGTGTGTTAGGCAATTATGAGCAGTAGTCAGTGAGCAATCATGAGCCAAGGTTAATGTGTTAGGCCATTATGAATCAATGGTCAGTGGGCTCCCTTGTAGCTTTTCCAAGGACTGTCTTGATCTAAAGAATGCTGTCCTGTCTGAAGAATGACAAAGAAGGGAATTCTTTAGTTGACTCCTGGCTAGTGAACCAGCTCCCGAAATGAAATAAGCTAATAACTAGAGTGGCTGAGGAGCTGAGAGGTGGGCAGAGGTACCAGTCACTGAGCCTGCTCAAGGAAAGGCTGCTGAAGAAAGTGACATTTGAATAGAAATGGAGCAGAGGAACAAGGTACAACATTTCAAAGAGTGGAGTATGGGACTTCAGGAGAGAGAATCACACACAGCAAGCGTGAAACCTCTGACATGGGAAAGAACTTAGTCCCCACCAGGGCATAGAGTCGGCATAGCCAGCATCTGATTGATGTAGAGAATAGAGTGGCCGATGTGAGCAGCCAGACCATAAAATCTGATGATTGAGGAGACCCCAAAGAATGCACAAACTGTGCAGGATGTCCATCAGGGCAGCCACATTATCTGCCCGATGTCTTCAGATCACTTCTGTAGATTACCTAAGAGGGGAGCAGCTGAGAGTGTAGCTCAGTGGTAGAGCATTTGTTTAGTATACATGAAGTCTTGGGTTCAATCCCCAGCACCGTCCCCAAAGAATGACTTCAAAGAAAATAAAAGTAGATGCAGATGGGCTTGTTCGTTTAACAGGGAGCAGGGACCGAGAGACTGGGATAACAGTGGCTCCCATAGGAAAAGCTGGCGGAAGCCAAATCTCTCAAGAGACAGAGACCTCAGTCAGTTCTGTGCCTCCAACATGGCCCATACCGTCTTCAGTCAGTTCTGGGTTTCTTGGTTAATTTCTACCTACCAGTCCTCACATAGCATTTCAGTTCCCCGCAAGGAGGCTTCTACTTTACTATGTTAAGTACATGGTGTGTCTTTGTTGCATAACCCATTTTAATTTCTGTACGTGTATGTTATGCAGATGTTCCAGCTTCCTAACCTCCCACTCTCACCTTTGACTTGCCCATTTCTATTCAGACTCCAGTGCATGCGTGAGCTTGCTGCCCTGCCCATGCCCACCTCCTCCGGTTTCCTCTCCCAGTGATGGGCACACAACGCTTTCAGAGTTCTGACAACACAGTTCCACAAACTTTCCTCTAGGAAGTAAATAGATAAAATAAGCACACAAATAAAACACTTAGTGTGATTTTTAAGAGCCTCAGTTGGTATGTCCATTACTATACCATTTGTTAAGCATGAAAGAACAGTCCATGCTAATGAGATGGGTGTGTTTGTTTATTTTACATATAAAACATTAAGTCTTACCTAAATGTCTGGTATGGCAGAATGAAAGTGTCTTTCGTGTCTTTCAGCTGATTGATGCTTCATTTTATAACCAGCAATGTCTAGTCTATACCCCTCCTCAGAGTTACAAAGTACAAAATGACAACTATATGCTTGGGATATTTGGGAATTTGTTGGAATTTCTGTCCTAATCCCTGATCAAAATTCTTTTATATTTTTACTGTTGCCAAATTTCGAGACCTCCATATGCAGGATAAAGGGTTGGAGCCCACAGTTTAAGAAGTTGTACAAACGTCTTCATGCACATCTTCATTTTTTTCTTTAGAAAATACTTTATATCAAGCTTACACATTTTTTGGTGTGGTATTGTGGTGTGTGTGTGGGAGGTTATCAAAAGAAGGCATCAGATCCCCAGGAACTGGAGTTACTGATGGTTGTGAGCTACCATGTAGGTGCTAGGAACTGAACCTGGGTCCTCTGCAGGAGCAAGAAGTGCTTTTAAATGCTGAGCGTCTCCTTAACTATTTTTGCTTTTTGTAAGACTGGGAACTGGATCCAGGGTTATGAATAAGACCATGAGGCACATCTCCCTATGGCCCGTTAGGGGCTCCCCTGGGGTGTATGTTGGAACCAACGTTGCTACGCCAGTGTTCACTTTGACTAACAGTCCCAGGGCATCTATCGAGCATCAGTTTCCTCTTTCACAGGGTAAACAATGACAGCTCTGTCTCCCCATTGTCACCAGCATTGGTCAGCATTCAACTGGCTCATGATTTTCCAATTTGATAGTGATTGTGAAGCCTCACTGTTATTTTATTTCCTGTTTATTTTCCTCCTGTGTTGGTCTTCTCTTGGGTGTATCATCTTTTTAATGCTGCATTTAAGCAAGGGTGCTATGTTATTTTACTCTGCACAAGAAGTCACTTTGGCCTGTACCATCTATTAAACTGTTGATCCATTTCTTATTGATTTTCAAAGCCAATATTTATGATTTTGAACATTTCTTCCAATGACTGCTCAGTTTTGGGGTGTCTCCTTCTGAAGGTTACAGATTCAAGTCTTTGAATTTTTTATGTTGACATCTTATATAATTATATTTGTGTGTGTGGTGGGGTGTAACATGTGTGTACTCAGAGATCAGAAGGTGGTGACAGATCCCTGCTAGAAGTTGTGAATTGCCCAACTTAGGTATTTAGAACAGCAGGTGCTTAACTACTGAGATCCCTCCAGTTTTATCATGGTCATCTTCCTGTGAATTATTTCTTTGTGTATTAGTTATTAATCACCTGGTGATTTGCAAATGCACTGCAAATATATTCTGTCAGCTAATGTACCGAGTAGAAATGTTTAATCCTTTTCTTCTTAGTTGTTCGCTTTTGTTTTTTGAGTCTCATGTAGTCCAGGCTAGCTTTGAATTTCATCTGCATCTAAGGAAGACCCCACTCTTCTGATCCTCCTGCTCCACCTCCTAAGTGATATGATTACAATATTTAGTACTGTGCATGGCTTGAAATATTCAAATCTTAATCAGTCCAATTTAGAAATGCTTTTGCTTTATGGATAATGACTTCAAAATGTTTGCTAAAAATTCTTCTCCGGGGTCTAGAGGTGTATATTTCACATACTTAAAATGTGAGGCCCGGTGTTTAATCCCCAGCACCACAGAAAGGAAATAGGAAAGAAATCCTTTCTGCTGCTAGAACACATGTATTGTCTTCTGTTAGTTTGACATTTGATGTTTCATATGTCAGTCTTGTTCGTGGCCTATCTCTTTATGTAGCACTAAGTGAGATATTCTTATTTTATTATCTGTGTTGTACACCGTGTTTGCACATCATGTGTTAGAAAGTTTATGCTTTTCCTCTTGATCTGCACTGCCATGAGTATGTGTGTGTGTGTGTGTGTGTGTGTGTGTGTGTGTGTGTGTGAGACACACATATGTGTGCACGTGACAGTACTGAGATATAGGTATGTGCCTCTATGCTTGGCCTTTTATAAAGATGTATTTTTGTTTTACTTAGAAAGTGTATATATGTATATGTCTGTGTATGGGTTTGTGCAGATGCCCAGAAAAAAGGTGAAGGACTCCTAAAGCTGGAATTATAGATGGTTGTAAGCTGCCTGATGGGGGCGCTGGGAACCAAATTTGGATCCTCTGCAAGAATAGCACATCTTCTTAACCACTGAGCCATCCCTCTATCCCCGTAATGACATTTTATCATATATAAAGCTCCCTTAAATGACAAAGATTTTGCTAGGGCATGGTGGCACATGTCTTTAATTCCAGCATTCAGGAAGCAGAGGCAGGAGGATCTCTATGAGTCTGAGGCCGACCTGGTCTTCATAGAGAGTTCTAAGACAGTCAAGACTAAACACAGAGACCCTGTCTCAAAAAACCCAAACCAAAACAACAACAAAGGTTTTTCTCCAATTCTTTTTATCTTGCTTCCATCGATACCATTTTTGGTTAAACAGCATCCTGTATGTGTTAGTGTGGCTCTGTGATTTCTTTAGAGCCTCAGCAGAGCAAGGCTCTCCTCTTCAAGACTACAATTTAAAGATATTTATTGAGAAGAGGATATTGCAGATGAATGCTGGAGGTGGATCCGCACTGACAGTGTCCTTTTCTTTACTGAAGATTTTCAATTCCACCCATCAAGTCAGGCACGACTTCCCTATTTGCTTTTAGATTTTGAACTTTGTTTTAGAAGATTCTTGTCACCTCAATAGTATAAGAATATATTTTAAATAATCTCTAGGTTTAATGATCAGCTAATTCACCTCTTTGGGGTTTATTCTTGTGTCATTAGGAAATTGGGCTCTAACTTTTCTCCAAACATTGAACAAGCCCCCCTCCCAATAAATAGTCTATCTTTTCACCACAGAGGCAAAAATGTGTCTTTTACTGTACAATAAAACTTCATATGCTCCTGGGTTCAGCTTCCTTTATAGAAGGTGTGGGACTTCAGAGGTTGTCAGCAAGGATGGGAGATAGCAGATGCATTTGAAAAGAAGAGAGGTTGATGATCAGTCACAAAGCTTCAGCCTGGAGTACAGGTGATGTCAAATAAGATGGGAAGTCAGGGACAAGCCCCTGAAGCCACTTGAGGAGGAGCAGGCCAGCTGTGTTACTAAGAAGACCATATAGAAATATGCTTGTCCATAGAGGGCTCCCAGGCCAACCTTTCTATAGGAGCACAGGACAGATCCTGGGGACTCAGCGACTGTAGTAGAAACAGCTGGGGGATCTAGTCTGGAGTGGCTGGTGTGCTCCATAGCAGAATCTCCTGGACTGGTTTGAAGACTCGCTGGTGAAAGCTGGGGTCAGACAGATTTCACATGGTCACAGGACCAGAGGTGACAATTCCTCTTTGCCTTGCATTCCTGACTCACATCTAAGGCCCCTTCCAGCTTCTCCGGCGTCCTTAGAAGGGACAATTGACCATTTAATTCAGTTCCACCCTGATCCCTCCCCTCTATGATGACTTCCTGTCTCCTTCCAGAACCTTTCTGGGTAGTCAGCTTAGAAGAAGGCACACAGCAAGCAACAGTGACTTCTTATACATCTGTCCACTGGGTCCACGGAGTGAGAGGTAATAGGTTCCACCTAGGTCAGAAGAGCCAAGAAGGGGGCAGAGGAAGAAACACCTATCACAACTCCCCTGAATTTCTATAGAACTGGCTTAGTCCAACTCAAAGGAAAGGCTGTGCTCTTGAGGCCTTGTAGATGATGAGGAAATTGCCAGAATGGATGAGGTGGCTGGAGTGTACACGAGGAGAGACATACACAGGGCTTCTATAGGCAGAAGAGAGCCAAATGCTAAACCATGGGGAAGATCTTTGGAGTGATGGCTGGTCCTTAGCAGACCTTACTGGAAAGGATGGAGGGGCAGGGGAAATGGAGTAGAGGAAATTCCCTTGCTTTGCAGACTGGGTAATACTGTGGTCAGGTTGCCACAGCATCTCCTGCTCCATTGCCTACTGTCCTGGCCTCTGTTTCCTGACATACCAGAATATTTCCCTCTTCTAAGTAGTTCCTACATCACTTCCCAGTCACTCGTCTGCTTCAGCATCAACCACCCTTTCCTTCTAAAGGTCCAACGCCGATCAGAAACCACCGGTGGCTCCCTAGTGCCTGGAGACTAAATGTAAAACGCAGCCTTTGAGAGGCCACTGTAAGACCATGGTTTATAGAATACTGTCATACAACTAAGAACTGGCTTGGGGGAGCAGAGAAGGAAACGACAGGCTCTACTTTCCAGGTTTGTCCTTGTCAGCTTCCACGACCTCCCAAGTCCTCACCTCTTCCTATATGAGATAGCTCACATAAGTCATTTGCATATCTAAGCATAACTTCTTCCTTCTCTTTCTGCCTGCTAGGATGCTTTCCCCTCCCAGAAGAGCTGTTGAAATCCTATTCTACAAGGCCTACATCAGATGTCACCTTCTCCATGAAACCTTCTTGAAACCATGCTGTCCCTCTCCAGCTAGAATCCATCTCCCATCCCTGTGTTCTTTAGCTGGTTACTAAGTCACAACTAAGAATCACAGAGCTTCCCAAATATGAAGGGTTCATGTTGATTCTTCTAGAACCCTTGCCAACCTAAGGAGATCTTGACCTTAGAACTGCTCAGTGGTTAGAAGGATTTGGCTCCCTGCTAGACTATCTGATTTAAGCCTGGGATTTCTCTGTTTAGTATCATGTATACAGTAAGTGCTCACTAGATGCATAACTCAGTTGAATTTGTGAAGTCTGTTAAAAGATATGGGGACTGTATTTGTGATCATGACAGTGGGGAGGACAGTGGGGTCTGCCATCAAACTAAATAAAGGACCTTTCCTCTCTGGGAGCTAGGCAACCGAAAAGGTACTGCAGACCACCTTCCACGCTTCCTATGTTCAGGTCTCACCTGTAGTTCCAAAATATATCCTATCTATGGGCCAGAAAAGCCGGTTGTGGAGCCTCGGGCAAGAGCCCAGACAGGAAACTCCCAATGTGAATTTGGGCAAGCCAGAGGTGAGCCAACTCAGGCAGAGATAAGAATCACTGAGGCGGGGCACACATCCTCCAAGCTGTGTAGTGGAGACTAGCAGAGGCTGGTCCTCTCTCTTCACAGGCCACCTGGGAAGCTGGTAGAGGTCATAGCCCTGGACCCCCTTCTCAGCATGGCTGGGAAAAGTGTTTTCTTTCTTTACCCTCTAATGTAAGGACCTGAGTTTGGGTCCTTGTATTTTGAGAAGTCTCTGCCCAGAGCTCCCAGAGCATCAAGCCATGGTCCTGAGGTAGAGCATCTATTTGCCTCCCAGAGGAGCAGTTATGCATCTGCATGAAATGGAGAGATAGAGCTTTCCTACATCTTAACAGAAACATGTTGAAAGTCCAGAATGTTCTTTCTACTCTCCTATGCCTATAACCTGGTCATTCTGAGCAACTGGGGCTGCAGACTGCTGACCCCAATTACCAGAGCCCTGACTAGATTCTGCATTTTCAAGATCTGAAGACCTCTGTGTTTCCTTCGGTCTTGGGATCTAGGTCCAGGAAGCACATAAACCTACCCACCGTAACTCCTCCCTGAGCCATCCCAGCCACTGCCCAGGGGAGGCCAAGAGGGTGGAGCTCTGAGTCAGAGTATAAGTTTCCAATCTTACCGTCCAGCTGGAAAGCCGCCACGATGCTTCAGAACCAGATGCCTGCTTGGGTTTCCCACTCCCTGACAGACCCATGCCAAACAGAAGATGGCAGGTACTTGGCCTCCTGTGCCTTGAAGGTGAGAATACGGGGGAGGGGGTGCTTGACCAGAGGCAGGTGGCCAATGAGGCAAACTCAGGAGATGATGAGTCTAAGGACTAAGGGAAGTAGCCAGGTCCCAGAAAGGCTGGTGGGCATTGAATACCTAGAGGGGTTAGCTTGAGATCCTCTACTTAGCACCTAGCTTTAGGCCAGTCTGGACCAGGGCTCCTGGCTAGGGATGGCACACCTGAGTATACTCACAAGGTTTATCAAGCTGCATACAGAGATTCCGGGCCATCTAGGGCCAGCCAAGCTAGCATCCAAGATAGACAATGTCTAGTACTGCCAGAGAGAATAAACATGTGGCTTGTCCTGGTAGTCACTGGTTATTAGCCCTGTGGGCATCCTAAACTTCTGTGCTTTGTGCATATGTGTGTGTGCGCGTGTGCATGTGCGTGTGTGGTATGGAGTATTTTGAAGTGTAAGAATTGGTGGTATTGCCAGGTAATAGCTGTCAATAGCCTCTCTGGGTGTATGGGCAAGGACCAGAGATCTAGACTTCCAATGAAATCCCTGGGTCTGGCAAAGTGCTACTGCTTGAGACCAAACCTGCCTCATCTTTCGTGTCTAGGCAATGGGAAGCCGCTCTCTACCTCTCTGTTGGCTATATACACACTGTGGAGAGGATTATCAGTAACAAAGTAGTGCCCTTGGTCAGTCTTACCAAACCATGGAAGTAATCAAATGAAGCCCAAGGTTTTGTCCCTTTAGAGTAGGAGACAAAGACACTGGTCAGTCTCCAAAGAGCCTAAGGAGGAGCTCCTTGTGACATTGTGACATCTACTGTGCTGTCCTGAACAGGATTGACACTGGCTCCTGGTTTTCCCCCAAAAGACATGAGTATGTCTAGAAAGGCTTCTAATCAGAACTTGTTCTTTACTGGCCCTCCAGAAATTTGGGCTAGAACAGATCTACCACAGAAGGATAGAGTTTACCTTGAAGAGGGGGGTGTGAGGCAGCCAAAGGCTTAGAGTGGAGTCTCCAGGAGTGCCCCCCCCAGAGAGAGAGAGAGACAGACAGACAGACAGACAGACAGACACAGAGAGATAGGCCGACAGGCAGACACATACACATACACACAGAGAGACAAACACACACAGACACACAACACATATACAGAGAGAGAGACACACTGAGAGACAGGCACATACAGTGACAAAGAGAGACATAGCCAGACAGACACAGAGAGACAGACAGACACACAGAGAGAAAGACAGAGAGAAACAGACAGACATACACAGAGAGACAGACTGGCAAACATGCACCTATACACACAGAGACAAACACACATAGACACACAACACACATACAGAAACACATATGTAGAGAAACAGACTGATAGATGGACACACACACACACTGCTGTTCCTGTTGGGTCCTAGATGGTCTATGTTTCTCAGTTGTATTTCTTGTCCTGACCACTCCTAACATGAGTGATAAGCAAAATAACTGTGGGGATCCCTCTCATGTGATTCTCTTCAATATGGGATGTTGCTCAGACCTGTTCTGGAGTTTCGGCTATCACTATCTGCACAGTCTGCTGTGAAGAAGGGACCATGTAGACCCGGAAGTTATCACCAGGCTGGCCAGAGCTCTGATACAATGTTACAGGGAACTGACTACACCCAGCTGTGAGGAGATGAGGTGGCCTCACCTGCCCAGCTCGCCCTGAGATGCCCCAGGGAAAGGAGCTGTCACCCTCTCTCCAAGCACTCAAGCCTGGGCAATGGTTTAGGGAGGGGATGTCTGGATGTCTGGCCTGGATAGGCATTGGACCCATCATTTCTGAAACTTAGTGGTCAGACCCTTCCTAGACCCTGTCATCCAGGACCCTCATGCTGGAGATGAGGGGAAGCTGTCTATAATGTAACTAAATAGCTTTTGACTGATTAGAAACAGCTAGGCCCTTGGATCTGGGGGAACAATAACTAAGGGGAGCTGAAGGTCTTACAGTTGCCTCTGACACTGAACTGTCATGGTCATGGCCATTCTTTATGGACAGCTAGAGCCACTCGCCAGCTGGAAAGCACACTAACCTGGCAAGGAGGTAGGTTTGCACTGAGTCCTGGGTCCTACCTAGCTCCATCATCTCTGGTTGTGCAAGCCTGTGTGATGTGTAACTTCCGTAAACCCCATCTGTTCTTCTGTAAGGCAAAGATTAGGTCTTCCTTGGAGGCTAGCCAGAGGGTTAAGTAAGACCCTATGCATGGCACCTGGTTCAGGAGCAGGGGCAAGCTCTGGGTTGGAATACCAGATGACAGAAATGTATCCCCCCTCCCCCGCAAGAGTCATATCTATGAAATTAGGAAGAGGGGCAACATTCAACTATATAACAGCCAATCCATAGATGTCCTTGGCCCCATGTGAGCTGGCAATGTTTCCTGTCTTGAGTAACTCTCAGGAGGAAAGTGGAACCTGACAAGATGAAGCCAGAGGTCAAGCCCAGGGAGGAACCCTGGGCTGTGCAGGTCTGCTGTCCAAGCATCCTGGTTCCCTCTCCCACTTGGCCTCCCAGAAAGCTGCTGTCCATCACTTTCCCTGGCACAGCTGGGCTGGTTGTTCCAGAGGCTGAATGAACTTCTGTACTGTTTGTCCCAAAGATCCTGCCTTGACCTCCAAAGCCCTGAGTACTTCCTGCCCCTCACCCAGGACTTGCCAAGTGCCCTCTGAGCTGAAGGAGTATGCCTGTCTTTACCCCAGGGATGTAGCCCCAAAGCACAGCAGTTAAATATTTTGACTTTTGCACTTATACCCAGTCTCAGCCAGAAATGGCTTGACCAAGTCTCTAAGGTTTTGGCTGGTGTACTTGAGTTCCTTAATCTGACTAGTTTCTGCTTCCATTAGCACACTGCCATAAGCATGTCAACTCGGGAATTGTACTGATCTCTATGGCATCCTTAAAAAAAAAAAAAAAAAAAAAAGGTTTGTTTTTATTTTATATGTAGCACTGCTTTGCCTGAATGTATGTCAGCGTACCACATGCACACAGTGCTTTAGAAGGCCAGAAAAAGGTTTCTGATCCCTTGGAACTACAGTTGCAGACATTTGTAAGCTGCCATGTGGCATCAAATTTGTGTCCTCTGGAAGAGCAGCCAGTGCTCTTAGCCGCTGAGCCTACTTATTATATCTTTTTACTGTAGATCTGCTTCCTCTGAGGCTATGAATGTTTGGTCATCTAATACCACTTGTAATAAGCTTGTTATATGAAGAGCAAAAAATGTACTTCATTACCAAAGGAAGGTGTGTGTGTGTGTGTGTCCCTGCAGGATGCAGTGGGATATAGACTGAGTGGGTCCCCTGCTAGGGACTTCCATTGTGATGTGACCAGCTTTGTAATGCAGAAAAGAACTTCAAGACAAGTCAGCTGATCTGGCTTTGTTAAGATGAGAGATGGAGAAAGAGGGAGAGGGAGGAGGAAGGGGGGGGCGGGCTTGAGATACGTTAAGTGCAAGAATGGAAAGAAAAATGTGCCTAAATGGTTGGCACATGGCTATAATCCCAGCACTTGGGAGATGGGGGGAGGGGCAGAAAGACCAGTTCAGAGCTTGCCTGAGCTACATAGGAAGTTCAAGTCAACCTGGGTTGCATGAGATCAACTAATACTCTATAGTGATTATGCACACACATAATGTAGAAATGATTTATGGCTTTTAAGGTAATATTGCTTAAAGGATGAGATTTAAATCAGGTTCAAAGATTTTAAAATTTTAAAACTTGGTAAAAACAATAATGAGCTGGCTTGCTTCTTTTTTTGTTTTAAACAATGCCCTGCTATCAGTGAAATTGTAAGGCTGACAGGGTTCGGCGTTAGGGGCAAGAAGAGTAATAACTGATGTTATTAAATCCAAAAACTGCTTACATCCATTTCAGTTTTAAGCAAGCCTGGTCCATGGTAGATTTTTTGGTTGGTTGTTTTGAATGTTGGTGTGTGTGTGTGTGTGTGTGTGTGTGTGTGTGTGTGTGTGTGTGTGTGTGTGTGTGTGTAACACTCTTGCATGAGATGTCTTTGGGGAAATTAACTCCATGTAGGCTACTCTCTCGTAACATCAGGTTCTGGAACAAGAGGCCTCTTTTCTTTTCCCCTGTACTTTTTCTTGTCTCTTTATACTGCCTCAAGGAGGTATTAAAAGTTAGGCTGGACATGGAGGCACATATCTGTAATTCCAGCATTAAGAAGGTAGAGGCACAAGTTCAAGGCCATCCTGGGTCACATGATATCTTTCCTTAAAGAAGCTGTCATCATCATATCCCACCACAACCTCCATACAGTACCTCCACACAGTGGTACCCCATGGTCACTGATGTTGCTGGTACTGGAGGACAAAATGGCAGAGGAAGAAGAAATGACCGCCCTCGCTGGCAGACACTGAAGGTAGGAGGCAGAAGAGAACAGCTCCCGCCTGGACTCTGGGAGCTCTCTTAAGAAGTGAGGGGTAGGGCAAACTTGCCAGGACCACACACTCCTGAAAGGTGAAGCTTGCCTCCTCACTCAGCCAATGACCTGCTCTGCCCAGTACAGAATGAAAAATGATGAGCTCACTGCCTAGCAGAGCCCTGCCATAGGCCACAAGCCACAGGCCACAGACCATAGGCCACAGGCCATGTGCCACAGACCACAAAGAGTTAGTATTGTGTTTATTCTTTGGGCCAACTCACAGAGCTCACAACAGAATGCTGTTTGAGCAAGTGATTGGCCCTGAAGATTTCAGAGTTACACCCTCAGAAGGGGTCCTCGTCCCTAAATACAACGGTCAGATTGACTCCTGTTCTTGAGCAACTGTTGGAGAGGGTAGAGATCAGGTAATGAGAAACTCAGGTTTCTCAAGATCATTGTTCTCTTTTAGACTGAAAGCCCAGGGGGGATGAAAAAGTGAGAATACAAATTGCCCCTTTTGGTGTCACTATGAGGACGCCCACCCCAAATCCCTCCCATATCAAACTTTACTTTTCCACAAACCATAATATTCTTTAAAGACAGAAGACTCGGCCTGTCTGAAAAAGCCACTGGGAATTTCTAGCAGCACTGGGAGTTATGCTCAGTGAGGGGAACAGGATCAAGTTCCCAACTTCTACATACAGATATTACGGGCTGGGGGGTCTGTAGGACAAATTCAAGGCTGGAAGTAGACAGTCGCAAGGACTGGACTACATCTGGGTGACATTCTCAGGGAAAGAGCTTCAAGCCTGCGGTTTAAGCAGAAAGGGTATAAATCTAAGGAAAAATCCAAGACATGAGGAGAAGAGGCATGGAACCCCACATGTGTTGGCTCAGCATGGCCTGGAGGCTCCTTACCTCAGCAGACTCGTACCCTGAAGGGCTGGAAGAATCTTCCAGAGTCTGGAAATGCAGTGGGGATATTTCTGGAGCCAAGAACATTCCCGTTGTGGGATAGAGAGTCCATGGCCTGTTTGCTCTACCATCCTCACCATTAACTCTGCCCATCCTCTACCTTGGATCCTTCCTTACTCTCTGGCTCACAGTGGCTATTCAACTACCCTGAGTCACAAAACCCACAAGAGAGAAGCTGGTGTGTCTATGCAGAGAAGCTACTGGAAGGCACTCTCTAAATGTCGTGGTAGCAGGGGCTTGTGTTGGTGACAATATGAGTCCTTGAAGGCCACCATACACAGGCAGAGGGAAGAAAGAAGCATAATCGTGAAACCTGGGGCAGGGAGCCTTGACTAGGTGGAGGAAGACTTGGCAAAGAGCCAAGAGGGGGACATGGTCTGGGGACATCTGGGTAGCAGAAAGAGACAGGATGGGAAGAGAATAAAAATGGGCCTTCAGCTAATAAGCAACTCACAGAGGACAAAGACAGTTGCTGAGGGGGCTGGGTCTGGCCTCAGGAAGACAGGTGCTGGCTTCAGGTGGGGGGGATTCGAGATGATGGTGGAGCTCTCAGCAAGTCATCAAACAAGGCAAGACAGCTTCAGATGAGAATCAGGTGGGCAGCTCAGGGTGTGCTCCAGTCCCAGCTACAAGGCTGAAGCGTTAATCGAGAGGCAGAAGCCCGAGGGCTCCAGTCTCTAGGGTTAGCAATACTGACAGAAGCATCTACCAGCCATCAGTCATCATGTTGAAGATTATTCTTGCTTTTGTCGTTGTGAAAGACCAACCAAAACATCACAGACATCCATAGCAAGGCGTGGTGAAGTGATAGGCAGATGCCTTACTGGGAGAGAAATACAATGGCCAGGAATCCATGGAAGGGGCCTGGCAGGCAAGGGAGATACAAATACCTTGAGCTGCAAACTAAGACTCAGGCTGGTAAGCTCCTGGCATAAGATGCCAAGGCTTCACAGATGTCTCTTGTGCTTCTGCACTTCAGCCAGTATATTTACTGTCTAACAAACATTTATGATTATATATGCTGATACATATACACATATTTATGTTCTTCCTCTAATCTGCTCTTCAGCATAATGACTAGTCCATCAGCATCAGCAAGTCATGCAATTCCTCAGGAAATCATGTAGCAGATTTCTCTTCTATCTAGATGCTGACTGATTGTGATCTGACCACAGCTTCTTTCCTCTAGAGTGGTTCTCAATCTGTGGGTCATATCATATATCATATCATATATCCTGCATATTACACATTTGCATTATGATTCATATATGTGTATATATATCAGCATAAAGGTAAAAAGATTAAAACTAAACAGTCTCAGCTCTAGAGACTCCAATGTGGGACAGAAATAAGCCAAAATAAACAATGACAGAACAGCATGGAGGTTTCTGTGAGGTGGGCAGGAAGACAAGTGTGTAGAGGTCTCCCCGGCAGCACTGGTCTCGAGGTAGTACTTATAGGGTGATTTCACTTTTTTTTTAATCCACAGGAGGGGCCATCTCTATGCCATCTGTTGACAGTGAGGGTCATCGGCATGAAAAATGTCCGGCAGGCTGATATACGTAAGTGTCCAGTATCCTTCCCACTCCTCCCCCGGGTTTTAGGGGTCTGGATAGAAAGGACTTGGTTACAGCATGTCAGGCACATCTCTGTGGCAGAATTCCATAGCCCTGCACCACTGCTGTGGATCACCGGTGAGTTTAGGGGCCTTTAGCATCATGGAACTGTCCACCAACTCCTCTCAGAGCCGCTCCTCGGGACACGGATCCCAAACTGGGCTCTTGAGCCGCAGCAGAGTCTGGAGCTTTCAGATCTGCAGCCCAGCCTCCTCCATGTGGTTGGATACTCAAGCCACTAAGCAGGAACTCCTTGTAGACTACCTTCCCCTTCCTCTGGATCCTGATGCATACCCAGGCCACAGGAGCTCAGAGAACTATGTGTCTGCTAAGCTATCTGTCTAAGAAATCAGTTCTCTCCTCATGGGGAGCTCTGTTTGCTTAAAGTGGGAAGAAAGCTTATCATCTCTAGGGAGAGAAAGCTCTGCATCCAGGGTGCACAGCTGTGGGAGCAACAAAGGCCAAGAAGGGCACATTAAGCTCCTAGGATCTGAGTGACCAGGCTATAAGCAACTGGGGGCCCAGAAGTCTGGTCTGAGGAGAAGCAAGCTAAGAGAAGGGCTTTGTCTTTGGAGCACCTGCTGTGGGCTGGCCACCAGGTATGCCCACACCTGAGTGATCATCCAGGAGACCCACTTTAGGTGTGGTGTTCATGATCGCCTGAGGTAGAATTAGAGTTTGATTCCAGGCTTCTCAGCCCTCAGAGAGCTGGTGAGGAGAGGGACTCTAGGGCAGTGGTTCTCAACCTCCCTAATGTTGCAACCCTTTAATACAGTCCCTCAAGTTGTGGTGACTCCAAACCATAAAATTATTTTGTTGCTATTTTATAACTGTAATTTTGCTACTGTTATGAATCATAATGCAAATGTATAATATGCAGGACATACGATATGATATGTTATATGATATGACCCACAGATTGAGAACCACTCTAGAGGAAAGAAGCTGTGGTCAGATCATAATCAGTCAGCGTCTAGATAGAAGGGAAATCTGCTACATGATTTCCTGGGGAACTGCATGAGTTGCTGATGCTGATGGACTAGTCATTATGCTGAAGAGCAGTTTAGAGGAAGAGCAGGTATGGAGGGCTAGAGCAGGGTCAGCCCAGTAGCCCCGAGACTGAAAAGACAGACATGTTTCAGACTGCGCCTGCTCAGAGGGCGAAGCATTCAGGACCGTGTTAATAGGAACAGTTCCAGCAAGCCTTAATAAATTCAGCTTGTGTCAGCCAGGGACTCACTACGGAGCAAGGGATCCCCAGACTCCTTGGAACTCTCTCAGTACACTGAGGTGTGATCTGAGGAGCCAGGAAGTCTCCCCAGGCCCAGACCATCCCACCTTTCCTGCCCATTCTAGAACGTCAATCTACTCCTTGGCAGAGGTCACCCCTACCCTCAGCACTAGCTCCCACACATCTTCCTCCAGCTTCTCCAGAGGTGTGTCACCTTCAATCCCGTCACCATCTCCAGTCACCCAGGACACTCATATTCGCACTCTTCATGCCTGCACCTGTATGTGAGACCTTCCATTGTCCGAGGCTCTCTCTTCTGTGGTGTCCTTGCCCCACCTGTCCCCTGGAGGCTGGCAAGTAGTGAGGCAGGCTCCGATCCGGCTTCGCCAGTCTTCCTTCTCCTTCATTGCACACCCCTGTCTCACAAGCAGACTTTGGGTTCTCTTTGGGATCCCCTTGTTTGCGTTTATCTCATTTCTTCTAAGGGACGAAAGACAGATATGGCATATAATGGTGCTGGCAACGTCATGTTGGGTCTGGACTCCATAGTTGTCACAGACCAGGCTATGTTGCTACCTTCTATGGGTTCTGTGGGGAATTATCCTGACCATTCTTACTCAAAATTGCTTAAATCCAAAATTAAATGGTTCTTTGGTCTAGGCGTCTAACCCACGTCTGTTTTTCTGGAGACGCCAAGACCTTGTTAACAGAAAGTATTCAGAGGTTCAAAAATAACACTCCACTTTCCAAGAGCTAAAGAACACCTGTCCCAGGCCAGAAGGCAGACACTCCTAGAAACCCTCAGCCACCAGGAGTCTCCATGTGGAGAATTGAAACCCCAACCAGTGCTCCTAGGGGCAGCAGGCAGGTACCTCAAGAGATATTGGGGTATCCACTGAAACTAGACAGGAATGTTCTGAACATTAAGTCATCCCCGCCACCTGCAATCAAGGAAGGGAACATGTCATTCACATGACCAAACCCTCTGTCACTTCCTGGGACAAAGGGGCTAGAACCTGCTTTTCCCTAGGAAATCCCAGGACTTGAAATTTCCAGTTTAGTCACCACTTCTTAGTTGCCAGCATTCTTACATGAAGCGAATGTGCCTGCCTCAGACTGTCACCTGGATCCCCAGCTTCCAATGTCAACTTCTCTCTGTCCTAATTTGGTTTTGGTTGTTGTGACAAAATACTGACCAACTTGGGGCGGAGGGAAGGGCTTATATCATCTTTCAGATTTCAGCCCTTCACTGGGGAAGCCCGGGCAGGAACTCAAGGCAGGAATATGGAATCAGGAAGTGAAGCAGGGGCCATGGAGAGGTGCTACTGCTTGACTGTTCACCATGGCTTTCTCAACCTGCTTTCTTGTAAAACCCAGGACCATCTATCCGTGGGTAGCACTGCTCATAGTGGGCTGGACCCTCCCATGCCAATCATTAATCAAGAAAACACCCCTACAGACTGACCTACAGTCCAGTATGATGGAGGCAATTCCTCAGGTGACATTCCCTCTTCTCAGATATGTCTAGGTTTGTATCAAGTTAGAACTAAACAGCCACCACCGTTCCTGGAAATAATATTTTTTTTAATCTTAATTTGAGATTTTAAGCCAGAACACTGAGATAGTATTTAATAATATCTCAGTTTTGGAGAGACAAAGCCTTTAACAGGGTCCTTTAAGTCACATGTGCTGAGTGTCCTGACAGAGCCAAGAGGTCTGACAGAATCCCACTGTACAGAAGATAGACTGGAGAAGAGTGTTCCAGTCCCAGGAGAAGGGACCAGGAAAAGGCAAAGGAGGGCTCTAAGAGGATTGACTGAGGAGTTCCCTGGTGAAGGTCCCCATAAGTAGGGCATTTACACACCGTGTCTTGCCCACCTGGCTCTGCCCGGGATTTCCTAGCTTCTGATACAGCCATATAGCAGGAAGTTGTTACTCATTCATTTAAAAGTTGTCTAGTGAGCGCCTACTCTGTCCAAAGGTTATAGGTCCTGGCCTTCTCAGTATTCAGAGTGTGATTAAGACAATGACTAGACCTGCTCTGCTAGTACAGCATACAAGTGCCCTTTCAGGAGTGGCACAGGGGACCTGGCCAGAGTCAGGCACTCAGAGAAGAGGTACGGAGAAGATTCGGAAGCCTTCTAAATCTAAAGGGTTAGTGAGGAGAAGGTTAAAGCAGAAAAGAAGGAACTGGGTGGTGGTGGCCCACACCTTTAATCCCAACACTCGGAGGCAGAGGCAGGCAGATGTCTGTGAGTTTGAGGCCAACCTGGTCTACAGAGTGAGTTCCAGGACAGCCAGGGCTACAGAGAGACCTTGTCACAAAAATCAAAAGAAACAAAAAAGAAAAAGAAAAGTAAAAAGGAAAGGTTGGGGGGCTGAAGAGACGGCTCAATTGTCAAGAGTACTCAGTGCTTTTGTGGTAGTCCCACACTCCATTCATTCATTCCCGGCATGTACATGACAACCCACAACTTCCTGTACCTCCAGTATCAAAGATCGGATGCCCTCTTTTGGCCAGTACAGGTTACTGCAGGCACATTGTGCATCTCTCATGCAGTAGACAAGTGCATATATACATAAATGAAAGGAAGGAAGGGGGAAGGGAGGAAAGAGAGAGGAAGAAGGAAGAGAGGGAGGAAGGGGCGGAGGGAGGGAGGAGGAGGTGTCTAGAAGAAGGAGAAACAGGTGCAAGGCCTGAAGTGACTCAACACAGCCTTTTGGAGACCTGAGTGACTAAGCTTGTCCTAGAGTCAGGGTGAGTGTGGGCGGTGGTCTGTACACATGTGTAGGTGTATGAGCATGAGTGTATGCATAAACATATGCAGGGCAAGGGTGGGGGTCAGAAGGGTGGAGAGATGGGCTGAAGATGAGACCATAGGGAGGAGAGCATGATGGGTAAGGATGGGTCTCCTTCCTGAAGCCAGATGGGAGCCATCAAACTGGGTAGTGACAAAATCATGGTTCAAATACCCCTTCTCTTATGAGAAAAGGTTGACAACATAGGAGACAGGGAGCCCAGTGGAATGCTCTAGAGATGACGGTGACTTGCACCGAGGTAGTGGCAATATAGATGAGGGCACAGTGTGAGAACCAAGGAGGACGCCTGGGCCGCAGCACCTGAGGAGAGAGCAGGGTGGGCCCGAAGGGGATGGGCCCAGATGGTGAGGTCACCATTTTTTTCTCATTCTGTCGAGGTTTTGTCTTTCTGTGTGGATTAAGTCTTGGCTAGGACAGTAAGGATGACCTTTACTCAGTAGGAGGAGGTCTGGGAGTGTCTGCTCACCAAATGATGAGCCTTCAAGACTAACTGGGATCAGAAGCCACAATGCAAAATGGGGTTACAGACACTGCAGAGCCTTTGGTGTGATGACAACACAGGCTTCAGTCCTGGGGGTAGCTCTGCTTCCCTCAGCAACTAGTAAAAGTATGAACTAGTTGAATTCCCATCCTACCAAGCCTCACCACCTACAGGACTTGTGACAGAGGAAACTAGCAACTTTCACTAAATTCTACAGATGTGGTTTGCACCCTCGGACTTATGCCAGCAGGTCACCAAGGTGGTGACAAAGACAGTCCTGTTACCTCCTTCTCCCTCTTCCCGGCACGAGGGCATGAGGGAGGCACTTAGGCTATTTTTAGCTCGGGCTATCTGTCCTGCTCCTGCCCAGAAGAGCTAGACTAGCTTCCATTTTGGAAAGCCTTACTGAAGTCAAAGCAGTTTCTCTTCTGCAAGGCACATGGAACAATACCACACTAAGTCTGTTCATTTAAAGTGGGAGAAGGCACTTGGTCACATAGATGAGGGTTTCCTGGATTGTACACGCCATGCTAGGAGATCAGTGCTGCACGGAGAACCCACTGGGTACAGATGCACTGAATCATACAGAGATATGGCCTGTGATAGTTGTTTCATTTGAACCCCTTCCCACGATGGCCCTCCTCTGCTGACTTGTGGAAAGCCAGACTTCTCTCCCCACTGCCTCTCAGCTCAGCCCTACTTTGGTTCCCTTGGAGCTAAGACCACAGGTATTTATTTCCCTGACATCTGGAGCACTATGTAGCCTATCTTGTTCCAAATCAACAGGTGTATATTAGTCAAGGAATAAAATTGATATAATGAATTAAATTAAAAGGAGACTCCTGAGAGGGGCTCACAGAATGTGATCTGAATAGTTACACTATAGCTTTCTTGTGGTGGGAAAGGCTAAGTTTAGCAGCCGTTCAGTCCATAAGATTAGCTATCTCATAGTTCCAATCTAGTGTTGTAGGCCTGGAGTATTCCTGGAGAGATGCTGATCTTTAATATATATTAGAATCAAGAAGAAGTTGGTTCTATGGAGTGTTGTAGCAACAGGAGAGGTAGTCTTGCCAGTGAGGGTAAGAAGAAGCAGGCAAAAAGCAAGTTTCCTTCTTCTATGTCATTTTATATGGGCTGCCACCAAAAGGCATGGCCCAAATTAGGGTGGGTCTTCCTGCTTTAAATAATCTGATTAAGAAAATCCCTCACAGAAATGCTCCAAAGCTTAGGTTTTAGTTGATCCTAAAGTATGCAAATTGACAACCAAGAGTAACCACCAAAGGTCTTCTCTCACAGCCTGAAGTACTTCTGTTTTAGGTTACCCCTGTCCATGACAAGGGTCAGCAAGACCTACCCCTGTCCCATTACCCTACAGCCCTCAGTCTGTGTGGCCTTCTTGGTATTCTAGGACCTAGTCAGAGAGTTGGACCCCTACATCAGGAGACGTTAGCAACTAAGACGAGGCCTTACTCTAGAAGAGATTTGTCTGGGGTTCTCTTTTGACTTCCTCTCTTTTCTACTGTTGTCTTCCCCGGACAGTGAGTCAGACAGACTGTTTTGTCACCCTTTGGCTGCCTACTGCCTCTCAGGAGAAGGTGAGAACCAGAACCATCTCCAACTGCCTACACCCAGAGTGGGATGAAAGCTTCACCTTTCAGATCCAGACTCAAGTAAAGGTGAGCCACAGTGAAGCACAGCTGTGTGCCCTGCCCGTGTGTCTGCTCCCCTTTCTGCCCCTGGCCTCCGCCCTCTCTCTGTGTCCTTCTTAAGGCTGTTTGTCTTGCTACCTGTCCTACTAACCTGCCTTCCCACTCAACCACTACTTCCTTCTTCTTATGCAAGTCCCTCTCTGAGTCTGCTAATCCTTCTACCTTCTAACTTATCCTTTCTCCTAATTGTTGTTGGTCCTGGCAATCTCTTACTTCAGGAAAAAAAAAAAGTGTTTCCAGTACGTTCCAGAGCATCCGCTCTGCAGAATACAAGTATGGAAAGCCATTCTATCGACCAGGTCTAAACTGATCTAATTTCAGCCAGAGACTTTCCTCTTAAACCTGTTCTTAATTGCTTTAGTACTTTTCTCTTATTTCTATTTCCTCGGGTGTGAGCTCTTTGACTCGTTGATCTATTATATCATGGTGTTGTCTTTCTAAGTCTAGGCGTATTTCTTGTAGAATTCTCCTTGAGCATCTTAAGTTGTAGCAGCCTTGAGACAAATTTGACCTGGTGATAAAGGCATCAATCATGAGATAGTTGAAGCCTGACACTCCAGATAACTATAGTTCTAGTTCCTGAAGAGTCCTTTTCATTTTCAAGAGGGTTGTGATTGCTATGGTTCTTAAAAAAATACCTTTCCACTGGTTGTGGTAGCTCACACTTGTCATCTCCACACTCAGGAGGTTGAGACAGGAGGATGGCCAGTTTGAAGTCAGTCTGAGCTCCCCAGTGAGAACCCATCTCAATAGTATAAAGTAAGATGCCTTTTCTGTTGTGTGTATGAGTTTTGTTAGGGAGGAAGAGTTCCATGGGGATGTAGTGTATCATCTTGAAATCAGTGTTTGAGCTTTCTTTTTGATTTGCAGTTGTTACTAGGTTGCCCTGGTATATATGTAAGTTTCTAGAAATTACAAGACCAACAGATCCTATATAGTTGGAGATGACCATAACTACACTTATGTTCATTAGATAGAAATCTAGGGGATAAGTCATAGCTCCCAGGGTCAGGAGTGAAACTCTTAGAAACTAGTCCATGCTATCTGAGACCACTGAGTACAGGCTACTTGTCACTTGAAGAGCTGCTTTGGGACCGTGCATGAGACCTTATTAGGGCCCGCTGGGTCAATGAATAGAATTCACACAACTCATTCCAGTTCCCCTAATCACTGGACCCACAATAGTCTTTGCTTCCCCCTTCCCTTGGAGTACTAAATATTCATTTCCCCGGCCTTCCTTTTCTAGCTGTATTCAGCTCCCAGGCGTCCCATGTCTTGTAGGACCTTGCTTTGCTCTTCATCCTTCCCTGGGTGAAATGAACGCCCTCTATACGCTTCCCAGGCTTCTTGGGCTCTTAAAGGGACCAAATTATCCTGAAATCAGAGCAGAGGGATGGCAGTCTTTAGAGAGCTGAAGGTCGGGGAAAGCCTCTTCCTCCTTGCAAATGTCTCTGGCATCCAAGGGTTCCCTTCCTTGGCTCTCACTCTCCACTAGGACTGCGGTTCTGACCTGGGAGTGGGTCACTGCAACCATGGTAACCAGGCTTTCCTCTCCCCTCTCCCCTTTTCTCTAGAACGTACTGGAGTTGAGTGTCTGTGATGAAGACATACTGACACCAAATGACCATCTCCTGACAGTTCTCTATGACCTCTCCAAGCTCTGCCTTCGGAATAAAACCCATGTGAAGTTTCCACTCAACCCAGAGGTGGGTGCAGATCCCAGACCCTGAGCCTCTAACTTCATGGGGAGTAGCTACTTACTACCCTGATTCCCTTGCACGGGCTTCTCTGAGCACATATACAAGCTGGGGAAAAGGACATGCTTCTGGTTATAATGCTAGCACTGCCACTTGGATGGAAACTCATTAACTCCTCTCATAGAAAATGCAATAGTGACAATAGTCCTCCAAACAGGGATGCTCTGAAGCTTAGATGAGAAAAAGGCACCTGGCAGTCAGTGTTTGTACATTAAATAGAAACGTGGACATCAATTTTCTTTTTCTTATATTCAAGTCCTGTTTCTGAAATATCCTCAAGGAAGAGTGGGCAAGTCAGAGAAGTTCAGAACTACAAAGAGCCAGGGTATTCTAGATTCAGCCATCCAACAAATATGTGGGTGCTTTATAAGTGAGATGAGGTTCTGGGCTTTGGGCATACATCAGAGGCAAGCATCTCTACCTTTGCTCTGTATATTCCAATGGAGAAACTGTGGCACAGTGAAGTTATGGTTCACTCTCAGTTACAGAAGAGGTATGGAAGCAGAGGGAAGGGGCCTGTCTTGACAAAGTTTGGCTCTCTAAAGACACCATCTCAGAGATCCTTTGGTCAAGTCCTGAGCTCCATGAGAAGATAGGCAAGCAATGGGGAACTGTGAGTTAAATAGAAAACCCAGCCCTCTAGAACAGAAGAATGTATACTCAGGGACATGGGCACATCCACACCTGAATTCCCTGCATTGTCCATGCTGTGTCTGATGTCAGAGGCTGGGACCATCCATTCCTTCTCTGTGGCCCCATGGGCAGGGCATGGAGGTCTGTGGGGTAGAAGAGGGTCCTTGGAGGCAGAGGTACGCAGACATAACCAATAGCCTCTTTCCCTTTCTCTCTCATCAGGGCATGGAAGAACTGGAGGTGGAGTTCCTGCTCGCTGAGAAGTAAGTAGGCACCAGCCCTGTGTATCAGCTGAGATCCTTGACTTTAGAGCTGTGTCTGCCTTTGTACTGCTCTCACTGCTGGCATGTGTGCTGACTTCCTCCATGTGTGCCAGATCTTTTGGAAGTTTAAAAAGGGTGTAGGTGCCTAGGCCTCACCACTATTATAAATGAGGTTTCTCTCCCACCCACATGCTCCCAAATAAACACTCAGAGGCTTATATTAATTATAAATGTTTGGCAGGTGGCTTAGGCTTATTACTAGCTATCTATTAACCGATTTCTATTAATCTTTATATTGCCACATGGCCCATGGCTTACCGATACTCTGGCATCTTGCTCTTTCAGTGGCTGTCCCAACTCTACCCTTCTTTATCTCCATCTTTAGATTGAATGTACAGAAGTACATTCAACCTTACTCTGCCTGGCTATTGGCCAAAACAGCTTTATTTATCAACCAATGAGAGAAACACATATTCACAGCATACAAAAAGACCATCCCACAGCATTTCCCCTTTTCTGAAAAAAGAAAAAGATTTTCATTTTAGCATAGTAAAATTACGTATAACAAAACAGTTATCAAGCAAGAATTATAGTTACAATGTCTTTGTATTTGTCAAAATTAAAGAAAACATTCTATCATCTATCCTATCTTTATGAGTCTAAAGTTTCATATCTAATTTACCTTTATCATAACTAAGTAAAGCTATAATTATAACTATCTAGTCTTCAACTACATCAAAGACCCCATAAGGATATAATATTACCTGAGTAAACAGGAAGTGCATTGCAAGCAGCTTTCAAAACTCTAGACATGACAAAGACATCTAGCTTCCTGGACAGTCACTTAAAATTCCTCTGCAATACTGGGGCATTCATATTCAGCCTACAGACTTTTGGTGAAGCAGGAACTTTAAAGGACTGTCTTGCCCATTAGCAAAGTCCATCAGTCACTTTTCTCTGTGTTCTGCAGAATGTCTGGTGGTTTCTTCTGTGAAGCAGGAACCTTGAAGTACAATCCCACCTTGTTTTGTAAAAGTTCAGTGGTCACTTTCCTGTGGGTCCTGAATGTCCAGTTTATACAACATACTGTAAAGCAGTTCAGGCAAGAGCTAGCAAAGAGCTATCCTTGCCACACTAAAGCAAACTCCATAAGGAGTTTCAATGCCATCATCTCTGAAGTAAACTGGTGGTGCCAAGAGCAGATGTATCTCATTGTCATGAAAAACCCTATGTTAACAAAATATTTTGAATGCCATATTCTATAGGTCTTTGAAGTATTTAAAGACCATCTATATAAAATATATCTCTATATGATCCTGAAAACATACCTAAAATTCTACAAATTTGATTGTTATAGATAATTAGCTACTATCCTATGTTTCTTGATTATTTTAAATAGTATATAATAATAACTGTCAATAATTAGAACTTTATTTTATGTTTTAAATGAACTGTATAGGAGCAATACCTTAAGCAAGAATAGAAATATATATATATAAATATGTGTATATATGTATATATAATATGTTGTAACAAAAATAACCTTAAATTTGTAACAATATACAAAACACCCTTTAAACAAAAATAAAAACATATATACAGTATAACAAAATTAATTTTAAATTTGTATCACTATACCAATATCTATACTAATGAAACATATGTAAGATTAATTGTTGTCTTTTAATGCTATATTCTTATATTCTGCTAAGTTATAACAAATGTTCACAACCCACCAAATAACAAAAGACCATCCCCTCCAACTCTTTGGTATGTGGGCAGGGTTTTCTCCATACTGCTTCCTGCTGTCTGTGGGTGAAGGCATCCCCAGGGAGCCCTGAGAAAAGTTTGAGATAATGACCAAGTCCTGGTAAGGCCAGCAGTAACCATTGTTGATAGATACCAGCTGTCAAGTTCCAGGCAGTTTCCCTTGGTAGAATCTAATCAATATTAACCTTGAAAGAATCTGCAGCCTCTTGTTTCCTATGAAAATAAAAGCAAAATCTCTTTTCCAAGTCCATTTGAAAAATACATTTTGACTTTATTTTTAAAGTTAACACAATCTTTTAAAAAATCTTTGGTATATTTCATCAGTCTTTCAATCCCATGTCTCCCAGCAGCTATCTCTTACCCATTAAAATTAAAAACCAACATAATAATATATATGATCTAGACTCCCTGAAAATTTTCCATCTCTACATGGCTATTTTTTATATTATTTTACTTCTCTCTTTAAAAGCTTTATTATATTATTTTTAAACTATTTATTCCTTTCTATAACTGTCCATACCCTTTTTATTTCTTTCTTAAGTATACACATACTGTAAAACACACTGGAATCTATTTAGAAGTTTTTCTGTCTAGACATCTTTTTACTGTATCTTTTTGCCTTTCTTGTCTGTATGAGCAAAAGCTAAATCACCATGCAGCATGCTATGTGCCTTGGAGACACCTCCATGTACTGCAGCAGGAACCTGCCATGCTATAGCTCAAGTGGCCTCTCTATACCTCAGCCCACATGAGAGACACAACTAGGAAGCTGTTTTGGGCTTTTTATGTGTTTTAGAACTCATTTTTAAAACTTTCTCAGGTTTTATGTGAATTGGGTGCCATTTGTAAGTGTAGGTTTCTCCCCTACCCATCTATTCCTGAATAAACACTCAGAGGCTTATATTAATTATAAATGCTTGGCTGGTGGTCCAGGCTTATTACTAGCTAACCCTCCCCTTACATTTAAGTTAACCCATTTTCATTAATCTTTGACTCACCCCATTGTCTGTGGCTTTCTGATGCTCTGGCATCTTGCTCCTTCGGTGGCTGCTGGCATCTGCCCTATTCATCTCTGTCTTTAGAGTTAATGAACCACCTAACCATATTCTGCCTGGCATAGCCATAAAATGACAAAATAATTATTTTGCAAAATGTATACATTAATTAAAGCGTAGAAGCTTTGTTGGTATGAAGAATGTTTGAATCTGTTCTGTATGAGGGGCTGTAGTCTTGCTGACATCCCTGGACATTCTGTTTTAAATGTACACCACCTTCCTCTTGGACAGCCTACAGGCCACAGAGGCTGGTGTAGGGCTCTGATCCTCCTGCTTTTGCCTCTCGGGTACTGGGTTTACAGATAGATGCCACCAAGTCTGGTTCAAACCCAGTTTTTCAAGCAGATAATTCTCATGATAACTGAAAAGGATCTGCTATTTTATGACTGTGATTTACAATTTTTGTGATCTTCATAATAAACCAGCCCAGAATTTGTTACTGACAGGGAATTCTCTTTTGTTTTACAGTCTTTCTTCACCAGAGATGCTCATTACCAATGGCGTGATTGTGGTAATTGTCTTTCTGGACTCTGTTAGCTCCAGAGGTCACATGTGGCTGCTGCTCTCAAGGGAGAAGGTGTTGGGCCCATCTTGAAACCTTGTCCCTGTGGAGCCCAACGAAAATTAGACAAAATGGTTAACAAAATGGAGTGCATCCAGGGGTGGGGCTGTACTCTGGGCTTCTGGATTAAGGCAGGAAGTATGAGGGTATCACCTTTGCCCAGCCCCATATGTCCAAAGATCACCTCTTTCCCAGACTTAGTCACTCACAACCCCTATACTTCTGTAAGCATGATTTTAGTACTAAAATTATTTCTTAGGCCAGGTATGATAGTACACACTTTAACCAGCTCTCAGAAGGCAGAGAGACAGATGGATCTCTATGAGTTTGAGACCAGTGTGTTCTACATAGTAAGACCCTGCCTCAAAACAAACAAAAAAATCATAACTTTTAACTGAGTGTAACCAATGGTCCTGGAAACCTCTCCCTTAAGAAGCAGAATGTTTGGAGTGTGTGACAAAGGCCTTTGCCTGGCCTCTGCTTCTTGGAGGTTATTTTATTCCAAGTTCTTACATGCAAGGCTGAACACCACCTTAGGTTAGCCCCTAATGCACCTGTGAATATGACTCCCAGTAAACTGTGATGTGTGCCTAGCTTTGTCTTCCCCCCTTGGAGTGTGACATCATGCCTTGATCGGGTTCAGAATTGTCTGCAGCATGCTCAGTACCCAGAAGTACTGCAGAAACTGGAGGTTGACCGACACTGAATTCACCACCTACATCTTTGCCTCTTGCCTTCTAACTGGAGGGAGGAGGTGGTTTGTGCTTAGAGTCCCAGACGCCCGCTTTGCTTTCTACAGTCTCGCCAAGTTTCTTGCCTGGAGGTCCATGCGGAATCCAGGAGGCCAAGGAAGAGGAAGAAAAGTAAGTTTTTCTGCTCTGTCTGATGGTGGGTTCAGGAATGGGTGTGGGGCAGTAACTACTTCCAAGTCCCACCGAGGTCAATTTGGAGGGGACCAGGTCAGCTCAACCTAGTCTGGGATATCTTGGGTTGAGGGAACTAAAGTCAAAACTCCTCAGAATCTGTGCTCTCAGACACCTATCCTCCTCAGCTATCTCTATGAAGAGTGTGTCCTTCCAGGGGCCCGAAAGGAAGTCCTCAGGGCTGCCAGGGATGCTGGGGCCTAGGGCTCAGTGCTGCCCTGTGTACTGAGTCTGCTCAGACAACGGCAGTGCCTGGGGCAGGTGGCCACTGTAGCTGCAGAGGTCCTCAAACGACACCTTCCTAGCAGATCCAGTTCACATCATTTTCCAGTTAGGAAAGACCTAGTGATCCACACAAATCACTGTCCACCCCTACCCACCACGTCCAGCTGTTCACAGGAGAGCAGTGTGGCTCCACAGACACAGGCCAGAAAGGAGGCCTTGGAGGAGCTTCTGCTCCCAAACTGACAGTCTGACAGGGGTCCATTTTCTCTACAGTGGGCTGGTGGCTTGGGGGCAGGGATTTTTCTAGAAAAGCAGAACTAAGAGTCTAGTCTTGACTCAGCATCTTAGAGAGCCTTCTGAAGGGCATATCTGCCTGCATCCTCCACAAGCCTTGTTCAAAGACAGATTTCAGAGCCCTGTCTAGGGCATTTTAATGGTGATTATTGCTTGGTGATTGCAAATCCCTCCTGGTACTTTAAGATGGGATTATTTTTTTTTATTTTTAAATTTACTTTATCTTATGTGTATGAGTGTTTTGCCTGAATGTATGTATCAAGTGCACTGGAGCCCCTGTAACTGGGGTTTAAATAGTTGTGAGCCACCGTGAGGATGCTGGGAATCATACCCTGGTCTTTGAAAGAGCAGCAAGTACTCTTAACCATTTAGATGAGACAGGATTTGTGCTGGGCTAAATGGGAAGCAGAGATAAGAATCTCCTCAGGGGTCTAACATAACTTCTTTCTCAGATGAAGATCTGCTGGTGATGGTGACAGATGCCTTTGAGAATGCTCAGCGTGTCCCACCTTACCTGGAGCCCTGCTGTGGCACTCCAACCTGTTTCCACTACCCTAAGTACTTCCAGCCCCAGCTGCGTGCGGAGGCACCTGAGAGCCACTGGAGATGTGGGGTACAATGTGGGGGAAGAGGAAGGGAACTGGGCTGGGATGCTAACAGATGCACCCCTCAGCCCCTCACAGAGTCCACCCATCCCTCTAGCTTTGCTGTTGTGGAACACGCAGGGGTGGCCCTGTCTGCCAGCCCCTCGACTGCCTTTCTGATGGCCAGACAGTGACCCTGCCTGTGGTGAGCACCTGGGTCTGGGATGGGGACCCAGAGCTACTTAGCTTCTATAGCAGGGGGATGGGAAGAGCCCAAAGGCACATGGGGAAGGTAGCATGTGGGGTCTCTCAGGCAAAATGGAACAGCCTTATAGGCTTCAGTGGGAGCCAGGAAACATATGGAACCTGAGTGAAGGTGGTGGAATCATTGTATCTAGAAATAGGATGTGGGAAGGGAGCATGTGCATATGTATGTGAGCATGTGTGTGTACTTTATTGTGAACATGCGTGTATGCTGAGTCCAGTCCATGAGTATGTCTCCCTCTTTGGCTGGGCTCCTTTGCTCTCAATGGTCATCTCTAACAGACCTTTCACCCTTTTCTCATCAGGGAAAGAACTATGAACTACATATGAAGTCCACACCCTGGTAAAGTACCCTATTCTGTCCTTTCTGCTAACTCGGAGGAGTAGATGTGAGCTGGTATCTCCCTGTGGCTTTATTTGCGTTTTCTTCAATGGCCAATGAAGTTGAGCATCTATTGTGGAATTACTTTGCCTTTGATGTTTCCCCAAATTCTTTGCCCATGTTTTAATTGAGTACTATCTCTACTATTAACATATGAAAGTTCTTTGTATATTCTGTATACAAGTATTTTATATTTATCCCTCTTCTGTGGGATGTCTTTATATTTTCTCTCTGTATATCATGTATGAGTGTTTGTTTACATGTATGCCTGTGTGCCATGCATTGGGGAACCCGGAACTGGAGTTGAGGATAGCTTTGTACCACCGTGTAGGTTCTGGGAATGGAATCCAGCTTTTAACTGATGAGCCATATGTTTCTCTTTGCATTTTCTTGGTGGTGCCCTTTGTAAGAAACAAAGGTTTTTAATTTTGATGAAATCTATTTCATCTTTTGTCATTTGTATTTTTGATGCCAAATCTGAGAAATAATGCCTAATTCAACCCTTGTTAAAAAATCAGGTGACTATAATTTTCTACAATTTTATTTTATGTGTATGAGTGTTTGTCTTGCACATCAGCCTGTGCACCACTTTTCAGTTCTAGTAGAGGCCAGGAGAGGGCGTCCTATCCCCCAGAACTGGAGGTACAGTGGTAAGATGCCACATGGGTGCTGTTCATTGAACCCAGGTCCTCTGGAAGAACCACCAGAGCTCCTAACTTCTGGACCATCTTTCTGGCCCCTTGCTTGTAATTTTTATTTATAGTTTGATTTATTATTTTCATTAGAAAAGCTACTTAATCTCATTGGGTCTCAGTTTTCCTTGTCTGTAATTTAGATTGCTCTTTGAATTTCATGAATCAATGCATGTGAAGTATCAGGTATCTAGATGGTGAATGGGATGTTCAGCAAAAGTCCACCAACAACACTGTTAATTCATTCCTGTGTCTGTCAGGAAAAGTTATTTCCCAGGCCCTGCCTTTAAGGATACTCAGCTGTTTGTAAACTAAGATATGCCAGAAATGGATCCCCCCCTCCCCAGAGTCCCTGAGGGAGCTAAGCCTCAGAGGATTCAGGAATATAGAAAATAAAAAAGGAGGGTGGTTCCTATGAAGGTACAGACCCTAACCAAGGTTCATAAATCAGGCTCTGAAAACCTGGTGGTTCTCTTTCAGTAGACAGCTTGAGGTGAGCTTGTGATCTGCTTGGGTCTTATATGCCAGCCTTGGACTTGCTCAGGACAAGGGTATGGATCTAAAGAGGGCCAACTCAGACACGTCATGGCAGCTCGTGCCTCATCTGCCTTGAACTGTGGGGGTGACACAGTGAGATCAGTGTGAGAGGCTTTGTAAGTCACACAGACACCAGGAGAATCACAATTCTGTGGGCAAGAAGGGCTCAGAAGGACCAGAGAGCTCCACAGGACTGGAGGGCTGGTTTGTGTGGCTCAGAAGACTCTACACTCTATAGTCCTGTCCAGGGGGGTTTACCAAAGAGAGGTAAGGAGCCTTATCACTCATAACCAGCTTGGGATAGAGAAAGTGCCTAGGGAAACCTTTTGGAACTTTCCAAATCCTGCTGAGGAGGCAGAGGCTCAGAGAGGCCCAGTAGTAAGTAGTCTTTAGACAAGTATTAGCTTACCATGAGCCAGCTAACCATTAGCTTGCCATTAGGGGCTTTATGTAATGCTGGCCAGTAAGCGGTCTGCAGATGAGAATGTAGCTGCCCAAGACTGCAGAAGAGATACCTAGCAGACCTAGGCCCCAAAGTTTGTGGCTACAGGTGGTGGTTACAGGTCCCCTTTCCCACAGCCCTAATACACTGGATGTGAGACTCGGATTCAGCCTGTGCCAGGAAGAGGTGGAGTTTCTGCAGAAGCGGAAGGTGGTGATGGCCAAGGCACTAAGTCAAGTGCTGCAGCTGGAGGAAGGCCTGCGTGAGGATGAGGTGGGTGAGCAGGCACAGTGCCTGGGCTCAGGGTCATTCTGGGTTACACTGGTTCCCAACTCCCAGACCATTCAAACGATTCCTCCCAAACCCAGGGTGACTACTGTACCGCCCAGATTTCTGTGTTTGCACCAGCTACTGGGGGGTGGGGAGTAATGCCAGGCCAAAGGCCTTGGTGCTTGTGATTCAGTTGTGTGTTCACCAGGATAGGGCTCCTGATGCTGAATGTGTGTGCTCACTGACTCATGTGAGCACATACATACACACACACACACACACACACACACACACACACAATGGGGGTCCTGACACGACTAAGCTGTCTTACTAACACAGTACGGAGATGGCATTTGCACCCAGCCAGAAGACATTTTCAAGTCCAGCCCCTCAGGCACCCAGCCCTCAGCCTTCACCCACTTGCTTTTTTTCTAATGTGCACATGTACCCATCCACACCAGAAATGACTGCAGGAAGTTTAAGACAATCTTCTTCCAATTCCCAGAGCCAGCTGCCCCTCCCCCTGGAGGTAGCCATAGGACCTCTACACCTCCACCTGTTAGTCCGGGGAACAGGTTAGCCCCTGAGCATCTTGCTTCTAAGGCTAACCAGAATGTAGGCTGAGACAGGAACATGGCTGTGACAATACTTCAGCTCTAGGAAATATCTCATGGTCCCTGCTAAACGGAGATAGGAGGCTTCCCCTTTAGAGAAATACCAAAGGCTCCTTAGACCTGTGGTACCCCCTGTTGCCATGCATAAGTGTCAGTCGCCATCCGTGATCCACCCACACATATTTGCCTTGGCCTCAAGCTTAACATCTACTAAACAAAGAGCTGGGTTAAGTACTCAGAATCTTTTTAAGACAGGGTTTCTCTGTGTAACAGATCTGGCTGTCCTGGAACTCACTCTGTAGGCCAGGCTGGCCTTGAACTTACAGAGATCCACCTGCTTCTTTCTCCCGGTTGCTGGGATTAAAGACGTGTGCCACCACCACCTGGCTGAGTGCTCAGAACTCTTGAACTGTGACTTTCTGATTTACCAAGCTTGGATTAGGCAGCAGATACCTTACTGATAGCATTACTAGGTTTAGAGCAAAGATCATCTTCTGGGCCCTACCATTAGCCCACTGCTCTGTGAAAGGCGGTCCTCAAAGCATTTCCTTCTTCCTCCTCTCTAACTAGCTCTCTGTTTTCTACCATCTTTATTGAGCTGAGATCACTCTATGTCCTTGTCTGTGGAGGAGCCCTTTCCAGAAGTCTGTTTCTGTGCCTACAGGTACCACTAATAGCCATCATGGCCACAGGAGGTGGCACAAGGTCTATGGTTGCCTTGTATGGCCACCTGCTGGGACTGCAGAAGCTGAACCTTCTGGATTGTTCTGCTTACCTCACCGGCTTGTCAGGTGCAACCTGGTAAGGAACTGGGCATCATTGTTGGTGGAGCCCAGAGGAAGTAGAAGTGGGTGTGGCCTGGGACCTGGTAGAGCTCTGAACGTTCCCATCCCAAGTAAAAGTGACTCAGATGCCTGGAAAGCTCTGGTATGCGCAGCTGTGGGATTTGGTACATTTAGTTTAATTCTTTATACTTGGTTGCTGGATCCGTAAAGTGGGGTTGGCAATTGGCTTGGCCTCTCCCCGTATTAAACATAGAGCCTCTGTATGCATTGGCCATTATTGGCTATGTCCTTGGGACTGTGGCAGCAGCCCAGGAAAACATGATGGCCAGTGATGAGTGAACCTGGTGTCACTGTCCTGGTGAGCTACAACCACCTTCTCTGAGGGATTGGCCCAGTCTCCCAGGATGGGTGGGGATAGCCTAGTTGCTCTGACTTGCTTCCCTGCAGATCCTCAATACCATCCTTTCTCCATATCTCTGCCCTGTCAATCTGCAATCCCTTCAAACAGCAGAAAGGAGTAAGCAGAGCTTGCACAGGACTGCCTCCTGCCCACTCTGCTAAGGCAGAAGGGAAGTGGTCACTGAGTTCCAGAAAGGAAGTCAGGGAAAGTCAACTCTAACAGCTGGCATAGCACTAGGGGCTGAAAATAAAATGTTCATTTATATTTAAATCATAAGGATTAGAGAAGCTTATAGGTTAATGAAGATGTTCTGATGAATGTCATTAATAGTTATCTTTATATGACATAGTCATAGCATAGACCTTTTAGTATTTTTTATAGTGGAAGGGATTTGCTAAAATTATCAAGCAGCCCTGTGACCACAGGAAGCCTTGTAGCCAGAGCTACCTCAGGATGCCCCTTAGCCAGAATTACCCCTTACTCTGTCACAGACTAAGCCCTGAATCTCCCTGCTGTGTCTTTTCTCTTGATGGAGCTCTAGGTAGCTCTCATCAGAAGAACTGGATGTGAACTTGTCCTGAGAAACCTCTTGGCTCCATATCTACTCCTTAGATGCTGGGGGTTTGGGATAGATAGTCAAAAGTTTATCAGTCTTGCTTTCTGCACCAAGCAGAGGTGTTCATCAGCATCCAGGAAGGATTGGTTACAGGATACCCAGGGGGACATCACTGCCAGCTGATGGTCAAGCCCCTCATTCACACACTTGGCATGGTATCTGCATAATGAAGCCCACACAATCCTAACAGGTACCTTAAGTCATCTAGCACAAAACCCAATGTAGTCATTGTATAAGTAGATACTAAATTCTCTGTCTCAATAATGACAGTCAACAAGGTTAGGTAAATAGGAAGAAATTCCTGGATAATTTCATCTGCAGTTGGTTGGATTTCTAGATGAAGAAACTGCAGATTCACCCACAGCTTCCCTACTGTTATTTTACAGACAGAGAGCCAAAGCACTCGCCCCAGGTCACTGGTGCCATAAATAATAGGCCTGGAATTTGAATTCAGTCCAGGACCCATGTTCACTGGCAGCTTTCAGATAGTGGTAAAGATAACTCAGAGCCCTAGAGAAATGCTCAGCTATTAAAAGCACTGCTCTTGCTGAGGATCCAGCTTTAGGTCCCAACACCCATGTCTGGCAGCTCACAAGCACCTGGAACTCCAGTTCTAGGGACATCCAATGCCTCATGTGATTTTTTTTAAAGATTTATTTGTTTATTATGTATGTAATGTTCTGTCTGCATGTATGCCTGCAGGCTAGAAGATACAAGCTTTCATCAAAGATGGCTGTGAGCCACCATATGGTTGCTGAACTCAAGATTTCTAGAACAGTCAGTGCTCTTAACCTCTGAGCCATCTCTCCATCCCAGCATCATATAATTTTTAAAAATAATAATTATTATAGCTGATGTGGTGGCCTAGCACTCAGGAAGCAGACACAGGTGGACTTCCATGAATTCAGGCCAACCTGGTCTACATAGCACATTCCAAACTACCCAGGGCTACGTAGTGAGACCCCCATCTCAAACAAAATTAAGTAATAATAATAATAAAAGTAAAATGCGTTTAAAATGATAACTTGCTTTAGAAGGCCGGGGGGGGTGTATTTGCTTGAACTACTGTGTAGTAACAGAACACAGAGAGTTTTAGACCTAGCCAGAATGTTAGTGGAGGGGGGCAAAGCTCACAGGTCCCCTGTACTAGGGAAAGCATGGGAAACATAACTTTTAAAACAATGATTAGCAAGCTGAGGGTGGTGTTGCATGCCTATTATGTCAGCACTCAGGAGACAGAGGCAGAAAGATCAGGAGTTCAAGGCCAATCTCAACAACATCTTGAGTTGTAGCTAGCCTGATCTACATGAAACCCTGTTAATAAATGAAAAATAAGAAAACAATTAAATAAATAAAGTACTAAATTAGTTTAGGGGAACTTTTGGAAGTATGAAACTTTATGGGGGACAAGTGCTATTTATAGTAGAAAGCCGACCATCTTCCATCTTCCTTTGGAACCACTCCTAAGGAGGAGGAGGCTCCTGTTTGTGTCATTAGGCATCTTTAGAGTAATCTCCCTGCCACAAAGGAGTCCTCTGAAATAGAATAAAGATGTATTTATATAATACAGAAGTTTGGTCCAGACCAACAGAGTCTCACAGATCCAGACCCCAGCTAAGCGAATCACTGACCTGGAGAAAAGAATGGGTTAACATTGTTCAGGGTCATTTAACTCATGACCTGGATTTCTTTTTTTAACTTAAAAAAAATTAAATTGTGTGTATGTTAGTGTGTCTGGTTCCTTTTGGGGGGGTGTATGTGTGTGTGTATATGTTTGTGTGTGTGCATGTGTGTGTACGTGTGTATATGAGTGTGTGAGTATGTGTGTGTATGTACGTGAGTGTGTGTATATATGTGAGTGTGTATGTGTGTGAGTGTGTGTGCATGCGCGTGTGTATGAGTATGTGTGTGAGTGTGTGTATGTATGTGAGTGTGTCTATATATGAGTGTGTGTATGTATGTGAGTGTATGTATGTGTGTGTATGTATGTGAGTGTGTGTATGTGAGTATGTGTATGTATGTGAGCGTGTGTATGTATGTGAGTGTGTGTATGTATGTGAGTGTGTGTGTGACTGTATGTATGTGAGTGAGTGTGTGTATGTATGTGAGTGTGTGTGTATGTGAGCGTGTGTATGTATGTGAGTGTGTGTATGTATGTGAGTGTGTGTGTGTGTGACTGTGTGTGTGTATGTGAGTGTGTGCGTGTGTATGAGTATGTGTGTGTGAGTGTGTGTGTATGTATGTGAGCATGTGTATGTATGTGAGTGTGTGTGTGACTGTGTGTGTGTGTGAGTGAGTGTGTGTATGTATGTGAGTGTGTGTGTATGTGAGCGTGTGTATGTATGTGAGTGTGTGTATGTATGTGAGTGTGTGTGTGTGTGACTGTGTGTGTATGTGAGTGTGTGCGTGTGTATGAGTATGTGTGTGTGAGTGTGTGTGTATGTATGTGAGCATGTGTATGTATGTGAGTGTGTGTGTGTGACTGTGTGTGTGTGTGAGTGAGTGTGTGCGTGTGTATGAGTATGTGTGTGTGAGTGTGTATGTATGTATGTGTGTGTGACTGTGTGTATGTGAGTGTGTGTGTGACTGTGTGTGTATGTGAGTGTGTGTATGTGAGCGTGTGTATGTATGTGAGTGTGTGTATGTATGTGTGTGAGTGTGTGTGTATGTGAGTGTGTGTGTGTGACTGTGTGTGTATGTGAGTGTGTGTGTATGTATGTGAGTATATGTGTGTGTATGTGAGCATGTGTATGTATGTGAGTGTGTGTGTATGTATGTGTGTGTGTATGTGAGTGAGTGTATATGTGTACACTTCCCAGCATGGAGGACAACTTGCAGGAGTTGCTTCTTTCCTCTCATCATGTAGGTTCCAGGGATCAAACTCAGGTAGGCATGCTTATCCACAAGCACCTTCACCTCCAGAACCATCTCACTGCCCCCAAACTCAGTCGAGGGCCTGTGTTCAAAGGCTGCTCCAAATAACTCTGAAGTTAGCTCACTTCAGCAGAGATGTGCCCACCTGACTTCAGTGGGGAGGCAGGCCTTACTGCTCCACCCACCGTAATCCATATATAAGTTAAGAAGGAAAAAAGGAGGTGGAGAATGGGAAAGGGGAAGAAAGAGGAGAAGGAAGAGCAAGGAGAGAAAATAAATCTGTTCAAAATTTATTCATGTGTATGTCTGTGTGTGCATGCTTGGAGCCTGCAGAGGCCAGGAAGGGCTTTGGAGCCACTAGACCTGGATTACTGATGGTTCTAAGCTGTTGTGTAGGTACTAGAGATTGAATCTGGATCCTCTGGAAGAACAGCCAATGCTTTTAATCCCTGAGCCCCAGGAAATAAACCTTGAATTTTGTCCTAATCATGGAGGTGAATATGGCCTAACAGAAAGTATCCAGGATCTGGAATCAGCCAATCCAGGGATCAAATGTTGTCCCCAGCCCTGACTCACCATAGTTCTAGTGTTTCACACAATGGTAACTTTGGAGATTTTTAAATAAGAACTGTATAAGCTGGGTATCACTCCAGTTATGGAAACTAAGGCAAAGAGTAGTTAGGTATGCTTGTCCACGATCATATAGTGAGTGAGTGGGAACCCAGTTTTGAGCCCAGGAAGATGTGGGCCCAGATCTCAGCCAATACGGTATACCTGATGCATTCACGAGACGAGGCAGTCAGTTATGAGAAGTAAAGTTTGCCTGTCTCTCACCACAAGCCCATCCTCTCTCCTCCAGGCCCTCTCCCTTCTGCCAGGTTCGGGACTCCCCATTATCTGCCCATCTTCTGTGCTGTCTGACCAGGGCTGGGGTAGCTCTGTCAGCTTTGTATGTCTCTCTCCAGGACTATGGCTACCTTGTACAGTGATGCTGAGTGGTCCTCCAAAAACCTGGAGCCTACTATCTTTGAGGCTCGGAGACATGTTGTCAAAGACAAGATGCCAGCCCTCTTCCCAGATCAGCTCTGCAAATGGCGAGAGGAAATCCATCAGCACAGCCAGGAGGGCTACAAGACCACATTAACAGACTTCTGGGGCAAGCTGGTTGAGTACAGTCTGGGAGATAAAGTGAGTGTTCAGCCTTTCCTGGGTCCCACCTGCCTAGATTGATATCAAGTTACATTCTTTCTTCCTCAGAGAATCTGAACCTCCATAGCCAAAGATGTTAGATTAGGCCTGTGGGTACATCTCAGGCTGGAAGAATCATGGGATGTCCAAAATCATATTGGGGAAAGATGGTGATGTCATCTTTCACATCCTTTTCAGAGGACTGAGATCCCCATGTTGGACAGCCTGAGTGCTGCCCTGCATAGATGGAACGTAACTTCTGAAAGCCATATCAAAACATCCATGGGAGATAACGGGAAAGAAGCTGGGCAAAGCTAAAGAGCTGCTAACCATGCTTTCAGTCTGACCCCATATGGAGGAGAGACAGAAAAGCCAAATAAAGTGTGCACTGTGTGAGTGCTATGTGGCCTGGGAAGGCTCACAGAAAGGATTTAGTGGGTCCTTTAGCCAACGCTACATGTTTTATTCTCCTGGATGAGCATGCCTTAGCATTTCATCACTAGGCCCAAGGAAATGTGGCCCCAGCATAGACGACCACAGATTTCAGGGAGCAACAGCCAGGGACCTTCAGTGTTGTTCTTGCTCAGTGGAAGTCTGCAGGGTTCATTTTCATGGCCACCACAAGGAAAGAGTCCTTGCAAGGTTCCTTGCTGTTCTAAGAGTTGAGAGATATGTGACCCCCAAAGAGCCTGCCTCTGTGGAGTATGGCTGATGTCAGCATGTAGGATGTGTAGTGTGGATTGGGGTGTCCCTAAGAGATATGATCCTGTACATCAGGGTGAACTCAGCTAATGCCTAGGCTTTTAAAAAGAGCCACCTCTGATTGTTGCTTGGCTCCAAAGCAGAGTTTCCCACTTACCTCTATGTAGGCCACCAGATCTTGGTCCACTTCTAAAGGTGTCTTACAGGCTCTGAATTCAAACCAGAACTTCCCAGAAGGAAGATGAACAGCATATCTTCCAACAGGTTCCCTCTGCCAAGTAATCAGATTTTTTTGAGCTGGGAAAATGGCTTAATGAATCAAATGCTTAGGTACCCAAACTTGAAGACTGGTGTTCAGATCCCCAGAATCCATGTAAAAGCCAGGCAGACATGAAACTCCCTGTAATTCTAGCTCTCGGCAGGCAGAGACAGCATCTCTGGGGCAGACTGGCTAACTAGAAGTTGTTAAGTTTCTGATTCAAGTACAAACCCTTAATAAATAAACAGAGCAATAGGGGAAGACATAAGATCAATGGAACACACACACATACATGCACACGCACACACACACAGAGGCTCATGCGTGAGTACCCCCACATACACATGTAAGCATGCATAAGTATGCATACCACACATACATACACATCAAAAAGAAAAAGAAATGAGGCATTATGAGCAATCAATAATAACTTGACTCTCGTTTTGTGTTGTTTTGAGAGAAAGTCCCACATTATATAGCTCAGGCTAGCCTTGGATTTGTGATTCTCTGGCTTCAGCCCTCCAAGTACTGGGATCACACCCAGGTGCTACCACACTGGGCCAGCTCTTATCTTAAATATTTACTTATTCCTCTTCATTGTTTAATTTAAAGAAGATATTTAGATTTGGTTTTGTGTGTGAGTACTTACATCATGTATATGTGCACCACATGTGTACCGCATGGTCCTTAGCCAAGACAACAAGGCTTCATTTATTGTTTTAACGAATTACCCCCTGCATGCCAGCAGTCATGTGGCCATAGCGAGTCTGAGAGGAGTAAGGTGGTTCCAACCCATAACCTGACCTGCCTTTGAAAACACCTCTCTGACCTAACCCTGTGATAGAGAGCAAAGGTTAAGGGTGTTAACTTCTGGATTCAGATAAAAATGGATTTGGAATTTTTACCCTTCTCTATTGGGCCAGGATATTCACTATTCCTTAGTTGGAATTCCATCAGTAAGTTACTAACATTTTAAAATTAAAAATGAAGCATGGTAGCACATGCCATGACCAGTGAGGCAGAGAATTGCCTCAAATTCAGGGCCAACCAGAGCTACTGGTAAAGATCCCATCTCAAGCCAGGTGTGGTAGTGCATGCCTTTAATCCTAGCCCTTGGAAGGCAAAGGCAGGCAGATCTCTGTGAGTTTGAGGCCAACCTGGTTCTACAAAACAATTTTTAGGACAGTCAGGCCATGTAGAGAGACTGTGACTCAAAAGGAACAAAACCAAAAGACCCTATCTCAAAAGAGAGAGAATTCGTTAATTATGTATCTTTGGCTGGCCTAGAACTCACTGTATAGATCATGCTGGCTCAAATTCACCTTATGTGTTCATGTATTTCTCCTCCGTGTGCGTATGTGCACCCTCTGTGTGCTTGGTACCCACGGAGGTCAGAGGAGAGATTGGATTCACCTGCTTCTCCCTCCTAAATGATGGGATTAAAAGCATGCAATATCACAACTGGCATCCAAAAAATGTCTTTAGCAGTAATAATAAATAGCAACCCACATGTGAGAAGAAAACACCAAAGCATTCTAGGCTAGAAGTCCGAGCATTTTTAGGATCTAGAGTGGAGAAGAATGAGGTAAGAAGAGACACAAGGCCAGGAAGCTATGAGAAAGCCTCTGCTCTCCGGCTCTGTCTGTGGCAGGAGCCTCTTCTCCAAACTCCTTGACAGTAATAGATGCTGTGCTTTTTGCTGAGTCTGTGCCTTAATTTCTAAGACATTCAACTCTGTATTGCCCGGATCTCTGGCTCCAGCTGTGATAGACAGACACCCTGTTTTGCTTCAAAGAAGAGATGTTGGACTGCACATGTGTTTATGATTCTATCCAGGAATCTGAGGGTGACCACAGATAGTCAGAGTTTGGGCACCTCAGACCTCAGCTTTACCTCATCTGCACTGGCTGATTCCCTTTGGGACACAGTGGCCCGGGCATATCTGCATGGCATGCCACGCTAGTGACACACACAGGACTCTGGGGATGTGAGGCTTGCTCAGACTGTCACCTAGTTTTAGGTTTCTAAGCCTGCAGCTGAGAAGGAGAGGGGGAGAAAAAGGAGAGAGGGAGAGAGAGGGACAGAGATTCACTTCTTAAATTTTAAGAGAGTCCAACACACCAAGTTAATAAGACAAAACCTCCTAGCATTTCTCAGGTTCCAGTGATGGGTGGGAAATAATGGCAAGAAAAAGGGACCATGGAGGCTTTTCCTACCCTTACTGTATCCTCTGGATGCTGAGATATGAGCATCCTGAGACCCTAAGAGACCGCCTTAAATTACAGAGCCAGCCCCACCGCCCACTTACGGCCTGTGTTACCAGACATCCCAAGAAGATGTTCTATATCTCCAAGTGCATCCAAGAATTGACACCTGGAGTCCCTGCAGCTTAGACAGCTGCCCAGGGTGGGATGCAGGTGGGGGCTCTGGAGTCTGCAAATGGGTTCAGATAGTTTCCTTGTTCACCACTGACTGCTTGCCAACCATCTCTCCTAACCAATGGTGTCTCTACAGAAATACGATTGCAAACTGTCAGAGCAGCGTGCTGCTTTGTGCCAGGGGCAGAATCCTCTGCCCATCTACCTCACCATTAATGTCAAGGATGATGTAAGCAACCAGGATTTCAGAGGTAACACTGGTGCTAGTGACTTAGGAGGGGGGGGGTCCCTTCTTGGCGGGCACAACACACACTTTGCCAATCTCCATAAAATGAAATAGTGCCCTGGGGGTTGGAGAAATGACTCAGAGGTTAAAGAGCATTGACTGTTCTTCCCAGGGTTCAAGTCCCAGCACCCATAATGGCAGCTCTCAACTGTCTGTAACTCCAAGATATGGCACCCTCACATAGACATACATGCAGGCAAAACATTGGTGCACATAAAATAATAAAAATAAATGAATTATTTAAAAAAATAATGTCCCACAGCTGAAGAACTCTGCCTTGTGAATGGGGGTGATTTTCTTTAGGCAGTGTTTCTTAGCTTATGGGGGTGAGGGGTGGGGGTGGGGGCTATCTGATGGGTCAGTGGGAAATGATGGCAGTGAGGGAAGAGGCTCACTGGCTACCTACAAGGGTCAGTTTTTGCTCTTGTTTATCCAGTTTTAAGGAGCAAAAAGTTTTGAGCCTAACCATTTTACAGAGTTGTTTTGTCTAGGAGCAAATGCCCTCTTGTGTCCCGCAGAATTGCCGCTTGCAATTCCGAGCTCCCTGTGGCCCTGGAGCCAACACTGGTGGGGTGGAGGGTGGGGAGGAGGCTGTGTGGATGAGTCCCCAACTTGAGACTGAGACAACATTGTTTCCTGTGTACAGAATGGTTCGAATTCTCCCCCTACGAGGTGGGCATGCAGAAGTATGGGGCCTTCATCCCTACTGAACTATTTGGCTCCGAGTTCTTCATGGGGCGGCTGATGAAGAAGATTCCTGAGCCAGAGATGTGCTACATGCTCGGTGACTTTCTAGGATACTTAGCCCCAGTGCTGGCCAGGCCCACATTTGATTAGTGTAATGACAGGGAGAATCTTGTTTCAGTGCTTGTTGCCTTGGTTAGCCTTGAACTCTTGAACTTCCTGGTTCTGCCACACGGTACTTTAATCCAGGAGGGGCTCCTGAACCTATTTCCAGATCACGACTGCCCTAATCTTTCTGCAGCCCTTTAGGCCCAGAAAGACATCAGGAAAGGGACCCTACAGGACTCTCCTAGCACCCTGGTCTCCTCTGGTCTATCTAGGGTCGGTTCAAGGAAGACTCAGTTCCTCAGATCCTGGGCAGAGGGTGCCCCAGCAGAAAGGACAGAGCCCTGGGAAAGCCTAGCCCCGCTCCCAGTTTTTTGCTCCCCTATTTCTCAGAAGCAGGGTCCATTCTGACACCCAGTTCTTTGTTCTTTGCTTCAGAGTGTCATCTTGGGCGGCAGCGGGGTGGAGAGGGGGCTCAGAAAATAAACCAATCTTTATGGCTTCGAGAAAAGCAATTTAAACTTCTTTTATTTAACTTAAATGTCTATATTCCACTTACTCCAAAGCCACCCATTCCAGAAAGTGTAACTTGAGTCCCATCTCTTCTATGAAGCCCACCCAGTTCCTTCCTCTCCCCTGAGCCTCTGGTCTAGAGCCCATGCGGTTCTGAAACCTATAGCTCAACTTGAACCCCAGTTCTTCACTGTTAGCTGTGGGAAGTTGCCTAAATCGCCCCTAGGCTAGTTTCAAATTCTTGCCAGTCCTCTGCCTTCCTACTGGGACTAAGGGAGTGAGCCACCATATCTGGTTCTATTATTATCATTTCCTAGTATTACTGCATAAAATTTTATGTAACTGTATAGTATTATTACATAAATTTTACATTAAAAAGTAAGAGCTAGTGTCTTATGTGTATCGAGGCTTCCTACATGACAGGCGCTGTCTTAAGTGATTTCTCAGTGTGAACTAATGTGAGCAAAGAACTGGGTTTGAACTCAAAGCCCGCCCTTGTCAGCTGTAGCTACATCTTAAGCAACCTCCTGCTCCCTGCCCTGAGGGAAGGGGAAAAAAGTGCCAAGGACTGTGTCATTGCATGGAACTTCTCAGTGGGAGACAGAAATCCCAAGTCCACACCACCTGTAAGCAGCCTGGTCTGGAGTGGGCATCTAGGCTAAGGCTGATTTGGGGGTGGGGTAGCAAGAAGCCCGGGGAAGAGTTGCTCATGGCTTCTCTGCTTCTCTAGGTTTGTGGAGTAGCATCTTCTCCGTGAACCTACTTGATGCCTGGAATTTGTCCCATACCTCAGAGGAGTTTTTCTACCGGTGGATAAGGGAGAAACTACATGACATCGGTGGGTGATAGCTTGGGTAATGGGTCTATAGTATATGGATCATGAACTCAGGACTGTTTCTACACCATCCCTGTGATCCAGACAAGGAGGGAGATTGGGTTAGAGTATTTTCCTTCACTGGAAGGGGACGAGGGCAGAATGACTACAGGTGGTACTTGTGCTAAGGCCCAGAAGGATATCTCCAACACCCAGTGAGCTGATGGTCCTAGGGATCTGGCAGCATAGAGGAAACCCAAACTTCTGGGGGCCCGCCATCCTCTTTGGAACCTTCTTTCCTGAATTTTTGCTTCTCCCTCTCCATCCCCTCCCCACCTCTGTCCTGAGTCCTCCAGGGTTCAGAACCAGGGCTTGGGCAAAGAAGGTGTGAACTGCACTTAAAGTAGCCCATTCTCAGGAGCCGAGAAACCAAGTACTACCCCAACTTTTGTAGCCTACCCTCCATCTCTTCCCCCCACAGAGGATGATCCACTCCTGCCTGAAATCCCTAAATGTGATACGAACTCCTTGGATACCACCGTAGTGATCCCAGCATCCTGGCTGTCCAACACCTTCAGAGAAATCCTCACACACAGGTCTCTGGTGTCTCAGTTCCACAACTTCCTGTACGGGTTGCAGCTACATACCGACTATTTACAGAACAAACAGTTCTCCATGTGGAAAGGTACCCTCTAGGGCCGGCTCTGTGGGAAGGAAGGAGAAATAGATATTGAGGTTGCCATAGAGAAAAATGGTCTCCTCTGGTCATGTTAATGGGTAGAAACGCTGCTTGGGCCAAGGTGGGGAAGGGTTGTACATGTATGGCCGAATGAACACTGCTCTGCCAGCAGGGGGCAATGCAAGCATTAATTAATTGGCTAACTGCAGAATTTGAGCAGCAGTCCTAAGTGCAGAAGTTGGTCCCATTGTACAAATGAGCTCTTTTGACAGTATCTTCTGGGGACACCTTTCACTGTATATGGTGCCCCATTGCAGTTGAGCAAGTACAGCCTAGCTCGGCCTCACTCACAGCTCCAGGCCTTGAAGCAGGCTTTCACAGCTTTAACTCTGTATGCCTCTCCTTGCTAAGGCTTTAGGGACAAGGTCCAGTGTGCCTCCTCTCTCACCACATGGTAATCTTTGATTTTTTATTTGGCCACAGCCTGAAAAGTCCTTTAGTGTAGACTATTATTCTTGTTCTCGCTATCTGGAGCAAAATGGGCAGATGGCTCTGGGTCCATGGGCATCCCTACTTCTCCACAAGCTCTATAGATTGGTCATGGCAGGTTTGTGTGCATAACCCATAGAAGACTTGCTAAAGCCTCAAGAGCATGCTGCTGTGTGTCAGCCCACCCAGGGAAGTAGGTCTCAGTGCCCTAGGGAATGTGACAGGCTAGAGACCCAGGCTGAAGAAAGAATGCTCCAAGCAGGGAACTCTGGTCATATCAGTGCCTCTACCTGACTCATAGCTGGTGTCTGGGCACTAGGTAGGATGTTAACTAGAAGGCTTGACTTTCAGACACAGTGCTGGACACCTTCCCAAACCAACTGACTCAGTTTACAAAACATCTGAACCTGCTGGACACTGCATTCTTTGTCAACTCCAGCTACGCGCCCCTCCTTAGGCCGGAGAGAAAAATTGACCTCATCATCCACCTCAATTACTGCGCGGGATCCCAGACAAAGGCAAGTATAACAGAAACAGTGCCAGCCCCAGCTGCTCCTGAGCTGTCACAGAGTCAGTGGCACAACTTCAGAGACCTGAGCAGTTGTAATATTTGGGGGGGGGGGTGCTTTGCGAGGACACACAGAGACTGCACGAGAAGCTTATGTCACGCAGCATGATGCAGGGCCAGAGGACCAAACCTCACTGGCAACCAGTTGGCGTGCACATGCTGGGTGGGACTTGGGGTTTGCTTGAATTCAATGAATGGCAATTTTATTATTGCCTTTAAGCATCTGATGACTTGGCCATTTTTCTGCTGAAAAGAATATTGACAAGTTTGTAATATCTTGTTTTCAAAATAATCTCCAGGTCCTTGTAGTCACAGGATCACCATATAATTAAATAAACGACCAGTGATGGTGATGGTATTATTATTATCATTATTACTTTCTCTTTAAAGAAAAACTCCAGTTTGGGGGTTTTGTTTGCTCCTTTTAGATTTTTGTTGTTGTTGACTTTGAAGCCAGGAGAAGAAAGGAATTATAGACAGATGAGTATGAAAGCAATAATCATGACCTAGGTTTGTAAATAAACAGCAGTGTGCTTCCTTACCCAGAATCTTACCTGGTCCTTGTACCAGTTCTTTGTAGTAGATGGCACAGCTACTTGTATCCCTGGGTAACCGGAGGAGGGGGCCAAGACGAAGGAGCTAGCTGGAGGCACATGCAAATAAGCCATTTATATGCAAGGATCGAGGCTCTTTGAGATTTTAAAGGTACTTTTTCAAAGTCCATCCCTTGGACACTGTCACTTCCAAAATCTCTAAGAGGCTGATCAGGTCTCCAGGTAACTAGGCCCCAGCATCTGTTAATCTCACAGAGGCCACCCCTGTGTCCCCAAGTCTGTCCTGAGGTTGTGCAGCAGCAATGGGGCTTCTGTGGTTTCATTCCCGGAAGGAGCTTTCATCTAGATAGGCACCAGCCTGTGGCCTGGACCTGTTTTTTTTTTTTTTTTTTTTTTTTTTTTTTTTTTTTTTTTTTTTTTTTTTCCTCAAAATACCAAACATTGGTAAAGCAGTTTGGAACTTGAGTTAGCTAAGAAAACAGACTCAGGATGTGGCTCACCCATCCCCAGGCTTCCAATGTTCAAAGTGTACTCCCATGGTGTTACAGCCCCTGAAGCAAACCTGTGAGTATTGCACCACGCAGAACATCCCCTTCCCCAGCTATTCCATCCAGGAGGATGACGACAATCTCAAGGAGTGTTACCTGATGGAGAATCCCCAGGAACCTGATGCCCCCATTGTGGCTTACTTCCCACTCATCAATGACACCTTCCAGAAGTACAAGGCTCCAGGTAAGCTCCCTCTGTTTTGTGCTCCAGGCTCTGCTGGACACAGACAAAAGCCCCTGTTTTTAGACTTCCAGAATCTTCTGATGACCCCAAAGTGGAGGCCTGGATTAGCTTTAATCTGAACCAGAGAATTCTCTCCCCCATGAACTGGCAACATGGTCTCCTGGTTTTGTTTGTTTGTTTGGTTTGGTTTTTTTTTTTTGTTTTTTTTTTTTGACATTCTGACATTTATTGATACCCAGCTATGTGGTGTGTGTGTGTGTCCCCGTGTGAGTGTGCATACATACAAGTGTATTTGTGTATGCAAACAAGTCTTTACAACCTATCATAATAAGGCTCTACAGCAAATCCTCCTGCCCTAAGGTGTAGAACGGAGTCCTGAGGAGCTGGAACTGGGTCAGCTGAACATCTATGGCCCCAAATCTCCCTATGCCACCAAGGAGCTGACATACACAGAGGCCGCTTTTGACAAGATGGTGAAGCTCACGGAGTATAACATCCTCAATAACAAAGACAAGCTCATTCAGGCTGTAAGACTGGCAGTGGAGAAGAAACGAATGAAGAGCCAGTGTCCTTCCTAGGCCTGGGGGAGCCCTGCTCACCCTGTGTCTGCTTCTATTTTCAGAAGCATCAGCCTCAAAGCCTAACCTCACACACTGCTGGCCCTGCTCTCTGGCCAGGTGTGTAGGCGGCTTGGCCTGGGCTCTCTAGTGAAACATTGCAAATGAACAAGGAAGAGAGAAAAAGGAAAGACGAAGTTTACTGGGTTTTACACCCCTGGCGTTTCTCTCTACTTTCCGGCCTGGAAGGTACCATGTTCACAGGCTCCCACACAATCCCAGGTGCAGACCTGTACAGGGAAGCCTGCCTCCTCCCATGACCAGAGAGATGCTCAGGGAGACTGACTCTAAGTTCCTCTGGGAAATGCTTTGTAAATTTAAGGTAATTGTAACCTTGGAATTTTTGTTGTCAGTAGTATTTTGTGTTTTATTTTTATTTTTTACTATGATGAAGAAAGTATTAGTAGAAAGTCTGGTCTGTGCCACAGAGTCAAACAGATGACCAAGCCATGTCACTGGAGCCTCTTCAGCTGTCAGAGACCACCTGGGCTGGTATGCATATGACCCTAGTCAGGACCAGGTAAGCACCTCGATCCAGTGAAACCAGGTCCTGTCAACAATACAGCAGAAACTTGTAGAATAAGAATCCAGAATGCCGTTGGGGTAGCCTGGCTGTGCTGATGGCCAAGTGCCATGAAGCTGTCTAGTACCATCAGCACTCTCTGACATCTCTCTGGCTTCCAGATGGAGTTATTTATTTCTAAGTATGAATTCTCTTATTTATCACAGAAAACACCACAGCCAGTTTCTCTAAGTTCTTATACAGTGACTTGGAAAATAAGGTTAGGAAGGAAGGACAGCCTCAGAATGGCGACTTAGGACTCTGAGAAGCATCTCCGTTTTGGAGGGGAATCTCTGGTGGATCCCTGAATACAGAGACAACCAGACTCCAGGCTTCACTAAACAACAGAATGGGAACCACCTGATGAGAAGAAAGCTGAATGGAGCCCAGCGTGTGTGGAGGACAAGGCCCTTTTTCTGAGCCACATGACCCCTCCACAGTCCTTGGTCAGTGGCGTGAATGGCACCCAGCATTTCTGTTCGCTTGTTTTAAATGGCTTCCTTTTCCACCATTGCTATTCAGAGTATGAGTGGGGCTGGCTGTAAACCCAGAACCTGCACTCTGAATAGCCTGGTGTCCCTTTCCAACCTTACCTGCCGCCAGGTGACTCCTATGTACATAACGGAGAAGAATGAACTCATGGCACATTTCTGTCAGTGTGGAGAGCATGAGCCCACAGACTCTTTTTTTTTTTTTTTAATTTATTTAAAAAATTTTTTCCTCATACTCTCCACTGCTCCCCCTCCCTCCCCTTCACCCAGTCCTCCCCCAGCCTCTCCCCTCCCTCCCCAACCCCACCCCCTGTCCACTCCCCAGATCAGGCAAAGAATTCCATGGTGAGTCATATCCAGTTGAGATAGGACTGAGTACCTCCCCAGTATCAAGGCTGAGACAGGCGTGTCCTTTCTTCCCCTACCCCCAAATCATGGGCTTCTCAGTTCATTCACCCAGGATAGATTCCACAAACTGCCCACACCTTTCAACTGTTATCTGCATTCAGATCAGTTCCATGAAGGTTCCTCAGCTGGAACCCACTGGCTCTCTTGAGCCTTTGACAAGCTGGGCTTCTCGGCCTGTTTAACTGGCCCCTACCCAGGAGATGTTGATGTGAGCGGATGTCCCTTACCTCCTTATTCCTCCACTGTAGTAGTAGGCTGCCACTGAGTTTCCCTCTCTCGTGCAGGGAAGAGGTTCTGAATTATCAGAAAGAGCCAGAATAGAACCTGCGTTTTGCAAGGCAAAATCAGCCATGCCTTGGACTCGCCATAGCATGTGAAGTTTATAAGATCACTGTACCACTTGAGCACAGAATAAAGTGGTCTTAAGAATGAATGTTGGTCCATCTGCTTTCCTTATATGATGTCACAAAGCACTTCTAACCTGGACCCCCATCCTTTTTTCTGCCCTCATCCCCACATTTCTCTGGGCTTTCTTCTCTCTAGGGGGGCTTGGTCCTCTTCAGAGAGCTTTGTTACCTGCTCCTGGGGTGGCTGCTTTCAGGGAAGCCTCCCCTGTTTTTATGAAGCTGTCATCAGCTAGTGGAGTACTACCTGAGGCAGACCTGGATGTTTCCAGTCCTTCTGCTCAGCAGTGGCAAACGCATGCTTGTGCACAGCAGGCTAGAAACCATTTGATTTTCAGGAACTTAGATCTAGGTTGTGTCAGTAGCGAGATAGTCACAGCCCCACACTGCCTTTCGCTCAGCACGCTGAGGAGTTCCCCTGAATGTTAGGAACATTGGTTAAGGTCAAACTGGGATTCCTGGCTCCAACACAGTAAGTTTCAGGACCTGAAATTGTGAAGCACAGTTGGTGTTTTTATTAAGAAGATTTTAATATAGGCTTAAATAGGAGGCTTAATTAAGAGAGATGTAGCACAGAAGGAAAAAGATACACCCAAGTAAGAGCATGCTCTTCCTAAGGGGAAGCAGGGTGAGATATTCCCAAGTGTGAGCATAGAAGCTCCTTAAGGGGGAGCAAGCAATTCACATCTCAGTACTAGCCACATATACATTTTATTTATTGGCTCTCAAGTTACATCTCAAAAGGCTGCCAAGAACTTCCTTTCCTTCTCCCTCCCCACTCTTTTGAGATGAGATATGAGGAGGCTCCAGAGATGCACTGGATAAAATTATAATCTGATAACGTAAAACCGGAAGCCACTGCCAGCGAGATGACTCAGCAGGTAAAGTTAAGTTTAGTTAATAAAACCAACCTCATACAAGCCTGCTCACCTGAGAAGAGGGGACAACCCCAGAAGCCACTAAGGGTTGAACGAGGTGTTGAATATGTGTCTTTTCTTTGTAAATAGGCTTTCTGCTGAGATTCCTGGGAAATTGCAGGTTTGTGGCTGGGGATGGAGGATTAGGCAGCTATTAATTGTGTTGGAATTCTTGCTCTATTGAGCCTTCAACTTGATGCTTAGGTGGGAGCTCTTTTTCCTTTCTCGTATCTTCGAAATTCCCCTCTACCTCAGCAGCCAGAAACCATGGAAAGACTTTCCCAGGGCATGGTGACTGAGTCCCATGCCCACAGCCCTCCTGGGCTGTGACCGGAATGCTGTCAATACCTAGCTCTGCTCCCTGAGCCCCAAGCTGCCCATGGTTTCCTTGCCCATCAGTCCAGCTTGCAAATAACTGGGACATGTTCCTACTGTAGGCACTGAGACCCAAGAAGGAGCCAAGCAATGAGGGAGGGGCCCGTGGAGACTGATCCTCACAGCTTCTGTACACAAGGGTACAGCACGGGCAAACAGCAGGAGCAAAAGGCCAGGCTAATGATACCTTCCCTCCTGGTTTCTACACAGGAAGGTGGAGCCCTCCCCTGGCTACTCCTAGGGTCCTAGCCGTTGCTATTCTTCAAGGTCCTGTATGCTCCCCCCCAACTCCATACACCCAGGACTTACTGGCTGCTGCTTTTTCAACAACTCAACCTCATAGCGCTGGCTAAGGCAGCTCTCCCTTGTTCTAAACCAAGACTTTCTAAATCTTATCTGCTAACGTGCTTTTTACTACATAACCTAAAGATCTAGAATTAATCCACTCAAACAAAACTGAAGTTCTTTGTTTTTCAAAGAGCTGAGCCTCTTTCAGCTGTATGTGTCACCCTTAGGATTGCCTTTGGCCCCACCTTCACCACCTGCGCTCCAGACATCATGCTCTTATTCTGGGCAGTAGGGAAGACAGAGGGGACTTGGGACTTTAGGACTGTGAGGTTCCCAAATCAGGCCTGACTGTCTGTGTGTGAACTTCTTTTCTTTGAGAAGGAACTAAACTTTTATCTAAAGAGAAGAATTACCAGTTGTTCCAGTTCTGGTTTTCTAGTCTCTAACTTGGTGGCCGAATGCCCAACCTGGAACTTATGATGTAGCCCAGGCTGTCCTTACTCCCATAGCAATTCTGCCCCAGGATCTCAAGCACTAAGATTATAGGCATGTGCCACCACACCCAGCCTTTTCCAGCTATCTATGTCTCTGAGAATAAGTACATACAACAAGCACTGTGTGACTAGGGTCAGAGCCTGTCACGGAGCCTGTCAGGAAGGCAGACTAAGAACAGCGTCTCACTAAGGTCTGAGACCTTAGCACAGTGACTTGAGAATAGCTCTGATCGCTGCTGCATCTGAACAGAATAACCCACTTCAAGATGGTTCTTTGGCCAGTGAGATGGTCAGTGGGAAAGCGCTTGTCACACAAGCCTGAGCAATTGAGTGAGCCCACACACAGGTGAAAAGAGTTGTCCTCTGACTGACACATATATGCCAGGGTAGCCATGCACATACATGCATACATCATGCATATGTATAATAATGTAAGTGAATAAATAAACTTTAATTAATTTTTTTTCAGTTATTCTGAGTAAGTCTTTTTTTTTTAGAGTATAACACAATAACATAATTTCTCCCTTCTGTTTCCTCAATCCAAACCATTTCATATACTTTTCTTGCTCTCTTTCAGATTCATGGTCTCTTTTTCACTTATTTATCTTTTTTTAATGGCTCTACTTACTTCCCTGAGGCCTGAGCTGGGAAGTCCAGGAAGGTTGGACAGACTCACCAAGCTGTCAATCAGAGCACTTTCCTGGGCCTTTCCCCTGGGGAAAATTGAGATGAGGCAGCAGGGGGCCTGTATGAGTAGGTTGGAGACATAGATCTGTGCTTCCACAGACGTCTATTGTGGGAAGCCATCACAAGCGAGGTCAGATTGAGGGGCCAAAGAACTTGCCTCTAAATAAGAGGCATATTAAAAACTATGTGGCAGTGTTTTGAATCCTAGCCTATAGTCTTGGAATGCTTTAAACACAACCTTTGTGTTCATCTTCTAAGTGAGCATGACATTCCAGGTCCTGTTGTTTAGCATGGTTCTTTCTAGAAAGGAGCTGTTAGTTAGGAATTGCATTTTGTCTCTGAAAAGTGGTGACTCTAATAAAGTCCTCAGGGATGGAGTCTAAGGTCCCTGCACAGAGTGTGAAGGACTCTGCTTCTGTTGGCTCTCTGCTTTGTCAAGGGGCCCACAATGAGCCCAGAAACTCCAGGGGCAGATTGTTGTTCTAGACCATAAAAGATTAGAGAGTTAAAAAAAAAAAATCAAAAGCCCAAGATGTGGCACATGCCTTTAATCCCAGCACTCTGAGAGGCAAGCAGATCTCCGCATTCAAGACCAACCTGATCTACAGAGTGAGTTCCAGGACATCAGGGCTACACAGAGAAACCCTGTCTCAAAACACCAAAAAAAAGGGGGGAAAAACATATATACCAAATTTTCTTCCTGTTAAGACGACTTCCTGGAAGCCCTATACCTTGTGCTCACATAACTCTGACCCAGAATTTAGTCTCATGACCACACTTGCCTGCAGGGAGTCTGGAAATTTTCTTTTCTTACCTAGATGGCAGCGTGCCCAAGTGCAAAGTCAGAGTCAACTTGCTGAAGGTGTCTTCCCCTAAGTACCTACTAGACACCTATGCCCTACTAACTGCATTTCAAGTGACCTCGGTAATGTAGAAAAATGACCGCAGAGAAGCAAAACAGTGTTTGAGAGTGAAGGTCACAGGCCAAAGAAGTAGATCTCTCCTCCCAGGCCCTTTAGCCTCTCTGCAGTGGAAGGAGCTGCCTTGGTCCGCATCTATAGCCAGCCATTGAACATAGCCCAAGACAGGCCAAGGAGTAAGGGCAAAACCCTTCCACAAGAATGATGATAGAACTTTGGCAATATTACATTTTTCTCTCGCACACAGAGTCTTGACTACAAAGAAAGTCTGAAGGTAGAATGTGGACTGTTTAGGAGGGGGGAAAAGTGCGGAGGAGAGAGGGGATGCTGTGACCAAGTCCCTGATAACACAGTGTGAAAATGCCGGAAGAGGAGCAGGAGGCGCCTCGGCAGTGAGGGTACAAGCCTGCTGTGTAAGCGTGAGGACCTGAGTTGGACCCTTGGCAGCCTCAGGAAAGCAAGATGCCTACATGTACAACTGTAACCCCAGGGTGGGGCACTGGCCAGGCTGCCTAGTGAGTCAGTGAGCTCCAGAGTCAATAAAAACCTTGATTCAAAAACCGAGGTGGAAAGCAATGGAGGAAGGCTCTTGATAGCAATCAAGTGTACACACACACACATTTGTGCACATACACCCACATGAACACACACATACCCCATGTACACAAAACATAATGAAAGGCATAATTTTATACAATGGCCATTGTGCTAATAAAAAGTGTATGATTATTTTTTCAAAAACGATCAGTTTTTCCACACAGCAAAGAGAATTGTAAATCTTATCATCAGGCTACTTTTCCAGGATTGTGTAGCACAAGTTTCCATGCATCCCTGCTAGAGCAGCAAGTCTAGGATCAGCTGTGAAGGCAACTGGCTTCAGATGGGAACTTGAGTAGACGGGGACTGTTTAGTGGGAATAAAGCAAACCAACGGAGAACAGGGTTATAAATGGATGCAGGATGACAGTGGAGAGGACCAGTCACCCCTACGTCAAGATTTTAGAGAGAGCAGGAACAGGAAGCAGGAGAGAAAGGCAGGGCAGGCACCATGGATGTTTGGGTGGGGTTGGGAGGCCTGTCATGACTTCCTCTCCTTTTTTTGTTTTTTTTAAGGACTGAAGGCAATTTATTTGTGTTTCTTCCTTTCTTTCCTGCTTGTAAAACAAGAATGTGATTGTTCTGTAAAGTTTGAAAAAAAATTTCTAAAGTCCATAAACAGGGAACTAAGGTTATCTATGCCCACACTCTGGCAGCATTAAAATTTGGGGCTTCATCACTTCTCTCTTTTTCTTGAATACTTTAAAAAAAAAACTTTAAACAAAAATGTAAAATCCTGTACAACCACTTAAAAAAAATCAGAGTCGGTAGATTTGTTTTGTTTTTGATTTTGTTTTTGATTTTGAGATGGGGTTTCTCTGAGTAACAACAGCTTTGGCCATCCTGGAACTCACGCTGTAGACCAGGCTGGCCTCAAACTCACAGAGGTCTGCTACCTCTGCCTCCTGAGTGCTGAGATTGAAAGCCTGTGCCAGCAACACTTGGCCAAGTTGTAGTTTTTTTTTAACGCCGTACAGGGCTGAGGTGATGGCTCAGCAACTAAGAGAATTGGTCATTCTTCCAGAAGATCCAGGTTCAATTCCCAATGCCAACACCCACATGGTGGCTCAATCATGTGTAACTCCAGTTCTGGGAAATTTGACATTTTCTTCTGGCCTTTGTGGGTATCAAGCACACACAAGTAGTGCACAAATATACAGACAAAAACATCCATACATATAAAATTAAATTAATTTAAAAAGATCCTGTAGCAAAAAAACAAAAAGCAAAATACAACACAAATGCAACACAAAAACTCACCATCTTAAGCTATTTCTAAGTACACAGCTCAGCAAGTACAAGCATTTCACATTGTTGTGCAATAGCTTTTCCAACCAGCAAAATGGAAACTTTATACCCATTGAACAATGCCTACTTCCTCCTCCCCGAAACCTCTGGTAACCACCTCTCTAACTCTACTTCCTGTTTCTATGAACTTGACTACGTTAGAAACCTCCACAAAAGTGACATCCTACTATACTCCCTGGCTGGCTTGTCTACTACAGATATCTTCAAAGATTCACCCATGCTACATAATGTGCCACCCACTGAGTTACAATCCTAGTCCAAAATACTCTGATTTATTTTCAGGTCATTAATATTCTTCTGAGACACAACACTCAATAACTGCATAGGAAGCCACCATTTGTAAACTCCGGGGGTTGACAGCTTGTTGTAGCTTTTTAGTATTAAAAATGATAGTAAACATCCTCTAAAGTTTTATATTCTTTATTCCTCAGGGTAAATACCCTCAGGTTAGTTTCTTTAACATGGAATTACTGAGTCAAAAATACATGAATTTTTTTGACAAGTCATCAAAGAATAATGGACATATAGTCAGTTGCATGTAGTGAAAGTTAATAATTTGGGGGTCTTGAAAGATGACTCAGTTAAGAGCATTGGTTGTTCTTGCAGAGTACCTGGTACGATACCCTGCACCCACTTGGTGGCTTACGTCAGTCTCTGCAGAATCTCATGCCCTCTTCTGGCTTCCTCTGGTACTGCATGCATGTGGCACACATACAAGCAGGCAAAACATCTATACATGTACAATAAAATATTTTTAAAGAAAGTACATAATATAATATCCTATATGTACAAATGTGAAACTATCACCCAAATAAAAGTAATTAAAGTTATATTTCATCTCAAAAGGGGTTTTCCTGTGCTCTTCTCTTTCCTCTTTATAACGCTTCCTTCTACTCCAGCCAGATCATGTGACAGCTGTGTTTACCCTTCCAAGATAAACCAAATAGCTCCCAAAGATGTCAGGTCATTTCACATTCCCACAAGTTGCATAAGGTAGTTACAACTTCTCACCAACAATTTGTATTATCTTGATAATTTTACACAATCTATTAGGTATATTGGGATGTCTTTTGTAGTTTTAATTTTTCGTTCCCTAATGACCAGTTACATTAAACATGCCATACTCTTCTAAAGTGTCTGTTGAAACTTTTTCATTATTAAAATTTGTTTTTATTTAAAAAATTTTTTAATGTGTTTTGCCTTTTTGTGTGTCTTGCCCTACGTGCATGCAGGGCCCACAGAGGCCTGAAGAAAACGCTGGGCCCTGAGCTGACATGCGAGGGTTGATAACTGAATCTGGGTCCCCTGACTAATACCTAGTTCTCTTGGTCACCTAGCCATTTCTCCAGCCCTTGTTACTAAGGTTTTAAAGGTCTATACGTTCTGGGTATAAGCCTTTGCGAGATGTTATCTATAAATTATATTCTCCAACTCTGCACCTTACCTTTCCCATAGTTTCTTCATAATTGGACATTCTTGATGAAATCCAGTTTATTAATTAACTTCCTTTATATGAATGTCCACTTGGTGTTATCTAAAAAAAAAATTTCCTACATTACAACCACACAAATTTCCTATGTTTTCTTTGAGAACTTTTATACTTTGTAAATTTTACTCTAGAATTCATTTTGAGTTAATTTGAACATACAAATTCATGTTTTTGTGGGTCCTGTTTGGTGGTGAGGATGGGACCAGCTGCTTCACACATGCTAAACTTCTACCTTCTAAACTGTTTATATAAAAGACTTTCTCAGCCAGTCAACGGCATATGTATGTAATCCTAGCACTTGGGGGGGGGGGGGGGAGGCAGAGGCAAAAGAATCAAGGTGAGCTCAAGGTTGTTCCCACGTATCTGGTGAGTTTAAAGCCAACTTAGCTGCATGAGACTCTGCTCCAAAAAGTAAAACAGATTGTGAATTATCCTCTAAATTGTCTTTGTACTTTGACAAAAATCAGTTGGCCATGTATGTGTAGGTCTCTTTCTGGACCTCTGTTCCATTGATATAGCGATTCATCATTAAATGATGACATGTTATGAAAATGCAAAGTTAGGCCTTGTGTGAGCACCATGGAGTGTACTTACATAAGCTGTGATGTCATAAGCCAAGAAAACCTTACAAAAGCCTGTTGCCTGTTGCTGAAATGTCATTAGTGTATGCTTATTAGATAATTTTTGCAACAATATCACACTGTCTTGATTTTTGTAGATTTATTAATTTATTGAAATTAGGTAATTTAAAATCTGTTTTGCTATATTTTACATTTTTTGTTTATTCTGGGCCATTTACATTCACCACATGAAATTAAGGTTCATTTTGTTAATTTTGACTAAAAATATGCTGAGATTTTTAATAGGATTGCATTAAGTGAATCAGGGAAAACTGGTATCTTAAAGTTGAGTCTTCTGGTCCATGGACATTATATAAGCAATATATATAAATATTTCTCTTAGAAATATATTGTGATTCTTAGCCTAAAAATCTGATACATTTGATTAGATTTAGATCTAAACATTTCTAAGTTTTGGTGCCATTTCAAGGGATGAAGATGTTCCACTTCAATGTCCAATTGTCATTTCTAACATGTAAACATAGCTGGTTCTTGTACTCAGAAACTTCACTAATAAATTTACCTCATAGACTAGCAGCTTTTTGTCTGGATATACCATAGTCTACTGAAGGCCACCTTGGTTGCTTCCAAGTTCTAGTGATGAACAAAGCTGTTATAAACATTCTTGTGCAGCACTGACAACATCTGGGCGATCGTTCAAAATGCAAACTGCCTCACGAATCAGTTCTGCGTTTCTTCCAAGTCCAAGAAGTAATTCACCCACAATCGTTCTCCAAACTTTATGCACACAAGAACCGCCTGCAAGTTGTTATTACACAAACTCTAGTTGGTCTATAAATATATATATTACCACAGGCACTTCTTGAGCCTCTTCTCTCAACGTTTTAATTTAGTAGGTTTGTAGTGGAAACTAGAAGTCTGTATTCATTCATTCATTCATTCATTCATTCATTCATTCATTTATTTATTTATTATTTATATTTAATAAGCCTCTCCAGTTATTTCTATGCAGTTGACCCCATAGGCCATGCTGAAAACGTACTAGAGCATTTCTTGCTTAGGATGCAATGTTGATGGTCAATATTTCTACCAGTGTCTAGGTTTTAAACTGGAAAGGGGGCGGCGAGGAGGTGACAACAGCTCTGGTATATGTTAGCGTCGAAATTATATTGGAACAGTGAGGATTCCATGCAAGAGAAAATCAAATAAAAACCAAAGAGAATGGGGGCCTTTAATTGATCCAGAATTCAGTGGAGGCAGGAGAAATATCCACGTAAATAAATTGAAGTGTATTTCCTCTCCTTCAAAATTTTCTAATTATATCGGTGATTCGCAGTCTCTCCGGCAGTAAACAGGATAATAACCTGCCAGCGGAAAAGGAACCTGTCTGTCAACTTTCTGAATTCTCCGTCTCCAGTATCCATGTCCAAAAGCTTAGGATGAGTCGAGCTCCAGAAGGGCGGCCTCCGGGTGGTTTGTTCCTGCCAGCTAAGACTTAGCCGGAAGGCGACGCCACCTGGCAAGAAGAACGTCCCCGGGTAGACGCGGCCGTGCCACCCCGCCTGGGCTACTCCCTCTCCTCGCTCAGCCCTCTAGACCGATGCCGTCATCAATAATTCATTAAGACACGCCTTTCCATTGGCTAGAGCCTCCACTCCTTGCTGGCAGACGCCCAATGAGGAAGGACCTGAGAGCGCTCCTGAATAATGAGCGTCCACCAATGACGTAGCGGCCGATGATTGGTTGTCGCGGCAGGGGCGGGTCCGGGAGCGGGCGGCGGCGAGAGCTCCCCAGGCTTCTAGATCAAGGGACGCAGGGTCTGACTGGAGCGCGGCGGACGGCAAGTTGGCGGGCGGCGGCATGTTCAGCTGGATGGGACGGCAGGCGGGCGGGCGCGAGCGCTCGGGCGGCATGGACGCGGTGCAGACGGTGACGGGCGGCCTGCGCTCGCTCTACCAGCGCAAGGTGCTGCCGCTGGAGGAGGCGTACCGCTTCCATGAGTTCCACTCGCCTGCGCTGGAGGACGCCGACTTCGAAAACAAGCCAATGATCCTGCTGGTGGGTCAGTACAGCACGGGCAAGACCACCTTCATCAGGTAACTCGCTGCCCCTCCGCCTGGGCCCCGTCTGCCCTCGGGCTGCACTCTGAGCTCGGTGGCCCGTCCCCTCTCCCGACCCCGACGGTCCCTCGGGCGAGGCTGACCTGAGCCCCTTCCTTGGTGTTGCCAAGGCTTTCCTCGAGCCTGTCACCGCGGGAAAGGGTGGGAGGGCGAGCTCTAGAGAGCGTCATCATTGTAGCCCAGAGCTGGAAGTGAGAATGAAGGTGTGCGGGTCCTAGTCGGAAAGGTAAGCTTCCAACGCAGTGACAACGAATGAATGAACGCCGCGGTGGAGGTATTGCCATGCCTTTACGTGCCACCTCCGCCACAGCAGCTGCGACCATTCAGCTTTATGGTCTATAGGAAGTTAGCCTACGGTGTAGCCGCCTCGCCAGCCTGTGGAACGAAGGGGTGTCAGGTTACTATTTGTTAGTTTCCATTTCTTCACCCTTGACAAACTGAAAATATTTGTCACGTTCGCTCTGTCTCCTGAAGCAACTACCGTGTTTGCCCTGCGGATCCAGTTGCTTAGCTTCCTCTGAAGTGACTCAGTGAGAAATAATTTACAATGAAACAGACTGCTCTTTTAAATAAGGCATCTTATTTCTAAAGCAACCAGCATATTAAAACTTCTTTTCAGCAGAGAAGTGGTGGTGCATGCCTTTAATCCCAGCACTGAATTCTAGGCCATCCTGGTCTACAGAGTGAGTTCGTGTACAGCCAGGACCACACAGAGAAACCCTGTCTCACAAAACAAAACAACCCTCTTTCTTTGAAAAGATTTGTTTGTTTTATTTGTTTTTTTGGGGAGGGGTTGTTTTGTTTGGGGTTTTTTTTGTTTGTTTTTTTGTTTTTGCGTTAAAGTCCCAGTCAGTCAAAGCAAAGTGACTCAACATTTAAAATGTAGATCTGGAGTTTTGGAAATTGGAATGCTCTCTTCATCACTTGATGTTCAACAAGTGTTCAGAAAACTGCATCTGTCTTTGGGGTACATGCCATTTCTGTTAGGACCTCTTTTTCTTCAGTCCTGTGACCCACATAGTTCCAACAAATAGAGTAGTTGTTGCTATAAGAAATATGCTAAATCCAGTAGATACTCTGTGAATGAATTCAGCAAAGGAAATACACCGAGTTTTGAAATGCGAGGGAGTGGGAAAAATAATGTTGAAATTGTTTTATTTGATGCTTTTTAATAAGCCAAAAATAGGTTTAAAATGTTATCTCAGATATATATATATATATTAGATGTATGAGAGTAATTGGCTCCTTGAAAGATGGCAAATATCTGGCTGTGCTGGTGCTTTCCTAAAATCCTAGCATTTGGGAAGTTGAAGTATAGGAATTGTGCCTTCCAGGCCAGCCTGGGCTATATAAGGCATTCTAGAGTAACCTGGGCTACACAACCAAAGACTCTGTCTCCAAAACAAAACAACAGCAATAAAAACAACAACAAAACTTAAGGAACAAAACCAAAATAGATGGCAAACAGATGGTCCATTTAAGGTCTAAGTAGTAGCAGTTGTGAATTATGAGATAGTGAAGAATTACAAGAGTAGGGAGAGAACATTTCAAGTTTAGAGCAAATAATAGTATAACACTGTTAAAATATACTGGCGGTAGGTTCACAGCAGCCCCACCATTTCCTCCTGTTTATCTTTGCCATGGTCCTCACTGTACCTATGCATAGTTAGGGAGTCTATTCATAATGCTATGCCAACCTAGCCTAAAGACAAGTGTGCTCCTTTAATACACAGGCCAGAGATAGGAGAGTACCAGTCAAAGGAATACGTATCAATCCGCTTTCCCTGCTCCAGATTATTTTATTATATTCTCATTCTTTACTTCATTGATTAGAAGAGGATTTGTGGAATAGTGTTAAGATGGATTCTTTGGCTCATGGCTATACCTCCCAACTAAGTACTTCTTAGTAGCTGGAACTCAGTAGGAGCTACAACCCAAGGGTAAGGAAGGAATAACCTTAACCAGAAGCTTGGGCCAACTGGCTTTGTCATTAAACCAAGGGATCAAAGTGGACCTGGGGGTTAGAAGATCACTATGGACAGGAAGCTGGATGAAGAACCTACACTTGTGGCATCTGAAATTGGTTTTGGAGTAGAGTAGGAGACAGTGTTTGGTCTCTGGGAGGAAGGCCCCAAACAGGGCAGCTGTCCTGGAGATGTGTGCACTTGGAGTAGTAAGCAGGAGAGGGCCATGAGAGCTGGCTTCCTGCATCCTGCTTTAGGTAGGTCCAGGCTAGGGACATGGGTGCTTGCTTCTGCTCACTCAAACTTGTAGAAGAGACCTATCTATGAAGTCACAGGTTCTTTTCCTTCGGATTAACACAGGACCTGCAATGTCATGGAGAGAAACGTTCCTCTTTGGTGTAAACCGCTCAACACAGGCTTTGTTGTACACCTAACAGCTTTAAAGAAATGCTGTTTTTCTTTCTCTTGTCTTGGAGAGACTAGGAGTCAATTGTATGTGGTAGGCCAGGGCATTCATCAGAACTGAGGCAGCTAAAGTGTATCCCTTGTTTTGATGGAAAGGTCTCTTAGATTGTATGCCTGAAGAGCCTGAAGTGTCCATAAAATATGCTCAGTCCTTTATGGGTGATCACCTGTAGGGGCCAAGGGCCAGAAAGAGGGTAAATGGAGAGTGAGGTTGAGGTTAATTGGAAAGAGCAGACTGATACAATCTCCTGTAGATCATAGCATTGAAAGGCTAGAGGAGGCTTCAGGTGTGTTAGAGATATTTGTCCAAGACTCTTTAGAGTAAAGGCAGAACAGCTCTATTGTCTGGTTATTTTATTTCTCAAAAGACACAACATATAGTAGATCTGTTAAATAGTCTGCTTCTGACAGCAAGGAGAAATTGTCACAGAAGAAGGGATTGACACTGGTGAAAGTGACTATATCATCTCTGATTTTAATAGCTGAGGAAGGACAAGTTTTGAGCTTATCCAGGATTATGTCCAAAACTTGAAAGGAAAAGTTTCATGGTAGGTACAACAGTAAAGAGCATTGATTTCTCAAGTTTGGAGTTTAGTTCCCAGTATACACACATCAGGTGACTCACAACCATCTCAAACTCCAGCCCCAGGGAACCCAATGCCTTCTTCTGGACTTCGTGGCCACCTGCATTCACACACCCCCACACACAATTAAAAATAAATCTATTAAAAATTCAGTTTCAGAGCTTCCTCTAGAAAAAAAATCACTGGGCCCAGCTGCTATAAAGCAAAATCATTCCACTGTGAAACATGGGAGGCTCCCCGGAAGTCATTTAAAGCTGCAGATGGCAACTTCTGTTCATAAGGGTTCTACTTCCCCTCCTCCTGTACCCTAGCACCTTCCCCCAAGAAAATTTATTCTAATGAGGAGAAAAGAAGAAGTAACTTTAGAAACTATGTAGGCTGGATTAAGAATATCTCAGTGCTTACCTAGCATGTGTGAGGTCCTAGGTTCAATCCCCAGAACTGAAAAAAAGGCTCTGAAGGGGCAGAAAGCAGGGCAGTGGATGGGAAAAGAGTAAAGCTGTGACCACGTGGTCTTTTATATTGAAAATCTTGATAAGAAACAGAAATCTATTGCGTTTCTATGAACTTGAAATGAATAGTCTCAAAAGTGACATCAAGCAAATGAAACTGCAATAGCATTCAAATATGGATAAAGTGTTGACGCCTAGGAATAAGCCCAACAAAAAGAAACCCAAGACTTCTGCATTGAAAATTAGTCATTACTAAAAGAAATTAAGGAAGACTGAGGTGGAAAACCGCCCTGCAACTGCTGGAGTCCGTGTTAAGATGGGAGTGCTCCTGAACTGATGTTTGTTTCCTGAGACAGAGTCTCGGTGGATATTGGTAGACCCATCATGTAGCCCAGGATAGCCTCAAACTTGTGGTAGTTCTCATACTTCTGCTTCTAGGGTTCTAGGATTATAGGGTGTGCCACTATACCTAACCAGTGTACCTGAATTGGTTTTCAAATTCAAAATAATTTCTATGAAAATTTTTGTCTTTTTATTGTTTATTTGGGGCAGCAATTGGCAGGCTGACTCTCTAGTTCTTAGGAACTCAGGATTGCAAAAAAGCATCCCTGAAAAAGAACAAAGTTTGGAGGACTCACATTTCCTGATCTAGAATTTATCATGTTACTACTGAAAACAGTACAGTGTGGCACTGGCAGATTAGTGGCACAGACCTGGGAGCCCCAAATAAACCTTTATATTTATGATCAACTGATGTTTGGCAGATATCATGACAGTTAATGGGAAAGAATAGCTTTTTCAACAGATGGTGCTGGGTCAACTGGATGCTCATGTGCAAATGTAGTGAAGAGATTGATCATGAGTGTGTGGTTTCTTTTTGGAGTGATGAAAGTGTTCTGAAAATGGGTAGTGGTGCTGATTACATAACTTTGAGAGTGAATTAAACACAGATCTATTCTTTAGAAGAGTAAGTTCTGTGACATATGAATTGTATTCCAGTTGGGATTGGGGTGTAGCTCAACAGTGAAGTGCCTGCCTGGCATGCACAGGGTCCTGAGTTCAATCACTGGAAACGAAAAACAAAAACAAACCAATGAAAACATCTTCCAGTATGAAGCAGCCTGTAATTCTGATTTCCATAACTCTGTAATTAGTGCCAGTCAAGTAATTTGTGCATCTGTGTATGTTAATTTAAAATGAAAAATGTATTCCAGAAAAAAGAACAAAGTGGAAATGAGCTAAGGGAGTAAGAGGGCAAAGAGATTGAAAAGTAAATGTGAGGCTACCGAGGGACCCTGTGAGGTGTTTCTCCTTGTATAGATCTTGTCGATCAATAGACACTCAGCATTCTTAGTAACACTCAAGCTGATAAAATAGATGTATGACAGATATTTCTTTTTAAATACTTAATTAGGACCGGAGAGATGGCTCAATGCTTAAGAAACTGGCTGCTATTGCAGAGGAGAGTTTAGTTCCCTGGATTCACAGGGTAGCTCTCACAACTATCTATAACTCCAGTTCCAGAGGATCTGACACCCTTTTCTGGCCTTTACAGACACAGCATGCAGGTGGTATATTTATAAATATAAAACATTCATACATAGAAGAAAAAATTAATGCGTAATATTATTTGTTAAATTTAAAAGTACTATTTTAAATATAATATTTAGGGCTGTGGCTATAGATCAGTTAACAAGAGTGCTTCTCTAGCATGCAAAGGCTCTTGGGTTTCATTCCTAGTACCACATAAAACAGGTGTGATGATACATACCTATAATCCTAGCACTTGGGAGAGGCAGCAGGAGCAGAAGTTCAAGGTCATCTTTATCTGACATAAGTTGAATAAGACCCCCCCCCACTCTCCTCACATGCTTATATGTATATATAGTGTTTAGTAGGGAAAGGGGGTTCACTCCAGCATTCAGCTGTCTCTGGTTTGGATCCCATGGATTCATGTACCTATCCCTGCGGAGATAGAAGACAAAACACATGGAATGTGGTTGTCAGCCCCTAACCTACAAGAGTGGGGAAAAGTGATGCCTCTGGATGCTGTTATCAGAAAGAGAGGCGGTTGCTAAACAGACAAAACATTGCAAAACCTCACAGAAGCTACAGAAGATGAGAGAAGAGAGGGTTCAAAAAACCAGATGTGTCTTTGGGGAAAGGATCAAAGCAGAGTGTAAAGGTGGGTCAGTCATCAGGAGCCAGTGACCTTGGCAAGAACTGTGTCAGAAAGTGGTGATGGTGGAAGCCAGGTGGTGATGGGTTGAGGAATGTGTGGGAGGCATTAAATACAGAGACTCCTCAGTGGCAGGGCACTGGAGTGGAGGAACCACTGGTCAGAGACATTTTACTGGCTTGCTTCAAGAAGAGCATGGCCTCAACACATTTATAAGTGGATGGGGGGGGGCAGGGGGGAGAGGACTGTAGAGAAGAAACAACTGGTCACTGAGAACAAAGTGGAACTAGGACTTGAAGAAGGAGGGCTGTGGGGCAGTTAAGTGTGTGACATTGGTGACAGTATTTAGCACAGCCAGATGGTCTGTGGCTTGTCCACTCATTGTATTATCTGCTTGCAAGTGGCAGTATCAAGACAGATGCTGGTGGAAAGAGGAGTTTTGTGGTGTGGTGGTGGTAGTGGGTTTGGTTTTGTGGTACTGGGACTTGAACAAAGGATGCTGCATGTGCCAAGCAAGTAATCTACAGTCAAGCTATAGCCTTAACCCCAAAGAGTTTTTTTTTAACTAAAAAATTCTCATTTAGATGACTAATTCTGAAAGACATTTAATATACATTTCAAACCTTGGAATTGTGACCAAGAAAGTATTGGTTTCTAAGTCTGGCTGTACATCTGAAGTCTGTATCATTGCTTGGAATATGGCTGCTGGAGGCTCCCTCTGATTCTTCTGTAGCCTTATCCAGGGAACATCTGAGAACCACTGATATTTGAAGGACCAGCCAATGGAATTACAACAGCCTTAAGAAGCTCAGCCTTGATTCAGCACAGGGAGACTGACTCCAGAGAACTCTCCACCTGTTCCAAGCTGTATCTAATCATTTTTAGCAGTGACTCAGATGAAGACACAGAAGTCCTGCTGGAGATTGCCTCATAAATACAACTCAGCAAAGTGATGTCCCCCACTCCCCCACACACAAACACACTTAATGTAACCTGTTGAAAATTTCTAAAATCACTAAATGTCTTCAAAAGTAATTTCAGAGGCTGGAAAGATGGCTTGGTGGGTAGGCACACTTGCTCTTGTAAGCATGCATGTCTGAGGTCAAATCCCCGGCACCCACGTAAAAAAGTGTACGTGGCTCTTGAGTACTTCTGATTTCAGTAGTGTCGAGTAGAGACAGGTAGCTGAAATGACTAACTAGGAGCTTCTGGTTCAGTGGGAGACTTGTCTCAAGTCAATAGGGTGGGTGGGGAGCAGTAGAGGAAGACAGCTGAAGTCTTGCACCTCACATGCATATATTCACCCCACCCTGTGTAACACGAATGTTTGCATCTTTCTGTAGCACAGCTTGAAGCCTTTGTGTCTAGTCTTGCACTATTGTGCATAATGCTATGACGAATACTTTTGATCAGAAGACTTTATTTCCACCTTTTCCCCCCTTAGAATAGCCTGGGCATAAATACTGCATTAAAAGCAAAATAAAACAAAAAAAGAACAAAAACCTAAGGAGATAGCTTAGGCTACGAAGTGCTTGTTGTGTAAGCATGAGGACCTGAGTTTCAGTCACCAGAACCCACATAAAAATGTGAGGCATGCTGTCATGCGTGTGTAATCCTAGGACTTAGAGGACAGAGAGACCGAAATAGTTACTCTTTTATTTGTTCATGAGTTCTGTGAACTTTATCCACTTCCCATTTCATGTGCTAGTCTTCTTCATGTCAATAGATTAGATATTTTCCATTATACTTATTAGTAACTTTTTATAATTATTGTATTTTTCCTGTTAGAAATTTGCTTTTACATTCTAATGAGTCTCTGTATGTAAATGTATTTAATATTTATGATCAAATCTCACAATTTCTATTTCTGATATTACTTTATGGTAAGAAGAATCCTTGTTTATAATCACTTGGGAAATAGTTACTCATTTTCTCTTCTTTTTTGCACTGTTTAATGAGTTTTAGGGGTAGAGGGCAGCCATGCCAAGGTACAGGGTGATGATTAGAGGACACCTGAGCAGGAGTTGTTTCTCTACTCTTGCTGTGTGAGTTCTAAGAATTAAACTCAGATTTTCAGGTTGGGAAAAAGTTTCCTTATCCACTTCCTGAGCCATCTCAGTAGCCTGTATTCTTTTTATAAATAGGCTTGGCTTAAAATTTTATGTATTTAAAGCCAGGAATGGTAGCACTCTAATCCCAGCACTCAGGAGAGAGAGGCAGGCAGATCTCTGAGTTTGAGGCAAGCCTGGTCTACAAAGTGAGTTCTAGGATAGCTAAGGCTGCCCAAAGAAGCCTGGTCTCAAATATATGCGCTCTCTGACCCATTTTAGAAGTAAAACTTTTCTTAGTGCTACTAGCTGGTTTTATCTTTTACCTTTTAAAAACATTACTGTTGTAATACTAGCTTTTCTTCCCATCATGTGAGGCTTCATCAAAGGCTGTTATTTAATATAAGGTCTATTTGGACCTTTCTCTTTTTATTATATTTATGAATATAAGATATTCCAGCACCATAGCATATTGAAACACATTTTAACAAACGGCAACTCTAGATCCTTCTGAGTCTTTTATTTTTCAAACTGTTAATTGTCATTTTCTATTACTAGTTGAGAAAAACTTTAAAAACACATTGTTAGATGCTTCCTTGAAGAATCCCACTGGGATCCATTTGTATGAGAACTGTATTTTATCTAAGTAAGGTTTTGTTTCTGCTCTTCCCAAGCAGAAATCTGCACCGTTATGGTGGGATCTTCTCTCCGGGGTCTGCAAAGACGGCCACTTTGCTTCTCCAGCCCTCCGCTCCCATAGGAATGTTCTCCTTAGGGACTTCAGCTCTGCTGCTTTCTTAAGATTTTTTTTTCCTTTCTGTTATTTATTATGCCTTGCCGTCACTAGTACATAAGTAGCTGTGAGGTTTTGTTTTTATTCTGGTCATTTGGCTGAAGGAATATTCTGACATCTTTTGAGTAGACAAGGCCTGTGTCTTCTAATCCGTCAGTTACATTGTAATTACGTTGTTTCCACTTGTCCATATCTTACTGAACTGAGAATGGAATATTCCTGTCAAATTTCTCATTTTAGTGATTTTTGCCTTTGTTATTTTACCAAAAGGTAGTGTATTAATATCTGATAAATTAATCACATGAAGGGATTTTTCCAATTATTAATTTTAAAAGAATTTTATTTAGCTGAGTGTGATAGCATACACCTTTGATCCCAGCACTACGGAAGCAAGTAAATGTTTGAAAGTTTGAGTCAGTTCATTCCAGTATAGATCATTCCAGTCCAGCTAATGTTATATAGTGAGATTCTATCTCAAAAGATAGATGGATAGATGGATGGATGGATGGATGGATGGATGGATGGATGGATGGATGGATGGATGGGTGGGTGGATGGGTGGATGGGTGGATGGGTGGATGGATGGATGGGTAGATGGGTGGATGGATGGGTGGGTACCAAAGGATTTTTTTTAAACTACAGAACACTTTTCTTTCTCTATGAATGCTAATACTTTCTAATAATTATTCTACAGAGCACAGATTTACAGGAAATATCAAATGGTCTTAACTAAAACTCAACAGACATTCTGTTTTGTCCCCAATAAAGTATATCCATCCACCCACTCACCCACCCACCCACCCATCCGTCTATCCATCCACCCACCCATCCATCCACCCATCCACCCAACCAACCACCCACCCACCCACCCATACATACATACATCTACCCACCCATCCACCCACCCACCCACCCATCCATCCATCCACCCATCCATCCATTCACCCACCCACCCATCCATCCATCCATCCATCTACCCACCCACCCATCTATCCATCCATCCATCCATCCATCCACCCACCCATTCATCCACCCACCCACCCATCCACCCATCCATCTGTGAAGCCCTCAGGAAGAATTACAGTGCTCAAAAGACCAAAGAATTTACAACCTAAGCCTGTCAGATTATAAATTACAAATCGAACATCGAAAACAATGAATGCTCATTGTGTGATTGATTGAAAACTGGAAAGAATGAACAGTGCTGTGAGAAACTGATTTGATTCCAAGATATTTCTCCACCCTCTGAAAGCATGGGAAGAAGGCACAGGTGGTGATATCATGTTGACAACAGTTGTTCAAAGCACAGCTCAACCCCAAGCAGTTTGAATTCCACTGAGAGCTGGAAGAGTCGTCAGAGGGGGGAAGATTTCACTCAGCAATTCTGGTCTTTTGTCCATTCCATTGCTAGGCACAGCAATATCACCCAAATAAGCAAACTTAATGATAATATGGCAGGGTTCACTCTTAAGAGAGAGAGTTTTGCCTGGTATGGTGGCACACACCTTTAATCCCAGCACCAGGAAGGCAGAGGCAGGCAGATGTCTGTGAATTTGAGGCCAGCCTAATCTATATAGCAAAGTTTAGGACAGCCAGGGCTGTATATAGAGAGACCCAAAAACAAACAAACAAAAATCCTAAATAAAACAATAATAATAATAAAATAGTAGTTTAAGAAAAACAAACATGGAAACAGAGACTAAATTTATTTATTTGTGAATGTATTTACTTGTTTACAGACTGACTTGGGTGTTGGAGACTAAGTCCAGGGCTCATACTTCTAAACACCTGCTGCACCACTGAGCTGCTTTCCCTGCCCAAGTAATGAAAGCTGCCTAGCAGTTAGGAAACAGCAAACTAAATAGCTTACAGCCATTAAGCTGAGAGTGGTGCTTTATGCCTGGAATCCTGGTACTTAGGAGATTGAGACAGGAGGATTACTGTGAACTAGAAGCCAGTCTGAGCTGCAGAATTAAATTCTGTCTCAAATAAACAAAACAAGAGAAAAAGTATATAGCCTATAAAAATCATGTCAAAGATATTTTTAATGGCACAGAGAAAAACCAATGGTGAAAAATCTATATGCAAAGTTGATTAGGCAGTTTATAATTTTAGAAGAAAAATTATAACCACAGAAAAAATACTTGGTGGAAATATATCAAAATGTTAAAAAAAAAAATAGTGATGCTGGAGAGATGACTTATTGGTTAAGAACACTGTCTGCTCCTCCAGAGGACTTGGGGTCAGTTCTCAGCACCCACATGACTCTAACAACCACCTGTAACTCCAGTTCCAGGAGATCCAATGCCCCCATCTGGCCTCCTTGGACATCAAGCACTCAAGTGGCTCACAGGCACACATCAGGCAGAAGACCCATACACACAAATTAAAAATGAATTAAAACAAACAAAAAAATATTATTTCTAGTGTGTCATGGTGAAGCCCACTTGTCATGTCAGCACCAAGGAAGGTGAGGAGGCAGCAGGATTGCTGCAAATCAGAGCCTCATCTGGCTACATAGTGAGACCCCATCTCAAACAAAAACAGAATAATTTCAAGTTCAAGACGAGTTAGAGCCCCTTCCCTTATGAAGTAATGGGTCAAATATTAGCAATAAAAATACATTATGTGAGAATCCAGATATTATACATTGAAATGTTTTAAGACTCGTCCTTTGGAGTTAAAAAAGAAAAATTTTCCTCTGATCTCATGATTGAATTTCCTATTATATTTCTTTCACACTTGTGTATTTTAAATTTTTCATAAGTAGAGGGTATAAGGTCCTTGTGCACATAGATAAGCACTAGGGAACCAGGAAAGTTAAACACTATCTCTTGAAAGAAACAAAATATTTACCTGTTTTCCACCCAGAATGCTGGGAATGAATGTTTTTTATAACCTTATGATCTTTGCTTAACTGTAGGGCCAGTCTTCCCCTAATCCCCAGACTTCTCCCCCTAGATCCTGAGCATTGCATCTCAGTCAATAAAACCCATCCTTTTGCTAGATGTCACCTGTACAACAACAACCTTGGTAACTTCTGTTCTTAGGCCAGGCCACTCCTGACTCCACAGGCATTGTGTTTATCTTGGTCATTCTCCCCACACCCCATATTGAATGTTGTTTCTGAGTCAACAGAACCAATCTCTTGGAAGAGGCCACATGTATTTGTAAAGAGTTTCAGTATAAACATGGGAATGAGTTAATTGTCAGGAAGCTTCTTTTATGAAATTGTGCTGTGCTTAAATACTGCTAAAATAAACTGCTAGTGTTTATTAAACCCTAGAAGTTTGAACCAGCACCAGCTACCGAGTCCCCTTGAACCAGATTTTCTTCTTGCCTCTCATGATTGTTCCTCTGCTGGCCATAGCATTTGCAGAGATGCCACATTAGTCATGTGGGTGTTGGAGACGAAGGCTAGGCATATGGTACTGTGGTAGAGTATTTGCCTGGTGTGTTTGAGGGCCTGGGTTTAATTTCAAGTACTACAGATAAACAAAGCCTTTTTAAGACTCAAAAGATTGAGGTAACTATTGGAGTTAAATCCTCCCTCTTTTAAAGATTTATTTTTATTTTATGTGTACATTTTGCCTGCATGTATATATGTATACCTCATGCATATCTGGTACCCTTGAAGGCCTGAAGAGGATGTTGGAGTCCCCAGACAGACAATTGTGAGTCACCATCTGGGTACTGTGCACAAAATCCAGTCGTGCAAAAACAGTAGTACCTTAAACACTGAGCCAAATCTCTAGCCCCAAAATTAATTCTCTTTTTGAAAATGTTTTGGTAGGCCAACAAGATGACTCAGTGTGGAAAGGTGCTTGCTACCAAGTCTGGTGACCTGAGTCCAGTCTGCAGAACCCATGTCATGGAAACAGAGAACAAGCTTATGAAAGTCTTCTGGATTCCACTTATACATGTGGCACATATTCACACACACACACACACACACACACACACACACACACACACACACATACACGCACACACAGTAAATAAGTTCATTTTTAAATGTATTTAAAGCATAATAATGAATTGAAAGTCTGCACAGATGCCAGGATGTACATGAATGTTTCCTTAAATACTTTGTTTTCATAAGCCATGTCTGTAGATTTTAGCTTCAGAATGTAAAGTAATGCTCAAACAACATCCCAAATGTATGTGTAATATTTTTAGCATATATAACTTATTGAATACGTGCTTAATAAGATCTTCTGTCTGAATATTCCTTAAGACTCATAGAGTATTTTCCTGTAAATGCTCCCATTGGTGGCTGACTCAGCCTCTCTAGTTCTGATTTAACTCAGTTAACCTGTTTGATCCATAGGTTAGTAGTTTATTTACCTGTAAAATGGGGGTGAAAATAGTGCTTGGCCATAAGGTACTTACCAGTTGAGACCATGTTAAGGCTTTTATGTAAAGTCCCCAGGGTTAGGTAGAGTGTATTAGTAAACACAATAAAGAAATGTGAACATATCAACGCAGAGAAAATGTATGATAAATACCCATGACAAAATCCACAGCTGGAATTTAGGGTGTTGTTAAGTAATGTGCCTCTTTCTTCATTTTCAGTCATTCTTAAACTGCCTTTGAGAAAATGTGCTTAAATTGCAGTAAATGACTTACCACTATCCTAAGTTTTTTTTTTTCTGCTTTGTCACAAATAGTACTTTTTCTCTGAAGTTAATTTCCCCCTCTAGCCTAAGCAATAAAGAAAAGACACCATCTACTCCAGTGACCTCATCAGAGCAGGACACAGAGGTCAGGCCTCCTGCCACCCTCTCCACTTCCGCCCAACCACATGTGATTCAAATGTCTGTACCTTTTACGTTGATGGCTTGGCTCAAGACCTTGGAGCAGTCATCACTAAAATTGGCAGGTATCTCTGAGAACACAGGAAGGGAGCAAAGTGGTGCCAAGGACAGACATCAAGCCTTGGAGGCACAGGATGCCTGTGGAGTGGGCTGCTCAGCTCTGCATCACGGTGGATTCTTCTCTGTAGTTTTCCTGTGTGACTTCTTGTTACCACAGATAACACCTCCAAGTTCCTAGAACTCCTGCTTAGGTAAAGCCTCTGGCTCAGCCTTAGGCTGGAGTCCATGAGGTTAAAGCTTCTGTGCATGTCACACCTCAGGGTCCACCATATCTTCTCCCAGGTGCTGATTTTAGCCACATCCCTTCAGTGTCACTTTTGTCATTTGGTATCCTGACAGTTCTCAATTCTCTTTTTACGTTGGCATGTTACTGCTTTCTCAACAGTGTGACGTATACCTGAGGGTCAGGAGACCCCTTTGGAACATCCACTAGGAGTGTGTCATGTGTTGATCCGTGCATGCGGTCCTAAAGTAACCACTGAACTGAGAGTATTCTGGGGTATCAAGGCAATGTGGAATTTAGCCTGGTCCAGTGAAGGGATCTTTGTGTGAGCACTATTGAGTTTGAGCAGAAAAATAAGTCATGAGTTTACAGTAGTATCCTTCTCTTTAGATGGGTTAAATCAAATGATTCCCAGTGACTCCGTTGAGTATATAGATTTAGTCGATGCCCTGTAGGTGCTGATGTTTCACAGAGGAGAGAAAGCAGGCCCATAAATGACCCCACAGTACATAAGAGAGGACCCATTCCATGAGGACAACTCATTGTAAATGCATATTATGTGAGGAAGCATGTGAGTACCTTTGCAGTAAGCTCCCACCAACGTTTCCTGCAGCTATATAAAGGGGCAGATTTTGTGACTCTCACCAGCATTGAGTATATGGAGAGGAAGTTTAAATCTGGTAATATACTGTATCTTTCATTGGTTTTCCTTTGATAATGAAACTGAACATTGAGTGTGGACATTTTTAGTACCTGTGGGAGAATACCACTGAGCATCTTCGTATCCTAAGAAAGTAGCACAGTAATCCTCCCTAGTTCTTGTCTGTGTTTGGGACCCAAAGCCTGAATGCTTTATCAAGGTCACAGTTGAAGGCACCCTATACTTCAAAGTAGTTCATATTTGCAGCTGCCTTAAAAAATAAGCACTTGTTAACATTTGCCCTGGCAAGACTGCAGACTGCTGCTAAGGAAACATTTGCTTCTATTACTTTATAAACTCGGAAGTCAGAAACACCTGCTCTCCTTTAAACAAGTTTGTCTCTGATGTCTTTAAACTCCTATTTAATTCCAAAGTTCATTGGATTTGCTGTGATTTCAAGAAAATGAAACATAAAAGATTTTAGACATCTCTTGGCAGTGAGTGTCTGACACTGAGTTGTCCCATCTAACTATAGCATCTCTATGCTCCCACCTGAGGTCCCTGCCCAGCAACACTGCTGTAGAACCTGGAGGTCTTTCCTCTCCAGGCCTGCTGAAGGCACTGAGAAGAGGTCACATTCCACGGAGGCATGCAGGATAGAATTCAACCCTGAGGTCCCCTTCCCTAAAGCTGATGGGACAGCTCCTATCTGTTTCTTAAGTTTTACTGGATGTCTGAAGCCCCAGTAAACATTGACCTTTTGTCTTCAAGTGTTGGAATGGTACTTGGATGTGACCCTTTTGTGAGTTGGAAGCTGTGTGTAACTGGGAATCCTGCAACCCTGGCAGCTGTTGGTTCAAACTTTGCCATCTGCATTGTTGTCTTTATTCCTCAGTCCCCTTCTCTCCCTGCCTAGCCTCATCCAGGCTGAGGGGTGTGAAAGTCAAACTGGACATGGCTGAGGTACAGCCTGCCTCTCAGTTCTAGCTTTGCTGTTGAATGGCCAGACTTGAAGTTTCCAAAGGGATTTGGGCCTATGTTAATATGCTCATCTAGGAGTGTGGAATTCATAGTGGTCCCACAGTGAAGTCCTCTCACTGTAGTGCTTGTCTTTCTCATTTGTGTGGAATTCTGTAAGAATCAGCCATTGTGAACATGTCTGCTCACAATAGCTGTTGACTGTGCAACTAGGCACACTAAGACTGACTGGAAAAGAGTTTAATATTTTGAAAAAGTTAAATGGACACATTTTGCATCAATAATATGTCTTGCTTCAACTTTTCTTCAAAAAGAATGAGACAATGTAGCCTATGTCCTTGGAGAGACTAGGGGATTGTGTTGGAGGGCAGTCTGGCAAGCCCCTTTCCCTCACAGTAGAGGAAATAGAAAGTTTGTATTTCCGGGATCATATTCAAGTGAGCCTTTGAATGTTTCTGCTTATCTGAGTAGGTCATTAGTGCCATGTCAGTTTTAAATATCTGGAAACAGCACATACCTGGCATTCTATTTTCACTCACTGTGAAATGTTAGGCAAGTTGCTTGGCGTCTTTGATAGCCTGTTTTCCTACCTGTAAAATAAAGATATGGTTTCATTCAGTTCCTATAACACTTTATAGTGAGTGATAACATTAATAGTGTGTGTATAAGGTATAGTGCATACAAGAGGTGCAGTGCATGCATATAGAACAGTACATGCATAGAGTTTGATGCATACATCGGGCACAGTGTATGCACATGGCATGATGCATATATAAGGCATGGCGCATGTATGTATAAGGCTTTGTGTCTTTTCAGTAAATGTTAGGAATTATTAACTAGATTTTTTATGACTAGTCTCAACTTATAGGACATCATAAAACAAGGTCTCTATTCTGTGTCTCTGCAACTTCACAGGAAATGTAAAAACTTTGAGTAAAGTTAAAAGTAGCAGTGTCATAAAGAAAAAGTTTAGAGTAAAGCCACCTAATATTACTAATTTTCATTTTGTATATATAAGAAAAAATTTCACTTCTCATAATGATGACAAAATTGTGTTGGACATTTGACATTCAGTTCTTTCTCTTTGTCCCCAGAAATAGTCACAGGCTACATTTGACTAGACTAGATGTGTAGAAACAAAGATGTCTTACTATTGGAGTGTGGAGCTGTGGAATCTCATGTAGTTTCTTCCCTGGTTACTCCCAAGATACCTGATGTACTGTGATGGCTTCTTACACAAGGTGTCTTGGAACCATAAAGAAGGTGCTCCACATGCAGGCAAGAGACACTTTTCTAATCAGGGAGCAAGTTCAGCAGTTGTCTAGATTGCATAGGGATGGTGAGGTAACTGGGTAATGCTTCTCCAAAGGTGGCATCTATTATATCAATGGAACTTCAGATGTCTACTTTAGGTTTTGTTTTGTTTTTTGAAACAGGGTCTCATGTAACCTAGGTTGGCTTCAAACTTGTATGTAGTGGAGGATGACCTTGAACTCCTGATTCTCCAATATTTTTAATATTGTGTCCGAGTTGGATAACCCTGGGCAGCTCTCTGGCATCTTGTTTGTGCTATCATATTAAGCTTTTCCTTTTTTTCCCCCAGATACTTATTGGAGCAAGATTTCCCCGGCATGAGAATTGGCCCAGAGCCAACCACAGATTCCTTCATCGCTGTGATGTATGGGGAGACCGAGGGAAGCACCCCTGGAAACGCTTTAGTTGTGGATCCCAAAAAACCATTCCGAAAGCTTAGTCGCTTTGGAAATGCTTTCCTGAACAGGTAAGGACCAGCGAGCTGCAGTCTTTCATCAAGTTGTTTAAACTTTTCTTCAAATTATTGCCCATCACTTGTGGAATCAAAACAGGACAGAGCATATACTCTGGAAGAGGAAAGTATGTATGTATAGGAAGGGTCCCAATCAATCATATTCTGACTGTCAAAAGACAGGATTACGTCCATCTTTTCTGAGTGACTTCCCTGGAGATAGCTGAGGCCCAAAATGGGCATTATAGCTGCCCGGTGTGAGAGCAAATGTCTAATAATTTAGTTTGCACAGGACTAATTCAGGTTGCCCAGTTCCTGTCACTAGCAGTATTAAATAGCAGTGGGGCAGCCACTTTTCAGACATGGTACTCAGGGCTTTGCACACTCAGGAAGACTGACATCCAGATTTGGTCTTTTGATTCAGGATAGGTCATCTCACCTTTCTGAATGTTCCTCCGAGTTTTCATTTATTGAGCTCCATCCTTATTCCCTGGAACAGGGCAAGGTTGAAACAGGGTGAAAACAAGAAGTTAGCCTATCTATGTGGCCATTATTTTTCTAGATAGAGCTGGGTGTGGGTTGCTCTGCCTTGGTTGGAAGTGTGTTTTGCCCTGTTTTTCAATAGACTTTCCAGTACAGCCGAGGTGTTGGTGGCATGGGGAGAACACATGACAGGTTCTGCTGCAGCTCTGCAATAGCGTGAGATCTGCTGACTTTTTCTCCTTCACTGTGTCCCTCCCTTTTTCCTTCCTTCTTCCTTCCCATCTCTCCTTCTTTCTCCCCTCTCACAACTAATTTCCTTGTTTTATTTTTAATTATTTTATTGATTTCTTTAAGTCTAATATATATGAAAGAAACCATGCAATTTTTTTCTTTTTGTATCTGGCTTGTTTCTCTTTAGATGGTACTCGGGTTCCATTTTGCTATAAATGACAGGATTTTATTTAGTGGCCAAATAACACTCCATTTGTATGAATATGTCACATTTTCTTTCTTCTCTTTTATACTGGAGCTAGGGATTGAACATAGGCCTTCCCATGTGCTTTACCTTTAAGCTATATGCCCAGCCAGTCCTCTTTTTCCTTTTGGGGGTAGCTAGGGAGGGATGTTGGGGAGGTGTTGCCCAGGCTGGCCTTGAACTCACTCTGTAGACCAGGCAGGCCTTGAACTTAAAAGTCATTCTGCTCTATCTTCTATTAGCTGAAATTACAGCTGTACCATGGACCTAATTACCATATTTTCTTATTTCCTTTGTTGGTGGGCACCTGAGCTGCTTTTATGTCTTAGCTATTATGAATAGTGCCACAATAAACCTGGGCAGATATCTCTTGTGCATCCAATTTTATTTTCTTCAAGTATATTATATACACAGGAATGAGATATCTGGGTGATAGGTTGATTTTAGTTATTGAGGACACTGTATGTTACCACACCTGGATTATGGGTTCTTTGGAAGTTGTTGTCTTTGATTTTGAGTTTGATCTAGAGTCTAGATATCAATCCCCTGACATATTTTCCCATTATATTATATAGGGTTTTTTTCCCCATCCTGTTGGTTGTTTCCTTTGCTGTGCAGAGGTTTTTTTAGTTTAAGATAATGCTATTTGTCAATTTCTACTTTTGTTTTTCTGTGCTTTTAGCCTTATTTGGAAAATTAAGTTCATGGTTGGGACAATTAATATTGTAAAAATGTACATATTTTCTTTTCAAAGTTTCCTCTTTTTTCCTGCCATTCTGCCGCACACCACTTTTTCCTTTTTTCTGAGAGTAGCTGATGAGGAGCCAGACATCAGCTAGAAGTGAAGGACCAACTCCAGCCTGCTTAGGAAGAGGAAGCAGGACCAGTACTGTGGCACAGCAGGACACTTGAGCTGTACTTCTTCTTTCTAGATGTTTCTAAAAATAAGGACAGCCCCTCCCTCTGACTGCTGCCCATCCAGAACCTGAGAGATTCCATTCATGAGGACTCTGGAATGAACACTTGCACGCTGGCTGTTTTGAGAGCAGCCTAGGCAGCCTCCAAGATTCTATGAGCAGATGCCTTCTCTAAAGGCTTTCAAATGCAAACCAAAGAGAGCATCTGAAAGGTAGCAAGAAAACTTGTGGGTCAGGCAGTGTGCAGATGATGTAGATGGAGTAGTTCATTCTTGTTGCTAACAGTGACTTACAGAACACTCCCCTATAGATTCTCTTCCTCAGGAGGGACTAGTGCCTGAATGCCAGAGCTGCTATGAGTGACAGCTTCTCCTTGTGCAGAAGTTAAACCCAGGTGGGAAGAAGCCAAGGTCTTATGGGGTCTCAGGACAAAGGGAATAAACAAATCCTAGGAAATTGAACAACACACACACTAGTCGTCATAGCAGTCTAACAGGCCTTTAAAGAGAAATAAACAAACTCTGTTTTTCAAATTCTCATTTAGTAAAGTCCATGCTTTTAAGGGAATATGCATGAAGCATATGAATGAATATTGGTTTGTTTTACTTTGTCAAATAACTTACTTTCCTAAAATAACAACTTGGTTTTAGTCTCAAACTTAGAGCAGATGAATATGGAAGAAAAGTATAAAGGAAAGATGGCAAGGTTCACTATCTTAGAATTTAAAATGTGCTGAAAATAATTTACGTATTATATAAGTTGAGTATTAATTGTGTCCAGGATAATAGAAAAATAAACAACTATACAGCATGTGTCATACAGCCTCAGACTTTACTTGTATATGCAACATGGAGCTGAGATATATTAATTTTAAGTCCTCATGAGAATGTGTGATGTGACGGCTACCCTTATCCCCAAGCAGTGATGAGTAACTGATGAATAACAAGGGTGAGATTATGTCTTTGGGGTCACTCAGCCTAGTGGCAGTGTTTGGATTGGAGACCATGGTGCTGAGCTTCCCAGTGGTGCAGTGTGTAAATTCTGCCTACTACCACTTCCATTTAACTATAGACTAGCCCTGAAGTGCAGACAATGGAGAAGGTACTATGTACCAAGATATAGTTCACATAATTTTATTAGTACTATAACAAGTCTTTTTCTGTCCCACCAGCCAGTTCCCAAATAATGAGATGAAGACTTTTTATTAATTATGAAAGCTCAGCCTATAGGCTTGATCCTAACTAGCTCTTATAGCTAAGTTAACCCATTTATATTAATCTATATTCTATCATTTGGCCGTTTCTCTCTTCCATTTTGCAACTCCTATTTCCTCTTCATGTCTCCTGGCATCTCCCACCTCCCACATGCCTAGATTCCTCCCCTTCTTCTCTCTCTCCCCAGAAAGCCCACCTATACCTCCTGCCTAGCTATTAGCCATCCATCTGTTTATTACACCAATCACAGCAATATACCGTCACACAATGTACAAATATCCCACAACAAATGGCCAGTTGACAAGAAAGATAAGAGCAAAGAAATTATTTGCTGAAGAAAAGGTGATTAGGGAGAAGCAGAATTCAGGTTTCCCTCTTCCTACCATTTATCGCCCTGTGCCTCAGCAATGAGGAATGTCTGTGCTTCAAGCCATCCTGGTGGCTGTGCCTCCTGGAAGGAAATCCACAATGTTGATAGCCCAGTTAAGTGGTGTCTGCATGACAGGGCAGCTGCCTCTCACAGTGCGTAAAACAGAGCATCAGTGTGTGTGAGTGCGTGCGTGCGTGCATGTGTGTGTGTGTGTGTGTGTGTGTGTGTGTGTGTGTGAGAGAGAGAGAGAGAGAGAGAGAGAGAGAGAGAGAGAGAGAGAGAGAGAGAGAGAGAGAGAGAGATTGTAATAACGCTCTGGGGGACATCAAATTAGCACCAAAGGCGGGAACTCTTAGCATGACACACTTTTCTGGAAACTAGGTCAAAACATAATAGGAAGGAAAGCCAGCTATTTTTCTGTGTAAAACTTTCTCCCTAGGTCTTGATGACAGGGGCCTCTCACAACTTCAGCCACTGATTTCTAGGGCATCTTTAAGAGTTAAATACCTCACAGATTGCTTAAAGTCAGGTGATGCCTGGAGGGTGACACCACCTTTCCCATTAAGCAAACCTTGGGGACCTGAATCCCCTATGCTGATTGTTGAGAGACTAAAGGATCACTGGTATATTTCAAAGAAATGGAGATAAATTCCTGAAAAGACAGGTTTGAATTAGGAAACAGCACTTGAATAGCACAAGGGAAAGTTAAGTTTAGAACAAGAAAGGGTTTGATGAAAATGAGGCTTTAAAAATTGGCCCTCACCATGCTCTCTCCACCAAGCTGCTTCATCAGAGAGAAGTCCCACAGTGCCCTGTTTGGGAGCTTGCCATGGAATTGATATGCCAGCATATATTAGGAGGTAGTTCACCTGACAGACACTGCTCATAGCACCCTACATGTCAGTCCTGAAAGACACCAATGTCTTCAGTCAGTTCAGGAGTATCAGGGATTGATTGGAGCCTGACATTTTCCTCCACGGTTAGTGTATAAATTAGATGCTATAGGTTTCCCTCGGTGTACTTTTCTAAAAATGGCAGTATTTTTAAAATGCAGATAGCCTCAGATACTGTTTTTAGTTTTAGAATCTAGTATAACTTTAAATGGCTGTTTTTCACAAAAGAAATTTATTTATTTTATGCTCAGTCTCTGTCTCTCTCCCTCCCTCCCTCCCTGTCTCTCTCTCACACACACAGACACACACACTCGCATGCACACATACATACACACACAGATATACACACACATAAACACACATACACGCAATGCACATACACACATAAACACACATACACGCAATGCACATACACACACACACACACACACACACACACACACACACACACACACACGCCCATAATTGCTTGAAGTTTTTCCCATTAACCTTTCACCTTAGGACCTGAGGTGATTCTGGGTCACAAACCATTGTTCTTTTGTTTTTAGTGTTAAGGCAGGATCTTACTGTGTCCCTGGCTAGCCTTGCATCCCTCTGTAGACCAGGTTGGCCTTGAACTCAGAGATCCACCTGCCTCTTCCTCCCAGTGCTGGGACTGAAGGCAGGTGCCGCTCCTACCCTGCTTGTTTGGGATTGTTGTTATTGTTTGTTTTTTGTTTCATATAGATGGTTTGCCCTATGTGTGTTTGTGCCGCGTTCCTGTCTGCTGCTGCAGAGTCCAGAAGAGGTCTTCAGATTACAGAATTATAGCCACCACATAAATTCTGGGATTTAAACCCAAGTCCTGTGGTAGAGCAGCCAGAGATCTTAACCACCAAGCCATCTCTCCTGATCCCAAACCATTGTTCCTGATTGACTGGATGATTTTGGTTCTGCCATTTCAGGAAATGCACTTTTTTCCTTGGTTTGGGCAGGTCCTTCTAGGCTGGCACAATGCTGCTGGCGTTCCTCCATGGCAGTTGAGAGAGGGGCATTTATGCAGTCTAGATGTGAACATCACTTCTTCTTGGCAATAGAAAGTTTGGTCAGTCATTTATCATGGGATATGTAATATTTAGTTGCTTTGGCCATTTTGTAGATTTTCTGTTTGCATCTTGTAATCTCTGGGTTTGTACTCATTGATAAAGCAGGCAAGATCAAAGGAAGTATTTTGGAACTGCTCTATGCTCCCTTCCTGTTATAATTTGAGCTGAATGACAAAGCTGGTAGAGCTGCATAGAGGGTTAGAGACCTTTGCAAGTGAGATTGCTCACAGTCCACATCTCCTGTCTGTTGCTCACCACTGCCTAACCCTCCATGCCATCAGGTAGAATACAGACTGAAGGTGGAAACTCCAGGCAGTGGCATGTTGTTCCTTAGTTTCAGGATATTGCCCTGAGTGTGGTAAAGAGACTCAATAGTGACTCCAGTGTGTGCAGTGATAGTAATAGTCATATGGTTAAGATGCACCTAGGACTGCCAGCTCACATCTCAGCTCCGTCACTTGACACCACTGGGCTATGACAAGTGAGAGCATGTGGTCCTTCCAAGCCCCAGTCAGCCCTTTCATAAGGCCTCTCAGACTGTGTTAATTCATGAACACAAAGTAGAGAAGACCTGCCACATGGTAGGGGTTAGTCAGTGCTGTGTTATCATAATTACTGCAACCCTTGGTGTACCATTGAAAAATCAAAATCAGTATTAAGGTGTTGGCCAATATTTTTACAAGTCTAGCTTTTTTGTTTTGTTTTGTTTGTACTTTGAAAAGAATTGGGGGTCAAATATATTTTTTTAATTTATTTAGCAGGGGAGAGGTGGGCATACTTGCTACTGTGAATGCATGGAGGCCACTGAACAACCTGTGGGTACCAGTTTTCTTTTTCTACCATGTAGGTCTTGGGGACTGAACTTGGGTCATCAGAAATGGCTGCAAGCACCTTTACCCACTGAACCATCTTGCAATTTTTTCAAACATCAATCATTAACTTAGAATTTTAGCTTTTGGAGGCAATTCTACATAACCTGACACTCTTACCTCCTTATGTTCCTGTGAGGCAAACTAGGCACCAGCTTGAGACCTTATGGTGCCTGCCATTACTTTATCCTCTGCCCCTTTCCTACCCTTGACTTTCTCGCTAGGCATAGAGGTAACATGGACTTGGGGTCCAGTGGAGGATCTTGATTGTTTTCGTTTTTTATCTTGGGAAACAAAATTTATCAGGTCCGTGAGAGGGACCTACAGAAGCTGAGAGAGGCCCTGGTTCTCTGCAGCATGCCAGCCTTTTATGTGAATTAGAGAAGACCAGGTGTCTGCACTGATTTAGCCACTCTAGGAAAGAGTGGGAAATCCATCTTGGGACAGCAGATCTCTGCCTGGAAATGTTCCAGCAGAAACCTGCAGCTGGGGACTGCCAGACCTGTCCTGCTGTGAGGTGTACAACACATCTTTGCCTTTCACCTTCCTTTATCAGGGTGGAAAGATAAGTGAAGATTGCTATCATGATGCTAGGGGTTCCTGATTACTTAGGATGTGGTTTCTGGAGCATGCCCACATGTGCAGACCTAACCTTGCAGTACCTGCTGTGGCACCCTAAGGGCCCAGTGCCTCCTTGTACTCTCTACCTTGCTGCCCTGGCTACACCCCATGTAGATTCTGTAGTGGAATGGAGTCCAGTCCTGTACACATAGCCTCTGCAGCCCCTTCTCTGCTCCCCCTGGAGCCCAGCCAGTCTCCTTTTTCCGGCAGTTGTCCTTGCTACTGTGTGGAGATATCTCAACAGTACTGCCTCTTGCTCTGTGGCTCACACTTCTGACCTGGGAGCTGTTGGCATGCTCTTGCTGTATATTCCAGGGGTGAGCACTGTAGGAATTTTAAGCCCTTCTGTTAGCCTCATACTAAAATCTAGGGATTTTGTGTTTTGGAAAAATTGATGCTGAGTGTGAGCTTGTGATTTTGGAGAAATATCAGCCTCCCTGTGGGAACACTTTGTATAAAATAGTTTCGTAAAGGTACAGTATGTCCAAAATTGCCACCTGTTTCAGGATAGACTGTCAAGAAATGGCGTCCACTGAGTTGTGCTTAGAATTCAGCTTTTCCCTCAGTTCTAGAGAGCAGAATGATAAAGTCAAGTTCACTCTGGGAACTTAACAGTGATTAGTGGCCCCTGTATGCTCTGCTCACATAGTTGCTCTGTTCGTATTGGGCAGTGAGACTTAGGTCACAAGAGAGGCCAGAGAAAAGGCTAAATGAAAGGTTTCTCTCTCACATATTTGGCTTTATTTTTAACTTTATGGAGATTTTCAACTTTATACACTGAGTTCTGACCAACCACACATTATTGCAAGACCCCACAATGTCATAACTGATCTGTGCCTCAAAGAGTTGCCTTTCCTCCACCTCTGGACTGACAGGAAAAAAAAAAATGGTGACTTACCTAGTCCTGAGCCCCTTAAAGGACAGTTCTCATTAATGCCTGGGTGCCCTCCCCTTCCCACAGGGCTGCTCTGGCCACAGCTGTGGAGGCTGTGAGGCCTCATGTCCTGCATTCCCAGAATACTTACTTTCTGAGTAATCCTTACCATTTCCACTGAATGGAAGAACTGAGCTGTTCCCAAGTGTTTTCAAGCCTCTGCCCCCACAGATACAGAAGTTAGGCACTTTTAAAACAGGAAGAGGAGAGGCACTGTTTCCCCCTTAAAGCATACACAAGCCTAACAAAGATCCAGGCCAGGCTCTTTGCCTGGGGTGGAAGCAGCAAAGTGCTTCCTGCTATGACTCATAGGGTCACAATGGGAACAATCCCAAGGACACGTCAGATTCTAGTTTAGTTGTCTCCCTTTACATATAAGGAAACTGAGGCTCACAGGGGAAGGCCTCTGTCTAAGGTCTCATAGAAGATTACTGATAAAGTTGAATAGACTGAGTCTGCTGGAGCACAGCTCAAAATTTTCCTTCCATCCCATGCTGCTTCCCTGTTGATAGGGCAGATGACTGGAAGCTCAGCAACAGGGACCATGGTCAGAAGGAGGAGGCAGGCAGGAGAGACCAAGAAAGAGGCTTGAAGACACTCAGTTAGGACTTCTGCTGCTCTGGCCCCTCACCGTTCTTAGGGCACCCCAGGACTCCTAAGAATCTGGGGGTATGTGAAGCACAGGGGCTTTGTACTAGGTGCTGGGTCACTGGGGCATCAGAAAAGGACATCAACCCTAGGACCTCTAGCAGTCTGCAGAGCCGGTACAGGGTAGACTCAGATACTCTGGCCTGGAAGTTCACCTGAAGGAGGCAGCAGAAGCTTAGTATGCTTGGACAAGGAGGTGAGGATGGGGGCTCCTGGGATAGGGGTCAGACTGAGTTTAAGCCCAATTCTGAGTGACTCAGCTACTTAAGCTCTCTGAAATTAATGGAAGGAAGTTAGTATAGGAATCAAAGTAGATGATAAGTGTAAAATGCCCAAGCATTTGATAAATATTAACTAAAACCATAATTAATGATAAAGGATCAAGTGGCAGATAGCAATAGGTTGCAGCCCATGTTCCACACCTCTCTGTGGAATGGCTTCTGTGGACCCGGTCTGAAGGACCTACGCTGCCTTCGGTTTCCTCCAAGCTCCTGCTTTACAGTTCATTTCATAGACATCGTTAGCCTCTGTCCCCACCACATCCCCTTTTACAGACATTAGCGAGGAGAGAGCCTATGGAGCCCCGCAGTTAGAGATTTCTGCAAGGTTCAATTTCTGGCTTTGTCTCTTCCAGATTCATGTGTTCGCAGCTGCCCAACCAGGTTCTGAAGAGCATCAGCATCATTGACAGCCCCGGCATCCTGTCTGGGGAGAAGCAGCGCATTAGCCGAGGTCAGTGCCCCAGCTGCCCCCACCCTCTTTAATGCTGTCTGAGACCCTTCAACTATTCTTCCCACCCGGCAGGACAGACAGAGCCCAGAGCCTTCCATAGTATCCTAGGCAGCCAAAGAAGCTCCAAGAAACAAGTGAGGAGTATTATAGCTTCTGCTGTTTCAGTTAGTACCAAGCTCAGGTAAATCCCCAGTACCCAAGAGGGGAATGCCGCTTGGAACTGTTCAGTTGGACACATGACATTCTTCCTGTTGGTATGGATTTCACCCCAGGATCCCTTGAAGCATCTTGCCAAGAGGAAGCTTTTACTAGGCAGACACTATCCGGTGTATGGGAACCCAGTAGAAACAGGTGTGGTTTCTGCCCTTGAACTAGAAATGAAGCAGACATCCTTCATGTTATCATAGAACTAGATGAGGATCAGGTAAAACGCTACAAACTGTAGCCCAATATCAAGGTATGAGGGAGCCTGGCCTTGTGTAGGAGTGTGGAAAGAGGCACCCCTGAGGCAGTGACATTTGAACCAAGACTGAAGAAAGAGTAAGAATTATTCAAAGGAAACTGATGTGGAAAGAGCCTGGATGTAAGATCAGAAAGTGCTTGAACAATGCCATGGTTCCATTGGCCTTGGCAGACAAGGCCATGGTAATTGACTGTTATTTCTAGACCTGGCCATTGTGGTGTCAATGGGTGTACTACTGCCTTCTGACCCTGCTTCCAGAGAAAAGGTCATGGAACAGATCCTAGGACAGCAACATAAAGAAGAAATGCCTGGCCAGAAGAGTTCAGGGTAGATCCCAAGGTTATGGCTGTGAGGTGGGTCAAGCAAATCCACCACCACACACCCTTGGAAAGATAGCATGTTTCTGAGATGCTCTGCTGCTGTTACTTCCCGCTAATAGTTCACAGTCCTGTGCACAGACAGCATGCCAGTGAAACCATGCATGCCTGACTTGAGTGGCAGCCAGTCTGGAGTCGGCCATGACTGTGGCCTATAGTGAACTTCTCACAGACCAGCAATCAAAAGTGTAGTTGCTCAGCCCATGCAAGCAGCTTGCTGGCATTGAAAGGGCTTCTGCGGACTCACAGAGAGCAGGGTCCCTGAGCTAAGACCTCACAAGGCTCATCCTGTGGTTCTTTGCTGATTCTGGCAGGGACATTTAACAGTGCTCTTAGCTACCTTGAGTCTTCACAAAATCTGATGATTAGAGAGAAAAGATAAAAACCAAACAACAAAAACCAGGCTTACACTGGTCTCTCCTAAAGATCTCTGTTTTGGTGTTTTCTGTGATAAAAGTAATGGCTATCACAAAGAGTTCAAGGAGTAAGGATGTGAAGAAACCTACATGTCACAACAGTTCTTTCTACATATCTAAACACATACTTTCTAGTGGAAATGCAATGGCCAAACACGTTTTCTACAACTGACATTTTGCCATAATGGTCTCTATGAGTTTAATAAAAGGAACATATGTATTTTATTTACTAATAATGTGCCTGTCACGGTGTTAACACTTTTTATTCTTAAAAGAGCATTGCAGGTTGGTTTGTTTGTGTGTGGTTTTTAGTGCGCTTGTAGCTCAGTACCCATAGATGATTTTGTTTCATTTGTGACAGGGTCTTAATGTATCTCAGGCCAGTGAGACCCTGGCTCAAAAACCAAGGTAGCTAGAATTAAGAAATGATAACCAAAGTTATCTTCTGACTGCCATGTGCATTGACATGCATGCATGCACGCACGCGCGCACGCACACACATACACACACACACACACACACACACACACCATTTTGAAACCACTAATCTGAAAGTCTGGTGAAGTGTTTTGTTTGGGGGAAAAAAAACAAATGCTATAGTTTTTCTGAGCTACTTCAATTTACTGGCTTAAATATTCTGAAGAAATATACGACCCTGTGTTGCAGTGGGGTTTCTTGGTCCCGGGCGTCCAGAGGCCCAGACCTACACAGACCTGCCGCGCCAGATCCCTTAGCCACCCAGCCGCCCGTCACTCAGGCCCCCAGAAATGACTCAGATGCTTATATTAACTTTATGCTGTTTGGCCTATGGCTCAGGCACATTGCTAGCTAGATCTTACATCTTAAATCAACCCATTTCTATTAATCTGTCTGCCATGTGGCCCTTGGCTCACCTGTGTTCCTTACATGTTGCTCCTTTGGGCTTCAGGCTTGGTCTGCCTCTGACTCCGCCCTTCCTTTCCTACCTATTCTGATTCCTCTGCCTACTTTTTCTACAGTGCCTGTCAAGGGCCAAAATAGCTCCTTTATTTAAAGATTGATATTCACAGCATACAGAAAGATATTTCCACATCAACCCTGATAAATCTTTTTACTACAAAATTTTAGAGCTTCTATGGTATGACTTCCTCCTTAGCCCTTTTTGGCCCCCATTGGCAGGCCTTTGGACTATGCTCATCTTCCATATTCTTAGCTTTTCTCTTTTGTGTAGTAATTACAAGTATCTTTCAAATCATAGCTCCTTCCTGGTGGTACTGAAGCTTGGCATGATGCTTCTAGTATGCTTTGAAGGTCAGTTTCTTTCAACACTTGATATGATCTGACTCACATCCTTGTCTGACTTACTGCACACTCACATCCTATGCACAGAAATAGCTCATATAGCCCAAGCCCACCAGCTGCTCCCTGCCATTCTGAGGGCCACAGCAACTGTGGAGAAGGACCTTGGACTCTGAACAACAGTCCTGTGGACTACAGCCAGGGATCCTAAGCCTGCTGGCACATGGTGTTGGGGACGTAACTAGTGGTTGGAGTTACTCGACTAACATATTCGATATATTAACTACAAAGAATATATAGTGCCTTAAATCTGCTTCAACTTCAAAAATTTGACACATTTTACATGTGTTCAAACCAATGTACTTTTGCCCAGCTTGGACCACAGTCCTTTGCTAGCAATTAAAGTCAGCACAGCCAATGGGGTACTTACCAGCTGTGACTCCATGGGCATTAAAAACCTTCCATGTCAACTTTGTTGGTAGGTGTCTGACTCCCTTGCAGATATTTTACCTGTAAGGGGAAGAGAGTACTGATGTATCACACTCAGTCCTAATTTTCCTTTTTGCAGTTGATGGGTTAGCCCTCAACAGTAAGGAAGAGTACTTGAAGCAGGTATTTGTAATAATGTAACAGCCATGGTGTACTAACTCTTGCTTTGTGTCACTATAAACACGGATAGTCATTTGGGACGTATTATTTAATTTCAACATAAATATAACCATGAACAGATAGAACCAAAGACCCCTGTATCCTCCCACCTCTGGGAGAGCAGCCTTGAAAGCCGTTATGAGAATTTTTCTCAGTTGCCAGACAGATGTATAGCCAAGTTTGAGACCTGAGGAGCAGCATAAAAATCACCGGCAGGGCCACATTTGGAGAATGGGGTCAGAGGAGTGGCTGTTCCCAATATTTGCTGACAGCATAAGATGTGTGGAAGCCAGCCCACTTTCCTACCTATGGGTAGTTGTGGTGATATATTTTATATTTAATATAATGAGCCTGAAATATCAGAGAACAAAATCACCCACAGCCAAGCCATGGGGGTCACAAAGTAGTAACTCATGTCTAAAAAAGCCAGGCAGTGGTATCACACGCCGTTAGTCCCAGGACTTGGGAGATAGTCGAGGCCAGCCTGGTCTACAAAGCAAGTTCTAAGACAGCCAGGACTGTTACACAGAAACACTGTCTCAACAAACAAACTAAAAAAAGGCTGGAAGAGATGGCTCTGTCCTCTGATGTTCCAGACTTATTTTATTAAGTATAAAATATATCACCACAGGTTGTCTGCAGAGAGCCTGCTGGGAAGGAGTGGTGGCTATGAGAGGAGGGGTGTGTATGTTTGTATACTGACTGCTGAGCACCCCAGGAAGAAGTACTGACTCCTGCAGACCTGGTGTCTCCCTTTAGCTTGGGACCCACCAGACAATAAGAAGGCAGTTGAGCATTATGCTACTCTGCTGTGGTCACATTAGACAAGGTGGACCTGAACTGGAGAGCTGGCTCCATGTCACACTGTCAGTCCTCATGTACATTATCCAGAGTAGTGAAAACCGGGGTCCAGAGATTTAGGGACCAGGCAGCCTGGTGCCCAGTCTGTATATTCAGGAAGGAGTCAGATACTGGAGTGGAAAAAGCAGAAATAGGAACTCTTGAGTCTGGGGTTCAGAACCTTGCCTGCAGCCCCATCCAGGTTAATTCTCTCATTGCATTATAAGCCCTGTCTTTATTCTGGACTAGGTAGTAGGTCAAGTGAAGTGAGTGAGTGCCTTGCAACCATTCTTCATCTCTAGCCAGTCACAGTGAGGGAAGGACTGTGTGGTTTCTGACTGATACCTTATATTTTACAGTTGTCGGGTTTAATACAAAGCATGTCCAACCCCATTCTTAAGTTAGAAGCAGCCCTTACCGGCTAGATGCTTCTACAGAGTCTGACTCTAAAATGAGCCTAGAAGTCAGGACATTATACTCCTTGCTTCCTGCCTCCTGTTGGAGTTCTCCATGCTCCAGAGTCAAGAAACTTGTTTAGATGTGTCTTAGTTTAATCATAGTTGGCAGAAAACCTTTAGGAAGAAACAATTAGATTTATTTACTGAATTAGAAACAATTAGGTTTATTTACTGAATTAGCTTTTCTTGGCTGGTATGGAGGATTGAATGTGTTTTCCTTTATCAGGAATAAAAATATTCAGATATATTTATAATAATTTTATTGAGATAAAGTAACAACTGCCTATAAGTCCTACAGATGTTCTTGCCAATAAAAGAATGTGTGGGTTCTTCAGAATTTTTTCCAGATTATTTTTCTGAAATGGGTAGGTAAATTCCGATCTGGTTTGTTACTCTTTGGCACCTCCTTTGCCCCAATGACAGCCTTCAGGTTGTTGACACAATGTGATGAGAAGGAAGAGCACGTTTATCCACATGCACATCCTTGTTTTTATTCTCGGTCTGTTATTCTGGCTCCCAGACTGTTTGCTTCCTAGACTACTGTTTATTCCACGCAGAACCTAAACAGCACCTAGGATTTATTTCTGCACTTGGCATAAAAACAGTGTGTTCTTAGCTACGTGGGACAAACTTCTTCAGGTCCAGCTCTAACCATAACATCTGTGTCCGAGCAAAACATGAAAGAAAATTGTACCATGGCAGACAGTGCCCTTGTCCATGTCTGTAGCACAGTGACATGTAAGTGCTATTTTAGCTGCATACAAACCTTCCTGTGGATTCCAGAGGCTGAGGTTTGTCTCTAAAAGCTGTTTCCTTCTCAAAATGCAAACACAGCAGGCACGTCTGTCCCAGCACTTGCTGGACTGAGGCAGGAGGATTTACCAGGTCCAAAGGTGACCTAGGATACATATATTAAGTTCAAAGCCAGCCTGGGCTACAGAGTGAGACCCTGTCCCAACAGAGCAAAACAACAGAACAAAAACTACGGGAAGTCTAGAGGGAGACACAACCTCTTGGCTTGACTCTCCAATCAAATCTACTTTCTCTCCCAGGGCTCACACTCACCAAATGAAAACTGAATTCTTTCTCTGCTATAGAAGCTTTGTATCTGTTATTTCCCAGTCTGTTTATTAAAACCAGTGACTATAGAACTGACAAGATGGGGAACAGATTAAAGGACAGAAAATGCCTGCTAATAAAAGCAATACAATAGGAGACAAGGAGGATTTAACTGTCCTACAGTGATAGCAGCAAACTTAAGAATCATTCATTGGCATCTGCACATTCACAGACAAATACCTTTGAGGATGGCAAACCATATTGGCAAACCTTGTGAACAGGCAGTCTCAAGAAACTGCCAATAAACCTGGGGGCCTCAAACTTAACATCACAAAAGACTTGCCAGAGCTGGGAAACAGCATGGAAGTCCAAGCTGTGATTAATAAGAACACAGAAAGAAAGAAAAAATAGAAAAGACAAACAGGCTGTAATCAGGGAAGCACAAACATCTACTTGACAAGTTTTTTGAACTTTAAAGACAAAAGACCGGATTTTGATGACTGCCCAGGAAAAGAGAGAGAACATTTAGAGATATCCAGATAAGAGTAACTTCCCCTCTTGGGTTTTGGGAGGGAGAAGGATTTAAAGGAAAACACACACACAAGTCTGCTCTAGAAGACTAAAAGGGCTGTAACAATGTGTTAGGCATCTTCTACAGCAGCAAAGACCATGTAAGAAGCTGTGGGAGAGCTGTCAAGGCCGGCAGTCCCCACGATAGGACAGGTATGGGTGGCATAGTGCAAAGCTGTGGGTATAAGCCCCAAGTTAAAAATGTGATGTATATATCACACACTTATATGCCTCAATATAAGGTTTCATTCAGCAGATACTTAACAAACAAGATGGACATAACCATGCCCAATTTTATTCATTGATCAGAATAAATATTGAGTGCTAAGAAGGTGGTATGAGACATGCTCAATGAGGATCCAGTCAGGTGGGCTGGCTGCTCTTAGGACTGTGCATGCGTCTATGAAGATAATCCTTTAGACGAGACCTAAGTACTAAGGAGCTGGCCTTGCAGAGTTGGGGCAGGTCAAGGCTACACATTTTGGCTGCCTACATTATTCAAATCTATCCCATATAATGTTTAGAGGATAGTCTAAAGCTCTTGCACAGGACCAGCACTGGGTTTCACAGCTCACAACTTCCTGAAATGCCAGCTCCAAGAAATCTGACATCCTCTTGTGGCCTCTGCAGGCACCTGCATATATGTGTGCATATACATAAATAAAATAAAAGAAATTTGAAAATGTAAAATATTATATATTCATTCATTGATTTAAAATACTGCATATTTATTTTGTTCTGAGATTGTTTCTGTAATGATCAGTATAAACCTATAACCAAAATTTTTTTTTGATCCAGTCAAAGAATTAAAGTTCCTAGAGTTAGCACCATGTGTGTCTTGGTTTGCTTTCAATTGATGTGATAAAGATCATGCTCAAAAGCAGCTTAGAGAGGAAAGGGTATATTTTGGCTACGTGTCCTAATTACAGTTTAGCATTGCGGGAAGTCAATGTAGGAACTCAAGACAGGAGTTGATTCAGAGGCCCGGGAGTAGTACTACTTACTGGACCAGTTGGCACCATCCACAGTGAATCAGACCCTGCCACGTTAATCAAGAAAATGCCCACAGGCTTGCATACAGGCCAGTCTGATGGGGTATGTTATCAATGGAGGGCTTCTCTTTTCAGATGACCCTAGCTTGTACCAAGCTGACAAGAAAACTAGCCAGCACAATGTAATAAAGAAGGAAGAACGCAGAGGGAATGAAAAGTCCTGATTTCAAATTCAGCTCAGCTATTTACCGGTCGTGTGGCCTTGGGAACGTTGTTGCTTGCTTTATAAAATGGAATAATACCAGTTAGTTAGGGTTATTGTAGATAAGTTAATACACTGAAAGTAGGTAGTAGAAGCCCAGCATAGTGGCACATACCTGTTGGACTAGTTCTTAGGAGATAGAGGCAGAAAGATCAGGAGTTCAAGGCCAATCTCAGCTACATCTTGACTTTGAGGCCTACCTCAAAAGTGGGAGACTCTACCTCAAAAATCTAAGAAGGTGGGGGTTAGAAAGTTGTTTCAGAGATTGAGTGCATTTACTGCTTTTGCACAAGACCTGGGTTTGGTTCCCAACATCCACATGTTGATTTATAACCATCTATAGCTTCTGTTCAAAAGGATCTGATGCCCTCTTTAGCACTGCATATACATAGTACAAAACACACACACACACACACACACACACACACACACACACACACTAAAAAATAACTTTAAAAAATTTATATCATGAAGGAGAGGAAGGGAAGACTATAGCAAGATGTTGTCTCAAACGTGGCTAGAAGGACCCTGTACAGGGTTCATAAACTTTATAGATTCAGGTGCACATAGGACTGGGCCACCCTGGATCTCAGGAGCTGTAATCAAGAGGTGCACCCAGCAGGAAGCAAAAGTTAAGTATTGAAAAAGCTTCTAAGAGAAGGGTTCCTCTTCTCTTTAGGGACATTGTATTTTCTTTCTTGCCTTAAAAAAGTAATTTGGGGCTGGAGAGATGGCTCAGCAATTAAAAGCACTGGCTTCTCTTCCAGAGGACCCAGGTTCAATTAGCACCACCCATATGGCAGCGCACAACTGTCTATAACTCCAGTTCCCAGGCATCTGAAACTCTAAAGCCAATGTACATAAAATTAAATAAATTATTTTTAAGAGGTAATTGGCTTTCTTATATTTAGAACTGACCCAGTCATTACCATAGTCAAGTTTAGAACATTTATCACTGGAGAAAAACCCATATTCTTAGTAGTCATTCTGGTTCTCCTCCCAGCCCTGGCTAGGTGGTCACTGCTCTACTCTCTGCCTCTTTGGATTTGCCTGCCCTCTATAGTTCATATTAGTAGGACACTGGGAAGTAAGTTCAAAACCAATTATATTTGCAATTATATATGCCTTGTAGTATATACCAATACTTGCTTTCCTTTATAATGACATAATATTCTGTCATATGGTTATGCCGTATTTTATTCACTCCTCAGCTGATATATGTTTGAATTTTGTAATGTTTTGACCATTATGAGTATTCTGTTAGTATTCATGTGTCAATTTTTTGAGAACACATGTTTCTTGTAAAATTGCTAGATTGGACTATAACTGTTTAACTTTTAAAAATTTTTTAGATTTATTTACTTTATTTCATGTGTATGAGTGTTTACCTCCATGTATGCATGTGTACTCTATGTATGCCTGGTATCTGCAGAGGTCAGGAGAAGACAAGCTCTCTCATAACTAGAGTAATAAATGGCTATGGGCCACAATGTGGATGCTAGGAACAAAATCCCAGTCCTCTGCAGGAGCAGCAAGTGTTCTTAACCTCCGAACCTTTTTCCTGTCCACCCCACATCCCTTTAGGACGGGGCCTATAACTTGCTATGTAGATGGGGTAGCCTCCAATTCAGAGAGATCTACCTGACCCTTCTCCCTCAAGTTTAGAGTTTACCACAAGCAGGCCTAGCTAATATTTAAACTTTGAAGAGCTATGAACTGTCTCCAAAACAGCTGCATCATTTCATATCTCTACCCTCAGAACAATGAGGAATCTCTACATCCTCATCAGCATTTACTGGTCTCTATCCTCTAGCTGTGGCCGTGGTAGTTAGGGGCTTGTTACCACTAAGCTGTGCTCCTAGCCCTGTGTGTCTGGATTCTAGCTCTTCTGGTGGTTACGAAGCACAATCTCAGTTTGGGTTTTATTGCGTTTCCCTGCCAGTTGATGATGCTGAGCATCTTCCTGGCCACTTGCATATCTTCAGAGAAATGGTCATGCAGATTCTTTGTCTATTTTTAATTGGGGCTGCTTTTATTGTTAAGTTGCTCTTTGAATGTGCTGTGTCCTAGTCAGATACATAATTTACAAACATCTTCCTCCGCTGTGTTTTCACTTTCCTCTCACTGATGTCTTCTAAGATACAGACCATTCTCATTTCAGTTCAGTTCATCTTGTCGTGCTTTGGTATCTTAATCTGAGAAGGTCAACTCAAGGTCAGTAATTTTAGCATTTAGGAGATAGAGGCAGGAAAATCAGGAGTTTAGTCATCCTTGGCTATAGCCTGGAATACATATGTTTTTCTCATATAGTTTCTAATAATAGTTCCATAGTTTTAAATGTAACACGAAGCCATCACTACTTTAAGCTAATTGTTATGTGGTGTGAGTGAGGATACAGCTTCTCTCTTGTGTGTGGAAATCCAGCTGTCCCTGCACCATTTGTTGAAAAGATAAGTATTTTCTCCATCAAAGTGTCTTGGCACCCTTGTTCTAAAACTTCCTTAGTTCACCAAGCATAGTGATGCATGCCTATAATCCCAGCACCTAGGATAGTGATGCATGCCTATAATCCCAGCACCTAGGAGGCAGAAGGATGGAAAGTTCAGGCCAGTCTGGGCTGCATAGAAAGTTCCAGGCTAGTGTGTAATACATAATAAATTGTTGTCCATCATCATTATCATCTAGGTGTGAGTTCATTTTGAGATTCTAGTTCTAGGCAATTGATGTATTAGTCTGTCAGGAGTCTTTTTTTCTCAGCATTAGGCTAAATAGACAAGCTCCCAGGCCAGTTTTTACAGACAGACCAGGGTGAAGATAAAGGAGTAGTAGATATGAAGCTCTTACCACAGCTTCTGTCTGGAGTGTAGCCAGGAAGATAACCGAGGTTGCCCCTACTGTTATCTCTTCTAGACTACAGAAAGAGGGTGGAAACAAAAACGTGGGAAATGGGGCTTGGGGAGGTGGGTGAGTGGGGAGTGTGTGCGTGCGCGCTGGAACATGGGCAAATAGCCAGCGGGCACACATGTCAGGAGATTTGGTTTTGTTTTGAAGGTTACTTGGAATATGGAGGATTAGGAAGTAGGTGGTAGCACTGTAGAAAATTCTGTAGAATGTATGTCTGCGGGCTCAGATAATGATGCCATTTTTACATTTAAAACTGAGTTTAGTGGCCTCTAAACTTATTTGGGTTTAGCATCAACAGAAAAGTGTTTGTCCCCATAGCTGGGACTGACCCCTGATGATTTGTTGTCAGATCCTGTTTCTGGCTGGTCAGGTGGGGCTGTGAGATGCTAGACATTGCTTGCCACTCAGGCCTCCAACAGGAAATCCTGATTTCTTTTTGTTTTGGAGAAGTTTGCTGACAAACACATTCGTGTCTCCTTTTCCACTGATGCCACGGGAAATTCCACATCACCAATGTTGCTGCTTCTGATCAATGTGAACACATCACCACTGTGAGTCAGAATGTATTTGCCAGGCCTTGGCGGATTAACATTCTTAATGCATAATCAATCATGAGGAATGACTGCTTTTTTCTAACCTTAAAGCCTTGACTTTCACTCGAAAAAAAAAATATTTTGATGATAAGCAAACTTTTTCTTAGCTTATATTAGAGAACAACTGATAATTATAAAACATTTCCATAGACATTGGGAAAGAAATTATTAGGGAAAAGTCTTCTTGCCCTAGTAAATATGAACTAATACTCATTTGCTCCTTGCAGAAGCCCTGTGGGATAGGAGCAGTTGTCCCATTTGACAGAAGACTCAAGTGAGGCACAGAGAAGCCAAGCAATTTAAACAGAACTATGCAACAAGCTCTCTCAACACCAGCCTCTGAGCTATGCCTCTAATACTTATAAAGTTTCCTCACCTTCAATCTGGTTGACCTGACCCTCTCTCTCACTTTTTGACTAGTAGAATTGAGTAGAAGGGATACTTTATGAAATCCCAAGTCTAAGTCATAGGAAGCCCTGCAGGTTTCACCTAGATCTTTTGGAATGTTTCCTTGGAGAGAAGCCAGCTGCTGTGCCCTGAGGCTTCTATAGTTGAGGAGGTCCTTACCCATCCCCTGAAGAGGTTCAGCTAGCTAGTCACTCAGCTGGCCTGATTCAAGTGTGATTGATAGCACCATGTATCACTAGACCAAATCAGTTAACCAATCCTAACTGCCATTAGACCTCTTGAGAAACCCCAACTGAGAACCGCCAGTTAACCAGAGAACATGAGTTGCTATTTAAGCCATGAAGTCTTACGGTGGCTTAAAGTAGTAAAGAGAAGCTGAATGGGCTCTTGTCCACTGGCCCTAGAGCACATGTTGTGAACACAAACTGGGATGGTCAGTCCACCAGTTCCACCCTTGAGAAGGCAACCTTGGGAAGCAATGTATTTGCTATTTTCGTCTTCATGCTGGCTAGTTTTTATGCCTGACACAAGCGAAGGTCATCTGGAAAGAAGGAATTTCATTTGAGGAAACACCTCTGTAAGATTTGCCTATAGATGAGAGAGCCCAGTTCACTGTGGATGATGCTGCCCTTTGGCAGGTGGTCCTGCCAAAGGTTTGTATAAGAAAACAGGCAAAACAGGTCAGTAGGCAGTCCCCTGCATGGCCTCTGCATTACCTCCTGCCTCTAGGTCCTGCCCTGACTTCCTTTAGTGTGGACACTGTTGTGGAACTGTAAGCTGAAATAAACCCTCTCCTCCCCAACTTGCTTTTGACCATGGGTTTTATCACAGCAATAGAAGCCCTAACTAAAACACTCTCCAGATAATAAATCTATTTTTTTAGAGATTTTGATGGCAGTCCTGGGGAAGACTACATACCACGATGCAATTCTCATATCAAGGACAGGGAGGGAAGGAGGTTTTCCTAAATTGGTTGTCATATTCCACACTCCTCCAGATGTTTCTGGTCAAGTTCTTCAGCACCTTATATGCATGCCTATTGCTTTAGATTTCAGCAACAAAACAATTTCTTGGCTGATTCTGTAGAACAGGCACTGTGGAGGTGGAGTGTGAGCCAAGATACAGAATAAATGCAAATTTAATCAGAGGCTTAAAAAGAAAGTCTTGGTATCCCACAGCTAGTGGACATCATCTCTGAGGAGACATATAGGCTGGACTTGCAGAATGGCAGGTAAGGGTAGAGATTCGTAACACTCATGGGTAGTGTTTGCCAAGTATGCTCTTGATTTGATCCCTGGAACCACCAGAAAAGAATGGGGAGTTTTCCTATCAGAGTTGAGAGAGAGTCTACAAAAGATGCTGCATTGGTAAAAGCTAGTGAGGAGGGTAATAAGATCTGCTGAGTTCAGAGTGAGTAACCAGGAATAGTGGATAAGGAGGTTCAGGAGGGCCTACAGGTATGTGCTGGAGGCCTAGAAAAGAAGCACATAGATTTTGCTCAGGCAATAACAGGAAGCCATTGAAGGGTTATCTTTTTAACCTTCTCTTGATTACCCAGAATTATCATTATGAACATCCGGACATTCTTGCCTGCAAACTACTGGTCAATTTCTGTTGTTGCTTGTGTTTCTCTTTGCTTGATACCAAGGTACTTCTGGGTTTTTGTTTTTTTTTTAATCTAGCCCTGTTTTCTCTGTTCCCCGATGAATTTTGTTGTAAATGATGAGTGCTGGGCAGAGGTACAGTTGCCACTGCCTCCTGGCACCTAAGTCAAGGAGCCTAGGTGGGGACCAGAGGCAGCTGCTCAGGGATTCTGATATGAGAGACCCTAATATACCCTTCCACCTCAGACAACAGAGGGTGCGGCAGCTCCCCCAGGAGCCTTTCCTTCCTCCAGAAAAAGGCTGCCTGAGCAAGCGCTAGGCTGGGTTCTGAGGCTAACCAGTGTCTCCCAGGGGAGAGACTTCAGTGAGAGCAGAGGTCACCAGGTCTGAAGCTGCTGCTCTCTGCCTGTCCCTTCACTCCGTGTAGAGTACCCTCTAAGCATTTCAGATCTCTTTGGAAGGAAGGGCTTTTACAAATCTCTAATGAGCATAGAGAAGAAAAAATTTTTACGTTTCTCATTTTTACTTTCAAATATTTAGTAGCCTCCCCTAGTATAATGGGGCCTTTCTTTCCAGGTTGGCTCAGTCCCTACTGTTATATGTGAGGAGAAAAAAAACCCCAACAACAGAGTCTCTGCCTCCTTCTTGGTGGGGGAGTCTATAGTGGGTAAGATGATTACAAATGCAGGCTTCTGGGTAGTAGAGAAACAGCATGCTGAGAAATACTTCCTGTTATCTTTCTATTTCCTAGACCCTCTCACAAACTGGGTGACCTAAGCAAGGTCTGCCACTTCAAGCCTCTGTGCACCCTCCCACAGAAAATACTTTACCAGATAGTCCATTTAAATACATAGATTCAGCTCTTCTCAGTAGCCGTGAAGCACAGAGAAAGATTGATTTCAGGTTCACAGCACATGTGCAGGCTGTGGAACTCTCATCCAGACAAGCCTGTAGATGTGGAAGAGCTGAAGGTCAAGGCTATCCAGGCACCTGTGGTGCAGGTCCTGAGATACAGGCAAGCTCACAGAGGATCTAAAGGAGGCTGGCATGAGCTCAGATCCCAGCACAAGGTCCTGAAGATAAAGGAGGTAACATGTATAAGGCATTTAGCTTAAAGCTGTAATAATGGACTTGGTGGTCTCTGTTTATTGTATAGAGCTATGGTTAGATCCAGGATAGGTGGCCCAGGGTTACCTAGGGACAAACCAAAACTCTTTTTCATTTGTGCATCAGGGAAGAAAAGGTAAATTGGATATTTATACTTGACAGTAGAGCTAGGGAAGCCAGGGAGTACAAGCAAGGCTAGAGTTGGACAGGCCTGCCACAGAGAGCAGTTAGGAAAGAAGAATTACTTGGCGACAGCCCAGTTCTGTCATAATTCTATGTTTTTCCTCCCATGGTCCTCTTTTCCGGTACCTGGTGACATTTCTCACATGTGCCATGGCAGCTTCCTGGAAAAGCTCCCATTTCACATTTTTCACTGGGATTCTTCTTATCTTTCAAAACCATCTCTTGGTTTCTGTTATTTCTTTCATTTCTGTTTTGAGACAGGGTCTCACCATCTAACCAGGCTGGCCTTAACCTCCTAGAAATCTGCCTGCCTCTGGTACCACAACACCAGACTTTATTTGACTATTTTGTACTGTTGGTACCTATAGCTGTAACATATGAACCTCACTTGGTAAAATAATGACAATAATGAGCCCCCCCCCTTTTTTTTTGTAAGAGCTCATTGTGGAATCACATGGTCCCTGCTGATCTGATCTTTTTCATCGTGGCCTAAACCCAGAATATCTTGAGTAATGGTTTGTCGAGCCATAACTTAGTTTCTGGAGCTGATTGTCTCATCTGGCTGTTCTTCCATGCACACAGAACAGGCAAGCAGTGCTGGGTGTTTCACAGCAAGGGCAGGGTAGGTTGGGGTCAGAAATTGCCTTCAAGGCCATTCTTGATTCTATCATCTTGGTTTGCCATTTCTCTTTAGAAAACCGTGGCTTGAAGAATCATTGTCTTTTTGCCCCTCTGAACCTGGGAGTAATGAAATTTATTGTCAAGGTCAGAGCCTTATTTGTCAGTGTTTGGCCTTACCACTTGGGTGGAGGCTGATGATATTGGCATTTTGCCTCAAGAAAACTCTTGTGTTTGCCAAGCTACTCTTCTGATTTATAAGTGTATTGTGTAAAAGTTTCTTGTCTAATGTACACAAAGTCCACTCAAAAAATGAGAAATGACTATTTTTCATCTGTGACACTGATTCTTTGATGCTGTTAATGTTGATACAATATTGAAAGGCTGAGGCAATCACTTTTTAAGCATCCTTTGGCCTTTTCTCTAGTAATTTCTTTTGGTATAGAGTTGTTTAGAATCAAGTCACAAGAAAATTAAACTTTCAGGACAGTTTACCCCAGTGGAAATATTCAAGAACCTTCAAATTAACCTTCACAAGCTCCATATGGAAGGAATAAAATAAATGAGACTCGTTACTTGCTAATGTTATTAGTTAATTATTCAGTACTTTTATAGCTTCCTCAGCCTAAACTGGGTTTCCCAAGCATCCGACTTTTCATAGTCTCCTGTTCAGCTAGAAACAGCCAGAAACTTAAGATTCAAAATACTCCTTAGTGATCACCAGACTTACCGCATAGATGTGGGAACTGAGGCCTGACAACATAGGATAGTCAGCTGGTCCAAATGACAAGGCTTGTATATGGAATATTGCTAGATTCTTAGCAACTTCCCTCTCTAGAAAAGAGCCCCAAGTGTCACGAAGCATTCTGTCTTTTTCCAATGCCCAGCTCTCTTTAAGTGATCCTGCTTCTTGACCTAATTTTCAATCTGAGATGGAAAGTAAGATAGGAAATTATTTTTCTTCTCATTTGGCCACACTACAAGGAGCAGAAGAATTCACTAGGCTAGGATTCACCTTGAACCTTCCTCTGCCCTGTGTTGATAGAACGACCCTGCAGGGTGAGGCTTTTCCCGATGGTCTGGACACACTTTCACAAATCTGTTCTGCCATTATCCTTACCACCTTCCTGTGGGCTGTTACAAGCATATCTGGGAGCCAGTGGCACCAAATTCTAGACTCTTATGTCCCAGGATAAAGGACTGGTTAGAAATAAGAATAGGGACAGTTTATTATGAAATGGGAAGTACTCTAAAGGGAGTAATGTCCTGAAGTTTAACCTCCATGACCCTTTATAGGACATTTAAATAGTATCTGCTTCCCCTACATTTGGGGAAGGGGGCTTTTTTCCACACACGCTTCGTTACATAAGGCCCAGCTAAGGAAGTGGTCCCTGATCTTTCTCTGCTGACTGGCTTCTTTTGTGTGTTGATATTTTCAACATTATTGATTCTGGGTTTGCATTCTGAAGGGACACCGTGCATGGCTAGCTGCTGGGAGTGAGTTCTCTGCTTCCACCATGTGGTTCTGGGTATATCACCAGCCTTGATAGGGTTGTCTGGTCTAGTCTCCTGTCACAGATGAAGGCACAGGCTGTAAAGTTGGCTTGTTTATTTTACAAGGAACCAGGCAAAGACAATCTGATTTACCCGGTCTTGGACTGAATCCCAGAGGGAGAAGGATGGGAAGGGAAAGAGAGTAAACACAGCATGAAGCTCAGGCCCTGGGCTTATCTGCACCTTGTTTTTACCTAAATTTTGGTCAAACCTTCTTGAGGCACTGAGACAAGGACTTCTCCAGAGCTCAGCAACCTTAGTCTAGGTAGTTGTGTTTCCCAGGAAGGCCTTCCCACTGAGGCCTTTGAGGGAAAACTCACATTGAGCCTCCACAAAAAATAAATAAATAAATAAATAAATAAATAAATAAATAAATAAATAAATAAATAAATAAATAAATAAATAAATAAATAAATAAATAAAATCACTTTTCCTGTGCAGACAGGGTACCAAGCCTGTGTTCTCCCGAGTCCTGCTACTCCCAGCTTGTCCCTGCTCTGAAACACACAGCTAATGGGCTCTTCTACATAGTTGAGATGTTATTTCACTGCCAGGATGGCAAAAGGTACTAGTGCAGCCTATATCTAGAAAGTGCTGGAAATGGAATCCCCTCCCCAAAACATGCTATAGAACGGAAAATAATGTTCAGTGATGTTCCACCCTCCCAGCACCCCTATGGTGCCACACAGCGGATAAAGGCACAGACTCACAGACTCGGGGTCAGAATGCCTGGGTTTGGCTCCTGCTTTGGGAAAGTGCTATGTGCATTGGAGAAGTTAGATGACCTCTCTAGTCAGTTCCTGTCTGTAGTCAAGGGAAATGATAACACCCTGCAGGAGAGTTACAAGCACTGCTAAGATGGGACAAGAACCAGTAAATATGTGCAGCTATTGCATATTTTTAGCTATCACTTTGCTCTCAACAATGAAATGTCCAGAAAAATACTTTGTTAGCTGTAAAGCAAAATCAGCCTGTAAACAATGAAGACTCCCCACACAGGTCTAACTGAAGTGGTCTTCATTGTTAACTTCAAGTGCCTCTTTTTTAAAAAATATGGTCAGAATGCTTGAGTGGACCCAGATAGCTGGTGTTTATTTTTAGATGATTTACACTTCCTACAGTTAGGAACAGCCCTTTTCTAGAACTATTTAAGCAACTATATCATCCAAGTTGATGAGAAAATGATACTTGTTCAAGTCAACCCATTTGGCTAAGACAAATTTATTTTATTTTGGTAAAAATATTTAGCAGGCAATCTAGTCTCCTTATAATTTTCTTCCCTTTTTCTACCCACCTCTAACAAAAATGTACTTATTTGAATGTGTTTGAGTGGTGGGGTTTTCACATGGACCACAGCATATATGTGGAAGTCAGAGGATAAAATACTTTAGTTCTCTCTTTCTACCAAATGGACTCCAGAGAACAAATTCAAATTGTCAGACCTGGTGACAAGTGGTCGCATACTGAACTATCTTCCAAATTTTTACATCCAATATGGAATTAATTCTGGGCATGGTGGTGTTGAGCCAATCTCTAGGGCTCATTCATCTGGCATAGCGGAACCATTCTGCCTGCTGGCCCTTCTTCCTCAAGCCCCAGCAGCTAACATTCCCCTCTTTGAGTCTGAGTTTGACTGTTCTAATATTTTATGGGTAGAGTCACACAGCATCTGTCTACAGTCTGGTTTACTTCATTTAGCTTGTCTCTATGTCCTATTTAGCAGGTCCACCCATGTTGTCACATTGCCATGTGCTGCAGACGTTCCTTTATCTTTAAAGCTGAATGATAGTTTGCATTAGGAATATACCACTTTCTCTTCATACATTCATCCATGCGTGGACACTTTGTTTCACAACTTGATTAGAAAATAATGCTACCCTTAACTTGGACTGAGTGTAAGCTGTCTGTTTCAATTTCAGCTCTTTTCTGTAAATACCCAGAAATTGGATTACAGCATCACATGATAGTTACATTTTTACCTTTTTTGAAAAGTAAGACAAATTTATTAAACACTTACTATGTTCAATAGTAGATCCTGGGTATATAATAATGGACAGAATGAAGAGGGGAGCCCCTTCCCATTGTGGGTGATAAGAACCAAGCTCAGGTCCTTTGGAAGAGCAGCATGTGCTGCTATTAGCCACTGAGCCATCTCTCCAGCCCTGAAACTACATCTAATCACCAAATAAACAGTGATATGAAAGGAAAATTATTGGTGCTATAAGAACATGTCAGAGGTTCTTAGATGGTATAAAGCAACTGCAGTGGGATTTGGGGTAACAAACAAAATTAAGACATCCTCTGCTCTCTGACTTCCTATGGTGTCTAGTCTAGTGGGTACCTGGGCCAGGAGACACTCCAAAGCCTGAAGTAGATAGAGAATGGGCCTATAGGGAGGTCACAGGAGGAACTCCATGGGTGGTCATGTGGAGAACAGAGACAGGCAGAAGGAAGGTACAGGCAGTGGTATAGAGGAAGGAAAGACGGGTGCCTCTGACACATAACAAGGGCCCTATGTGTTTTGTAGGGGAGAGAGGATGGGGTTCAGTAGGAGACTACTAGGAAAGACCCAGAGCGGAGGCACAGGCTGGCCATGGAGACTTCACTCTGTAAGCACTGACTCTCAGAGTACTAGAGGTTATTTGAGGGCTAGATTGGAGAGGAAGGGGCCCAAGGACAAGAAAAGCCATTTGGCTGAGTAGAAGGAAGCAAGGCCAGCATTCTCAGTGCTTGTTTCTAGTGGACACTCACCAGCTGGGCACTGGTGGGACAAGGTGTACCAGGAGAACCTGGGGTCACACTAACAAACCAACACAGAAGTTTTGGGGTAGAGTATCAGGGCCCCAACTAGAACCAGAGCTGTTAATTCTGAGAAGTAGGATCAGCCTTTGCAAGGAGGAAAAGCTGGAACAGAGACTCAAGGCCACCCCAAGGCCACATGAGAACCCAGGCAGGGAGAATCTAGCCTTGGTTATGACCGTCTTTCATTGTTTTACATCCTTTTATTCACACACATCTTATTTTAAACTTGTGGAATTAGAAACTTGGCTCTGGGGAGAAATTTAAGCCCCCCCCTTATTAAAAATAGACTGCCAAATTTGCTTCCTCGTCCCCTCACTTGTATTTACCTGAGCCAGGGAGCAATTGCAAACCTTAGCTGCCATTTCCTGGCAATTTTTTCTTTGGCCCAAATGAAGACCACAGTTTCCACAGGCCCTGTGACGGGAAGCTCCTGATTGGATGGACGGGCCCCTTCCTTCCTGACCCTCCCTTTGTTCCTGGAACATGGAGCCAGGAATGCCAAGCTGGGATCTTCCAAAGGGCACATACCCTTTTCCCAACTCCCAAAGCTTTAAAATTGGGGCTGATTATATCTCTTTTTTTGTTTCATATCAATAAAATTTCCACTGGAGGGTCTTAAGAGTTGAAATGTTTATAATTAAATGAGTAGGGCTGAAGAGATAGCTCAGCTGTGAAGAACACCTACACTCCATTCCTAGCACCCACATGGTGGCTCACAACTGTCCATAACTCCAGTTCCAGAGGATCTGATGCTGCTTTCTAGTCTGCATGGACACCAGAAATGCACATGGTACACATATGTACATGCAGGCAGAGTGCTCATACACATAAAAATAAGTCTAAAAATGGTTAAATGAATGTTTTAAAAGCATCAAAGAATCTTTAAAGAGCACCAAAGGGAGATGTTGCTATGAAGTTTCTGCAACCTCTATAAACTCATGCATATGTGCATCCTTATAGAACATTTAATAAAATGCATCTCTTGTAGCTGTGCAGTTTGGAGAGTTGTACCAAATCTCTGTACACTTGTAGCCACTTCTTTATCAAGGGATAGAATTCCATCACCCTTAGGAGGGCCCTCATTGTTCCAGTCATTTATGGATCTGTCCTAGACCCACCCCTGCTATAGGCGATACTAGTGTGTCACCTAATATGACACTCCAGTTCCTTTGTCAGGTGGACCATGTCACGTGCCTCCCTCTTTATAAGCCCTTTAAGAGATAGCTGGATTGTTTCCGTGTAGAGCTGGACGAAGCTAAAAACCTGAGTTTATAAAGTCTCTCAGGAACATCATCTTCCCCTATATCTGGACTATGTTTTACCCTAGCTGGGCATCTTTTGATAAATGTTTACTGTGACTTTGCTGTGCCTCAAGCATTGGATACAAAATTTGGGTTTCTTACTATGACTAACAGATACCATTTTGGACCATTTTCTAAATTCTGAGATGATTCTAAGTCCTTGTATGTTAAGACTGTAGCCCCAAGAGGTATGTGGGTACTTCTGTGGGCTCAGTTGACAAACAAAGTATCAGATTACGCCACTTGCACCAAGTCAACAAAACTATTATGATGTAGGCAGGGTTAGATTCAAGGCACCTCTGTCTAAACCCACACTGCCCACAGCAATGTGTGCAACTATGAAGAAGATGGTCCCTGTGGTTAAAGAATGTCTTAACCAAAGAAAGGTGCTGAAGAGACAGCTCAGCAGTTAAGAGGCCCTGGAGTTCTGCATTCTCAGCACCTACCTTGGACAACTCAAGACAGCCTGAACTCCAGCTCCATGGGATCTTACACCATAGACACCTTCACTTACACAGACATAAAAATCTTTAGGGCTATGTATAGTGGCACATGGAGGCAGAGAGAGGCAGATCTCCACGAGTCTTGGACAGCCAAGACTGCAAACTGAGACTCTGTTTTGAGAAATACAATAAAATAAGGTTCAGTGAAAGACCTTGTCCCAAGGAAATAAAGCAAAAAGTGATCAAGCAGGCAGGATACCTTATATTGTCCTCTTGCCTCCACACAAGTTCACAAGTAAACGTGTATTTACCACACACACACACACACACACACACACACACACACACACACACACACACATTGTTGATCTAATCTGGGTGGTCTTTTATTGTGCCATGTGAAGCCAGCCAGTTACAAAGGACAAATACTATATGATTAATTCATATGCCTCATTGACAGTAGTCAATTGACAAAAATAGAATGCTGTTCCAAGAAATTGGGGAGATGGGAGATGCTGTATCCACATGGCTCCAGGAATGAGCCTGACTGAAGTAGTGAGTGAATGAAGAAAAGACAAACATGGCCAGATACACAGAAAACTGGGGTTGGGTGGCCTGAACTCTTAGCTGGAGAAACCAGAGCACCTGGAAGCTCAGTGTGTTTAATTATATCCAGTTTAACAGAGACAGCATTACTGTATACAGCTGAACTAGAAGATGGGGTTATTATATACAGAGAAATGAGGCAAGGCTTAAGGAACAGCTGGATCAAGAAGAGGGGTTTAGCTAGTCTCAGGAGTAGCAGTCTCTATAGGGAGCAGTCTTCAGGCCATAAACCTTGGTGATGGGGAGCTATGGTGGACTTCTCAACTACAATGGGCTAGATAGAGACTGTGGCTCTGCAGCTGAGCAGCCTGACAGGAAAAGAACCTTTGGGTACTGGCCTCCTTGTGTGCCTCTCCTGGGAACTTGTTTCCTTGGGGGAGATGGCTGAAAGTCTTGACCTCAGGAAGAGTGTTTACTTAATTGCTTGATTTGGAACAAATTGGTAGGTGGCCAAACACACTCAGTGGCCCTGTCTGTTTTACAAAGGAAATTGGCAAGTGACCATATTCTGTGTGACAGATTTTTAAAATACTTTTTAAACACTTAAGCTATAAATAGTCCTCATGATAAATATCAATCACAACTTTTCCCAGACAACCCTTGACCTCCTCAGCACTCCGTAAACTTGAGCTAAAAGAAATTCCTCCATTCCCATGCTTTCTGAACTCCCTAGGAACTGCAGGTGGCCTCAGGCTCTCTTCCTTTTTCATCTCAGATGCTTTCTTAAAAGTAGATTTGTCCAGAGAGTGAGCCTTTAGCTCATAGGCTTCAGAGTCAGGACTGGAGGTCAGATCTGTCAGTCATCTAGAGATCTGTGCCGGGTGAAGTCAGCACCATCAGTACCAAGTAAGTTTGCCTACACGTGGTGCCTCATCAAACTGACTTAAGACCCATCTGTTCCTTTCTGTGGAAAGGTGCCAGGTACCCAGTGGTAACTACATACGTCCAGCCCAGGGGACCTGTTGTGAAATGCTTTTCAGGTCTTAGATTCTGCTGCCTCTGATTTAGAGTTCCTTTTTGCTGGAGCTCTTTCACAGCCATGTCCTTCAAAGTGCTGAGCACACTAACCAGACCCCTCTCTCCACCCAGGGTATGACTTCTGCCAGGTCCTACAGTGGTTTGCTGAGCGGGTTGACAGGATCATCCTGCTCTTTGATGCTCACAAATTGGACATCTCAGATGAGTTCTCAGAGGCGATCAAGGCCTTCCGGGGCCAGGATGACAAAATCCGTGTAGTACTGAACAAGGCTGACCAAGTGGACACACAGCAGCTGATGCGAGTCTATGGGGCCCTCATGTGGTCTCTGGGCAAGGTCATCAACACGCCTGAGGTACTTCGAGTCTACATTGGTTCATTTTGGGCACAGCCTCTGCAGAACACAGACAACCGCCGGCTTTTCGAGGCTGAGGCACAGGACCTCTTCAGAGATATCCAGAGCCTGCCCCAGAAGGCTGCAGTGCGTAAACTCAACGACCTCATCAAGCGAGCAAGGCTGGCCAAAGTAAGCATCAGATGACAGGGTGGGCACTGGGGCTGGTTTTGGATTACACTGCTATCTCCTGTCTTATGAGCAGTCCCATCCCAGGAGGCTCAGGGGAGGGGATGTGATTGGTGCACACTTTTAATCCCAACACTTGGATAACAGAGGCAGGTGGATCTTTGTGAGTTTCAAGGCCAGCCCGGTCTACATAGTGAGACACTGTTTAAATATATATATATATATATATATATATATATATATATATATATATATATATATATATATATATATATATACTATAATCTTGCTGCATCATTCCAACATTCAGGAGACAGAGGCAGGTGGATCTCTATGAGTCTGAGACCAACCAAAGCTACACTGAGACTGTGTCTATAAACAAGCTAAGTAACTAAACTAAACTAAACTAAAAGAACATAGCCTTGGGATCGGGGATCACTGCTTCTATCCCAGCCTGTGATCTCAGGCAAATAGCTGAGCCTTTAAGTCTGAGCCAACAAGAGTCTTTTATGCCACACTTATGTGATTCTCTGTGACACAGCACTGAGCAAAGCATCTGGGGCACAGGGTAGGATCATCATTATACTAGCTACATGGAAGCTATTACGTTAGGCTGATGAGATCTCAACTGGCCCAGTGTAGAAGAGGTGGCATTGCCAGAGCCAGCAGGAGGCTGAGAGGCACCGCTAGTCACTATCCACTTAAGGGCAGAACAGAGAACTGCCTAGAAGCTGGGGGAGAGGGGCAGTTACAAAAGCATGTCAGATTCATTCATCCTCATTCTAGCCTGTAGCCTGTATTTGTAACTTACTATAGACCCTCATAACAAAGACACCTCAGCTTCATAACTGAGCCTCTTAGAAGACCCTAGAATATAATAAGCCTAACTAGTAAGTGATGGTCTGCTGAACTCCCACAGATAGAGAGTCAATACTCTGCCTGTCTCTGAAGAAAGAAAATTGGATCACTCTTGTAAGAGTATAGGGTCAGGGGAAGTTCTTTAGAAAAGTCTGAGCATTTTCATATATTTACTTCTGGAAATACCCTCAGTCATTTGCCAGTATGGGAGTCTGGCCTGGTTGGTCTCAGAAGTATCCAAGAGTTTTAACCAATGGAATTTCCAAGCCCTGCCCCATAGCTTTCGACTCAGGAGGGTATGTGACCATGTACCTATATGTACAAACATATATGAAAATGGACTTCTCAGTTGTCATTAGGATCAACTGAGTTTGAGGTCCAGAGAGGGATTGACTCCCTAACTTTTAGTGATTTCTCCAGATTCTCCTAATTCATTAGTTAAGAAGCTAGGACTGAACATCAGTTCCCCAGCTTTTAGTCTAGCTTTGTGCTCTAGGCTCATGACTCCAGATAGCACCAGTACACAGGCTGATCTGCACCCACTGAAGCCTGGTCAGGAAGTGGAGTCATCTCCTGCATCCTGACTTCTGGTCCGGCCTGGGTGCACTGGGTCAGCCTTCTGGAGTCCACCACAACTGTGGTTCATTTAGTAGACACAGATATGACACACTCAGGCCAGAGCTAAAGAGTCCATCTGTTGGAGGAGGGAGACTCAGACCACCCTTATTATAGAGTGAGGAACTGTACTGGTCAAGGCATGGGTACTTGCTCATATGACACTCAGAGGATGGTGCCTAGGTTCCTGTCTGAGGGAAGCAGGGATGGCTCCCCAGAGGGTCATGGGCCTGCCAACACCTCCCTTCTCTTCAGCAACTATCTTCATGCTACAACCAAATTCATGCACTCCTGTCTCAAGACTTGTCTCTGGCTGCCACTGCCCCATACACACAGTGCCACGACCTCCTACTTAGTTCCTTTCTTACACCCCAGGGTAAACATACACTTGGCTCCCTGTGTCACCAAGCTAACTTGTCCAAAGAGTGCTGTGTGAGTCACTACTGTCTATCCTTTCTTCCTGGTATAAGCTACTTCCTCTCAGAACTCTAAGTCACTTTTTTCCAGTCCTGCAAGGCAGTTGCTCTATCTAGTTTGTAAAACCACTTGCCTGAGGCTCTCCTGAAGGGCCCACTACCCTGGGCCTAATGCATGGAGACAGGAAATCTGTCTGGTTTTGCCTGTTCAGTGACCCTTTGACACATGGTATTTCTCTTTCCTAGCCATTATAAATGAATTTAATTTCAGGACATATAAAAGTCTAAATTATTTTTGTTTGTTCTCTCTCTCTCTCTCTCTCTCTCTCTCTCTCTCTCTCTCTCTCTCTCTCTCTCTCTCTCTCTCTCTCTCTCTCTCTCTCTCTCTCTCTCTCTCTCTCTCTCTCTCTCTCTCTCCCCCCCCCCCCTCTCTCAAGACAGGGTTTCTCTGTGTAGCCCTGGATGTCCTGGAACTTGCTCTTTGGACCAGGCTGGCCTTGAACTCAGAAATTCACCTGCCTTTTCCTCCCTAGTGCTGGGATTAAAGGCACATGCCACCATTACCTGATTAGCCTGAATTATTTTCTAACCAAAGCTAGTGGCTTGTGTAGATTTTACATATTTCATGGGAGTTAATGTCCATGGACATTTTAAATATTCCAGTCACTGCTGAGGGGCCAGTGACTGAAGATGAAGCTATATTCAGTCATAGGAGAAAAGGTGGAGGGGAATGAGAATGGGAATGAATAGAGAGCTGGAGGGAAAGAGGGGAATGATATGGAAATGAATGTGAATAGAGAGCTGCTGAGCACCACGGCCTGTAGTGCTCCCTGCCATTTCTGAGCGCTGGCCCTTGGAGCAGACCAGCATGGCCTAGGTTCGTGAGACACAAGCCTCTGTGTTCTGACACTGAATAATGAAAACCCTTATGCAGATGTGGGGGGGCGGATGGTCAAATTTGCTGAGCTTACTTATAGGAAAAGAAATAGCATATTCTTTTCTTCCTAAGAATAGCTCCGGCTTGTTCCTTTTCACAGAGGAAAATGTTTGAGGCACATCTACTTCCATCACCAGCTCCCCAGTGCCATTTGCACGTGGTATGTCACAATACCAGCTGAGCATTGGGACAGGAAGCTGCTGGGTTGGATAAGAAGCAGAACTGAGCACAATGGCCTTAACCCCCACATGGCACATCTAAGTGTCTTTGTCGATCTGTACCCCTAGTCCTCCAGCTGCAGTCTTGTATTCCACGTGTGACTTTGTCATTTATTGTTCTTAAAGCAGCAAGGGGCAGACGGGAGTTAGCTTAGTGGTGGGGTGCTTGTCTAGCATGCGTGAGCCTTAGACTTCATCCTTAGCACTGCACAGATCAGCAGTCCCGGCAAGACAGAAGGCTCGGAAGCTCCAGGTTATCCTTAGCAACACAAGAAGCTTGATGCTAGCCTGGGCTATGTGGGATCTTATCAAAAATAAGTAAATAAATAAATGTGGGGAATGGGTAGACAGGAGACCACTGAGTCTTCCATAGTGGGTCGCTTCTGTTTCCTTCTGTGTGGGTGTGGTCATCTCTCCCTTGGCACTGTTTTCCTTTTGCAGCAAATAATGCTGTAGAAGCCAGAGTCTGCTTGGCTATGTTAGTTACTTTATAGGTGGGCGTCCAGTCAGGCGATACTTCCTGGAGCTGACTCAGCCTGGGAATAGTATAGAATGCACATCCCAAGACCAGGTAGTCAGCCTGGTCCAGTGTAAACAGCATCTGCAATTCACTTCACACTCCTGTTTTATATATTAATCTGTAATTCTGCTTATTACAGAAAATTCTCTACAAGGGACATTTTAAACTTGTGAAGGATAAGCTTTCAGATATCACCTAAGAGATATGAGATCTGAGTCAGCTGATGGGATATCAGTTACAGAATTTATGGCTCACCTAGGGAAAGCAAATGCATTCTCACTTTTTAAAATGTTCATAGTTTCATTTAGACTAGCCAAAATGTGTAAACAACCCAGTGACTTGTGTATGAAATGGGATGGTACTCAGTAATGGAGAAGAGTGAACACTGATGCATAACAACATGGAAAAATCTGAATACTAACCTTCTCAGCAGCAAATGCCATCTCCAGCCTTCTCAGGCCATCCCTATCCTTCGCTCCACTTCCTACCCCGATTTGAACTCATTATAAGTGAAGACCACCAACAGGTGCTCGTTTCCTGTGTTGCTGGGCCACACAATGATCAATTTTAAGTTCACATCTAAAAGTACCCAATCAGAATAGTGACAGCACACACCTGTAATCCTAGCATTTGGAAGATCACTAGCCTCAAGCCACCAGGACTATAAAATGAGAAAGCAAACCACCAAGGACGGAGGGTATTTCCTCAGTGGTGGGGCAGTTCTCTATCGTGCTCAAGGCCCTGGCTTCTGTCCCCAGCATGGGGGAAAAGAAGAAAAAAGTCTACACAGAGTCCAGGACCAAGATGTCAGACACAACCTCTGAGGACTCAGTGTTTTTATTTTAACCACTCTCACTGTAATACAGGATTTTAATAATACAGACAAAAGGCCTGAAAATTGGGTGATTTTGCTGTCTTTTCTAGTTGTATGTTTTCAAAGCTGTCTTCTAAGGAACAAGAGACCTTCATGTGTTCTAGGCAAGCCTCCTCACCTCCTCTCCTTTATCAGAAGGAGGCAGCCTGACAGAGTCTGTTGCTCTGAGACGCCAGTCAAAGCTTACTGCATAATTCTTCAGAGTAAGCTATTTTAGGAAAGCCCATGTACCAGTTTGGGAAATAGAACTTAGCTGTATGTATTCTTCTATAAACCTGTGTGGACCTCAAACTTCTTTATGGGATAGATGAACAAAAATCGAAAGTGAGGCAAGGGCACAAGGTTAGGAAAGCCCCACCCATTTGTCCCTCACCAAGAAGACAAAGCAGCTTTTGAGGAAGGAGTGGTGGAGAGGAGAGCTCAGTGACTTTCAGGTCACTAGAGTTCTGTGGAATTTAGTTTGCTCTTAGTCACATGTGAGGTGTGGGGCCTAGCTTTCCTGTTTGTCATGTCAAATTCCTTTTGGGAGAAGTTAGGCATTTTGTAGCTCATCAGGCAGATAGAGGCTGAAGAGTGTGAGAATCACTGTGCAGTGTGAGGTGATGAGCCCTTTATGCTTAGCCACTGCAAGCTAAAAATAGCTCCGTCCCTGCCTGAGCTTTGTGGATGTCAGTGTCCAAGCCTATATAAGGAAACCTGTCTCTGAAGGCTGACCTCAGATGCCTCTACAGGCCCCTTAAGCCCTCTTTGGGACTGTTAGAATTACTGGTGGGTTGGTGCCAGCTTTGATCTGAACAGAATAACAAAGCCTTGTTCAGTAGGATTTGGCTGCTGCTCTCAATCTCACATTTTTTCACCTAAGAGTTTATCTTTTGGGTCTTGGGTTTATTATTGAACTTTTTTTTTTATCAGGGGCAGGTGGGGAAATAGGTTTTACTCAGTAGCCCAGACTGACCTGGAACCCACCGTGTAGCCCAGGCTGGCCTCAACCCATGGGTAGTCCTCCTGTCTCAGCCTCCTAAGGGCCAAGATTACAGACATGAGTTTCCATACCCAGCATTAACTGAAAAAAATTATTATCATAAACCCACAAACAACAGTCTCAATCTGAACAGAGGTATTTCAGACAGTTTATTGGCACCCCATGATGTGATATCATATCATATACAATGCAAAGTACACATGTTGTCTGTTCAGAACCAAAGCTGCTGTGACATTGTACAGTGTCAATGGGGGCAAGTGAATAACACCTCAGATTACAGGCTTGATTTTGAGTTAATCTTTGGTGTTTGTGCGTTCAGAAAGCTTTAACTGGTTTTTTTTTTTTTTTTAATAACCTCTACATTCATTTAACCACCTTTCAAGAAGTTGATCTCTAAGCAATAGCCATGCGGGCTAGCATGTGTATATTTTCAGATGGCCTCTGCACACTGTGTGTGCTGGCATTATTGTTCAAATTCTGCTGGTCCCACCCAGCATGCATGCACACACAGAAGCCCTCAGCAGAGCTATGGAATTTCCTTCTTCCCTGAGATTCTAATGGAATCTATTCTCTTTAGTAGCATTTTCCAGTCTGATAGTTGTTTTATTTTTGAGACGTTGCTGTTTTCATCCTTTCCTATTTTAGCTGTTCATTTGGCTTCTATAGATTTGAAGTTCTATAAAGCAAACTTTTTCAATGAATACAACTTACTGACCTAACGTTGGAAGTAAGTGGAAGAATTGAAAAAATGAGGGAAGACTATAACAGGCCTGGCAATAAATACAATATTCTCCTGGGGAGATTGTTTACCCTTAGGGGTTTGGGAGCTTCCCTTTCCTGTATCCAGGTTTCCTCCTCAGAGAGCCTCTCCTCCAGCTGGTCCCATGCAACTGGTCTCATAAAAAGATCAGTTAGTGCTACCAGTGAATATTTAAGCATTATGCCCATTGAGGTATGCCTGGTGGTCATTCTTTACTTCATTGCTCACTGGGCACTGTTTCTATACAGATAAACTATAGTCAGCCTCCAGTTTGACTTCCTGGAGCTCTTGGGCCACAGGTAAAGTCTTCTCTACATTTTCTGGTTAGTCACAGTGGAGATCTTCCCTATTCAGGGTCTGCTCACTTCCTGCCCAGACACAGAATCACCACTCAGAGGCCTACAGTCAGTTCCCCTTTCTTGGAAGTAGACTTGAAAACACAATCTGCAGGGACATTCTCTGTACTACTTTACCTCACCCTACCTGGTTCTCAGACAAGTATCGCACCGTTCACCATTATGCTGTCCTCCCCTACCCTGGAGAACCATCATTAGTGCAAGCATTAGGTCAGCAGACCTCACTGGGCATCCTCCAGAGGCTCCTAATGCACGGTCTGGATTCAACCCACCTCTCCCACCTTTGGACCATGCATAATAGCACACCCAGCACCTATCTTGCTCCACTCACTGCATCTCCTTCTGTTCTTCATAAGGCCCAACTCAGATGTCATCTCTTCCCTCCCTGTCATTCCGTATCCCTCATCTGTCACATTCTGCCTCCCATTGTCTTTCCGGGCTTCCCCTTACCCTTGATGCTGGGGTTCTTTCTGCTCATCATCACGGTGTGGTATCAACAGATCTGGTCCCTCTGGCCTCTTCTTAAGTCCAGTTTCCCTGATCCAGGCCAGCACTCTGGAGCTCTGGAAGTATGTTCTAATTCTCTTTAGGCTGCTTGCCTCCTGGATCCTCACCTTCTCTTGTGGTTGAGAACCATAGTTCTTCATGGGAATGGGTCTCAATTATTTCTTCTTTAGAGTAGTGTGGTGTGTGCTCATCTGACATATCTTTTTCAGGTACATGCCTACATCATCAGCTATCTGAAGAAGGAAATGCCAAATGTATTTGGAAAAGAAAATAAGAAGAGAGAACTTATCTTCAGGCTTCCAGAAATCTATGTTCAGCTGCAGCGAGAATACCAGATTTCTGCAGGGGACTTCCCTGAGGTCAAAGCCATGCAGGTACTGGGAGCCCCATTACAGTGTTATAAGGAGGCTGTGGGAACTACAATCCCCCGCCACAGTGCCTAGCTGGTTACAGGAAATAGAAGAAAAGTGTCACAGTTTAATGAAGCGTTTTAAGAAGTCAGTGAAGTCCTCTTCCTATTGGTGGCCTATGGTGATGCCCTCCTATGACTAACGCAGACTCTGATTGCCTTCCAAGGGGAGATAATTAGCCAAGGGCAGAGAAGCTCACATGAGAAAAATAGCTAGCCTGGCCTCATAGATGATGCTCAGAGTTGGTTATCTTTGAGGTTGAGGTGACCCCTACTTTTCAGAATTTCAGAACCAGAAGGGAATTAGAGTTGTTGGGCTTGGCTTTGAAGGTCACTTTGGATAGTTACTGCAGCTATACAGCCGAGAGAGTGTGCTTGGACAGGCTTGCTACTGAGCATTGAACTGGGACTCTGGGCACAGCTGTACTTTGCTGTATTCAGCAAGAAGTCTGCTGAAAGGCTAGTGTTTTTGGTGGCCTCCAACCTGATATCAGAACCTCCTTTTAGCCCCCATTAGCTCTGTTCCATTCCAAGCAAGCCATAATGGGGCTACATTCAGCTGCTTCAACCCAACCAGTGATGGAATGTCCTTCTGAACAAGGTCTCCATCTTCTTGTCCAGTGTAGTCCACATCTGCACAGGGCCACAGTCCTCTATATTAAGCCAATGACATGAGCTCAGGTGCCGACAGCTGTATAGCCACAGGAAGAGGCAGCCACGTCATCTCTGACTGCTTTGTCTCCTCACTTCTAGTGGGTTCCCAGAGTATATCTACAACATCTACAAGGATGATTCTGTAATTTCAGAATGGGAGCTTGTTGGGGTACTGCATTTGTGGGGATGCCATATCTCATTCATCACTGTCCTATGGGAATATGAACCCTCATGGGCATAAGAAGCCAAAAATCTAGATGTCTATGTAAATCACCTTTCAAATGTGCTCTCAAATTTTCAATAACTCCTGGGTAGACTAAACATAGGTTTTACCCTGAGATCAACTGTTATGTCATTTACTTTAAGCCACATGAGCCACAGAGAATGGATAAAGTGAGTGACAATATGGCTAAGTTCAGCCTCCTGGAGCTTTGACAAGGGGTAATCCCTGGGGAAGGAGTCAGGGAAAGCGGTCTCAGGAGCAGCCAAAGCCTATTCAGCTGGGATCGGGGTGAGTGGGAGTCTGCGCTGAGAACCCCCATGGTTAGGACCCACTCCTAGTATTGACAGTGAGTCCACGTGCCTTGGGACAGAGAAAAGAACCCCAAAGATGTCGTGTTCATGTGTGCTCGTCTAGTCATTCATCTAGGAAAATGTTGATTACTGTGGCCAAGCATTATCCTAGGCCCTGGAATACAGCAATGTGCAGATGTTTAAGATAAGTGTAAGAATAATTTAGTCTTTGCCCTAGTGACACACCCCTTATATCAACAACATGAATGCTGCGGGCTTCAGTGTAATTAGTGATTTCATATCTGTGACTCAGTGTCTCTTTGTAAGGCTACTCTCCAGAGTCCAGTGACCATGCCATGCTCACTCTGCCTCTCCTTCATCTAGAGCAGTGGTTCTCAACCTTCTAAATGCTATGACCCTTTAATACAGTGCTGTGGTGACCTCCGACCATAAGATTATTTTGTTGCTACTTTATAACTAATTTTGTTATTGTTATGAATCACAATATAAATATCTGATATCAGCCCCCAAAGAGGTCTTGACCCACAGCTTGAGAATTATCGATCTAGAATGCAGTGGGTGCTCAATAAACACATGCTGAGCACCTCCCTTCCCTGGAGCTGTTGAGCCTCCAACCTCAGCAACAGGCATTCAGTTAACACCAACTGTGTGTGCCTCAAAGTAGAGGCTAAAGCTTGGAAATAACAGTCATGAACTGGGCATATTTCAGGGTCAGGAGGAGGGTTCACCACAGCTGGCTTTACGTCTGTGTTCCCCTCTCTCAAGAGTCTCCTGGTCAAAGGACCTCACATCTGATACACTGAGCCAAGTGTGTGTTTCTATTCCCTTAGTACCCGGACAGGCTGCCTATGTCTGTCCTGTGTCCTGTCGCAAGGGACACTTGTCTGTTGTGCAATGACTGCACTATACTGGGAATACTATACTGTTACTGCTCACTCGGTTGTCCTGAAGAATTTGACCCCCATGTGGATGAGTTACCATGTTTTAACAGCTGAGGGAGGGCAGCAGAGCCATTTCCTTCTGCTTGTCCCTACCACACATTTGAAAACTGCTCTGGTGAACTTTGGGAGTAACTGGGCAAGGATAAGCCAGCTTGAGACTGGGATAGGAACTTACTCTTTGGAAGGAGCAGCCCCAGGATCCTGGGCCCAGTGGTACAGTTTTTGCTCTCTTTAAATCCTGACTGCATTGCTATCCCAATAAAAAAAGATTGCTGTTTTGGACCTGCCCTGCTGGAGGGCAGTAGCTTGTCCTCCACACACCTGCTCAGGGCTGTAAGAACCACAGGGAACAGAGTTTATTTCCCTTTGTGCTTTCTGGGCAGACATAGCTGCTGCTCTTTAGTGGTTCCTGCAAACTTGTGGCCACTGGCCCCTGTGTCTTCATACAGCTGCCATCAGAATCCCTGTTCTCTGAGGGCTGGTGGGCACTTTGGGCACATAATCTCCACATGTCTGTTTGCCAGACACAGGGCTCAGATTCATTCCCCAGGGATGGGGTAGGTGTTCCTGCACCCAGGGGAATTCAGACGTAACATAATTCAGTAGCATTGGAATTTTTATGTAGGAACAACTGGCCCCTTTTGTCCCCTAGGCTGACTGTGACACTGTCAGCAGAAGTCCTGAGTATTGGCAGCACTGTATGGTGCTGAGTGGAGGTGATGCTCTGGTGGCTCAGTGAGGATGCAGGACCCAGAAATCAAAACTCATTTTAGAAAACAGGACTGCCCTGGTGCAGACTGCCAGGTTTCCGCACAGCAGGTTAGATGGTACAATGCTGGCTGCCTGCAAATGTGTTGGGAGGTCTATTCTAAAGACATGATAGGCAGTCACCTTTTGACTCTGTCTACTCTGCAGACTTAGTGTTGGGGCTCCCCTTCCAAATATGAACACAGACTTCCTGCCCTGCCACACACCGTGAAGATCACAATTTTTGTTCTCTACAAAATTTTTATCTACAAAATAACTTTGATAGGTAATTAATTCTGTGTTATGTAGCTATTAAGTATTAGATTAGCCAGCCATGTATGGTAGTGCACACCAGTAATCTCAGCACTCAAAAGATAGAGGCATTAGGACCTAGAGACATGGAATTGTTTTTTACTTTTATTTTAGTTTATATGTATGCGTGTGTATCCTGTGTGTGAGAGTGCAGTTATCCACAGAGGTCAGAAGAGGGTATCGGATCCCATGGAGCTGGAACTACAGGTGGTTGTGAACCATACAACATGGGTGCTGGGAATTGAATTTGGGATGCTCTGCTGTTTTTATGTGGATATGCTCTTAATTAGAGAGCCATTTCTCCAGTCCCCACCATAAATTCCATTTATTTATTTGGTCTTTTGTTAGTTCGCTTTTTGAGGCAAAGACCTGCCGTTTAGCTCTGCTGGCCTAGAACTCACAGAGGTGCTTACACCTGTCCCTACTTCCAAAGTGCTGGGATAAAAGGTGTTTGTTTACCACTATGCCTGCATCCCCATCCCTACCTACATGAGCTCACCTAGAATTCCTGGCCCTCCTGCCTCCATCTCCTAAGTGCTGGCTTCAAAGTCACATGTCTATTCTTTTTCCCTATTCTTCTTTACAAAGAAAGTGTGTATTTGTCCATGCCAGTTCCCTTCCTCAGTAGCTTATCACACTGTTTCTGTCCAGAGAGATTGGCTTCTTTCTGGGATCTCTGTCTGACCCAGGAAACTACGTAAGTGAATGCCTCTCTGCCTCCACACCTCACTCCGTATGTAATTGCCCTACATAAACAACCACATAGAGTCTGTGTAAAACTGCAGTAAGGGCTGGGAATGTAGAGCTCAGGGATAGAGCCCTTGCCTGGTGTGTATTAGATCCCAAGACTAATTCTCAGCAACACACAGGGACAAAAATAAAACAAAAAACCAACTGTGCCATTGACTAGAGAAATGATAGATGGCTCTGCAGTTAAGAGTTCTTGCTGTGCACACATGAGAACCAGGATTTGGATCCCAGCACCCATGTAAAAGCTGCATGTGGCCACACATGCCTGTAACCCCATCTCTGAAGGGGCTTGGAAACTGGAAGGTCACTGAGGCTTGCTGCTCAAGACATATAGGTTCAGGGAAAGACCCTGCCTTAAAAGTATCAGCTGAGAGTCATAGAGAGCATGCCTGACCACTACCCGGACCTCTTTTTATATACAGGCATGCACCTCCTCTCTCTCATACACACACATCCCAAAAGCAGCCCCCCCACACAGATACACTGCTCCATTTCCTTTTAGAAAAGAGCAGGTGTCCCAGTGATAGCAACCAAGCCCATCATAACAAGATGCAATGAGACTACGCATACACCCTCTCATCAAGACTGGACGAGGTAACCTAGTAGGAGGAAAGGGTTCCATGAGCAGGCAAAAGAGTCAGAGATAGCCTCTCTCCCCGTGCTTAGGAGTTCCACAAACACACCAAGCTAAAGAACCACAGCATGTATGCAGAAGGCCTGGTACAGAGGCACGCAGGCTCCATGGTTGTCCTTTCAGTCTCTGTGAGCCCCTATGCCCCGCTTGGTTGATTCTGTGGACCATGTTCTCCTGGTGACCTTGATCTCTCCTCCTGAGCTCCTGAGAGTTCCCAAGATCCACTTAATGTTTGGCAGTGGGTTCCATCAGCTGCTGGAGGAAGCCTCTCTGGTGACGGCTGCACTAGGCACCAATCCTATGAGTATAGCAGAACATCATTAAGAATAATTTCATTGATTTTTTGGTTATTTTTGTCATGTTTGGTTCTGTCCTAGGTCTCTGAGCCTTCCAGATCCTAACCATCTGGGCAGTGTCAAACATGGGCTCCCTTTTTTCCCTGTTTTTAGCAAAGCATAGTAAAGAGTTAGCAGGTGTGGACTCCAGTCCATCTGGACAGCCTGTGTGATTGTAAAACAAGGTTATAATATGGCCTCAAACACTGCCTGGATTGTTGTCAAAGTGGCTGAAGTGAAAGCATACTTCCTGAAAGCATACTAATTCTCTAGGGCATTAAGGGCAGGTGAAAGGGTGCCCACCCCCCAAAGTCTTAGGAAATTGCTTTTACTGCTGTAGCCACCAGAGAGAGCAGCTACTGTACAAAAAGTTATATTTCCATCCTGAGGCTTGTTTCTTGGTCCTAAGCCCCCTTGCATCTGCTGAGCTGGACATGGGAGCCCCAGCAAAGAGTTCTGAATGACAGAGGGTGTGGTGGGATGTCTGCTTTAAGGGAGACCCGGCTCCCTGCAGCGCCTCCTGCAGAGGACATAATGCCAAATCTGCTTCCCTCCTGTAGGAGCAGCTTGAGAACTATGACTTCACCAAGTTCCACTCTCTGAAGCCCAAGCTGATCGAAGCCGTGGACAACATGCTGAGCAACAAGATCTCATCCCTGATGAGCCTCATCAGCCAGGAAGAGATGAACATGCCCACGCAGATGGTGCAGGGTGGGGCCTTTGATGGTACCACAGAAGGGCCCTTCAACCAGGGCTACGGGGAGGGGGCCAAGGAGGGGGCTGATGAGGAAGAGTGGGTCGTGGCTAAAGACAAGCCAATGTATGATGAACTCTTTTATACACTATCACCGATCAATGGTAAGATAACGGGTGTCAATGCTAAGAAGGAAATGGTGACCTCCAAGCTGCCCAACAGTGTCCTGGGCAAGATCTGGAAGCTGGCCGACTGTGACTGTGACGGCATGCTGGATGAGGAGGAGTTCGCACTAGCCAAGCACCTCATCAAGATCAAGTTGGATGGCTACGAGCTACCAAACAGCCTGCCCCCACACCTTGTGCCCCCCTCCCACAGGAAGTCCCTGCCGAAGGCTGACTGAGGCTGCACAGCTGGGGTAGAGAGGGTTGTGCCTGGGCCTGAAGTCTGCTATGCCACTGACTTGCTGAATGTTCTTGGCCGAGGATCTGTCCTCACCATGTCTGTTTCCTCATATGTAGGGTGGGAAGGACAGATGCTGGACACTAGATGAGGTCCTTTTACCTCTAAATCCCCAAGTTTCTATTAAAAATATTTTTGAGAAGAGTGCTATGTATGGAGATTAAAAGTCTAAGAAGAAAAAGTTACCCAAAGAAAAATGTAGATGTGGACAAGGGCTGTCAAACTCGGGAACTCAGGGAGTGGATTCCAGGGCTGTGCTGGGCGATTGGTCACCATGAACCTCCCAGTCCTTCAGAAGGCACTGAGAAACACCAAAAATACCTAATTTATTTTCCTTACTGTGTTTCCTGCTATATTTGAGGGCAGGGGACAGAACAGAAGGCTTCTGTTCTCTACAGACTGAAACCAAAGAGAAGACTAATTCCTGGCTTTGAAAGAGGATGTGCCATGCCCGTGCACCTACCCCTTCCTCTGCAAGTCCCCAGCAGAATAGACAGCCAGGCCAGGAAACCCGGCCTTGTCCCAGCACCTGCTGCATGACCCTGCCAAACCTCCCTCCAGCAAAGCTGAGTTCAGTTAGGAATTTGGAATTCACAACCTCTGTTAGACCCTGGCAAGACCTCTAGCTGATATTTCAGATCCTGTTAATCTGAGGATTGGCTTTTCTTTCCAGTTCACTTAAGAGATTGCATCAAAGTCAATTTATCAGACTTAAACAAAGGGATAGCTCCCATCTCTCACTAAGTGTGCCCTTCGACCAGTGAATGTTCCCAAGGATTTTTGGTAGGTGGCAGAATTTAAATTCAACAGAGCTATGTCTTAAACTGTAATCCTAGAGACCTTGGACTCAGGTAAAGAGAGACTGGCCCCATGCTGAGCTGTCAGTGGAAGAGATCAGTGTCCTGATGATTGACACTATTGTTTGATTCTTAAAGAAAAATGTGTAATTTGTGTTCAATTGTGTTTTCCTCACAAGATGAAGCTATTCTTTGAATCTTTGTGTGATACCTTTTCTAACAAGCTGGTGTGTTTCACATCAGGAGTGCCTCTCTGGGGCCTGTGTGGTCAGAACACGTACACTTCTGCTGGCCCTTCAGCATTCTTTCCAAGCCCTTGAATTTCTCTGACCCATTTATTGAGGTTCAGGGGCACCCCACACACACCCCTGATGTGGCACAGCTGATGAGCACTTTCATCGTCACTTATGTATGTAGTAGGAGTCACAGCACAGCAGACACATGACTCAGCCTGACCGTACCAGAAATGAATACCCCTATCCCCAGTCTCCTGTCTCCTGCAACCTCAGAGAAATGCTAAAAGCTCATACCAGGAGCTGGGGCAGGAGGTTACCAGAGTTTGAAGCCTGAACTATATTGTTAGTTTCATGGCAGTCTGTTCAAAACCAGGGGGAATTCTTATGTCATTATTCATGCCCCTTGTCTTACTTTCTAAATGACAGTTTTAGAAATGTGTGCATTTTACTTTGAAAGAGTGTATTTTGATTAACCAGACACACAAAGGTAAATGTTTGATCTTGGGGCTGTAGCTGGATGGTGTTGAGGACCCTGGTGTCCAGCAGGTGGTGATGCCTGAGAGGGCTGCCCTTCCTATTTGTCTTGCTGTTTTTCTCTGCACAGTTGCCATATGTCTACATAAATATAATCACAAATATATGTCTCATGAGTGTCTCTAAAGTGCATCCATATATTTGGTATAGATACGATGAAGTTGCTCCTGTATAGAACCTCAAAGGAGGCCTTTCTAGGAAGAGCAAGCTAAGATTTCTGGGGTCTCCCTTCCCACTCCTCTCCACCTCCTGCTGGGAGAAGCCTAGCAGCTGAGCCTTGTAATCAAATGCTTCTCTCCCGCCCACCAGTTCCCAAATAACCACTCAGAAGCTTAATATTAATTATAAATGTTGGCCAATGACTCGGGCTTATTACTCTTACATTTAAATTAACCAATTTCCATTTATCTATGTATCGCCATGTGGCCATGGCTTACCAGTTCTTTTCCATTGTGCTTCTTGGGGAGCTCACAGCATCTGCCCCGACTCCACCCTTCTTCATCTCCATGTTTAGAATGAATGTACTACCTAACCTTATTCTGCCTGGCTATTGGCCAAAACTGCTTTATTTATCAACCAATGAGAGCAACACATATTCACAACATACAGAAAGACCATCCCACTGCAAAGCCTCACCCTGCTCTGACCTGGTGATGTTCCTGAACAAAAAGAAATCATGGGTATATTTTTAATAATATTCTCTTTTCATCATAAGTTTAACAGAAAGATATGGTAATCAAATGAAACATTGTATCTTCCCAAAATCAACAAAGTCCTAGACCAGTCAAACCTCCCTCCCCATGCCACACATCTGCTCACCTTGACTGTATTGCTCCTCTTGTGTTAGTTAACTTTCTCTGTGTCACAGAAACACTTGACAGAATTCAGTTTCTAGGAGGGAAAGTTTAAATTGGCCAGCTGTTTGAGAGAATTCAGCTCAGAAAAACATACAAACATATATACATTCAGTTGGCTCCATGGCTGTTGACCTGAAGTGAAGCAGAATATCTTAACAGCAGGACTACATGGCAGAGGAGGCTGTTGCCTCAGGGCAGGCAAGAAGCAGAGGGAGGGAGACCCAACATAGGAGACCTACTTCAAAGGCATACCTCAGTGACTTGCTTCCTCGTCATATCCATTCATCTTCATCCATGGATAAATTCAGAATCCTATCGTTGAGTCACCTCTCTATTGACCGAGCCTTCAGTACAATTCACATCCAAACCACATACCACATCACTCCAGTTTTCAAAGAAACCACCTCAGAATATTTACACACAGGAGGAAAGGTACAGTATGTCAGCTGTGACTACACAGTTACATCATGCTCTCCCAAAGACCATGCTTGTAACCACCACATGGCGTCAGATGGCAGGAGCCTCTGCAGGTGAGGGAAAGTGAGTAAACACTTCAGCTAGGTCCTGCCAGCCTCACCTACCAGGGAAGTCCTGCTGAGCCCGAGGAGAAACTGTGCTTGGCCATGTGGACAACCCCAGCTGGTGGAGGCAGATGGCAGTAGACAGTGTAGACAGTATCACTGCATACTTCAACGGTAACAGCAAGACCCCCAGAAGGAGGAGCTTTGAGTTCATCGAGTAACCCAGGGCCTAGTTCAAGAGTGTAACCGATTACATAGTATCTAACAACAGCAAATATACAATGTCTCTATTGTTTTTAAATCTTAGTTAAAAGTGTCAATCCACACTGGCTCTGGCTTCTTGTAACTGTGCCCACTTTTCAAGAGGAATGTGGTCCCTTGGGTCCATTTTGAAAAAAGATGAAAAGTTCAGAGAGAGCATGCGCCTTTTCTCCATGCCATCCTTGTGACCCCAATCCCTCCTTCATTCTCTCTGGGGAAGAGGTCTCACAGTGGGTCACATCACTGGGACAAGGACGCTAGTGAAGCTCATACCTCACCTGAGAGAGATTGAAAGCCCAGGTTGAAGGGACTGTGGGCATAGGTACAGCGGGGTAACAGTGAGCACATTGCTGAGATGCAGACCTTTCCTGCACTTCAGGCATGCACCACCTGTGCAGACATTGGGCTTTCCCGCTGTCACCCGTGGGCCCTTGTGATGATGCCAACCTGAACTGTCCTTCAGCACAACACACTCCTTTCTTATTCTCACCAGGAACCACGAAGTTTGGGACAGTAGACACCTCCCCTCTCTCCAGGATGTATCCTGTTTGGAGTAAGCCAATTAAAAAGTATTTCATCCCCCTAGTTAGAGACACCAGTTCAAAATTATATTCAATTTTCCCAGTTCAGTTGTGAAAAGCCACCGTCCCGGCACTTACGAGGATGTTCCTTAGTCCCTCTTCTCTAGAACTGTAGTGTAAAGCACAGGGGCACTGACTGAGAGGAGGGAGTTAGGGGGAGAGGCTGGGCTGGCAGACAAGAAGCATTGAGCAAGGCACAGGAAACCCAGATCAAACAGCACCTGCAGGCTTGTCCTTCTAGACTGTTTCTCGATTATGGGCCAACACACTCCATCGGTATCACTCAATTCGGCTCAAATAGAAAATTCAGTCACTTGGCAAAGATTCCAAACAACTGACCTTTTCACCGAGGTCTTAATCATTTACAGCCACAAAGGAGCTGATCCTTGTACATTATGTAGTAGTTCTAACTGCCACTGAGCCAGGGGGAGGTGTGGGGAGGAGACCAGTCCCAGTCCAACAACATCTTTATTTTTTTTAAGATTTATTTTTATTTTATGTGTGCAAGTGCTTGCCTGTATGTATGTGCACTTCATGAGCACCTGGTGCCTGCAGAAGCCAGAAGAGGGCACCAGATGCCCTGGAACTGGAGTTGCAGATGGCTATAAATTAATTGCATGAACCCTGAAAGAGGAGCTGATGCCCTTAACCACTGAGCCATCCCTCCAGCCCCCACATCCTACAACTAAACAATTCACCTCTGCTTAAACCTATCAACAAGGTGTCATCTAATTCTGATGACACCCAGATCACACAAACTCAGGGGCGTAGGACAAATTCTTACAGACCCAGAAGGCTTTTGGGAAAGCTTTCCCTTAAAGATGAGACTGAGCACCTTCAGAGTGGAATGGCTGAAGACTAGGCTTCCTCTTCAAAACAGGAACTGGACCTGAAAGACTGACATCTCAGAATCTTCCTTGGAGCTAACAGTGGTCTGAGGCTCCAGGCAGGCCATGCAGAGGGTTGTAAGCTCCGTCCTAAGCTGTAGTCAGAAGAGGAATGAGCACCTGCCCTAGGAGTTACATACAGCTTACTAGACTCGGGCCACAGTCTCTGACATGGCTGTGTGCAAATATCCTTGGAGGCTCTAGGAGGGAGGCTCGTGAGAAGAGAGAGCAGGGTCTCTGGCAGGCAGCATCTGGGAGGGGAGTGCTGCTTACAGGGGAGCTGTGAGCGGAAGCCACCCCCCTGGTAAACCGTTTTCCCTGGTACCCTTGCCCAGCACAATTCATCTGTCACTGGCTGCCTTCTCAATGCTTGAGGCTCAGATCTGGTGGGAGCCTGGGAAGCTGAGCACAGGGTGTATGGCTCCCTGTGGCTGTTTTCAGGTTAGGGAGGGGTTGCTAGTCAGTTTGCTCCCTCCATCATCCTAGGATGGGGTGCAGAGGAGGAAGTGAGTCCACAGCTCTCCTCCAGCAGCCTGGGCCATTGATGCCTCATTTGGACTTCAGCATCCTGCAGTGTTCTCATCAAAGACAAGACCATCAGAGCCAAGAGCCTCACCTGCTGACAAGAAAAGCCTGGAATAGGGTAAAGGGGTGAAGAATGAATAAGAAGACTCCCTAGCAATGGGCCTGCAGCATTCTTGAGCCACCTACTCCTGTCTGGGCTCCACCCTGTAGCAGGTGGGAGGACAATGCTGCCTGTGTGCCATTACCCCTGACAGGCTGGCAAAAGGGAGGGCCGTACTGTGGCCCCAGCTCCAGCCTGACCTTTCTGGTTGCCTCTCTCCCTCACTCCCCAGGCCCTGCTATCTTGTATCACCATCCAACAGTGGGGCCTCCTAGCGAGGACCGAGACATCAACTGCCAAGGTGAGCAGCCCTGTCTTCTTTCTGCCTGACAAAATTAAACCAAAGAGCAGGGGCCAGTGGCTGTGGTGGTAGGGACCTACCAGCAGAGGTTCAGAGAAGAATCTGGAAAGTTGCAGTCAGGGGTGGGAGGGTGACTCTACATCATTTAAGTGCAGGCTTCTTACCTGCTTAAGCTCCAACCCATAATTTCTATCCCTCATGGGGACAATGTGACAGGACAGGACCTCAGACTTCTGATAGGAGGTTCATCAGCACCCAAAGTGCCCCCAGTTGCCATTCACCTTCAAAGAGCTATAGGCTAATAGGCTAGTTGTCCCTTCAACCTTCCAGTTCCTTATCAGTGTCCCTGAGCAGGAGACCCCAGGCCTTTGTCTCAGCCCTGCTGAGTCCAAGTTTGGCCATGGACTCTGAGTATGAGATTAGCCATGTCCGCAAGCTCCAGGCTCAGCATGCACAGATGCAGGAGAAGACCTTTACCAACTGGATCAACAGCATATTCCGACTAGGCCGGGTGAGTATGGCCTGGACACCTCCAGTTCTGGCCAGTGACCTGGGAGCCTGCTGTGGGATTCCCTGCCCATAGCTGTTCCTGTCTGCCCCTCCCAGGCTTTAAAATAGGGTGGGCAGGAGATGCTGGGCTGACCCCACATCTGCCCCAATCTGCTCCTCAGGTTGGCATCAGGATCCAGAACCTGTACGCAGAGCTGGCTGATGGTGCCCACCTACTGCGGCTGCTGGAGCTTATCTCTGGGGAGGCCCTGCCAGCACCCAGCCCAGGCCGCCTGCGTGTGCACTTCCTGGAGAACAACAGCCATGCACTGGCCTTCCTCAAGGCCAAGGTTTGTTCTGGGAAAGGGTTTCTGGGTGGACAGCTGGATGAGCAGCAGTCAGAGGTCATCATATGAGGGCTTGGCCTCAAGCAGAGCAGGAGATCTGGGCCTGAACACTGGCAGGGCAGCCAGGGCACAAGAGCCAGAAGCAAAGGTCTCTAGGACAGTGCACTGACTTAGACAGCCACCAGCTGGCCGCATCAGGAACAATCTATATCCCTATTAGGACTGAAAACACCTCTGTCTAAGTAAGGAGGAATGCAAGGTTCTTTGCTGAAAGAATCTGAGTGTTCTCAATTTTCTCATTTCTTAAATGTGAACATAGAGATCCAGAATGATTATCAGGCAAGATCCAAGTAGCAGAGCCCAGCCAGGTGTGCCTACAAGAGATTGGCATAGAGAAGAGTGTTAGGGGGGCACCAGGAAAGAGACAAACCAAAGAGATGGTCATTAAAAAGAGGCAAGAGTTCCCATGGCACAGAGGGGCCTCGTATGCATGGCTCCTGTGTCCTGAAGGAAGTGATATTCAGCACTCTGGAGCCTGGGAACAAAAGGGACAGAAGCCACTAAAGGAGCAGCTGTGATTCCCCAGTACCTGGAGAAGCAGAAAGCCAGGATCTGTTCAGATGCAGACAATGGCCCTGTGAGCCCATCATCACCCTCCAGGAATCTAGGATGGATGTGAGCTGGGCACTTCATCTTGATCTGCTTGTTATTGCTGGTGTTTTAGGCAGGGCACATGTCTAGGCTACTAGAACTCCTGTATCGTATGCTGGCCTGTGCTGGCCTTGAACTCTCGACCCTCATACCTCCACATCCCCAATGCTGGGACTACAGAAATGTACCTCCACACCCAGCTTCTTTATGAGTTTCATTATACAGCAAGTCACTGACATTTGTGAAGGTGACATCCTCGACTCTCTAGACATATGAGGAGACTGTAGTCAAGATTGGACAAGGGCATCACCCCGAGCATAGCTAAATCAGAGCTTTGATTTTCCCCTAAAGTTGGTCGTTGAGTAATTCCTAGGCTGGGTGTGGTGGTTAACATCATTAACTTAAGAACTAAAGAAGCCGAGTGGGCCAGGGAGAGAGGAGAGTGCATGGGTGCGTTCCTCCCAGCCTGTGAGGCACCCACAGGTACAAAGCTAGGGGCCAGCTCTGATCTTACAGAGCATCTCCTTTCCTCATTCAGCTCATCGTTACTACCTGGTATATGTCAGTAATAAAGCTCTGCTAAGAACTGAGTATGTACTGAGGGGCAAAGCAACCTCCTCACCATGGAAGTAGCAGTGTATATTGGGTGTGTGTTTGTATACATAGTAGTAAATGGGAGCAGGTGTGTATGTTCAGGTGGGACAGAAAAACATAGTTTCAACTTTAAATAAGAAGGTTGAAGTGGGCCATGTTGACAAGGCCCAAACTAGACACTTACAGGAAGAGAGGGGAATAATCATGTGGACATCTGTGGGGATATTTTCAGACAGCTGAGACAGCCAGCCTGTGTGAGGACACTAAGACCTGTGTTAGCAACAGGCACCAGAGTTGCCATAAGCTGAGAGTCCTGATATCAGAGTTTTACCACCTTGATGCCACGTGACTTGGTAGAGAAGATGGCGCCAGAGGGTACCAGGCAGATCCTGCGAGGCACTGCTGTGTCTGTCCTGAGTTAACCAGCCCTCTTCTCTAAGGAACAAGATCTAGCCCAGAGGTTCCCCTTCAGTGCTCATGAGCCCGCCCACTCAAATGCAGATTCCTGGGCCCGGACTCTAGAGAATTAGGCTGGGTGGAGTTTCTAAATTTCTAATAGTTCTGTTGGAGTTGAAATACTGACTGAAGACCAAGATTTGGGGGTGACCCAGGGATCCAGGCACCACCTTCAGATGCAGCAGCAGCAGGAAGAGGCGCAGACACTAGCGTTGTCTATCCAGCTCACTTGAGAAGGCTCATTTCCTGAGCCACGTATGAGGCCCACTCCCCAGGCTAGTTTACCTGCTGAGGGAACACCCAGGAGACTTGGACCAATGTTCTAACTATTTAGAACACCATCCTTTTCCTGACATTGTCCATTGCCTGCTCTCTCTGGAGGACCTTGGCTAGAGGAGGTTGGTCTCCAGGACCTTCTCATATCACAGCCTCCTGGACTCCAGGTTTCTCAGGAACATAGGCTGTGTGGCTTAGCCTACTCACCCATGCCCATAGGTGCCTATACCCTTCATCGGGCCAGAGAACATTGTGGATGGAGACCAGTCACTCATCCTGGGACTCCTCTGGGTCATCATTCTGCGTTTCCAGATTTCCCACATCTCCTTGGACAAGGTATGTCTCATTCTCCAGTACCTCATGGCCTAGCCCAGCCCTGGCTTTACCTCAGGTGCCTCGAGACAGAGCAGTTCCACTCACGTTAATGATTCCACAGCAGACCCTTGGTGTTCATTAAATGAACAGCCCTCTTCATCCAGGGCAAAGAAGCCAGGATGGTGTCTTGGGAACAAGTCACTCACTGGTGAGAGGCAGAGCAGCTGCCACCAACCACTGGTTGTTGTTTGACACTGAATCCCAGCCACCTTCACTACATCATAATGTACTAGCAGGGAATTAGATATACAGAGGGACCCTAGCTCAGAGGTTTATGGCGTCCCCAGGATCTTGAAGACCACTGAGACAGTATTTTCATGGTCCCCATCTTTTCCTGTCCCCTCCTTTCCCTCTCTACCGGGTCAGAAGATACAAGCAGAATGTCCTTATGTCTATCAAGTTTCTGTTTTATGATTTCCAAAGCACCACCCCCAACTCCATGCTAGTGGGTTAGGCAAGGTACGCTGGAGCGTGAGAGCCTAATAGAACAGTTCTGGGTCTGACAGACCGTGACTGTCCATGACTGGGCTCAGTGGGTAAAGGCACTTGCTGTTAAGCATGACAGCCTAAGTTTGGTTCCCAGCGCCCTCTGCATCCACCTCAGACCTTCTCCCTGAATAGCTGGGATCCCAGACAGTGTCCTAGCTTCTCTTACACACTTCACTGGCACCACCAGAGGAAGTTAAATATGTAAAGACACTCCACTTCGGTGATGTTTGAAGATATATAAGTAATAACAGAAACTACCACAGAAAACAGAGAGCTGAGGTAAAAAGGCCTCGTGCCTGGCCTATAGAAAGCCTGGGGTGACAGGAGTGTAGTGAGGCACACCTTCTATTCTGTGAGGCTTTGGGCCTATCAGAAAGGCTGTTGGTTAGTGAAAGCTGACATATAAAGACTCTTCAGGAGTTAGCTTTATTAGGAAGGGTCTTGAGGTGGTAAAGCATGAGAAATATATATAAATAGATAGATATATATCTATATATATCTAGATATATATCTATCTATTTATATATATATAAATATATATAAATAGATATATATATATATATATATATATATATATATATATATATATATATATATATATATATATAAGGGATCTGCCGGAGACCCCTTGGGAAGACTGCTTGGGGATTTAGTCCAGGGATGAAAGCTGCTACCTGAAGAGGTTCCTTTAGCCCTTCCCACCATCCCTTTCATGGAGAATCTCAGTGTGCCCCGTCACTGCCCCCCCCCCCATCTCTCCTGTCACTCTAACTTTTAATAAAGTCCCTGTCTCTTGCTACAGCCTGCAGGCTCTGTCTGGTACCTTCCATCTACCCCAAACATTGACCATACTGCCCTGTTCTTCCAGGAGGAGTTTGGGGCCAGTGCAGCTTTGCTGTCTGCTAAGGAAGCCCTGCTGGTGTGGTGCCAGCGGATGACAGCCAGTTACACCAACGTGAGCATCACTGACTTCTCCCGCAGCTGGAGCAATGGGCTTGGCTTTAATGCCCTCCTCCACGCACACAGGTGCATCTTAAAGCCTCTACCCACTGAGACCTGAGCCCCAGGGCTGGAATGTTGCCTGCTCTTCCATATACCCTCTGTACCACCTGGGCCTCGAAAGCAAAGACCAAGCAGGGCCTAGGCCTGCCCCTTCTTCTTCCCTTAGGGGCCAGGGTTTGCAGCTTTGCCTCTGATCCCTGCCTTCTATACTTCCTGTGCTTTGTTTCTTTTGTCCCTTTCATTAGCTAGTGTCCCCTTTGTGGATGCCCCACCATGTCCTGTGTCCTAACCCCTCTGCCACATTTAACTCTTCCTCCCCCTTATTAAGCCTTACCAAAGGCTCGAAGAACTATCAGAGGAACACACTGTCACAATAAGTAGTGGATGGCTAATGTAAGCCAAAGCATGCCATTCTTCTGAGGAACCTTCCTGCTCTCTGCCCAGGCCAGACCTGCTGGATTATGGCTCACTGAGTCAGGATCACCCTCTGCACAACCTCTCCTCTGCCTTCCGAGTGGCTGAACAGGAGCTAGGCATTGCCCAGCTGCTGGACCCTGAAGATGTGGCAGCCCTGCATCCAGATGAGCGCTCCATCATGACCTATGTGTCCCTGTACTACAACTATTTCTCCCGCCTGCACCAGGGACAGACAGCCCAGAGGAGGCTGGCTAAGGTTGGTAATGAAGGAGGGCAGTCATCTGACTGACTGTCCTTACGCTTTACTGGCTCCGTGGCCAAATTGCCTCACTTCTCTGTACTCCATTTGTGACATAGAAGTGACAATTCGTGACTGATAGAAGCCTGTTTTGAGTGCCCAAGGGAGTGTTAATAAAGTACCTAGCATCCAAGGGGATGTTAGTGAAGTACCTAGCACCTCATGTACCTGGCATACATGAGAAGTCGGGGGCAATGACCCCTTCTGGCTTTCTGCCTCTACTGCCCTAAAAACTGTTAAGCTTCTAATGGGATTAAAAGGTTTAGAGAGTTAAATCTTCCAGGACAGGTGTAGAAAAGGCTCTGTTGAGCAGGCACTACACCGAGTCCATGCTTTTGGGTGTTCTCTCACACTATGGATGCGATGGCAGAGTCTGAGGCCTGGAAGGGCTGTCCTAAGGGTTAGTGTCCTAATGTTGGGGTGGGGTCAAGAACTGGGAACTGATTTGGGGAGTGGGGGCACAGAGCAAGGAGACCAAAGGGGCAAAACTAGATAAAAGAAGGCAAGGCGTGGTCTCAACCCATTGTGGAGAGAGTATTGCAGACTGCCGGGCCTGAGTGTACAATGCCCCTGTCACTCTGTGAGGTGTGAGGGGGATATTTTGTACATACTCAGCTGAGATCAACCTGCCTGGACAACTCTGCCTAGCACTTAGCACGGGGCTTTCATTCTGAGGCCCACCCCAGGTGCAGCCTGACCAGTGCTCTGCCCTCCACCAGATCTTGCTGCAGCTCCAGGAGACAGAGACAGTCCAAGCTCAATATGAGCAGTTGGTGGCTGACCTGCTCCACTGGATTGGAGAGAAGCAGATGCAGCTGGAGGCTCGGTGCTTCCCAGACTCACTGCCTGCCATGCGCCATCTACTGGCAGCCTTTGCCTCCTTCCGTGCCCAGGAAAAGCCGCCTCGTCTGCAGCAACGAGGAACCATTGAGGTCCTGCTCTTCCAGCTGCAGACAACACTTCGAGCCCAAAACCGAAGGCCGTTCCTCCCTCCAGAGGTCCTGGGCCCCGCAGAACTGGCTCGGCGCTGGGCAGAGCTAGAGAGGGCAGAGGCCTCCAGGAGCCAAGCCCTGCAGCACCAGCTGCTACAGCTTGAGAGACTAGACACTCTGGCCCGCCGCTTCCAGCACAAGGCAACCCTCCGGGAAAGCTTTTTACATGACTCAGAGTCCATGCTAGAACAGGCCAGACACTCCCTCACCCTCATCATCGACTCAACCACAGGGGAGGCAGGCACTCAGAGGCTAAGCATGTTGGAGGCAAGCATCCTGCCCCAGGAAGGGCGCTTCCAGGCCCTCAGTGAGATTGCAGACATCCTGCAGCAGGAACAGTATCACAGCTGGGCAGATGTGGCCCACAGGTGAGCTCCAAGCAAGTGAACCCATCCTCACAGCAAGCTAAAGCCTCCTCACAGCCCACAGAAGAGTGGGGTGGTCTGTGGCTTCAGGGTTCCTGATAAAGTGATAATCCCATGGATGTAGATTCACAGCAGGTGTAAATTACCCACGCTGGCCTTTCTAGTCAGCCTCTCATTAGTCAGCACACTCACCAAACAGCATTTATTTGGTGTGCAATGCATCCCATTATCAAACATTTAGTGGTGGTGTGGACTAGCAAAAAATCCCTCCTGACTCTTAAAGCAGCTCAAGAAAAACAAGACAGAAAATAAATCAATCAAGTATGTAAGACCAGTTTATGAAAACGGGCTGGGCCAGGTGTGGTGGCACAAGCCTTTAATCCTAGCATTTGGGAGGCAGAAGCAGGCAGATCTCCTAGTTGCAAGGCCAAGGTTCAGTCCTGGGCGGGGGGAGGAAATGAGGAGAGAGAGCATGCAAACATGGGGCTATGAGAGGCCAAGGCGAGAGGATGTGAGTCGACCTTTGAGTAAAGACTGGAGAGAAGTGAGTGCGCTGGTTTCGTATATACGAGGGACCGACTATCCTGAGCAGAGGGAATGGAACCAAGAGGCACCCCAAAGTAGGTGGGGGGGGGCATAAGTGACCAAGTCACAGGAGATGAGGAAGAAGGGTAGAGGTTAAGCTGAGCCTTAAATAGTAAAGCAAAAGCATTTTGATTTTTTTTTTCTTTTCCTCAGAAAGCTAGGAGATCACTGAGTCTCGAGCAGAGGGGTGAGACAGGTGCCTGTGTCACCTGTGCGCTGTGCTATGGCAGGTTGAAAGGGCAAAGGTGAAGCAATGAGCCCATTAGGAAGCGGGTGTAGAATTCTGGGGGGAAGCAGTAGGGGTGCCGAAAAGTGATGGTGTCCTGATAGGACTTCCTGTTTTGCTTTTGAGGCAGGGTCCCACAGAAACAGAACTCACTATATAGACCAGGCTGGCCTAAAAAATGTGGCAATTTGGCCTCTCCTCCTGTGTCCTGGGACTACAAGAGCGATGGCCCAGATCACTGGATATAATTTGAAGATAGTACCAAACAAGATTTGCTAACAGATCCGGAGTTAAGAAACTGACCTGTCATAGTTTTATTTTGTGTACCTGGAAAGACAGTTTTCATCTGTAGAAATGGGGACTAGACATGAGGGAGCTGAGGGTCTGGACATCTGATCCTTCCAGGCTCCCTCTGACTGTGAACACACTCTCCCAACCATCCCTGTCAAGCTGTTCATATCCATACCCTACCCTGGCTCCAGAGGTGCCACTGTTCCTGAACAGCCACGCTCCCTTGCCCCAGCCCCTGTCCTCCCGTTATCTAGGCAGAAAGAGATTGACAGGCGCTGGCAGATGCTCCTGCAGGGTCTACAGCAGCAGAGGAAGCAGATCGCAGGCACACGGGCTGTTCTGAGTCTCCTACAGGAGGTGGAGGCTGCTACCAACCAGCTTGGGGAGCTGCAGGTGGGCAGATTAGCTAAACTCTAGAAGGTCCTTCCACCCCACACCGCACCACACCTCCACGCTGGTGCTCACAGCACCTAGAAATGCACTGACTGCTCATCCCTGGCCAGGTGCAGGCCAGCCCCACAGCCTGTGGGCAACAGCTGGCAGAAACAGTGTTGCTGCTTCAAAGGCATGACCTGTTGGAGGCCCAGGTCTCAGCCTACGGGATCCAAGTGAACCATCTTGCTCACCAGACAGCACAGCTGGACTCTTCCCAGGACACCAGTGTGCAGATACTGCAGGCTAAAACCCTGACACTGACTGAGCTTCACCAGAAACTCAAGTCTCTTGTCAGAACCCGGTAAGAGCCCACTCCACTTCCTCACCCCTTTGTGGAACTTTCCTTGAAATTTTGTCTCCTTCCCAAGCAGAAATCCTGGTCTGGTAACCTCCTCTACACTGCTCCTGAGCCCCAAGCCTCAGTCTTACTGTTAAGCCATTCTGGGGAAATCCTGCCTAAGGGGCACGTCTGACGCAAGCGGGCAAACCCCTCCCCCTACTCTGCTTTCATGGCCCTTCTTTGCCTCAGACGCACCCAGCTGGAGCAGACTTTGCAGCTGGCACAGTTCCTGCACAGCTGTGAGGAGGAGGAGGCCTGGTTGAGGGAGCACAGACAGCTAATGGAGAAGGCAACCCTGGGCCGGGACCTCATTCAGATATCTACTGCTCTGCAGAAACACAAGGTGTCCACTCCCTTGCTCTTTGACATCCCAACCCCCTTGCCATTCAGGCTTGGAACCCTGTCACCCTCTCTTCACAACTCACACCCCTAACCCTGCTAGGCTCTGGAAACCGAACTCCATCGCCACCAGTCTGTGTGTGCAGATCTCATGCAGACAGGACGCAATCTCAGTATCAGAGGGCCCCCGATACAGCCAGATCCTCTGGAAAGGGCGGAAGCGGTGCAGGGAACGTGGCAGCTCCTCTGGACTGGAGCCGCAAGGAGGCGCGCCCGGCTGCAGAGTGCACTGTTGGTTGGGCAGGTAGACGGGGCGGGGCGGGGGCGGGGCAAGCAGACAAGGCGGGGCGGGGCGCCGTGGGCGGGCTGGGACTTGCTAGCTCTCAACCCTTCCCCGCCTCCCCACAGTACTTTTCCGACTCAGCCGAGGCAGCTTCTTGGCTTCTCCAGAGGCAGAAGCAACTGGAAAGCGCATCCTGTGGGAAGGACCAGGCAGAGGCGGAGGCCCTGTCGCAGCGCCACCTTCTCCTGGAGCTGGGCTTGCGCGCCTTCGGGGCGGAGCTTCGCGAGCTAGAGGATCAGGCGCGGGCTGCCGCAGCCCTGGTGTCACTCAAGGTGCGCTCCTGAATCTGCAAAGTACTCAGACTCGTGTCTCCTACACTAAATATGAGGCAAACGTTCCTCCCTCGGGGTGTTTGTGGTCCTGCCCAGAGCTGTTCTTGCATACACACACACACACCCGCTCCCATCTCCAGTCTCAGATCATTTGGAATTCTGTCCGTGTACATCAGTCAAGGGCATCAGGATTGCTGGACTTGGCTTGGTCTGCCCAGCACAGTTCAAGAACATAAAAATTCTCCCAAAAGCTTTTTTTTCACAACCCTTCGTTCTGAAGCCCCTTTTGATTCTCTAATTTGACAACCCTAAAGATGCCCCACAACTCGCTCCCTTTCTCTGCCCACCCTGTCCCATGCACTCTTTAAACTATATTTAGGGCCTCCAGATTGCCTCCCCTAACCTGGCCATACAGTGGTAGACGGAGGGAGGAAAGACCTTGGCCCCAGCCTTCACATAGTGCCTTGCATGCCTTTGTGTTTACTTCCAAACTACATAATTAATATTTTTCAAAACAAATCTCTGTGTTAGCAAGTTTCTAGAACACCACTACCCTTTACAAATAAATTAATCACGGTGAAATGGAGCAGGCTACTGTCTAAGGACCCAGTGATCTCTGGTAAAGAGGCTTTAGATTCTTAGTCCAAGGCTGTTTCTGAACACACCCCTCCCCAGCCTGTGATGCTCACTCCTGGTGCTTACATCGCAACATCACACCAACACAATGCACTCGGACAGGTATAGTGCTTCCTCCTGCTTTTCCAGTGTTCTACTTTTTAAATAATGGAGCTGTCTCATCCCTTGGTGTGTTCTCTATCCCCACCTGGTGCAGGCAAAGATAGAGATCCCAGGTCTGGCTCCTGAGAGGTTTAGAGTCTGCCCTTCCGCTCAGTGGGGAGTCACTTGATCACCTAAGTGGAACTTTTGCCCCTCTATACAGGAGGACCCACCAGAAGACTGGAAAAAGCTTGGCAGAGACACAAGTATAGAACCTCAGGGTGGGACCCACGTCTTAGCAGCAACAGCCAGCCAGCAGATGGTCTTCTCCTCCAGAGGTACAAGGTCATGACCCTGTGAGAGCCTGAAGTCTGTCAGCAATGAGGTTAAACATCTTCTCTGTGGCTGCATCGGGGGCATTCCAAAATCAAACCAAAGAAGTTCAGGGAGGCCAATTTGAGCTCAGCAGAAAGGAAGTAACTGGTGTTATCCAGAAACACCTGGGTTGCTTAGAGCCGCATGCCCCCACTTCTAGACAGCCACAGGAGGGCACTCTGTGGAGTGTGAGATTCTCCAGGTCCCCACAATGCTTTGTCTCTTCTTCTTCCTGTGCCTATTCTTTTACTGCATCCGTACCCATTTTTGAGTGGTTTGCTTACTGATGCTGCTTTCCACACTTGCCAAAGGAAAGAGGACAGAAAGAGAGATGGGGTGCTAATCCATTCACAGGGAGGGATGCTAGCTTGTACTTCTGCTCTGCCTAGCTGCTGCCACCATAGCTCTCTGCAAATGCGCCTTCTTGGGTAGACTCTAGTAGGCCTTATCTTGCCTTCTCTAAATACCCAGACCATCTGGCCTTTCTTCCTCCTGGACGCCCAATGGTACTTATTTTAAATACCAACATCCCTTCCCTACCCAAGTGTATCTCTACATAGTGTCTTACCTGTTCTGGGTCTGTGAGCTTTGCCATCCTGAGAAACTCATGAGTCCCAGTGGGAAGGTCCAGGCTCAATCCTTTTAGCCTCTAACAGCTCTTCCCACAGGACCAGGCACAGGGAAACACCCTTGACCTACCTTGTAGTGAGCTACAGAGTAGGGAAGAAGAAGGCCCCAGGCAGCCCTTGAATTCTGTGTTCTCGTAACAGTATGTGTCTCTTGGCTTCCAGAAGAGGCTTTGAATGCCTTGGAGCTGAAAGACTTGGGGAACAGCCAGGGCAGGATGACCATCCTTCACAACACAGAGCAGAAACCCCAGGTACAACCACGGGCCTCACTTTGGTGGAGATTCTGCGACTTGGTGAGAGCTGGGTGTGAATACACTGCCTCCTTCTGTACAGGTGGTGTCTGCCCTGGGCCTTCTAGGAGAAGGCCTAAGGATGGCTCTACAGACTGATTATGATTTTGATGTAGACTCTAACACCATACTCCAGACACAAGCTCACTTGAGCCAGAAGTATGAAAACCTATGGGCCCTGGCAAAGGTAATGCTTTATATTCAAGAAATGTCCATAGCTAAGCATGTGGAATGTCTTTATTCCTAGTTGCTTCCAAGACGGGAAGATTGTCTAAGTCCAGAGGTCCATGACCAGCCTGGGAAACACAAGATGAAACACCCCCAAAAATGAAATTATACTTGCCTGGCATACTTGAGGTCCTAGGGGTCAATCCCTGTGCTAAAAGATAGAGAAGAGACAGGAGATTAATCATGCCACGACCATAAGCTAAAATTGTTCTCAACCTGTGGGTCATGACCCCTTTGGGGGTTGGTCAAATGACCCTTTTCAGAGATCACACATCAGATATTCTGCTTATAAGTTATTTATCTTATGATTCATAACAGCAGCAAAATTACAGTTTTGAAGTAACAATGAAAATAATTTTATGGCTGGGGTCTTCACAACATGAGGAGCTGTGTTAAAGGGCCACAGTGTTAGGAAGGTTGAGAACCACTCAACTAGAGACTGTACATGATCTCAGGAAGAAAGCAGTGTTCCCTACCCTAAAGGAGCTTACATTATGACCAAGATGTCAACAAATATTTTAATGGACGCGGTGTGACTGTGGAATAAAGACTTGAGCCTCCTAGCTGCTTGGGATAGGTAGGGCATACCCAGGACCTCTCGTGGGGTGCTGACCTTCACCCTGACCCTGGGCTGTATCTTCAGCTTCAAAGGGCCCAACTAGAGGAAGCAGTAGCCCTGTTTAGCTTCTACAGCTCCTGTAGAGAGCTCCAGTCCTGGCTGGAGGAGCAGACAGCCCTGTTCCAAACATTGCAGCCCCAAGGTGACAACTTAGAGGTCACGCAGCTCAAATATGGGGTAAGTTGCTGAGCTAATGGAGACCAGAGCTTCCAACATCTTGGCATTGCTTCCATCTCCCCATTACTCACTGTTTTTGTTCCGTTCTTCACATTTGCTCTGGTTCTGTCTGGGGAGGGTCCCAAGACAGTATGCCTGGCTCAGAGCTCGTGATTCAGAAGCTTTCTGTCTCAAGGCAAGTGTCTTAGAGCCAAGCATCCCAAGGCCCTTTGTCCAAAGTGGGGCTGGGATCTGGGTCCTCCTTCTCCTCAGAACTTTCTCATGGCCTTGACCATCGGAAAAAGCCGCTGGGCTGAAATCATCAGCACTGCTGAACAACTGAAGCAGAGATGTCCAGGGCACACCTCGAAAATACAGCAACAGGAGGAGGACCTGAACCAGAGGTGACAATAATGGGTGGGGATGCAGGTAGGGCAGGGCCCTTGCTCCATGCTTCCTACCATACCAGATAGAGGGGCTAGATGGTTTCAAATACAGTGAAGAAAGGGCAGAGGACCACAAGCCTAGAAGCTTCTGTCCTGCGAGGCTCTGTCTAAGGCCTCAGCTGGGTAGATGTCATTGCATGGATGGAAACTGTCCTTGTGATGTATCCTGTATCCTTTGCTCAGGTGGCAGCAGCTGGAGGCCCTGAAGGAAGAGAAAGGCCTGCAGTTGACACACAGCATGGAGATGTGCTGTCTTCTACAGGACTCTGAATCCACACGAGCCCAACTACTAACTGTGATAGGCAGGCTGGAGGCTCTGGGGCCGGGATGCTCTGAGGACAGCCATCGTACCCTGCAGCAGATTCAGCAGAAGGTCCTGGTACTGGAGAAGAGGATCTCCCACCTCCAAAGAGCAACCATAGAGTACGGGCAACTTTATGATGGTGATGGTGGCCGGAAAGGCAGTGAGGGCAGAGAGAGGCCCTCGTAAAATAAGGAAGAGGCAAGAACTGGGATGGGAAGAAGTTGCCAAGAGGTGCTATTGGAAGGGTGCTGGCAGGGGCCAGAGACCGTTGGCATGAGAATGTGCTGTCATGACCAGGACTCAGGCCATTCTTCAGTGGCAAGTCTCAAGGAGAGGGAGATGAGAAGATAAAGACAAACCTCCGGGGCTGGGAGGTCTTACACAAACTGCCTTATGCCAAGCAAATTTATTAAGAAGTACAGCATCTTGTATACTGTTTTCAGGGAGGAAATGGCCAGGGTCAGTGGAAAGCTAAACCAGACAAAGAGAACACAGGGTCCCCAGCACAGCTGCCTTAGGATTGATAACCACAGCATCTCAGAGGGAAGTGCCATGTTCCCAGGAACTCACACTTTAACTCCTTCAGGCCCAGGCCCCAGATTGGACCTTGCAAGGTCTACCCCTAGACAAGGACATGGAATTATCACTCTCCTTGTCCATCAAGGCCTCTGAGAAAGCCTTGGATTGGATCTGGCTCCTCACACTCAGAAAAAGGGGGAGCCCCAGGCTCATGCTGCTTTTAGCTAGGGGTGGGGTCGCCACCTTCCTGGGAGACACAGGCCTGGGGTATTGACTATAGTGGTTAACCTCCTACAGGGTGATGGAGTCAGGCCCCATAGAGGGCTGGCTGCTTCAGGAACAGATGCTGATGCTGCCAGTTCTGCTAAAGCAAGTGCAAGGGCAAGTGGCCCATCGGGTCCAGGTCCAGAATGAGACTCGGGTCCAGCAAGGCATCCTGCAAGAGAGCCAGAAGCTGCTGTTGTGGGCAGAGGGCATCCGGACTCAACTGTGCAGCAAAACGGAGTTGGAGGATGTGAGCTCAGCCCAGGAGCTGCTGAGGAAGCATGGAGGCCTACAGGAGGAGACCTACCTGTGGCAAGAAAGGTCAGGACAGGCCCAAGAGGTTGGAATTCATAAAAGGAAGGTCAAAGGCGATGTGATTTCCAGCTTCATGAGCCAGGCTGGTACCTAGCATGGCACTTCAGGCAGCTTTTCAGGAGATAGCCCGGCACACTCTGGGAAGGGACCCCAGACACTGAGCTGCCAGAGAGGCTCTGAGTTCTAGTCCAGCCTTTCTCCTTCAGGTGTGATGATGGTGTCCCCTTTCCCCAGTCTAGCTTCTCATTCTGAGCAGTGCATACCCTGCAGGCTGACTGGGGAGTGAGAGAGCCCAGTACTCACTAATGAGACTAAGATTTCTACCTCATCCTTCTCGTGAGCAAACAGGGCCACCACATACAATTCTAAGACTGTCCTTCTGCTCCAAGGAATCTAACGCGCATCAAGTGGGCCCTGAGAGACAAACACCTGCCTTCCACTTGTCACACACACCCAGCTACTTTAGAGCTGTAGCAGCTTAGAGGAAATGCTGGCTTTTCCAGCCTCCCACAGTCGTGCCACCTGTTTCCAAAATGCAGGGGTGGCATCCAGCCTAAACGGGCACCTGTTCTGCTGGGTCAAAGGTTCCAGTGGTCCTGACAGCAGGCATGTGTGAATTGCGTTGTTGAGTTGTGCAGTCCCAGAATGCCACTAGCCAGCTACCTAGAAGACAGTGTGATGTGGGTCCTGGGCAATCCATCAGGCCTATTGCATTCCATTTTATTTATAGGCCGGGACATGGCTGTCCTGTGAGAAAGCGAAGCAAGAGAACTGACCAGCCAGTTACCCTTACTTCAGGGCTCTGTGGTGAAGGGCTGGAGGAGCTGGTGAGAAGAGCCAGGTGTGGTTTGCACTATGTCTGTCGTTTTGCACAGGCTGCAGCAGCTGGAGGCTCGGGGCCAGCTGGTGGCAGTCTCAGAATCCACACAGTCCCAAGAGGTGGCCAGTGCCCTAAGGCTCCTAGGCCAGCAGGCTCAGCAGCTGAAGGCTCTGTGTGAGCAGAGGCAGCAGAAGCTTCAGGACAGGCTGGAGCTACAGAGGTTTGTCCAAGAAGTGGATGGTTTCACTGCTACCTGTGTCAGCTATGAGGCCTTCCTGCAGCTGCACAATCTTGGGGTAAGGAACTGGAGAAGTACAATTGGAGTGTTACCCTACGGCCCCTAGAGGGAGTTGGCCTCCTTGGGTTTAGAAGCCAAGGTGGGCAGGAAGGTCCCCAGGATGAGCTGATCTCAGGTCTCTGTACCAGGAGGACCTAAGGGAGACCCAGAGCCTGCTGCAGCAGCACCAGGGTTTTGGGTGGCTCCGGAGTACCCTGGGATCTCAGGCTGAGGCCCTGCAGGCACACAGTGAGAAGCTACTTCTGCGCCAACACCCTGCTGAGCACAAGTGAGCTATTTGTCTACTGCCGTCTTTCTGTACTTGGACAGACTGCTGCCTTGAGGCTGGATGGGGCAAGGTTCCCTTGGGCTGAGGGCCCAGAAGAGCCTTCTTCTCTCCCTGAATTCCAGGATCAGAGAGCTGCTGCACAGTGCTCAAATACAGTGGACCAGGGTCCAGGAGAAGAGTGAGCAGAGAAGGGAGCAGCTGCTTGCTTCCCTCCAATTGCAAGTGAGCCCCTAGGCTGCAAGAGAGGGCTCCAGAAGCAGAGCCCAGAGCCCACAGCTGCACGGAGGCAGTAGGATCCTGTTTACTGAGCACTTGTCCCACCCTGGGTGTTTCCAAGAGGACATTGAGCTGTGGTCACCCTTAGCTAACTGCCTCTCTCATCCCACTACATACCCGCCCTCACTTCTGACACACCAGGAGTCTGCATGGGTGAAGAGAAGTAGCTACAGACCTTAGCGTTGATGCTTGTTCAGGCCTTAGGTCCAGGCCTCCAAGAACATGAACCTATGTAGATCAAGAGCCACATGAGATCTGGTGTCGTCTGTAGGAGTGGGCCTGACAGACATTTCTTTCTGGCAGTGCCTTTGCCCCATTTGAGGATCAGAAAAATCCAAGCTCTACCTTCCCTGTACCCAATAACTGCCTCTGGGTCTTGTTTGTCCACACAGGGCCCCTCTCTCTAGAGGTAAGTGTACCAGCCCTCACCCTGGGCCCTGAGACCCACTGTCTCCTGGTTCTCGGGCAGGAATGGAAGCAGGCTGTGGCAGAGTTAGTGCTGTGGATGGAGGAGAAGTGGCCCACGGTGGCCGATGAACCCTTCCAAGCATGCAGCGACATTCTGCAAACACTCAGGTGGCACAAAATAGCCAGGAGTGAGCTATTAGCTACCCGCGGGTACATGGAGGACCTACAGCAGGTGAGGATGCTGGAGAGAGGTGCAGGGCCCTCTTGTCTTCAGATTCCCAGCACACACTGCTCTGGCTATTTCTACAGAGCACAGTTGCTGAAGGAAGCCCCCCGTCCGCCTCCTAGATAGCTGGGTGTCCTCCTAGATAGCCACCCTACATGAGTTCAGAAAACCACCACCATTCTACTACATTCAAGTGGTCATAGCCAGCAACCTGCCTCCTGCCCGTGGGTGTGGCATGCTGTGGTTGGTGGGGTCCTTGCAGCTCTGCAAAATAGCCTGGGCCTTTGTCTGCACTCCAGGCTGGGAGAGAGCTGTTGCATAGTCACCCGTATGCACAGGAGGACATACAGGACAGACTTCAGGGACTGAGTCACAAGTGGGAAGAGCTGGACCACAGGATGGCAGAGCAAGGGGACAAGCTGCAGCAGACCAGACAGCAGGGGCAGCTCTTGGAGTTACTGCAGGTCCCTGGGGAATATGGTTGGGGCAGAAGACTGGGAGAGTGACCCCATGACATCCTCTGGAGAGCGCTGGCCCAGGATAAGCTAAGCATGGCTTTGCCTAGCAGCAGGCCACCCGGGAGAGTGACTTCTCTGTGTCTAGCATGTGATTATTACAACTCGAGTCCTCCAGAGAGGAAGATGCATGAAGGGATGTTTTGCACACTACTAATTGGGAGGACGTGATGGGTCTCTAGTGAATCTGGGGCTAGGAGCACTGTAGATATGGAGCCCCAGCAGGGGGGTCCACTGGGCTACAGTGGAAAGGTGAATGCAGCCTCTTGTCACCCTATCTACCCAGGATGTCAGGAAGATGTTGGAGCATCTGGAGGGAGCCCTGCAGAGCACAGAAACGGGACAGGACCTGCACTCCAGCCTGAGGCTGCAGAAACAGCACTGTCAACTAGAGGCCAGGAGCCAGGATCTGGCCAACAGGATAACTGACCTCATCTCTCAGACTCACGATGCGTTCACTTCCCTGACCATCCTAGAAGAGAGCCAGGAGTGTTACCAGAGGTTGCCATTCCGTCTCCACTGTGCCTGAGGGTCATGCTTCCCCTCCACACACGCCTTATGAACCTAAGGACTGAGCGGACTCATTCTGGGGTGGGAGGGCCTCCAAGGTTTTCCTCTCTTGTTTGACTTTGTTCTGCAAGGGTCCCCAGTCGGGATGAGGAAAGGACCATAACCTTGCCTTTATTCTTTCCCCTTCCTCTTTAACTTTCCTCTTTCTACCAGGTTTAAGTCCCTGAAGAGCAAGATGGCCACTCGGCACATGCAACTGCAGGCCTCTGTTGAGCTGTACCAATTTAACTGCCTTAGCAACCTGGAACTCACCTGGGTGGCTGAGCATATGCCCAGTACCAGTCCCACCTGCCCTGCCCCTTGCTGGCATGATTCCCAGAGCCTTCAGCATAAGCACAAGGTAGTGTCACCTGCTTCCTCCCTGGGCATCCAGGATCTCATTCCCAGGGTATCCTGGCCTCTAAATCCTTCTCCCTGGGTGTCCTGATTCCCAAATCCCCTTTGCTCCAGCTGTCCTTAGCCTGTTGATGTAGAACCCAGAGACACACCCATGACTCTAATCTGAACATCTGTGATTAAGGGAATCATGTTGTTCTGTGGCAGGTACTCCAAGCTGAAGTGAAAGCACACTTGGGACATGTGCATGGGGTACTAAGTTCTGGCCAGAGTCTAGCAGCCTCTGGGCACCCCCAAGCTCAGCACATTGTGGAGCAGTGCCAGAAGCTAAAAGGCCACTGGGAAGAACTGGAGCGGGCATGTGAGGCACGTGCCCATTGCCTGCAGCAGGCCATCAGTATCCAGCAGGTAGGAGGCACAGAGGGTAAGGTCTGCAGAGCAGTAGAAGCTGGACAAGCCGTGGGAATTGTGGGACCTCCATGGAGGGAGGTCAGTGCCAAGAGCTCTATGCCAAGAGTTAGCTGGTTCCAATAAAGGTCCAGAAGCCTCTCTGGTGATGAAGGGTTCCAGCTAAGATCACCACAGTGAGTCAACATCATTCTTTGCAGTACCTTCTGAACGTGTCAGAAATAGAGTCCTGGGTGGAGGAGAAGTGGCCTCTGGCAAGCAGTCAGGACTATGGCAGCGATGAGGCGGCTACCTTTGGGCTCATTAGGAAACACCAGGTACTGTGTCCTAAGCATCTCCACGTGAGTGACAGTAGATCATGAGGAGTTCTGCCACACTCCAAAGGACACATCCTACATCCTGAGACACAGAGCCCTGCTGTTTCCTTCCTGAACACATGGCTAGCCCCATTCACCACCCACAAGTCCTTATTCACCCTTCCATCCCTGAACACAGACTTCTGGCAGTACAGCTCCAGCCTTGTGACTCAGGAGAGTGTTTACCATCTGTAGTCTTCCTGGACTGCCTCTCCACACAGATTTTGGGCCTCTGCCACTCATGCTTCATCTCCTTCCCAGCACTTTCCTGCTCCTCAGAGTCCACTGTTTCAGCCCGCCCCAGGTCCTTCATATTTGTTCTTCTATAGGGCTCTGAACATCATCCTTTTTGTTAAAACAATCACCATTATAAAACCCATCTCCTTCCACAGACTCATCTGGTAGGAAAGAGGGAGGCCAGCGGGGATTCTTAGAGCTACCAAGCTCCACTACACTCCTGCTTCTTGACAGGGAAATGTCCTTCTGTCCAGCTACTTTCCTGCATGCTCCAGTGGTCACTGTTTTGTGATGTCTTGTGGCTGAGAATTTTCAGCGAGCTATTCCTAAAGGGTATGCCTTCAGGCTTGGCCTCATGTAGCCTCCCTGTGCCAAGCATGCAGAGAGACTTGCTCAGTTCTGCTCATTTTTACATTTCGATATTGGGGTCCAGCATGATGCCTCCTGTACCTTCCCTTCCTTGGCCCAGGCTTCCCACCATTTACTCTTTCCAGATAAGTAGTGAGCCCTCCGAGGGTGGAGACCATATCTTCATTTTGTAAAACAGTTAAGTGTGCCATCAGGATTGGGTAAGTGGGTAATGGGTGGGTGGGGTGAAGCTGAGTGGGCAGAGCATGGATGGGTTGATGATGGATGAGTGTGTTGGTGAGTTGAGAGGTAAACAGATGAGTGTGTGAATCATTGAATGAATGCCTAGAGGATGAATGTGTAGCTTGCACTGGGGATATATGTATAGAGAAATGAAGAACCCACCCAGTCTGGGTTCTTACATTGGCAGATGCTGCAGCAGGAATTAGCTCTTTATTGGAGCTTCGTGGAGGATCTTGAGCAGAAATTCCAGACCCCCAATGTATTTGAGGCTTCTGAGCAACTGGGTATGGTACGGGAGCGATTGCAGGCACTACAGAACCTGGCAGATGCACGGTGAGAGCACCCTCTCATCCATGGGCACAGGGGCCTCCTGTTGTATCCCTATGTTGGCAGGAGCCCAGGAGAAGGCTGAGTTTTTGCTCTGCTCTGTGTTACTCACTTCTCTATAAGTTCTTCAGTAAGGAACTTGGGCCTTCCATTCCCAGCTCTCCATCTCTTGCCAACATCCTCTGTCCCCTACCCTGGTCTTACTATGTCTTCTTTCCAAGTCAAAGGCTTGGGCAAGGATCAGGAATAACCCCATTCTTCAGCACTCCCACCCTCAGACCTCCAGGGGCATGAGCAGAGGAGCTGACATCTGGGGAACCCCTGGCTGTCACCACAGGGGCCAGGAGCTGGAGTGGACCCTGAAGTTACATGAGTTCGTGAAAGAAGATAAGGATCTGCAGAGCTGGCTGGCCAGCTGGAAGCAGGTGGTCATAGGAGTGGACAACTTTGGAGAAGACCATGAGCATGTGCTGGTGAGGGGCTAGGAGCAGGGAAGACACATGAGGCAGATGCTGGATGACAGGGGCTAGTCCTGCTGGGCTGGATGGAGAAGGCACGGTAGAATCATGGGATATGCCTTTGGGGTGGAGTGTGCCAGTACTGTGGCTGCACAATTCTACATCGTCTCTGAGGACCTTGATTAGGGATATCCTGTCATCTACTCCCCTCTTTCCTCAGCAACTCTGCACCAAGTTTGCAAAGTTTCAAGACCAAATTGAAACAGGTGCCCTGCGAGTAGAGACCTGCCTGCAGCTGGCAGAAAGCCTACTGAAGTGTGGGCACAGCACTGCACCCAAAGCTCACCAGAGGCAGCAGGATCTACGGTGAGTGTGATGGCCCACACAAGGGTAGAAGTTTGGAGAAGGGTGCTGGCCCAGTGTCTTGGAGTGTTAACAAAGCGTGGCACACTCTGTGGGTCATAGGGCCCTTGAGAGGCCAAGGTCCCTGAGATGCTAAAGTCTCCACTGTGGTCTGTGATAGAAGATGAGGCTGGGTTACCAACCAGATACTCCCAGCCCCCGCACCTCTGGACACTTTTCCCAAGTATTACTTCCTTGGACGTGGAGGAAGAGCTGTGAAAAGGAGCTACATAAGCTAGAGAGAGCGCCTCTTCCACAAGTGCTCCAAATTCCCATGCGCACAGCCTTTCCATGCATGATTCCTAGGTGTCTCCCACCTGCTGCTATGGGTCCTTCTTTAGCCTGTGAAGTGAGATCAGACCTTTTCATGGCCCTCAGCATAAGTCTAGCTTGAAAGAACCCTTTTGAGAACAGAGAAAATGGGGAAATGAAGGAAAGATGGGGACTCTCTGCTCAAGGCATTTGTAATGGTGTCATAGTTACGGTTTCTATTATTGTAAAGAGACACCATGGCCATGGCAACTTTTATAAAGGAAAACATTTTATTAGGGCTGGCTTATAGTTTCAGAGGTTTAGTCCGTCATTTCTAGGACTGGACATGGTGGCACACAGGCAGATATGGTGCTGGAGAAGGAGCTGAGAGTCCTATATTTTAATCAACGGGCAACAAGAAGTGAACTGTCCCACACTGAGAATAACTAGAGCATATGAGACCTCAGGGCCTGCCCCCACACTTTCTCCAACAAGGCGACATCTCCTAACAGTGCCACTCCCTATGAGTCAAATATCCAAATACATCAGTCTAGGGGGGATATTTCTATTCAAACCCCACAAATGGGATTGGTCAACACTGGAAATCAGACAGAAAAGATGGAAGCAGTGTTAAAACAGAGAGAGGTGAGAAGTGCTGGGCATGACAGGGCAGTGCACACAGCTACACTCCCTGCAAAGCTGGAGAAGCTCTGGGGAAGGGAGCAAAGTTTGTAGGAAGGAGGGTCGGAAGCAGAAGGCTCACAGGAAAGCCCCCTTCAGGAGCTTTGGGAAAACTATGGATTTCACCCTAAGAAAGCTGATCAGACAGACCACAGAGGGCATGCAGGCTAACCCATGGCTGTTCTGCATGGTAGAGCTGCCTGGTCCGAACTGTGGCAGTTAACCCAAGCCCAAAGCCGCCTGCTCCATGATGCAGAAACCACGCTCAGAGTCCACAGAGACCTTCTACAAGTCCTTTCTCAGATTCAGGTATGTAGCGGTAAATTATAGATTATGAGAACTGCTTATGTATCACTTCTAGTGGCTCTTGTACAAAATATTGGCACAGAGTGGGGCTATTTAACATGCCCTATGGGAGAATTCTCCCAGGTATAAACTCCAGAAGTGGATCTCCCATGATCAGTGCCACCTTCCCTTCCTACCCTGTTCTGACCCTTTTATACCCTAGGAGAAAGCTACAAGCCTCCCCAATGATGTGGCCCAGGACCTGCATGGAATAGAGAACCAGCTGCGGAGACATGAAAGACTGAAATGTGAGCTCGCGGGCATAGAACAGCAGGTAAGTAGGCTGCTAGCACTGCCCCTCAGGCCCCTACAGTCCCTCCTGTACAGCCTGGCCATTTATTATTTCCATTGGGCCTGCCATGCAGGCAGAGCATGGCCCAAGAAGTTCCCAGCCTTGAGTTCTCAGGCAGGGAACATACCCAAGGATGCTCAGGCCCTTCCTCTCTGTGAAGACACTGCTCTCCTCCCTCCCCCTTCCCGGCTAGCTGCAGGAACTGCTGAAGGCTGGTGTTAGGGTGCAGAAGCTGTGTCCAGTTCCTCAGGCCCTTGCCGCTGTCCAGCAGAAGCAGCAAGTTGTAATACAAGCCTGGGAGGCCCTCCAGCTGCGCATGGAGCAGCACAGGGCCCAGTTGGAGCAAGCATATCTCCTAGTCCAATTCCACACGGCGGTGAGGGCTTTCTCCTTTTGGGAGGGGTGCATGTGTACACAGATGTGTGCATGCACTGAGGGCCCCCACTTCTGGAGGGAAAATAGGTGTGGCCATAAAGGGCAAGAGCAAGGGTCTGTAATCCTGAAAGGACTGGGTTGGATGATGACAGAGAAACCAAGTGACAGAGTCGTGTGCATCTCAGCAGAAGCTCTGTCTCAGAGAACTTGATGTCTCTGTATATGCATGGGCTCAGGCAGGTTGCAGTTGTTAGCCAACACCATCTCAATGGTTCCTCACCCCGGGTCAGGTGAGGGACTACACCTCCTGGGTGACCAGCATACATCAGGAGCTTCAGATGGAGGAGGACCCCTGGGAACCCAGCAGTGGCATGCTCAGGCTCAGAGCCCACCAGTGGCTGCTAGCAGAACTGGAAGCCAGGGAGGAGCAGCGGCAGGGGGCCACTAAGCTGGGCCAGCATGCACTGCTGGCTGCAGGGACCCCCACTAAGGAGGTGAGCACTTTCCCATGCTCCCAGCCTACCCTGTCCTCCCTTGGGCTGCCTCCTTCCCACCCCCACTGCCTCTTCTCCAAGGCTTCCCTGGGGATCTGTTAGCCTTCCCCAACCCCACCTTTCCACATTCTCATCTTCAGGTCCAGGATGGGATTCAAACCCTACGGGAGAAACGTGACCAGGTCTTCAAGGCCTGGACACTCAAACAAGAGAGGCTACAGGCCATGCTTCAAGAACAGGGCCTCCTCAGACAGTGTGGTCACCTGGCGAAGGTTCTCACAGCCCAGGAGGCAGGTCTTTCAGCCCGACTCTAACTCTCCTTCTCTTCCATGCCTCTGCTGTTCCTCCCTTTCCTTCTGAATTTGGCTTTTTCTTGGACATGGGGCATATGGGCTGTGGGTGAGTCCTTGCGGTGGCTAGTATAGATAACTAGGGCAACATGGCCTTCACTAGTACCCCCAGGCCAGATCTAGCCCTGTGTCCCAGCCTAGACACTGGACCGAGACCCATGGAGTTGGATAGAGATTGTCTATAATTTCCACGCTGTCAGAAGTTGAAGTGTTGCTGGCTTCCAACCTGGCTCTTATCTCCCCTACACACCCTCACCCCCCCCCACCCCACCTCAAAACTCTCCTGCCCATGTGCTGCATTCAGGCCCCAGGGGTACTGCCTCAGCACATAGTGCTGGCAACCTTCGGTGCCTCTGACCTTTCCACATACTGATCTAGGCATTCCTAAAAGCCAGTGCCCTGGGGAGCTCAGTGGAAGAAGTGGAACAATTGATCAGAAAGCATGTGATTTTCCAGAAGGTGCTCACTCTCCAGGACAAGAAGGTAATGGACTCTAGGAGTCCTGAACACAATGATGGGGGAGCCCTCAAGAGGGGTACAGTGGCTGGGTGTCTGTGGGTCTTGAGCAATGTATACAGTTCTACCCCTAGACCCAGTCTGGGGTGCTACACACTGCAGGGGCCCCAGGGAGCATTTACTTAGTCGGATGTCACTGAAAGGAGAGTGGTTCTGGCTACTGCCAGGGCCATCAGCCAGCCCTTAACCAGGCAGAGCGGAGGGAAAGTCAAAGGCCAGGTTGCCAGAAAAGACCAGCAGACTGTGTTCGTGCTCCACAGGAGGCAGCGCTGCGTGAGCAGCTGAAAACCATCCCAAGCCCCAAGGGGCAGATCCTGGCTTACCAGGTGCTGAAGCATTGGACTCAAGTGAAGGCACTGACAGAGAGCCGGGGACAGGCCCTGCACATCTCCCTGATGATAGCCAACTTTACCAGGGCAGCAACTCAGGTCAGAGGACCACCCCTGCCTATTGCCTGTCATTGTTCAGCTTGAGGTGATATTCATACCATAATACTATGATGGGGGAAAAACAAAACAAAACAAAACAAAACAGGTTTGGAGAGTTAATGGCTTCCTACGGGCCATGGAGCCCAGAATGTTTGATTTGAAGACCCTGTGACTGAGACTCATCTGATGAACACTGGCAGAGCCAAGGCAAATAAGAGCTGTAGGAAGAGGAACATGCTGTACCAGTTCCTCAAAAAGGGGGTTCACACCTTTGGAATGGAGTCCCATCCAAGTTCCTTGCTCAGCCCAGCCTAGGACATGGCTTCCTGTACTAGAACCCTGTTTTTTGTTTCCTAGATACTGCTGGCTCTGCCACCACCACTGGACTTTGCTAGTGTGAAGTGGGAGCTGACAGGGAGTGGAGGGGGCTTCAGGACAGAGCGTATAATATTTGTGCCCCATCCCTACCAGGTAGAAGACTGGATCCAGGAGCGGGTCCAGCAACTGAGAGCCTGGAGCCCTCTTGGAAACCTAAGGGATTATCCGAAACACCTGCAGAAACACCAGGCCTTCAAGGCTGAGGTCCAGGCCCATGAGCAGGTCATGACCTCTGTTGCCAAGGTAACCCTAGCCTCAGCCCAGCCCAAAGTGTTGATGGCCAAGGTCTCAGATGATGTGGGATGTCTTTCTGCGCGCTGTGAATATGTGTTGCTTTCATTGGTTAATAAAGAAGCTGTTTTGGCCTATGGTAAGACAGTTTACAGCCAAGTGAGAAATCCAAGGGGGAAGAAAGATGGAGTCAGGGCAGATGCTGCCAGCTGTGTGTGGGGGGTGGGGGGTGTAATGAAACACAGGTAAGCCAGGAGACACGTGGCAAAACATAGGTTAATAGAAATGGGTTAAGATGCAAGAGCTAGCTAGGAAGAAGCCTGGGCCATACCAAACAATGTGTAATTAAGATAAGCCTCTGTGTATTTGGGACCGAGTAACTGTAGGACACAGGACACTGACTTCCAGCTATAGTCAGATAAGAAAGGTACTGAGCATTCCCCCATTCCTGTCTCCCAGCAAGGTGAAGGGCTACTCAGACAGAGCCACCCTCGGACTGGAGAGGTCTCCCAGAAGCTGAAGGCCCTGTGGGGGCTCTGGGAGAAGCTGAGGCAGGCAGTAAGCCTACTGGGCCAAGCCCTGGAGAACAGATACAGTTTCCTGGAGTTTCTGCAGAGAGTAGACCTTGCAGAGGCCTGGATACAGGAGAAGGTGAAGGCTCCACTGAACAAGGCATTTGGAGGCTGGGGGCTGGGGCTGGAGACCAGGAGCTAAAGGATGGGGTGGGGAAGAGCTAGGCCTATAGTTCTCTGGCTCCTAGATGGTGGGAAGCCCCAAGCCTCCCCTGCCCTGACATTGCCCAAGCTGCAGTGATCAGAACATTGCACCTCTACCCTTGGCCTCCACAGGAGAGGGTAGTGAACAGCAGTGACATGGGCCTGAACCTTGAGCATTGCCAGCAGCTCCTCAGACAGGTCCACAGATTACAGGTAAGAGGGGCTGACACAGTATCTCCCATTGGGAAATTTGTCTGATGGACTCCAGAATCCAGAGATGGTTTAAGCTCAGCTTTGCACTACTTGGACACACTTGAGCAAGTTCCATCATCTGGTCAGTCCTTAATTTGTTCATCCCTAAAATGGGTAGCATGCCTTCCTCAGAGGTGAGGGAGTACATGTGTGTGGTGGTGGTCACATGATTCTACACCTGTAATAGAATTATGCCTCTGCTGGAAAGTTGGTAGTTCAGTTAATGTCATGGTAAGAAGCAGAGGAGGTTCATGGAGCCACTGAGCAACTTTTGCAATTTTCCAAATTTATACAAAATTGTAATCATAACCTACTATTTCAAAATTACTAAAAAAAAAAGGGGGGGGATACAACCTATGCCTATGCCTATGCCTGGGTGTGATAGATAATCAATGTCTTCCTTCAGTATGAGTAGTTCAGCATCTCCTCACCCACACCACTGACCAAATACACCAGGAATCTATTTTCGTAATACAGAGGAGGGACATTGGCAAATACCTTCACAATCAGGCATTGACCGAGTGTGCTGACCCTCTTGTGCTAACCTTGATACAGGTGTATGAGATTCTGGTAAAGGCTACAGCCTTAAACGCAGCACATCCTTAGCTGGATGCTGTGCCTCCTGGTATAGCAGGTACCCTGGGCCCAAGCCCTGACCTACCATGAGTAAGCACCATGACCTGTGTGTGATTCCTGCTGTGCACCAGGGTCTCCTCTCAGAAGAGCCACTTCATAGGAAGGCATTGTGAGGATTAAGGAGTTAAATGATACAGATGTAGGAGCAGGAAGCCTGTAATTCACCCTGCTGGGGCTCCCCCCCCCCCAGGACCTACAAGCCTGCCTATATCCAAGCTCTATTTTTAACATTAAACACTACTCATGGGTCTGTGTTCACCTTCCTCCTCCTACCCAGGCCTCATTCTGAGAAGCCCATTTCCTCGCTTGATTGCTGAGAGGTGGGCTCCAGCACCTGTCACTGCAGAGGAAGTAGCCACTTCCCACTCCCCAAATGTGCTGTAGGTGCTAAAATTCCTTGCTGAGGGAGACATAGCAACATGTCTCCCAAGGTTCCAATGACAAACCAAAACATGAGACAGAGTTCATTCTGGGGTTTATTGGACTTCCTTGGAGGGCATGATACAGGAATGTGGGATACAAGCCTTACCCAGACAGGATTAGAGCTTCACAGAGCCCCTCCCATGCTTGGCCACGTGCAATTAAGGCAGAGTTACACCCAGCAGATGCTATGGAGCGCCTGGATATTCCCGTCCTGTGACCCTCCCATATCCATGAGGGAGTATGAACAGTCAGCAAGCTCAGCTGGCATGAGCTTTGTCAAGAGGTGCAGCTAAACTCCCTAGGATGGTGGTTGCTTTCCCAGGGGACACTCACAACAGCTGTTTCCAGAAGCGGCCCTGAACAGATAGTTCACACCTTCACCTTCCCCATAGGTCACAGTGGATGACACCTACATCAGGAGAATCAAAAACTTGTCACTCCAGCTCAAGAACCAGAGCCCTGAGGAATCTGAGATCATCTGCCAGCGTCAAAATCAGCTCAACAATAGGCCAGTCTCAGACTGGGGAGAGCAATGGGGCTGGAAGTAGGGCTGGGTACCACCTTGGGCTGCAAGGTTTACCCCCATCCTTTGGTCAGGTGGAAGACTTTCCATGGCAACCTGCTCCTGTATCAGCAGAGGCTTGAAGAAGCCCTGGAGATGCATACATTGTCCAGTGAACTGGATTTCATCACTGAGCAGATCAGGGGAAAGGTTGGTAGTGGAAAGTCCTCTTGTGCACTGAGTTGGGAGCAGCATGCCTTGAGTTTCCTGTGACCCCAGCCCCTGGCCCATCTCTGCTCTTCAGCTGGACACCACCAAAGTCCATCAGGGAATCCTATGAGAAGCACTACACTACACTACACTACACTATACTACACTACACTATACACACACACACACACACACACACACACACACACACCTCTGCAGCTCCCAAGCCAGTCCCCCTGTCTTTTTCTATCCCAGATGTGTGATAGATCTAGAAGCCAGAGCACACTTGTCTTCCCTGAACCCTAAGCAAGTCTACAGCCCAGAGGAGGTTAGGCTGAGAATGGTTCCCACAGAGACACAGGTAGTCTGGAAGCTGGTGAAAGTGCAGAAAAGGCCTCTGCAACCTGAGAAGTCCTGTGTGGGACAGCATCTTCTTCCACTGGGTCTTGCCTTCAGAGCTAACCCAGGCCTCAATCCTCCAAGAACCCTCCCCAGAGGGATGAGCATTAAAGAGACAGAGTGCCAGGAAGCACCACACATCTTACCAGAAGAAAGTCAAGACCCACAGTCCTGTCCCAGAACTCTTTTGTTCCCTCACATGAGGAGAATGCCTCTGGTCAAGTGCAGGGCCCTGGCCTGGTCCCACCCAGTCAGCAGGAAGGGATTCATGCAGGGTGCTTGCATGCTACACCGCCACCCACCCTAGGTGATCAGGGCTTCTGTTGTGAGGGGACAGCTGAAGCTATGGCCTAGCCTGTAATGGTTCTCCCTCCCACCCTACCAGGAATCCATGATCCAGGCCCTGGAGGGCACAGAAGATTTGGAGAATGTAGAGAGTCTATCCCGGAAACAGAAAATGCTGCAGTGGGAGATGGGTCTCATCCAGACTCGGGTGGAGGTATGCAGTTAGGGGACCCAGGCTCTCGGGACATCCTCAGGAGCCCTAGTAGATTCTTGAGAGCCATGAGCTAAGACTCACATAGCCCAGGCCCTGGCTTCTTCACTCCTGGTTTTTATCCCTATAGTCTCTTGAGGGTAAGGTTGGCTACCTCTGCAAGAAAAGTCCTGAGATTTTCCACAGCCTCAGTCATAAGCTACAAGAAATGATGGACAGCTGGTGGAAGGTCTGGAGCAGGGTCCAGAAGTGGTATGAGCTCTTGGGCCTTAGTCCCATGCTGAGTGGTCCCCCACCCCCACCCCAGTTCTCAGTCTACACACTTCCCCTTGGCTCCCCTTTATCCTGAGTTTCTGTACCATTTACCAACTAATTCCAGCCTATAGACCTGTGTTGAGGGGATTAAAGAATACTCAGCATGGGCATGTGGGAGAGGAGGTGCCATGATCCTAGAACGAACTGAGTTCTGTGGGCAGGAGGGAGTCACTGGATGAGTGTCACAAAGTTTGGAGGCTCCAGATGCTGCTGCAGGATCTTCAGGACTGGACACGGAGACTGAAGGCTGGGATGGACCTGAGGAGCACCCCCTGCAGCCCTGAGAGAGCCCTGTACATGCTGCAAGAGCACCAGGCATACAAGGTGAGCTGTGAGCAAGTGTCTCAAGAAGTTAGGTCTTTCAAATGTCACCCCTCACTATCTCCCCCCATTACCCTGACCCCTACTAGACCATTCCTCTGACTCTTGATGGACTTTGTCCTTTCTACACCCCCCCCCCGACTCCCAACCTTTCTTCCTTCATGATGGACCACTGGTAATCCTGGCAGGCATCCGCCTACAGGGAACTGATCTCAGGCCCACTGCAGGTCGAGCTGGACATCCGAGCAGACAGCCTTAGCCTGGCCCAAAGCATGGGGCAGCAGCTGCTTACATCTGGACACCAACTGGCCTCTGGGATTCAACAGCCCCTGGCTGCTTTGGAGCAGGAGCTGAGTAGCTTGGAGGGACTGTGGAAAAGGCAGCAGCTGCTGCTGCAGCAGGCCCTGGAGCAGCAGGTAGGTGGGCCCCAGGCCAGCTTCCAGCCTCTCCTACTATCAAGACCTCTGATGTCTCCACAGTCCTGGTCAAACCAAAGCTGAAAGGGCCGCCTTCCTTGGGTATTCCCCCATTCAGCCTGCCCCTGGACCATGGAGCCAGGACCCTGGTTCTCCAACCTGATCCACCAGAAAGGTCACACACATGCCTATGTAGTCACTGGGCTCTCTTCTGTCTTGTCTTTTTTTTTTTTTTTTTTTTTTAACCAGCTACTTCTGAGCTCTGTGGAAAAGGTGGAACGCTGGCTGGACAGTGAGGAGTCCTCTCTAGCTAGGGAGGGACTGGCGGTAGGTGCCCAGCAGGGGTGAGAAGGATGGCAAGAACAGTCAAGCTCTCCGGGCCAGGCTCTTCCTCACTGCCCGGCAGTTACCATCAGTCCTGAGTGTTCCTTGCCCCCTTGGGCAGGGCCCAGAGGGTGTGTCTGAGGAGCCACGGGAGTGAACTTATGGTTAGGCTGGTTGTTCCCTTGGGTCTCTCCTATTACTCTCCTTGTCCCTATGCTCATTCCAACATCATCTCAACCCCAGTAACGGACAAGTGTAGCTCACAAAGGCCCGGGGAAGTAATCAGGGCCAACACTGTCTTACTCAGAGCATGCAGGAGAGAGAAGCACTCAGCTGTCCTAGAAAGAGACACAGATACCATCCCAGTGTGTACCCTCCCCATCCTAAAACTAGAAGCAGCCTTGTGGGGTTTGAGCAATGCCTTTGAGAGAATAATCACTTTGAGGAAGGGGGTTCTAGAGGGAAACCGATGGTTCAGGGTGGAATTGGGGCACCCCTATAGTCAGCGTCAGCACCCCACTTCCATCAGGATCCCATGGCCACTGTGGAGAGCCTTCTGTCAAAGTACAAGAGGCATGAGCAGAACCTGAAGGCAAGGGCTGAAAGGATCCATGTGCTGGAGGCCACAGCCCTCAGTCTACACCAGAGGGGACGCCCTGAGGCCTGTAGCATCCTGGCCAGGTGCCAGGCCCTACTCCTGAGGTACCTGTGGCTCTGGGATGATGGGAATTGGGGATGGGCTAGCTTGGACGTCTGCTGTCCAAGTTCTTCCCTTCCTGTTCAACTTCTTGGCCTAACTACTAGCATCCCCCAAAGCCTAGGGTCAGATGCTGGGAGTATCTACCACTCCTGACCTGGTAGTGTTTCTGCCAGTTCTCCATTAGACAATATACACAGCATCTATTTCTTGCATCCCAGCTTCATCCACTAAGAAGCTCACACTAGAAAACTGAGAAGTCATTTAATGACATGGAAGGAACAGGGGCATGCTAGGGCCATCTTTCACAACCACCATCTTGAGTCTGTCTACCTACTGGGTAGGACCTGAGGCAGATCCCACTGTCCTGGTTAAGTCTTAACATGGTGCCTGTCCTTCCTGAGTAGGCTGAAGATCTCTTATGGAACTGAAGCTCAACCGCAGGCCATTTCATGATACTAGCTTTGCTTAACAGCTCCTCGGGCTCAGCTGGCCCAGCTCCTCCCGTGTATAGACCAAGGTAGACGCAGCCAAGAGCCAGGTCCCAGACTGGCTGGGCCTATCTTCCTACTTCTGTGGTTTCTTGTGCTGGTGCTCCAGCAGGAGCTAGTATATCTCCTCTCATTTACCCATTTACTTATATTCTATGTGTATGGGTGTTTCTCCTGCATGTATGCCTGTGTATCATGTGCTTGCCTGGTACCTCTAAAGGCCAGAAGAAAGAAAGCATCAGGTTTCCTAGAACTCAAGTCATAAATGGTTGTGAGCTGCTATGTAGGTGCTAGCAATAGAATTCAGGTCCTCTGGTTCCGCCAAGCACTTTTCAGCGTCCAATCTTCTCCATTCTTACAGGTAGATTTCCTTGGGTCTCCATGGAGGTCTGAGTAGACAAACAGCACATTAATCTGCCAGTTCTATTAGCTTGGGTGGTTCCTGGCAGGCCTAGTAACCCCAGCATGATGGCATTGACCCCTCCCCTCTCCCCAGGCATGTGCCATGCTCGGGAGGGTGTTCAGCTTCAGTCTAGCCTCTAGTTTCTCCAAACTCCATGCCCTTTGGTTAACACCACTAAAGGGAAAAGCTGATGAGGAACTGTTCATGGGCCATGGGCTGGAGGTATTAGAACTTTATTCTGTGTGCATCTGGTGATGTTTCTAATACCCTTGTTTCAAAGGTACATATATAGAATATGTAAATTAATATATAATGTAGCATACATATATAAAATGTTTTTAATGTGTTAAATTTTAAAATGGCGTGGGGGGGGGGGACTCTTGTTCACAGCGTTGCACACACCTGTACTCCAAGCACTTGCTGGAGAAGCACAAGGGATCAAGTGTCTGAGCCCAGCTTGGGCTGCATAACAAGTGTGAAGCCTGGCTGAGCTACATAGTGAGACCCTGTGTTAAAAAGAGATAAGGCAGGGTTATCAAGATGGCTCTGCAGGTGAGAGAGCATGCTGTGCATGCTTCAGTTGCTGGAGCCTATAGAGGAAGGAGGGAACCAGCTTCCAAAAGCTGTTCTTACCTTCACATGCACTCTGTGGCGTGCATGCACTCGAACATGAACACACACACACACACACACACACACACACACTCACACACACACACACACACACACACACACACACACACGGGTAGGGGTGCACCTGCAGTCCTGGCAGTAGAGAGCCTGGAAGTCCACGAGACCCTCTTGTTGCAGGGGAGAGGCACTCACGGGGCAAGCAAGAGCACGAGGTTGCCAGCTGGAGGAGCTGCGGCAGCTTCAGACTTTCTTGCAGGATTCCAATGAGGTTCCCATTGCCTGGGCTGAGAGGGCTGTGGGGGTACACCTTCCACGGGGGCTCCCCAAAGGTTAGGGAGAGCAGAGTTTCATCCTGTCCTTGATTTAGGTAGCTACATGGCTGAGGGAGAACCTGGTGGCTCTGGACGAGACTCAGCAGGACCCAACCACAATGCAAACACAGTTGCAGAAGCAGCAGAATTTCCAGGCTGTGCTGGATGCCAGTGTTCACCAGCAACAGGAGCTCCAGATGGTGAGATCCCATGAAGCTGAGGGGCCACAGCCCAGTCCCCTACACCCCTGCAGTTGGCTTTGAATCATAGTAGCAACAACTGCTGTCCTTTGCTTGCTTTCTCTGTGCAGGCACTGTGCTAGGCTGTGTATAGACACTCCATCTTCAAAAATGGCACCTTTGATCATTTTATAGAGAGCATGTTGAAACAATAAGACAGCCAGCAGCCCCAGAGCTTAAGATATCAAAACAGAGTATCATTTGTTTGGCTTTGTTTTAAATGTCCCACCTGGAAAGGATTCCTAGCTCAGACTGCTCACTCCTTATATCAAGTGCTTTGCTAAGTAGTTCATGTCCAGTTACTTCATCTAGCCAAAGTCACTGCTACTCTATTGCACGGAAGAGGGCAAAGAGACTTACACTGAGAAACTTTGAAGTGGGTGTGGTGGTGCACACCCATAATGCCAGCACTGAGGCTGAGGCTAACTGTCGTGAGTTAGAGGTCAGCTTGAGCAGTGTGAGCGAGACTCTGCTCATAAAGAAAAGAATGGGGGAGAAAGAAGGAAGTACAGCCTGGTGTGTGGGGTCATCATCCCATCACTCAAGATTACACAGAAAGCTTGAGACCAGCTTGGGCTGGGGAGTGGGATCCTGTCTCGAGAAAGAAGGGAAAAAAAAGGGAAAAAGGATGGATACCGGGAAGGGAAAAGGGATGGAAATTTGTCCCATATCACAGTCAGAATGCTGGTCATTGGTACCAGGGTACCAACATCCTTACTCCAGGATGTATGCACAATGTATGGTGTAGGAGGGCCAGAGGCTGCTACAAAGTGGTCACCCAGCATCAGAGACCATCCGGGGGCGACTGCAAGAACTAGAAGACCTCTGGGCTGAACTTCAGGCCAACTGCCAGAGGAAGATAGCCGGATTACAGGGGGCCCACAAGGTGAGGATGTGGGTCACAAAGCAACTCACTGGACAGAACTCTAGGACACACAACCCCCAGTCTCTTAGACTCACTTACATTCTGTCCCAGGCTTTGCATCTACAGAAGATGCTGGAGAAACTGGAGAGTTGGCTGGAGTCCATGGAAGCAGAGCTGAAAGCCCCTGTCAAAAGCCAGGACCTGTCTAGGGTGGGCGAGCTCCTGGGGATGCAGGGGGAGCTGGAAGAAGCTGTCCATAGTCAGACCAGGCAAGTGCAGGAGCTGCAGAGTCAAGCCCAAACTTGCTTCCAGGAAGGCCACTGCCTCGACAAAGGTGTGGAAGAGAGAGCACAGCAGCTACTTCAGAGGTAGATTGCCCAGGGTCCTGGTCTGATACCTTACCCTCCTTTGCCTGCCTTCTTGTAGAGATACCCTTCCCCTGCCTTCTTGGAGGGAAACCCCTTATGCCTTATGACATGGGTTCCCATGTTTTCTTCTGCCCACAATAAAGGGCACAGAGCAGGTGAGCACTATGTTATAGTCTAGTTTTAACACAGATGGCCATGGCGCCCTCTGGTTCTCTTTCAGGTTCCAGAGCCTTCAGGAGTCCCTACAGGAGCGCAGAGCAGCTTTAGAAGCTCAGAGCCTACTCTTACAGTTCTTCAGGGATGCTGATGAGGAAATGGCCTGGGTTCAGGAGAAGCTGCCCTCTGCCACAGCCCAGGACTGTGGCCAGAGCCTGAGCACAGTTCGGCACCTGCAGGAGAGACACCAGGTGCTGGCCCATGCAGGGATGCTGAGGAGGGATTTCCTCAGAGGTGCTGGGGGCTCACAGTCAAGGACAGGGCACTGTGATCTAGGAAAGCCCACACTTTGGGGACACCTAGTTTTTTTGTTGGAAATCCTGGGATGGGAGTTCCTTGTAAGTCTGTAGGATCTTTAGGCCCAACTCAGAGTGTGTGTTTCCCAATTGTTAGTACATCCCTGGTCCTTCCTCCTTTGCAGAATCTGGAGAATGAGATCAGTAGCCACAAGGCTCTGAGCCAGGTGGTGATGGATACAGGTTATAAGCTTGTGCAGGCTGGACACTTTGCCGCTGAAGAAGTGGCTTCCCGGGTGCAGCAGTTGGAGGTTGCTCTAGGCCACCTGCACACAGAGGCAGCACAGAGGAGGAAGATGCTGCAGCAGGCCCATGAAACCCAGGAGATTTTGGTAAAGGTGAGAGGATGCTGTGGGGTGCTGAGATGTTGGAGCTGACCTGAGAACACCCTGTGGATCTGTGCATCCTCCACTTCCAGTACCAATTACACTGAGCCTGTTGGCTCTACTTTCAATGTTCTTTCCAAACCTGGGGTTCTCAGGCAGAACTTCGACAGAACCACCTGGAACCGTCACCTTACAACTACATCTGAGCAACCTCACAAACTAAACAACCAGAAATGTGAGCCGTGTGCTCTTAGCACCCAGAGGGCTAGGCTATATAGTGAGACCTAATAACAAACAAACAAACAAGCCAAAGTAACTAGAAACCAGGGGTGGTAGCTCATGCTTACAGTTCAAGTACTCAGGAAGCAGAGGCAGGAGGTCCACTTCAAGTTCCAGGCCAGCCAAGGTCTCCACTGAGACCTGTCTCACAAGACAAATAATGATAAGAAATGAAAAGAAACAAGGAAAAAAACCTCACATTTTCTAATATGTTTTTATTATACTAAGTAGCAACTCTGTCTCTGAGAAGCAAAAATAAATTGTCTTTATGTTACATGGAGAAAAAGAATCACATGGAACCCTTAACAATTCTGATACTCAGGGTCCTTCCAATACAGTGAAAATCTTCTGGAAGGTGCTGGAAGGAGCCATGAGAGCTCTCCAATATTCCCATGCAATGGGCTGAGGACACCCTCCCCCAGTCACTCCCCACTCCCCCTAATCTCACTCTGAACCCTGAGGCTGGGAGCCCTCTCTCATGCCTCAAATTGAAGCACCTGGTCTAGCAAACTAATTCCTGTTGTTACACTGCTTAGCTCCTGGAGGCAGGATCCTGGCTAGCTGAACGAGGCCATATTGTGGACAGTGAGGACCTGGGTCAGGATGCTGAGGCCACACAGGTTCTTCTGCAGCACCTGGAGGTCACCATAAGAGACTTGGAGGGGTTCAGATGTCGTATTGAGCAGTTACAGCAAACAATGGCCCTTCTGGAGAGTGGACAAAACCCAGGCAGGTATGCCAGAGCCACAATCCTGGAGAGAAACAGAGATGAGTGTTCCCCTGTCACAGAGGCAGAGGATGCTGGTCCAGCCTGGAGAGGGAGGTCTATGCTGGCCTTTTATAGTCCTAGGGTGCTGTCCCAGCTGCAGGCTGTGAGGGAGGCCCATGCACAGCTGCTGCAGAAAGCAGAGGGCAGGAGGCTAGCACTGTGTGAACAATCACACCTACACCAGCTGGAGCGAGAGGCCCGGCTCCTGGATGCCTGGCTGACCACGAAGGTGGCTGTTGCTGAGTCCCAGGACTGTGGACATGACCTAGAAGGCATCAAGGTGGGTCCTCAGTAGACCCAGTAAGAGGAGGGAGAAGCTTCTTTAGGAGAAGGCATGGGTCTGAGCATGGGGAATTCTGAGGGGTGAACAAGGAAGCTGGAGGGTTGTCACGGGAAGAATCTGCAGTTCTGGAACTCTATGGCTAAGTGATGTTGGGGCACCTGTGCTGCCAGGCCCTTAATGAGCTTCCTAAGTCTCCAGTAGAAGCTCTAACAATACCTGGGCTTACATTCTTCCAGGTGATGGAAGACATGTTTGGTGCTTTCAGCAGAGAAGTCCAAAGCCTGGGCCAGGCCAAGATGCAGACCCTGAGGGAGCTGATGGCCCCCCTGGAAAGAGGAGCACCCCGGTTCTACCTCCAGATTCAAGCCCAGAAGTATCGCATCCAGGCCACTTGGGAGAGGCTGACCAAGGCAATAAAAGTCCGTAGAGAGGTGCGCCATGTCTCAGGGAGCGTGGAGCTATGGAGCACAGCACAGCCCCGAGCACATTCTCTCTCATTCTCTCTCAGAACCTGGCTGCAGCCCGTGAGCTCCGGAGCTTTGAGCAGGCTGCTTCAGAGCTCCAAGGTTGGATGCAGGAGAAGACCACCCGGCTAGAGGGAGAGTTCCGAGTCCACAGCCTGTCACCTCAGCTCCCTCAGGAGCATAGGTGCCTGCAGGTAAAGGCCTTGCCCAGATCTGCTTCCCCCAGTCCCACTCTTCCAGGCATAGGGCAAAAGATCTGTGTGCCTCAGTCCCTCATCAGAGATGACAGGTAATGGCCATCCACCTGGGACCTGTCCCTGAGCTACTTCTTCAGAATATCAGACCATCCCCCCCACCCCCCCGCCTTCTAGCTCAGGGACCTGGCACAGATTTTAAAGCAGAAGGGGTCTCCACAGGCCAGGAGTCACTAAGTGAGGAGCATGCCCTCCTGAACACAACCTTGTGTTCTGGTTGCAGAAAGAATTGACAGCTGTTGAGACAGAGGTAGCAAGAATACAGACAAAGGGCCATCAACTGGCCCAGTGCTACCCCATGGCTCAGGAGGACCTGGCCGAGTGGCTCACCAAGGTGCAGGGGGCCCAGGCCAACCTGGAGGCTAAAGTCCAGGAATGGAGCCAGAAGCTGTCACAGGCTACCCAAGGCCACACCTTTCTTGGGCGCTGCCAGGAATTGCTGTAAGCAGGGGTCCTGTCTATACTGTTAGCTTAGCTCTGCCCTACCTTGCTGAGGGGGGGGGGGGAGTGGCCCTGGTGGCCCTGTCCCCCAGGCTGCCTCAACAGCTCTGCTAGCAGCTGTCTTTCCTTGCCTGGCAGAGCGTGGTCTCAGGAGCTGTCTTCCTCAGAGGAGCTGACTGGGGATGTGGTGGGTGCCAAGCAGATCACTGAGCAGCTTGAGGAGCTGGACCAAGAAATCCAAGAGTGTTGCCTTCAAGCTCAGAACACATGGACAGAAGGGCAGAAGCTGCTAGACAATGGCCACTTCATGTCTCTGGAGGTGTGGATGGGGGGTGGGATAAGCCTCACTGCTGAGGCCTGGGAGCCCCAAGAAGGGTGAGGAAGAGAGAAAGCAAAGAACTGGGTTGACTCCCTTGCTGGCCTTGCCAGTGGGAGCTCTGCCCAGGCTTTCAGGGCAGCAACCCCTTCCTGCAGGTAGCAGAGTGTCTGAAAGAGTTGGAAAGACATGTGCAGGAACTTCAGGTAGCACGGGCCCTTTGTGGGCAACGCTTTGAGCAGAACCAGGGCCTGCAGCAGCTTCGACAGAAGCTGGAGCTGGCTGAGGCTTGGCTGGCCTCTCAGGAAGGCCTGCTGCTGGACCCTAGCTATGGGGTAAGTGGGGGCAGATCTTGCTGTTCCCTGCTCACTGGCCCCTGAGCTAAACGTGGAGGGCAAATGAGGGCTGGCACCCCAAAACTGAACCGCATACTGACTCATTTCTCTCAGCACTCAGTGATAGATGTGGAACGTCTGCTCTGCAGACATGAGGGCTTCGAAAAGCTACTGGCAGCTCATGAGGAGAAGTTCACCCAGCTTCAGGTGACAGAGGTTCAGGGGCTAGATGAGGGGAGGCTGGGTATTCTGAGAAGAGGCATATAAGGTGGTTAGGTGGGACAGTTCTCACTCTGCAAGTTAGGGTTCCTTAGGGCAGTGAGGCCTCATGTAGGAGAAACCCTGAGGAAGACCACTCTGCCACCTCAGTGCCCTGGGGAGGGGTGTACCCCTGTGGGCTGGCAAGGACGGAAGACTCCAAAGCGGAAACATAACCATAGAGACCACCAGTATTCTTGGAGTGGGAGAAAATGGGGAAGGGTTAAGGGTATGGTGTGTGTGTGTGTGTGTGTGTGTGTGTGTGTGTGTGTGTGTGTGTGTGTGTGTGCATGTGCAAACACATGTATACACACACTGCAACATTCAAGATGGAACAGAGCTGGCAGTCAGGTGGTGCCTTCTTGTGGAGGCTCTGAACTAGGGGTTGTACATGAGATGAGGGAGCCTAATGTAGCCTGGAGCATGTAGCCAGGCCACAGGGGCTCAGGATGTGCGGGGTCCACACTCTAGAGCAGGCATAGGGCCCACCAGAAATGAGGAATGTGTGTCTCCCTTCTCTTGTTTGTGCCGGGCCTGACAACTGACCCTATCTTGCATTTTCAGGAGGGAAAGGACACTTGTGTCATGGAGGGGTCTGTGGAACTTAAGCACCAGCCACCTGCAGATGGGAGGCAGGTGAGTGCACTAGCCCACTGCAGGACTCCGTGTTCAATGACCGCCTGGGCCTCACTGTGGCTACTCCTGGGTAGACTCCCAGGTAATCCTAGAAGGCTATAGTTTCTATCCATAGGAGAGGGGGGAAGAGAAGAGGGTTCCCCTTCTCCCCCTCTTGGTTGTCCTGTCAGAGCCTTTCTTGTTTCCTCATCCCCATGAAGACCATGGGCGGAACTTCCCTGGAAAGTTCTGGGGCCTTCTTTCCTTGTCTTCCTCACAGCCCAGCACCACCTTATGGAACAGTAACCATGGGACCTTGGCAAGCAGAGCCCCGAGCCTGTTCTCAAATATGAGAATGGCAGTGGTACCAGCTGGCACTGAGGTAAGAAACGAGGTGGCCCCTGTGACTTCTGAACCTCATCTCTCCCTAGGAGCTGGCTTACACAGGTCCCCTCGTGTCTGAGTGTGAGAGCCTGGAGGAGAGGAAGCATACTTTCTCCCCAAGGTGAGGACTGTAGGCCTGGTCTCTGACAGCAAGCTTGGCTGAGGGGCTGCAGGCAGAGGCCCTAGACAGGAAGCGGGGTTGACTGGGGCCTGTCCGGAAGGCAGGCTGGGTCGCAAAACAGAGATCAATTTGCAATACTGTCTGAATGCAGGTTGCAAACTGGCAGCCAGCCAGCCTGGGTAGCATGGCAGATGGGCTGTAGGGGAAAGGAGGAGGTCCTTTCCTCCTTGGAAAGGAGGGCCCCAAGTTCTCAGTGTTGTCTATATTTTATGTAGCTCTGGGCTTTCACAGCTACTATCTCTAATGTCTAAAAGTGGGAATGGATTTTTTTTTTCCTCAAAGAACTCTGAAAGGTTTAAGAAACTTTCCCAAAGTGAAACACCTTATTAGTAACAAAGGCAAAGATTGTCTTGCCCACCCCCTTTGGAGTCTACCGGTCCCACCCCCTCCAGGCAGGAACTTTCTGGGTTCTGTTCCTTTTTGGACTTCACAGGTTGATAACTCTGAATGCTATATCCTGAGAGGTTTGGACTGTGGCCAAGCTCCCACTAGCAGGAAGAACATGCAGAAAATACTCCTTGCCATTTGTGCCTTTCTATGTCTGATGGGCTCTCTGTGGGGAGTGATGAGGTGCCAGGGGTTCTGCCCAGTCCCTAGCCCCTTCCGCATTGTTATCGCCTCCCCTAGTCACCACCCCAAGTCTCTCTTTAGAGTCACAACGGGACCCTGAATTTCTCCACACCCCCTCACTGGCAGCACCTCCCTGCTCTGGGGTTTTGGTTGGGGAGATCTCAAGGAATCCACTTTGAAGTGCTGAGTGCCCAGCCTTACCAGTAGGAAGCAGATGAGGACTGATTCACCCTGCCCCTGAGCCTCTGGGACAGGTAGTAGCTTCTAGGAAGAAACTGTATCAGCTAGGGTGAACTTCATCCTTCTCTGTTCTACAGCCTAGAACCCAAGGTCAGGTTCCCAGCTGGAAGTGGAGATGCTGCACTCAAGTGGGACATTGGTGGAGTGGGTTTTTCTCTTAATTCTAAGATACCAGGACTTAAGGACACTCTGCCTAGTAGGCTGGTGAAGAAGTCCCACATGGGAGACCCTCGCTTAGAAAGCCAGAAGCCTTCACCCCTCCACTCTAAAGAGACAGCAGCAGAACCAGAGCTAAAAGGCCCCCTTTCCCCAGACTCCAGCCCCTTGCAGGTGCTCACTCCATTTCATCCCTGCCCTCTACACCTGCAGGGTCCCTGCTGGTGCCAGGTACCCTGTAGGCAAGAGGCACCCTGCGTGTCCAACCTGCATCCTACTGGAATGCTCCCCTGGTTTGTCTACCCCAGTCTTCACTCCCGAACTTCCTTGTTTCTTCCTCTGAGACAGCGAAACCTCAGCCATTGCTTGCACCTCTGCCCTTAATCTCCACCCCGTCTTGGTTCTCTGTCCTTGATCCCAGGAGATAGACAGGGTCAAGGCCTCAGCATGTCCAGGCCAATGGCAAGAAGTATAAAGGCCAAGGGATGAAGCAGGCTCAATCCCCTCCTTTGACATCCTAGGCCTCTGTGGCTCCTGCCTTCATCTGGATCCTCAGACATCTCACCCATGTCTATTCTATCTCCAGGCTAGTAGGCTTCAGGCCTCTAAAAATGGAGGCACTTGGGGTATGTGGGAGAGGATGCGAACACCACCCTCATGGGTCCCCAGGTCATATGTCTAGACTGATGCACAACTATGTGTCTGGAAGGCCCTCATGCTGTAACAGATGTCAGCCACAGCTGTGGTCTCTGGCGTAGTGACTCATCTCTCTTGCAGAACCCTGAACCCCAATTGATTCAGATGGTATGAGATAAAAGAACAGGGCTTGTACTAGACACTTTCTGGAGGTCCTGAGGGTGAGCCAAGGACACTCTGCCGCTGACATATGTCCTCGGCTGTCTTTTACTTTACAGCTCACTAAGTTGTTTAGACTGGCCTTGAACTCACTCTTGTAGCCCAGACTGCCTTTTAACTTGTAATCTTCCTGCCTCAGTCTCCTGAGTAGCTGGGCTTACATTCCACTCCTCCCAGCTATATTTCCTGGGCAGGCTCCGAGAACCATTTCCGCGGCTGACAGAGCTGGCTGGGTCATGAGAATCAAAGTTGTTATGTCCCACGGCTCCCAGGAGCTGCTCACTGCACTCACACTAGGACCAGGTGGGATGCTCCAGGGGAGCAGAGGGCTGGACACCATGTTTAGGGAAGAGTCTATGGTGTGTGGTTCTGAAACTGTTTGCCCAACAGGTCTGAGCCTTGAATAAACCCTGAGGAAACACCAAACCTTAGGGCTTATGAGTGAAGATACATCTTGAGGAACCATTCAGCTACTGGCCCCAAAGTGTTCTTCCTGTGGCTGCACAGGAGCAGTTTCTAGGAAACAGCTCCTGTTAGAGGATACACACGGCTGCTGCTTCCAGCTAGGCCTGAGATGAGCCTGAACCTTTTAACTGGACTAAACCTCACCCAAGGTCTCCATCTGGACTAGGCTGGAACTTCCATGCTAGTGGTCTCTTGGAAAGGATAACCTGGATATCCTGCTTCTGGAATGGAGCTCACATCTGGTATCCTATGGAACTAAATAGTCTAGTACAACAGATAATCTTTGGACAGTACCACCGTTTATAAGAGACCGTGTAACATGTCACAATGTCCTGTCATGTAATCCACATGGCCCTGTCTCTAACCTCTAATGAGCCCCACGTCCGTCCCATGGGTGAGCGAGGCCCAAGCATCTCTACTTGCGGCTTACAGCCTAGACTCTGGCAGGGCTGCCGACATACTGTGTCACCTCTGGAGATTCCAGACACACATCTTTGTGGAGTTGTGTCTGGATATCAGAGTCCTCAGAGGCTCTGGAGCTCTTGGTAATGTTGGTCTTCATGGAGGGTCAAAGGTTCTCAGGTGGGGACTCCACCAGGACACCTTGGCTGTCACTCAGGCCTGCACTGTTTGCGCTGTCTCCGCCGCTGCACAGCCTGGTGCAGGGCCTCCCGCAGCTGCTCCTGGTTGTTGCAGATGTTGTAATGTGTCAGGCGTAAGAGCTTGTCCACAGCCTCCTGGCTGTAGGTCACTTTTGTGTAGTAGTATGGGGAATCAGAAGACAGGTTCACCTTCCCAGCTGCCTTCTCCTCCAATGTCCGTGGCACCCCTGTGGAGAGATGGCAGTCTAGACAGGAGGTCTGGGGACACCTGCACAGAGGCAAGTCTGGAAGAGAAGTGGCCATGGCTCACCAGGGGCTGAGTAGTCCTGGAAGGAGTCATTGACCAGAGGAAAGTGCAGCACAGTTGGGGCTTCGGGCTGGGTGGGGTCACAGAACACATGGCACTCTCGAGGTTGACGCTGCTCCTCAGGACTGGGTGAGATGGCTGGGAAAGGGATGCCCTGCTCCTGGCAGAACTGGCTCACAAGCTGCAGCTGCTGCTGGCAGGCAGAGGGAGCATTAGAAGGTTCCCAGTGTGCTCACCAGAAGGCTGACAATACAAGGGCATTCACTAAGATGCACACAGCTTGGTGTTCAAAGGCCAAGCTGGAGACTTGGGTGCACCCAGAGTCCCACAATCTGATTGTGCCCTTCCTTCCAGGTCCACTAGGGCTTCCCTGAGTCAGTGGTCAACAGCCTTCTGAAAGTGGGTGCCATCCAGAAGCAGTAGGTATGCCAGAACCTCTCAGGGTCAGGTACAGCAAAGAGAACCGTGGTATGAGACAGGTGAACTATCCCAGCTACTTGGCACCCCACTCCCAGAGCAGGGTTAACTTCCCCCAATAGGGGGCACCACTATCACATCCCTTAATGGAAGCTGGGCCGGATAATGGATCCTAAAGCAGATCTCATTGGGTGCCTAGAAGACAGGCCCGCCATCCCCCAACCTGAAAGGCTTCATGGAGGTTGTAATCCAGTGACAAGATGAGGTCCACATCCCGTGTTGGCTGCAGAAGGGGCGGGCAGCTAGTATTGATGAAGTAGCCAACATCCAGAAGGCAGAGGTAGGGCTCCATGGGTGTCAGTTGGTTGGGGAACCCATCCAGTTTGGTAGCTACAAAGGTTTGGGGTAGAAGCATCATCAGCTGTCACTGTGGGTCCAGGCCTCTTTAGGCCCATAGAAAATGGTCCAAGGCCCCTGCAAGAGTAGCATATCCTAGGAAGAGAGGAGGTGGAGACGTGGGGAGGTATCCTACAGCTAAAGGATGCTGGAGAGCCTAGACCAAACAGGATGAGGTGGGTGGAAAAGGTACCTTTCCAGGTGGAGAAGTGAGGCTGATGGAAATAGTCCTTGTGGAAATGGAGACCACGCATGAAATTGTGGGTGGCCTGGGCAAGTGGCCGCTTTGTCAGGAAGTCAGTGAAGAGCTCAGCAATCCTGCCAGCTGTTGTTGGTGGTTCTACAGTCTTCAGATGTGGAACCTTCTCTTTGTCTGCACAGGCAAGAGTGGGGGTGAGGTGATGGGGTGACATTAGAAAAAGGCAGCCTCTGATCCTTTACCCCAATCTCTGCGATGACCCTAGAAGGTAATACCTCAAGACCTCCACAATACCTCAAAGACATTTCCCACTAGCTACCCATCTCTCTCCTATAGAAAGCCCAGGCACCTACCCAGGCTGGCCTGATCCTGAGCCCAGCGGTCCCAGAACTGGCTGGGTTCAGAGGCCCAGTACAAGCTGTCTTGGAGGCTGGCTGCAAACAGGTTGCTCCAGATACCTGAGAAAGGGGCATCAAATATAAAGTTCTCAACTGCTGTACAATCTGAACCCTTTCTCCCTCTGGATGATGTGGGCAAGGTGAGGGCCTCCCTCTCACCCAGGACCCCTCTCCCAAGCCTCCCATTATCTAGCCTCCTCACCTTCCAGGAAGCAGATTCGGGACTCAGGGAGCTGTTTCATCAGCCGCCCCATGAAGAACTCAGAGCCAAAGAGCTCAGAAGGGATGAAGGCCCCATATTTGGGAAAGCCAACTTCATAGGGAGAGAACTCACACCATTCTGTGAGGACAACACACACCTCAGCATGGAGCCTAGGTATCTTGGGCACCAGACACCCACCAGGGACTTTATTTCAGGTAGTCTGGGAACCAGGAGGCTCAGGCCTTATAGAACTATAAGGGCAGGGGTGCACTTATGGCCTCTTTTCCCATCTCCAGGGTGTAAAGGAGCTGGCAGGATGGGCATCAGATTCTCCTCTTATACACAGGCCTAGTTCCAGTATACCCTACCACCATAAAAGCGTGGTTCTGAAGCCACTCACCCCCAAATTCAAAGGTGGTCAGGCCCCGTTCCTTGCTGTTGAGGGCACAGTAGATAGGCAGAGGGTTCTGGCCTCGACTCAGGGCCTCCCGTTGATCTGAGAGTTTGTGTTCATGAGGCTGAGGGAAAGGGGAACTCATCAGCCTAGGCCCTCAGCTTCCTAAAGCTGGGCGTCTTTCCCATCTACCACCCAGGGATGTCCATCTCCAGACAGCTCTACCCAGGGTTCCACCCTTCCTACCTTATCATGCAGCAAGGCCTCATTGATGAGGGCCCACAAATTGGTAAAGCAGGTGGGGTGGCCCAGACGGGCACGCTCAGCCAGCTCCTGCCGGTACCTCCACAGCTGGCTGGGGGCCAATGCTCCCAGCTTGCTCTTTGTCACCTGGGTCTTCAGCAACTCAGTGGGCCCTGTCAGGTCCTTCTGAGACCACTCTGGGTCCTCATAGAGATTGGCCAATGCCCTGAGGAAAGCCAAAGCTTAGGACTAGGAGAATGCCACCAAAGGACCCTGTCTGAACTTCACGTCTTTGACTTTCTCTTGAAGGTCAATAGCCTGGTCAGCACCTTCTTCTCCCCTGGAGCACACCGTACCCTACTGCCAGCATTTTCCCAGTCCATGTAGTTTGCATGGGGCCCACGGTGCTTAGGAAATCCTTTCACCACACTCCCTCCCCTGACTCCACCAGCTAGCTGCAGCCTCTAGCACCCAGTCCCAACCAGCTTACCAGGTGGATCCTGAAGCCCCAGTGATGTAGGAGATGCAGTCTAAGAGCCCAAGCTCTCTGAGGCCAGCCAGCTGCCCATATAAAGAAGTCATGGCCCGGATCCCACCGCCAGTAGCCATAACAGCAATCACAGGGATCTGGAAGAGGAGGGCCAGGTTCAAAAAAGGCCAGAAGAATAGAGAAAGCCACCCTCTGGGAAGAAAACGTGATAGTCAAGGGGCCAGTCAGTCAAGATGCAATTGAGTCTTGGGATCAGCTCTGAGTTAGCACTGTTAGGATCTAGTCAGACACTTCAAACATCAGGGCTCCAGAAGAATATCCTAACAAGTGCCAGCCCACAGGAGCTTGAGATTACGTTCTGGAAGCCCCCATTCCCCCTGCAAAAGTCTTCAAAAGGTCCTGCTCCCTGGTGCTAGAATTTATTCCCCTAGGAGCCAATTCAGGCTGGTCTGAACCTCTGGCGACCATTCTGAGACAAGAGACCATCCTCAAACTAGGTGTGTATCAACTGTCAGGTGAGGGACCAAAAACCTCACAAGGAACACAGGTCAGCCTCTGTGGAAACTGCCATCTGTGAGCATCAGGTGCCTCATGTATCCTGGTAACATCAAGGAAGAGGAACAGAGAGGCAGAGCTTGCCAGTGACGAGCCTGAGTTGATATCATCTCTGGACTGCACAACCCTCCCAGCACTGAGCCCTGGGCCTAACCAGACATGAGGAAAACCCCACTCAGTTTTGCTCAGCTCCCAGACCTCGTCCTCTTGCAGGTCTTGGTCCAGTTGTAAGGCCTTTTTCAGGGCAGCAGCCACCACCTGCTTTCTCCTGCTTAAGAAGGCCTGCTCCTCAGGGCAGAGCCCACAGCCCAGCCGAACAGCCAGCTCCTTTGGTCTGGGGAGAAGGAAGAGACCCAGAAGCAGTTCTTAGCTCCAGCACAGGAGAAGAAACTGGTAGCTGTACCTGCCAGACCCTTGCTCTGTCTCCTCCCTTCAGTCCTCACCAGCACTTTCTGTGTAGCAAGGTGAAGGACCCAGGGCCATGCACACACATGACTGTGGTAAAGCAGATCACGAGACTGAGTGCACCCAGGGTCTACGCTGGGCCTCACCTCCAAGTCAAATCTCTCTCTCACCTACAGCTCCAAAAATAATGACAGGGGACAGAAAGGAAGACTAACTGCCCCACCCTCCCTCTTCTGCACAGTATTTAAGGTCTTTCCTCAACAGCCTCCATGCCAAGAAGCATCCCCCCCCCTTTCCTCTTGGTGTCTTTGCTCTCATGCCTCAGCCTCTGGCATTGTCCTTACCTCCCTGCCTGCTTATCTGGACAAACACTGATCCTCAATTGCCCGGGATGGTGTGCTAGATAGGGCCCACACTCATACTGTAGCAAATCCAAGTGTGAACATTAAGAACAGCCTGTCCATACTGAAGCCTCCTCCTGATGCAAAGTCCACTCACGCAGGAGCTGACCGACTGTCATCACCCCTGCCTAGGTGCTGTCCTCTGCTCTGCCTTCCCCCAGCAGGCCCTTACCCTTCTTCCTTCTTCAGTTCCAGCCTCATCAGTGGCTCCTGGAAACCATGAATACTATGATAAGAAAGGCTGGCTACTTCCACCCACTGTGGCCTCAGTGTACCCCAGACCCTCACAAGAACCCTTGGGCCCCAAGCACTTTTTCAGGGTGCACACTCGCACCCACTGATTGTCTGGGGGCATGGCCTGAAGGCCACAAAAGCAGGCCGATTACTTCAAGGCCAGGCCAGCAACAGGTCTGTTCATGAACCCAGCTTCTCGATGTGACCAGTACCTGGGACGTAGGGAAGACGAGTCTCACCAGCTGTGAAGAGGGTAGGGAGTGTAGTGGTACCTTCAGCTGCTCCCGGGGGTCATTCTTAGGAGTAGGGGAAAAGGGACCCCCACAAGTCATTACTCATTTCTTAGCAAAGACCCCATCAATCCCCTGTGGCAGGGACAAGGTATAGAAGGCTAACATCACCCCCAAATGTGACCTGACAGGAAGCATACCTCAGGGTAGGAGGGGTACTGGAGAGGGGAGGGGCTCAGGAGCTACGGAGCAAAGCATGCTACCTGCAGATGAACATTCAGATCTTGCTCCCAGCAGGTTGGATAATGAAAACAGAAAGAACCGGTGCCCACAGAGGCATCCTGTGGGCCCTCACAGGCCCCAGCAACCACAAGTTGAACTCTGCTCTCTGATTCTAGAAACAGGAACCAGAGTTAAAACTCAGGATGGGATCTCTTTCACCAATCCCTTATCAAGTCTGCAGGGAAATCCCTCTCTGACATGGTCCAGGAGAGATGGGGCCCAGGGGGAGGGGTGTCCCAGTTGCCTCCCAACTTTTGCTACCTGAAAGCAGCCAGGACAAGGTGACCCCTTAAAGAGGAGGAAGAGGCAGGAATAAGGATGGAAGGGCTGCCTAGGAGGGCAGAGCTCACCTTTCGGCTCTCCTGTCCTCTTCAGTTGAACATGCAAACAGGAGAGCTCCCGAGCCTGTGGTCAAGAAATCCCCTTAGATACATGCTGCACCCCTCTCTGGGACCCTACATTGTGGGTTCCTGGTCTCTGCTCCCCAGAACACTGTTAGATCACTCTCAGTTGCTAAGCATTTGCTTGAGATGTATTCCCTTGGGGATCATGCATATCAAGGTCCCCAATGCAGCCCACAGAACCCAGGCCTTGGTGGGCCTACTTCAAGCCTGAGAGAATGGCAGACAGCATGAGGGGAAAGCCCTGGGTTCCCCACTCACCACTAGGATGCCATTGCTGATGAGCTGTTCCTCACGGTCTGTCCTGGAAAGAGGCCTCCAGTGACTCTCTCCAAGAGCCCAGGTATTCTTCCTCTACCAGGGAGGGGTACCAGCCTTGATGAGCTGGCATTGCCCCTCCCAGAAGGAAGCTCTCCACTGCCACCCATCAGGCTCCCTCAGCCCTACTCACAGAGTCTGCAGCCGAAATTCAACTTCCAGGCACCCGTCCTCCTGTCAGAGAAGTAAATTAAGAGGGACTGGCAAGCCAGATGTCAGTGGGAGACGCTGAAGCCATAGCAGTGGGGAAGGGCCACTGTCCCTTTCCAGGCCACCCTATCTACACTCCTTGGACTATTCCCATGAGGCTGTGCTTCTGATCAGAAGGAAAGAAGAGGTTGGGGACAGGACTGCTCCTTGGTGAAAAGTTGCCTGGGATGCCTGGCCACTCCTGAAGCAGGAAAGTCTTTGAAGCTCTATCCTCAGAATTAGGGACCCCCACTTCCCAGAGCCCAGCTTTACCTGAGTGTTTAGTGAGAAACTCTGGCGCTGAGACTTGCCAGCTTGCAAAGTCCCTACGTCAAACAGCACTGACAGCACAGGGTCATCTTTGGTCAAAAGGTCCTGGTCAAAGACTTTCAGTTCCATAACATTCTGGAAGAGGCAAAGACAGAGGCAGCTTATATAGAAAGGAGTGGGATGAGAGCTGAATGGCAGGAAATGGCAAACTGGGAGAGGTGGGGCACAGCAAAAAGAGCAGGCCAGACTTGATGCCTGGGCTACCTTGAGCTGCCTGTGGATCCGGAAGTGGAAGTTCTGATTCCAGACTGGGTTTCTGCTGTTCCTGACTGTGCGTGTCTGGAGTGTGTGTCTGGAGGCCGTGGGCAGGCTCAGAGTCACATAGCAGTCAGAGGATGTCACTGCAGGGAGGAGCACGTGTCTTGTAATGACCAGGAACCCTTCCCAGCCTCCAAGTCTACTTCCTTCTTCCTGAGACAGCGTGTCCATAGGGCTGAGCCTTCGGCTGCTTTGGGGACCCTTCTCTCCAGGAGACCCCTGCAGGACCTCCTACAAAGCCAGTCTTTTCCACAGTCCCTCCCACTGGTACTAATTACTCTAAATCAGCCCCCACCTGTCATATGGGCTCAGCTAAGGGCCCGGGATGCAGTGTGCTTACCTAGGTCCTTGGAAGGCAAGCCATTAGCCTGGAGGACACGTACAGTGAGTAGGCATGTCCCTGACACCTTTGCCTGCAGATAGATGGGGCAGGTTTGCTGTAAGTGGATGGGGACAAATGTGACAGGGCAACAGGGGAGGTTGGGACAATCTCTCAAGGTTTAACTCTCTACCCAAAGGACCAGGTGACAAGAGCCACAGTGACGCCTTCTCATAATTAAACTCCACACTGTGCCAGCTCCACACCAAGGGCTCAGCATGTAGCAACTAAATTGTCACACATCCTATGAAGGGTGCCATTACAATGACCAACCATGAGAAGAAATTAAAGCCATCCTCTTAGGGCATGGTTAGGACTGGAACACAGGCAAGCTAGCTTGTTAAATGGCCCACACTATTACCAGTACAGTACCTTATGTCTTTTTATCCATTGCCTCACTACTCCCCTCCCCGGTCCCATTAAGAAGCTTTAAGACTGGTCGGAGGTATCAGAGGAAAGAAAGGAGTATATTTGAGCTTAGGCCCATGAGTGAGGTGCAACCTGTCCTATATACCCCATCCTGGGAATGAGTTCTGCAGGATCAGGATAGCAGCTCCCAACCCAGACCACCCACCCATCCTCCAGAGCTCCTTCCAAATCCCCTCTGCTTTTGGAGATGTGGACACTAGCCAGTGTGCCAGGGCAGAGGAAGCCCGTGTCACCGAGTCCTTTCTTTTGCTTCAGCCTTATCTCTGGAAAGGTGCCAGTGATCAAATTCAGAGAGATCTGTGGTCAGGGGCAAAGCTGAGGAAGATCATCTCTGAAGGAGCCCTGGGACTCCCATACACCAAGTAACTGAGTCAGAGGCATGGAGCGGCTACTTCTTCTTAAGCCCCCAAGACAGTGGATAAATCCTCAGAGTTCCAGTATCCAAATCCAGGGAGTTCTGCCTGGAACCCATCCCAGGACAGATCCTCATCCCAATTCTGGCCTTGCCCTTGGCTTCCACGCTGTCTGGTCCTGGAGCTGGAAAGAATCCCTCCCTCTGCTTAAAGAAGCCCATAGCTCCTTTTAGAAATAGTAGTCACCAGGCCCTGGATGGGAAGCCAAGTCAGAAATGGGAGCCCATTGCTGTATGGAGCCTTACCAGAGCCATGAGACCAAGTTCACAGGAACAGGAATGATGGGGTAGTGGCCACAGGACCAACAACTGTTGGCTTTAAACCCAGAGCCAAGGTGAGCCAGCTGGCCACTCATTCCTCTCAAATCCCTCCCACAGACTCCTCCACTCCACCCAAGGCCCACACCCACAGCTGACCCAGCCACCTGCCCAGGAAGTGAGACACCTTAAGCCAATGCTGGAGTCAGTGACACCTCCTGGAGTTGGCCACAGGCTCTCTAAAGCCACACTCTCCCAACCAGGCCTAACTTAGGAGGGGTTCTAGAAGAAGTTGCTTCCATAGGCTGGGCAGGTCAGAAGATCATGGCCCCCCAAAACATCAGTGAACAGTGGGGATGAGCATCATGTCGCCATGGATCCTTTCGCAACCTTCCTGCCTGTACGACAGGAATGCCCAGTCTGAACTGGAGCCCTGGGCAATCTCAAAAGAGTACCTCAGGCCCCATCACAACCTTGTAGGGGAGTGGCATTCACATAAAACAGCCCTTCAAAGCTGTGCCTGGGCTGCCTCCACCCCTGGAACTGGGTGGCCAGAGATGAGGCCTGTGTGTTGACATGCAGGGACAGAGGCTCTACCTGTTCTTTAGCTGGGTGAAAAAAGAGTCTGAGTGTGGAGATCAACTCTTTCCTCAGAGAACAGCTCAGGAGGAACATGTTTCCCGTCCCTTCCTGTTTATACTTATAGAATAAGGGTCACCCTCAGGGCTCCAGACCCACCAGCTTCCCTGAAACTGAGGGAGGAAAAGCAAACAGTCTGGGACCAAACTGGAGAGCACTGGTGGCTGAGCCAGCCAAGTCCCAGCCAGCCAGTTATAACACAATTGTTGTGGATCCCACATCTGGATCTGGTTTGCTCCCCTCAAAGCAGGGTCACTTTGAAACTTTTACCTGAACATTTAAGCCCTCAGCAGGCCACAGAAGGCATCTGTGATGGGGAATATGATTTATTGACAGCTCCCTCTGTGTTGATCCGTGTCTGTCCCTACACAGCCCTGGGAGCTAGAGCCATTATTATCTCCACTTGACAGCCAGAGGACTGATGCCAGCATGCAGTGACTCACCCAAGGTCACAGCACTGGTGAGAAGCCTTGCTGTACCTGATCCATGCTTCCTTATCACCTATGTGGCAATTTCCTGGACACCCTCACCTAGACCTGCCTGGCATCTCCTGATCTTCCAACTATATTCCAGGATTCTTCAAGGCTCATCTCAACCCACACAGGAACCCAGGCAGCAGTCAGTGCATAATCAAACTCTATGCTGCTTCTAGAATCAATCCCCCATATTGGCTGTCATTTGCAGTGTGGCGAGGGTCGCATCATTCAAGGCCTGCGGCCCTAGTGAGGGAGTCCACCAGCTGGAAGTAACTGTACTTGAGGTCATACTCCATGTCATACCAGAAATTCACTGTAGAGAGGAGAGGAACCTGGATGTGAGGGCCCTTCTTTTAAGCCAGAGCCATCCCCACCCGACCGTGTGAGGCTCTGGGTGCCCTGGGTGTTCCTTACCAGCAATGCAGCCATGAGACTGCTGGACGTGATGGAACCACAGAGCCGGTAGGTACAACAGCTCACCAGCCCTCACTGTGCAGTGAAGGGCCTGTACCTGGTTGTAACTGGGATACCGGACCAGGTCTGGAGCCAGGGGATCCAGCGGGATCCAGGGCACCTAGAAACACAGCAGTTGCTGGGAGCAGGCCCCAAAGATCCCACAATCTGTAGCTCTGTCCCTCCACTCCCAGCCCTGAAGAGCCACCGACCAGGAATTTTCAGAGTGAGATGTCACCTCCTCAGATCTTCCCTGGGAGCCTATGCCTTCCCCAGAGCCCAAGAACAAAATAGACACCTTCTCCATGGCTTCCTCGTCCACCACCCTGAAAGTACCTTCTTCAGTCAGCTGGTAGGTTGCTGGTGTGTATAAATCTGAAGGAGAATAGGGAGATAAATGACTAACAGTCTGTCAGGCTCTCCCCACCACATCCAAGCCAGTGTTCCCCACATGCAGAGACCAGAGGGCTAGGGCCCTGAGGCTATACCAGCCTGGGCATCCAGCCTGCCCTGGGCTCTTGCTGCATGCCCTCCATTACCGGCTCCAGCTCCCTCTAAGCTATGCCACCTACCATAGGGAATGAAGGGCCGGTCACTGGGTGGATGTAACAAGAAGTGTTTCTCACCAGAGACCACACAGTACAGATTCTCATAGTGGTCCTTGTGCACTGACAACATATGGAAGGCCTGGAGTTAGGGGAGAAAAACACCCCACCCTGCCCTCAGCCCTACATCCCAACAGAGCCATCCGAGAAAGGAAAAGCCCACACAGGACCAGCAGACTTGGGGAGACTCTCAGGACTCTAGCATGCATCACAGAACCACAGACTGAATGTGGAGGGGAGCAGAACCAGAGTCTCTCCTTCCTGAGCCCTGCTCTCCTATCTACCTGACTTTGAAGAGACTTCTCAAGATCTAGAAGGTATGCTGCACCCTGTCCCCAATGCCCCTGCTATCAGGAGAGACTCTTTGTGGTGTTCTAGTCCCAAAATATCAAAAGAAATTGGAGGGCAGCTGATCCTCCTGGATCCCACCTTTCTTTCCTCTGCCCCACCAGACCCCCTCCCTCAATTCAGGAGTCCCCACACCTACAGGATGTCACTGCAGCTGCCTCACCCAGCCAGAAGTTCACAGCATCAGGCATCTTTCCTGTAGAACAGAGTGGATTAGCACCAGTCTGAGGCCCACCCATGCACACAGGGCAGCTATTCAGAAATCTTGGTGGAAGCAAAGAAATGCCAAGGAGCCTGGGAGAAGGTGACACTAAGAATGTGACCTCTGGGGCAGAAGGGACAGCAGCCCTTTCCAGGTTTCTGCTTTTATGCCAAAGCCTGGAGTGGGTAGGTAAGTGGCACCTGACCCCACAGAACCAAAGACAGAGAATGCGCACACAAGCCAAACCCTTTCCCCCCACTTCATCCCCATGCCCTGCCTCTAGACCCTTTCACTCACCCAGTGACTCAGAGGCCCAGGGCACATGGGACTCAATATCTGACAGTAGCTGGGGTAGCTCAGTGGGCAAATTAGAGCACTGTTTCTGCACATAGAGGACTCCTGGGTGCTGGACCTGACCCTCCAACACATCCAGCACATGGCTTAGGGGCAGGCGACGTTCCGCAGGCATCACAAACCGGTCCCCTCGAACAGCATCTGCATAACCATCTGGGGTCACAGCCACAGTCACCTCTGTGGAGCCCACCATTGCTCTGAAGGAACGGACACTTGGTTTGTAGTATGCTGCTAATAGTCACTGATCCACCCTACCCCAGAAAGAAAACCTTACCTTAAGTAGGAGAAGGACCACTTCTGGAGGGCTGGCCAGTGCTGCAGGGCATTTCGGATAATGAAGGGTCTATTGGGGCACACCCAATCCCGGTAGAAGCAGAGTGGACTTGGGGGTTCATCCAGGTAAGGCACAGTACGAGGTACACTGAGGTCTAAAAAAATGGAGGGGTCTAAAAGTCAGTGGTACCCAACTTCTGTCACACTGTACTGCAGAAGAAATCCTGAGGACCTTCTTTGCCCCGGAGAAAGAATCACTCAGCAGCACCTATTAGGAAAGGCAGTCACAGAGCTCACGGCCACAGTCTAATTGGGAAAGGGCCCGGCTCTGGGATACCCCCTCCAATGATGATATTCACGGAGCATCTGAAACACGCCCAGCTCTGGGCATGTCCCTGTGGATATCTGAGGATGATCCTAATCTCAAGCAGTTCATGGCCTAGCTATCCGGAGAGATAATTGACCAATGAATAACACCAGGCAGGCAGGGACTGTACTGAGCTCTGGGTCTCATGGAACAGCGGCATCCTTAACCACCTCGAGCCAACACTTAGTCACTACATCACCTTTAAACTGAGTGTGACGGCTAACATGTATAAACCTAGCACCTGGGAGGCGGCAGGAGAATCAGGAGTTCTGAGCCATCCTCAGCTACAAAACAAGTTCAAGGCCATCCTGCATGTGTGACACCACACCTGGTTCTGAAACCTCTTGGGTCCAATGTCACACTGATAGGCCTCCTTCCCTGACCACCCCTTTTAAGCTGTCACTTGTTAGAAAATTTATCCCCTTGCCTAGTTTTTCTCCACAGATTTGATTACCTGACCCTGTATATTTTTTTCACTCATTTATTATCTGTCTCTCTCAACAGAATAGAAAAACCACCACAACATGATTGCCATGTTCCTGGTGCATCACTAGCACCTCAGCACACAATAGGTGCTCAGCAAATATACAGTCAAAGGAAAGTGCCCCACATTCTGGCCGGTTGGTTGTTCCAGTGAACAAACTGGTCTTTCTGGTGAAATCCCACTCCCTTTCAAGAGCATCTGTCATTCATCTGAAATGCAGCTTATCTTGTCATACACATAGTAAAGACTCACTGGATGGCTCACTGCTGCCCCTGGCAGAATCCAGTCTACCCTGGCACGCATTCAGGCTGTCCTTGACTAAGTCCAGCCCATTTTTTTCCCCAGTCTGATTTGCACCCTGGCCCTACCACATGCCCTCTACTCTGGCTGGGCTTTGCTCCTGCTGCTCACTCTCTTGGCTTTTATGAGAGCAGAGTGCTTAACTTTCAGCTGTAATGTCTGACCAAATGCTTTGGTCCCAATCAGCAGTTACTACAACCTTAGACAAATGTCTATGCATTCATTTTACCCCAGATCATGCTTACTCATCGTTAAATCTCCAAGCTGATATTACCACAGACTATCCTCCCTGGCAATCAGTCAGAAAGTATCTTTAAATTGGACATTGGAACCACATAAGTAGACATTGGTGCTAGCCCTGTAATTGCTGCCCCTGTTATTGGCCAAAACAAAGAAGACCCCAGACCCAGATTTCTTGCAAGATTAAAAAAAAAAAAAATGTATTACATCCTCGAATGGGCTCAAGGCAAGAAGATAGCCAAGAACCCCGAATGTTCTCAGGGTAGAATTTTTATACAGCACTTTAGGTAGGGGAGGGGGATACAGCACTCTGGTAAGGGGAGGGGGAGTTTTCATGGTTACTCAGGGTGGTCTTGCCTGAGTTACTACATGCAGATCAGGCTGACCGGGCAATGTGTCTCAAGAATACAAGAAGCAAGCTTTGTTTAGACTGGACATCCTACATGCAGCTGAGAAATCCTGTAAACAAAGCTCTGAGTCCTTGAGCAGACAGTCACTGAAACTCTGCCAACCTCAGTCAGCTTCAGGGGCCTCGGGGAGGGGGGGGGGTTCGGCTTGGTGGGCCAACAGCTATCGTGACACTAGAGAGTTAAGGGGGAAAGAGTCAAACAGGATTTTTCTATTATTTCACCCCGAATCTGGATAAGAATCACCAAGCAGACCTGGGAGGAACAGCAACCTCATAGAGCAGTGATCTGAGAAGGGAACTGGGGCTCAGGACAATTAAGCTGCTCCTTGGGATCTGTTTTGGGATCGAAACCAGGGCCTCCTTCGTGCTAGGAAAACACTATTACTGTGTTACTCTACCCTGGAGTTCAAAAATTTGTAGAAACTGTTTTGTTTTGTTTTGGGTTTTTTGTTTTGTTTTGTTTTTTTTTCCTGAGACAGAGTTTCTATGATTAGTCCTGGCTATTTCCCTGGAAGTCTCTCTGTAGACTAGGCTGACCTCAAACTCAGAAATCAGAGATCAGTCTTCAGCTGCCCTCTGAGTGCTGGGATTAAAGGCTTGTGCCACTGCCTGGTGATTTTAACTATCAGTTTCATTTGCTCACTATTTTCTTTAGAAACTGCCTACTTCTTTCCCTTAGAAATTGAACTCCAAATAATTCCTTTGACCCAGAAATTCTGTCTGGAATTTAACTGACAAAAATAAACAAACGCAGAGCCTACTCTAGGCTCACAGTTCTCATGTTCCCCATACACAGCAGGACACACCCTTGGAGAGTTCCAGTGACCCCGCAGGCACACACCCTTCTTAGTGGGCTCCAGTCACCCAGCAACCATCCTCTAAACCACTTCTGTGACACAGATGGCACAGCTGGTATGCTCACATAATTGCTTACTCCCAAGAATCAATCAATCAATCAATCAATCAATCAATCCATCTCTCTCTCTCTCTCTCTCTCTCTCTCTCTCTCTCTCTCTCTCTCTCTCGTGTGTGTGTGTGTGTGTGTGTGTGTGTGTGTGTGTGTGTGTGTGTGTGTGTGTGTGTGTGTGTGTGTATGTGTGTGTGTGTAGGGGACTGACATCAAGTGTCTATCGTTCTCACTTTATTTTCTGAGACAAAAGTCTCAGAACCTGGAGCTCAGCAGTTGCTAGGCTGGCCTGCCAGGGAGCCTCCTAGCTCTGAAACTGCATCAGACATCATCATCAAGCGCTAGGGATCTGAACTCAGGTCTTCATGCCCTTAAGTACTTTACCCATTCAGCCATTTCTCCAGCCTGTTTGTTTAATGGTTGCAACCTCAATCCTTTTGGGCTGGTAAGACGACTCAGCACAAATTTAAAGACACTGAACACGCACATTCTGACACAGAGGTATTTAAATTTGGTAAGGGAACAGTCAAATATTTGCAGAATTAATGAAAACAAGGTTAATATACCTGCATGCCTATTAATAATGAGCGCACCGGTTCACGGGTGTGAAAATTTGAAGCAGAGGCACTTGGAATGCCCTCTAGGTCACTGAAGCAAAGTATGCTTAGCCGGAACAATAAAACAGAGTCTTTCAGGACAGATAAGGGGTGAGAGTGAATCTTTCTTTATTTACATTGCACACGGAGGTGCCTGCCCTGCTGTTCGGTAAGAAATGACTTAGTAAAAAGGAAAAAGAAGGAATGAGGTAGTGAGGAGCAAAGATGAAACAACACCTAGTAGTGGAACAGCCAATATTGTTTGAGTGGGTCTCTACAATCCTCAAAGCTTGGAGTCTGCTCTGAATGTATGAGGGCAGGCGTCTGCTTCTTTCCTCAGAACCCACCAGCATCCGAGATATTTGATGTAAGAGTCTTCTGTATCGAAAGTGCAGCAATGCAGAGCACAGGGACTCAGCACCCGGCTGGCTGCCTTTGAGAACGGTATTACAACTATAACGCGGGCTGCGCTCGCTGGGCCTTGGACAAAACCGTAACTGCACCCCACGAAGGCACTGAGGAGCTGAGGACTCGTCCGCTCGACCAGCCGGTCACTCACGCACACACGATCCGAGTACCAGTACCCCAGGCTCTCTCCACGCTGTCCTCGCGCGGACGCCACTCACCGCGAGCCGCCGCCGGGAATTCTTGCAACGCCCTCCTCACCCTATCCAGGGTCGCCTCTGCCATAACGCTCTCGGGGGAAGAAGGGGGATTGGGACTATTTCCGCTCTAGGCTCGCAGCCCCGCCCCCACTTCCGCCCCCGTCCCGCCCCTCAGGAGGTGAAACAAGCGGCGCCTTCTGAGTTAACTGGCCAGTTAACAAATGATTGTATTTATTGACAATTTCATACATCGGTACAAACGAGACTTTAAAACAGCCCCACCCCATACATCCAGGGAGGAGACAGGCGCCACAGTATAAAAGTTATAAATAAGGGACTTTTCAAAACTGGGATGGGACAAATCTGGACGTGGGCGGCAGTTGCCAGTGGCCTCTGACATGCAAAGGGAACTAAGCACCACTGGCCACAAGACCCCACCCATGCAAGGTAGAGGCTCAGGGAAGACTGGCTCCCTCGAGAAGGGCAGGCTGGCTAAGGCCCTCTGAAAACCTGGTGGGAGGGGGGCAGCATTACTGCAGTAGGCCTATTTCTAACCACTGGCTGCCAACAGGCCCGCCCCCAGCTGCTACTGTTCTTTAGGGCTAGGATTTGGCCAGGAGAGTGAGAAAAGAAGAAAAAAGGGGGGGGGGGGGGGATATATGGTTTAGGTGTACTTGGGGCACTCAGGCTGAACCACCAAAGATAGGGACCCATTGCAACCGTTTCTTTCTAGCCTCTGCCTCCAGAGCTTGGAAGGCGCTTTGGCAGGTTTGTTGTCTAAACCTGGTGAAATGTCACTCTGCCTTACCTGACGCAGAGGAAAGGTGGGCCAGAGACACATGCTCACTCCAATTCTGCAAACCACCTCACTACTTGTTCCTACCTACACCTGCCTATGTCTTCTCTTTACCCTCTAACAATTACCTTAATTCTGTCCCCCTACCTCTGCCACCTACCTGTCCACCTGTCACTTTCCCAGTGTCTCTTGCCCAGAGCCTCCACTCCACAATCTCCAGTATCCAGCACCCAGCACTGCCTTTGAAAAAGAGCCTCCTCCATGAGCCAGTGTCCCATAGCCACCTCCTGTCAGCCTGGCTGCGGACACCCAAGATCCCAGAAATTTAGCTGCTCCATTTCCTATTTCCGGATAAGAGCTCTAAGCCAGGCTCGTGAAGCTGAGGCCAAATGTGAAGAAACCAGGTGCATTCCAGACAGGCAAGTATTCTAACAATCAACACTCGACTGGATACATTTTGTGTTTGTGTGGCCAGTGTCCTAGAAGGCGGACCAGTGCCCCGTAAACCACAAGGGGACTCCCAATACAGGTTTCTGATTGCCCATTGCCCAGAATAGAGGGAGAAAGTGGTCCCTGGGCTTCAGTAGTCCTCTAGGGAGCATGGTGAGAGACTAAGGAAGCCTAAGGGCCAAGGAAGGCAGGTCAGGCTTTGTGTCTGCCCAGCAGAGGGCTCTACTGTCCTGCAGCAAAATCCCACAGCTGGCTCCACAAGGAAAGAAAGGGATGGGGTAGAAATGCTGGGGCTCTCCTGCAGGGACAATAGGAGTGGAATGTGGGGTAAGGTCCTGATACCAGCTCAAGTCTTCTAAGGGCCAGGAACCGGAGAAGACATCCCCCCTGCTTTGGCAGCCAGGAGAGTGCAGCTGGTGTGGGAGTAGAGGTAAGGGTCCACAACTGGCTATAGGGCCTAAATACCACGTCACCATTTATCTCTACCCCAGAGTACCCTGTGAATGCTTCAGCTTAGGGAGCTGATCCCTGAAGTAACATCAAATGGCTTCTAGGAAGAGAAGGCCAGCCCTTCCCAATGTCCCCAGATGAGGCAGGCTGCCCTCCTACCCCTCACAGCACCAAGATGACACAGATTCAAGACCTGCCTGGCTATGAGCCACTGGAGGGCTTTAGAGGCAGGAGTCCCAATGAAGTGAGGCAACGGTCAGGGAAATAAATTAATAAATACAGGGGCCCCATGAGGAGCATTTGGAAAGCTGCTTTGCCTCTGACACAGATCCCTGCTATCCACTCCACACATTCTCACAGGTTCTGATGAGTGGAAAAAGGGACTACAGTTTGAAACAGGGAGCGTTTCTCTTGGGACAGGCTTCTGAAACTCAGAGTCTGCGCTCCATACGCCGCTCCACAGCTCGGAGCAATAGCTCTGAGTACTGCTCCAACAGGGCCTGAGTTTGCTCAGCCCCCACAGCCCCAGGGCTGCCACCAGGGCTGGACAGTGCAGCCCCAGCCAGGGCCTCTAGCTCCTGCCGCACTGAAGAGAAAGTGTCTCTCAGGAGACGGGTGATGTGACTGTGCTCTGCTGAAGGCGTCTTACAGCTGGTCACCTGTAACAAGAACACTGCAAGTGAGGTGGGGGATCAGCAGAGAATAAATAAAGAAAAGGGGGCTCTAGCTGGGCCTAGCCTACCCCAAAGGAATTGGCTAGGAGTTCCATACACATCAGTACAATCAGAGCCACTCTGGTGGATGACCCAGATGAAGGTCCCTCCAGACTAATAGAACTACTTTTCCCAACAACTCACACAGGCTGCACTTTCTCTTGGAAACATAGGCACTGTTAAATTGTTTCCTCTATCTAAACCGCCCAAACCATTCGGGGATATGCAAAAGCATACAAATAAAAGTTACACAGAGACAGCAGGCATGAATTGGGGTTTTCTTGAATAATGTGATATTCTAAGCTACAACCCTGACCTGAGTACTCCAATTGTTTTTAACCATAAATGACCAGTAGATCCTGGGTTGAGGCCTGGCTTGGCTTCTGACCCTCTCATCTACTATTCTCACAATATGTTTGAGTACTCCACCCAGTAGGTAGGAGAACCCTTACTGTTACTGTCAAGCATGTAGCTCTGCGGACAGGCTGTCTTCCCACCAGTTGCTGCCCAATACTCACCATGTGGTAGAGCTGCACTGCCTGGCGTACATTCCCCTGGAGCTCTGCCACAAGCTGTTCACATTGTTGCAGGCTCAAGGCCAGCTCTGAAGGACAAACACCAGTGAGGTCCAGTTGTGCTCTCAGAGCAGTGCTGTAATCCCCACCAGCCCCAGGCCCTTCCCCTTGCCCCTTTTCTAACCCTCTCCTGACATCACAGACAAAGCTTAGAGGGAAAAAGCCAGCCCTAGCCCCAGAGCCAGACCAAGCATCCAGAATACACTCGAGGATTGAGTAGGTAGGTCATGGGCAGAGAAAGTAGCAGGAGTGCCTCACCATCAGGGGTGTGATTTATGGACCAAGACAGGAGCAGACAGGATGAAAACGCCAAAGGCTGGATGCACAGACATGAGATGGAGCCAGAAAGTGGCCAACAAAGACAGGAAAGATGGGGTGAGGAATGAGACTGGGGAGCTGTGCGCACCTGAGTCCTGGCTCAGGGCTGCCCCTGGCCTGGTGCATTCCATGGGGTTAGGAGTCTTCTCAGGGGATGGGGGCCGCAGGCTCTCAGGGCCTTGGAGGTTGTTGATTGGCAGTTGCTGGGCAAATGGGTGGTTGGGGCCAGGGTGAGCCTGGCACTCTGTCCTAGGTTTAGGAGTGGTATCCTCCTCTAAGTAGGCCCGCCTTTCAAGTGTAGTATGAGCCTTTTCTAGGCTCACCAGGGAGCCAGATTGTTCTGCTTCATTATGAACTCGACCCTTGGTTACAGGTGAGAATGTAGTCAAAGTAGGACGGTCGGGAAGTGGTTTAGGGATGTCCAGGACAAGGTGAGCCCGGCTAGGCAGAGCTAGCTTGTTGAGTGGTGAGGTTCGGATTGGTGGAGGAGCTTGAGGTTCAGCTGCCAGGCCTGGGTTCTCCCCAACAGAAATGCTACGAGCTAGCTTAGCTGTAGAACTGGTGGTGGGGTTCTGGTTGGAGTGAGGCTGAGATGGGTAGCTATCAGCTTGTGGCAGGGATCCTAAGCTGCCCTGGGTCTCCACCTCCCGGAAGAGCAGTGGACGAGATGAAGGTATCTTATCTGCATCCGGAGACAGGAACAGATACAGGTCAGGTTATAAAGAAGGCGTGCCAAATGCTAGGGCTCACTCCTGAATGTGACCACTAAGGGACATACAGGGGCAACATGGGGACACACCAGGGCCCCACTAGGTCCACCTTCCTCCAGCATGCCCACATACTTGTCCCACATCCCCCATACCCTGGAGCTGAGCATACCAGGGTCCTCACCCTGTGGTACTAGACTGTGTACAGATTGAGCTTTCTGGAGTCCTGCTAAGGGGCGGGCTGTAGCCATTTTCTTGGGGGTCCAGCTGCTGTCCAGGTTGTTACGGCGTCGTGGCAACAGCACAGGAGCCACCTGCTGGAGGCTGGAGTTGCTGGAAGAGGGTTCCATTTCTGGGGGTGCTCCTGGGGGGGTGGCATCACTGCCTTTCAGCTGTTCACCAGATACCTGTGACACCTGGTCAGGTCTTGATATCAGAGCCAAGCTTGAAGGGGATAAAGATGGTTCCCTACAGGGAGAAAGGGTTCAGAGAATGGTCCAGAGAAGGCTCAGGGTTCCCGCCCTCTAAGATGGCCTTTCACAGACAGAGAGGCACTAGGAGAGGAAACACAAAGCAAGGCAGGGTTTGAGTGAGGTCACTTATTCCAAAACTACAGTACAAAGTTCCCTCCAGGAGAGGAGGGAGGAAGGGGAGCAGCTGTGCCAGGTGCAGGAGCACCGGGGCAGCAGAGCCATGTGGGGTATACCTGAGTGGGGAGGTCTGCGCTTGCAGCAGGAATCGTGATGAGATGCTCCGAGACTCTGTCCTTTCTAGAACCCGTGCTGGACCCCCTGCAAGAGGGACAGAAATCATGAACTGAGTCAGAGGTTAAGTTCTTGCCTCTCTACAAAGAAACCCAAGGCACTGCCTGCTGGACCCTCCCTCTCGGTTAGGCATGGAAGGAGGGGGCAGACTCCACTGACTAAAGAAGGGCCCACTGACCAGACCCACTGACCACACCTGGAGCAGCCCCATTGGCCAAAGTCTCAAAGTGCTGTTTTAGAAACTGCTCCTGATCCGGGGTATGTGGACTGCCTTCTTGTAACCCACAGAGGCCAGCGCCTCCCTCCTCTTCCTCTTCTTCATCACCCTCGACTGGTTCTTCAAGGTCTGAGGAGATGCCATCCACACTTAGGGGCTCTGTGCTCTCAGAGTCTGGATGTGGGGGAGGGGAGAGGCATCACACTGTACCCGTCTGTCACAGGTCGGCCTCCCCAGTTTCAGCCAACTGTTCCTCATGTTGCAGCCTTCTTACCTTCATTGGGATGTTCAGGGCTAGAAAGTCGGCTACTGCTGTAATCCACAGAGCACGCACTGTCAGGACTGTGCTTTTCTGAGCCCCTGTTGCCTGGGTAGACTCTTCCTAGGGATCCTCTGGTTGGAGCCTGCACCTGGAACGCACTGCCAGGAAGGCCAGCAAAGGGGTCAGCACCTCCACTGAAGAAATGAGCAAACCCTAAGTGGCCTGGAGACCTCAGAGGAACGGAGGACTGAGGGCCAACATGACCCCCTGAGCTCTGGCCAGGGTACAACCCTTGCCTGGTATCCATGCTGGGGCTGTCACTGGGTTCCGGGTAGACAATACCATCTTCAATGGCTTCAGGCTCCAGATCTTGAGCAAAGACTCCTTCTTCTTGTGACAACAATCGGATAATGTGGGGGCAGGAACATGGTTGGGAAGCCTGAAGCCGAGGGGCCTTTTCATTCTAAAAACACAAAGAAAGAGGCACTTATGAGGACTGTGAATGTGGGAAGAGAGTGTTAAGAGGAGGTAGAAGTTGGCAAGCGTTTGCTGAACACCAATTCTGAGGAAGCTGAGTATTCTAGCTCTGGGAAGGGATAGCAGGAAGCCAGGCTGGGCTCCAGCTGGAGGAAGAACTAGCTCACCTGGACAGCACAGGAGAGCTCAGGGCCCTGTGGACCATGCTTCCCAGGAGCAGATGGGGACAGAGCCACTGAGTCCTGGCTTGGGCCTCGAGGGCTTGGGGCCAAGTTTTCCAGCTGTCTCAAGTCCAGCATGGAACGAACACTCAGCTCCACACCTGGCTGAGCCCAGCGCCCTCTTCTTCTGGGTCCTGTATTGGCTACAGGAGTTGGGCCCAGAAACTCCATGGTCTCCTGCGCCTGGTAGTTATAGGTGAAAAAGAAGTAATAATTAGAATCTCACTATCGACAAACAAGCATATATGTATATATAGTTTATGTGCCTGGCACCTTCCATGTACTCGCTCATTTTACCATTACAACAGTATTATAGAGAAGGCAGCATCTTTATCCCAGGTCTTACACACGAGGGAATCAGAGCACAGAAGATTTCAGTGACTAGCCCAAGTCCACATAGGACAGTAAGTGACCTGCAGGCTAGGCTGGCTCTAGAGTACATGCTCTGAGCTATATTTTAGACACTCAAAATAGGAACCTCTCTAGTTCCCGCCTTAAACTGGTATCTTATACAGTCTAGAGCTAGGATTCTAAACAATCTTATTCTCCGAAGACACCCACCAGAACCCAGAATCCAGAGTCCCTTCACAGCAATAAGGACAAACCAACAACGAAGGACTGAGACCCATGCATGGCCAGAGAACACCAGATTCCACATCACCAACACAGGGCCCTAAGACTCAAAGTCTGAACTTGAAACATGTGAGGGCTGGGCTGCTTTGGAGCCTGCTGAAAATGTCTAGTCCTCTCTGTCGTTCTGAAATAGTCACAGCAACAGGCCTTCTTGTAGCTCTTCCCTCTAACTGGTCTCAACTTACTTCCTCATTGGGGTCTTCAGAACTATAGTTTCTCTGGATTTCTACTTGCTGAACACTTGATTTTCCTAGACTTTCATCCTGACCATGTGACTCACAGCGCTTCTGTGCTCCTCACCACATACTGCCTGTTTGTTAGTATTATTTTGTTTAAGCAGAGTGTGGTGGTACAGGCTTTCAATCCCAGCACTCAGAGGCATGTGGATCTCTGTGAGTTCCAGGCCAGCCTGGCAGAGTGAGCAAGCTACTCTTGGATGGGATTTCTCCCAGGCTCCTGGTAGATAAGGTGGACACCTCCTCTAGTATAGCTAGTTATCTGATACAAGACCGGTGCTCTCTCTTTCCTTATCCCAGACCAGATCAGCTTCCTGGCCTCAATAAGACCTTTCTTGGAAGCAAACTGGAGCATGTAGGCAGATCCAATACCCAAATGCCTCATGAGGCATAAGGGACTCTGCTACTACCCCTCACTTCCAACAACTTCAGAAGCACATTTCAGTGATGGCCACTTACCCGACTCATTTCCCAGTGAGACAGGCTTCGGAGCAAGGCTGGACTAGAGACCAAGGCTAGACAGAAATAGGCAGTCAGAAGCATTCCTCCCTTACCCACCTCTGGGACCAGAAGCCCACAGCATCCCTTCCCCTGTGTGATCACTAGGATGGCCCAGTGTCCTTAACCCATGGTCCAGATAGGGCTTATCTGGCACTACACCAGCTAGTGCCTGTCTGCCTTACACCGGCTGCCACGAACCTGGCTCTTTCTTGGTATTCTGGCCAAGGATGGGTAGTGCTGGCAGCTCTTCTTCAGTGCCCTCATCTTCTCCCTCCTTGTCACTGTCTGATGAAAGAGCTGGTCCAGAAGGGGGTGCCACTGGAGCCTGGTGCCTGAGTCCAAGACAAGAACACGGGAAAAGGAGATTCTCTAGGGGAAGAAGCTTTCTCATGGGCTAGTGCATGAGAAGGAAGGTCTAGGGAGATACAGGAATTGCTCAATTCTAGGTTCCAAATCAGGAGGAACAAAGAAAGCATGCCAAATTCTGGAGCAGGGCCAGTCTCTGGCCCACTTACTGCCTGGGTCCAGAAGCTCTTTGGGGAGAGGCCAGTCCTTGCTGCTTGCCCCCTCGCTGACGCTGGCGCAACTCAGCCAGGCGCTGCCTCATGCTGATGGTCATCTCAGAGCTCAGGCGCCAGACAAATATGCAGCTAGGGTGGAGGCACAGCACTGGGTGAGGACTCTGGAGGTAGCAAACCACTCATCCCTGCTTCCCATGAATTGGTAAAGAGATCCAAGCCACCCTCCACTGCCAGTCAGGCTTCACCAAGCAATGTTCCTCTTTAGACCCACCTCCCAGAGACATCATGAGAGCAAGTGAGAGGGAGGGACAGGGTAGCACAGAGGAGAATATGCCTGTCAGGAAAGTTAGCTTCTGCTCACCTGTCTCCTGACACAGAGATGAGATGTTTGCAATCATTACTAAATTTCATGCCAGTGACAATCTCTGGAAAGAGTAAAGAACATGGTCTATGAACTGCCATGAAAGCCTAATAAGCCTGTTGTAGTAGTGAAGGTGGGCATTGGCTGGATGGGATGGGAGGATTCTATCCACACTTAGGGGCTTTGTGCTCTAAGAGTCTGGATGTGGGGAAGAGGGAAGGTACCAAGCATATTGCCCCCCTCTGCCATCAGGGCTTCCTACCCTTGCAGTCAACTAACCCCTCCCAGGGTAGATGGGCAGAGTCAAAGGGTGGCAATAGACAAGGTAACAAAGTAGAATTCTAAATGAGGAGGTGGGTGCTACACTCACCTGAGTGACCAAACATAGTGGCAACACATTCACCGGAGGCAAAGTCAAAAATGGAGAGGTTCTTATCAGAACAGCTGGTGGCAATGTAGATCCCTGAGGGGTCTGTCTGCACCTGGAAAGACACAGAGCAGAAAGAGCAGGAAGGTTCCATATCCCCTTCATTCAGTGCCCTTGGTCCCAGAGCCATCTTCCGCTGTTTGTCCTACTGGGCGCTTACCTTAATGAGAGTGCCATCCTCGCCCTGTGACCCTTTAAACAGCTTTTTCTGCTTTCCACTACTGATGTTAAAGATCCTGTAAAGGAAAACACTTGTTCACATTTAGATGGGAGGATCAAAGGCATGCACGCTCCAGGCACCAGCATTCACTACCCCATGTGTTCCAGCAGATCCCTCTCACTACCCAAGATCTACTCTCTCAGGTGAGGCGAAATACTCTGCTGCCTCAAAGAAGTTCAAAAGCCTGGACAAAATAATAATAATAATAATAATAATAATAATAATAATAATAATAATAATAATTGTGGGGACTGAGCTACATGAAAGAATGTGGTCCAAAAGTCTGAGAAATAGAGGCCAGCAAAATGACCCAGAGGGTAAAGCCACTTTCTGCCAGGCCTGATGACTTAGGTTTGCTCTCCAGGATCCATGTCATGGCAAGAGAGAAACCAGCCCTGAAAACAGACCTCTGACATCCACATGCTCACCATTGTAATGCACATCCCTTCCCTGATACCCCACACAAAATAAGTTAAAAATGAATTTTTTAAAAGTCTGAGAAGGGAATGCCCACCGAATATTGCGATCTTGGCAGCCAATGGCCGTGTACTTCCAGCTGGGCTCCACATCCATGTCATAGAGGGTGGTCTTCCGTACCACGTGGTGTGTTCGTGTAAATTGTACTCCTTCTCCAGACTGCAGCAGGAAGCATGTGGGCACCAGGTACTTTGTTTCTCTTCAGCTCTTATAACCTGAGAGCCTGGTCCCACCCCTGCCCTGACAGAGGCACCCAGTGGCCTTACCTTCTGTGCAGTTCGGAAGTAAATGCTCTTGTCTGCTCCACAGCTGATCATGCGTACTTGCCCATCACTGGCTATGGAGGACAGAGACCTGGCTGCTTCCACCATACGAAGACAGCCTTTATCCTGCCTTGCCTTAGTTCCCCCCAACGAAACTACTCTACATGGTGGACCAACCAATTAAAACAGAATGCATCCCACTAAACCTACGTCCTCACCTTCAGCCCAACCTGTCTGACTCAAAGTCCCATAGACTGAAAGTACCTGTACTTACAGGTACTTCTCAATATGTGCCCCCACCAGCAGACCATAGAAGAATAGCAAGGTGGTAAGTGGAGGGATGTATAGCCTCAATTTCCCAGTCCCCACCTGCAAACTTGACAGCAGTGATGGAGGATGAATGCTCGTCCAGTGTCTGCTGTAAACTATACTCCCGCCCAGCATCCAGCACATGGATCAGACGGTCCCGGCTGGCTGATGCCAGCAGCTTCAAACCTAGAGTTGGAAGAATGCCATTAGCTCATATGAGCAGGCTCTTAACTATGCTCAGTAAAGATACCCATGGGGATAGAGTCTTATATCTCTAAAGCTATATAAACCATGCAACAGGGACAGAGCTATCTTGTGATAGTTTGAAAGAAAATGGTTCCCAAAGGGAGTGGCATTACGAGGAGGTGTGGCTTTGTGGAAGGAGGTGTGTCTTTGTTAGAGGAAGTGTGTCTCTGTTGGGTTGGGCTTTGGGGGTCTCCTTTGCTCAAGTTTCACTCAATATGTCACTCAGACCACTTTCTGTTGCCACCAAGATGTAGGACACTCAACTACTTCTCTAGCACTATGTCTGCCTGCACGCCACCATGTCTCACCATGATGATAATGGACTGAGCCTCTGAACTGTAAGCTACTCTATAAGAGTTGCTATGGTCATGGTGTCTCTTCACAGCAATAGAAACCCTAACTAAAATATACTCTCTTCTTAAAATCCAAAAAGACAGAATTGTCCAAAAGACACAATATTATCAGAAGCCAAGACAGTGTAAGTGGCAATGGTAAAACAGAAGGGTCTGTGCCTGAGCCAGACTTACCTGTGTCTGGCTTAGAGTACTCCAGGCACAGGATCTCAGAGTCATGGGCTTCCAGCCTTAGCATTTCACTCAGGGACTGCAGCTCATGGACCCTACAGAAATGACAAGTCACTGGCAGGCTGCAAGAAGAGGGATCTCCTCCTCTTACATCCTCTCCCCACCTATAAAAATACTTTTAAGCTTAAAGAAATTTTCCAAATTGTACAGGTGTTCTATATTTCCCTTGGCCAGTTCTTCTCAATTAATGTGCATACCAACAGCACATTATTGGAGGCAGAGAATGTACTATTAACTAAGTATCATATTCACATGTCACCATTTTCCATGTGTCCTTACCTGATCTAGGATCTTACAGAGTCTAGTAGGCATCTAATTATCACTCCTCCTTAGTTTCCTGTAGTCTGTGATAGCTTTTCCATCCTTCCTTACCCTTCACAACCTTGACATTTTGAACACTGACAGCCACTCTGTTGTATGTATGACATTTAAGTCTCATGAGTGAACTGAGTTACATATATATATATATATATATTGTGGGAACACACCACAGAAACAATATTAGAAGCATTACATCTCCTAGAGTCCATATCGCCAGCTACTCCTGCCCTTGCACAGCCATTACCATGCCTACTCACCTGAGATGGCTTTCCTGAACCCCCCCCCCCCCCCACTGTAGGCTCTTTCTTTCTCTTTTAGGGAATAAATATTTTTGTTCCTGAGATTTTGGGGAGGCAGAGAACAACCTCTCCTAAAATATTGGTCTGAGGACCCAACTACCCCAGCCACCATGGGAGGCAATCAATACCTAGCCCAGAACCAACATTACCTAAGTGTCCCCATGCGGTCTCCTGAAGCTAGGTGTTGTCCATTGGGGCTGATACACACAGAACGGATGCCTACTCGGGGATCCATCAAGGACCCATCAGTTTTGTCTCCTCCAGGTATCTCAGTGTCCAACAGAGCCTGAGTGTTTCCATCTACATAGATGATCTTAATGAGATCCTAGTGGGAAAGGTGTGAAGAGACAGGTAAGCCAGTCCCACAGGATGGCTACAAGCACAGAGGAATGCTGGGGGAAATCAACCTGTGCCTCATAGGGCCCAGCCAAATAAAAGCTGCATGACCAAGATTGGGGGAGCCCAAACACAAAGTCAAAATCGGCAGGTATAGGAGCACTAGATATAAAATGGTGGGGGGGGGGGAAGCAAGTCTCTGGCTTACATTGCTGAGGATGTTTCGGTGCAGGGTAGAGCCATGTACTCCAGAGCTCTCTGTGTTCCATAGGCGGATGGTGTTGTCTGAGGAGCAGGTAATAAAGGAACTGGGGGGCAGACAAGCCTGATTACTGTCCTTTACCTCAGGGTAGACCTGAAGGGGCAGAGGAAAGAGTCAGGCTTCCATTTGGGGGGCAGTTTTGCCTATTCAAAGAGATGGAGATGGAAATGAAATCCAAAACAGAGTACTAAGACTTTGCCAGGTGCCTGACACATGTAAGAAACAAGATAATATATTATATACACAGACAGTGAGAAGAAGCTCATGAACACAGCACCCTCTATGTGCCATAATGTCTCTATCACATCATTTCATTTCACTATTACAATTGCATGAATTGGACACATCATTTTACATTAAGGAATCTGAGGCTTAGTCAAGTTTCATAACTCATCCAAGATTCCTGAGCCCAGGATAAGGCAAACCTCAGGCTAGGCAGAGGCACACAAGAAGCCTGAGATGAACAGTCCCTAACATTCAAGGGAAAGCTATCTGAACAGGGAGGCAGAAACCTAAGGCTGTACTTGGTGTTATCTGTTTTTTATTCTCACAATGTTCCAGCAAACCCATCCCACATACCTCCACACTCCAGACACAGGAAGAATGATACAGAGCTGAGTACACCTTGCCCACTTTCTTGGGGTCCCTCACATCCCAAACATAGATGCTGTGGTCATTGTATACACAAGATAGCCACTGATTAGTTGGATCAAAGGTCAAGGCAATGGTGTCTGGGTACTTGGCATTGGCCCCTCCAGAGAAAAGGCGACTGTGGGAGAGAGACAGACAGTTACAACCAAGGAAGGAATGGAGCCCAGGACATTGTCTCCAGACCTATACATTTGGATATAGATCTAAGAAGATAAAAACAGTCCCTAGAAATACCACCCGGGAGCTGACCCAACACCAGCTGTTGAGTATGGTGTTTATCAGATGAACACTAACAAATTCATAGACCACCAATATCAGACAAGGCAATTCTGTGGTCACAACAGGACACAAATATAGATGGTTCTATAAGCATTTATGCAGAGATCAAGACTATTGCACAAATTCCATTTGGTATATAATAAAAACCTTGAGTTGGATATTGGGGAAAAGCTGGAATATCAGAGAGATGGAAAAACAAACCACAGCCACTTCTCACCTAGCCAACTCCTCAGGCCTGTCTCCTGAATCCTCTGACCCCAAACCTCCCTCTCTTCAGCCAACCAGGAAAGTGGCAGGGGAAGCTAAGTTCCTCCATTCTCTCCCTTTGCCCAGCTGTCTTACTTCCTTGTACAAAATTCCTAGAGCTAGGATTAAAGGTGTGTGCTACCACCACCTGACCTTCATGGTTTGGCTCCATCCTCTGATATTTCAGGCTACTTTTATTAAATATACTACCACACAAGACCATCATACAAATCATAAAAATGAGGCTGGGGATGTATCTCAGCGGTAGAGCAATTGTATACTAAGCAAGGCCCTGGGTACCATCTCCAGTGCCTCAAACTCATCATCGGCATCATTGTCATCATCACCATCTACTGAGGGCACCTGCCTAACATTAAAATGACCACACATCACCCTTCACCTTTTAGCATGGTTGGTGACTGTGTCTTTACCACAGCACACCTTACCTTCCAATGCTTAAAGATTATCAAGGTGTCCAGTTGTAAAATTGACCCCATTTCCTCACATCATCCAACCACAGAAAATGTCAATTCCCCCAAATCATTTGTAAGACCACCTAAGACGAGCCCAGATTTTTTAACGGCTGTTCCCAACACTCACTGAGAATTCTATGGCCCTCTATTGTATTCAGTCTCCTTCGTTCTGACAAATATCAAGAAACCCAGAACAGTCTACAAAGGTGTTCCAGGTAATCTTTAAACATTGATATACTCTTTATTCGACTCTCTAAAGGTCTGACCCCACATAGCTCACCTGGCCTCAGTGATGCTGGCAATGTCTGTTCCCAGGGCATGGGGTCTAGGTAGAGTACTGAGGAAGTGCAGGTTGGAAGGGTTGAAAAGGCGCACGGTGCCATCAGCACAGCCACAGAAGATGTATTCTTGGCTCACAGAGATGCAGTGGGCCACAGTGGTCTGTGGGCAGAGTAGCTCAGATCACTAAGGGCCTCCTTCCTATTTGGCCTTGTTTGATTTTTGCTAACCCCTATGCAGCAGTCACTTGTCAAAGGAGAGACAGGCCAAGGCAGGGGCAGCTCCCCCAGTTGTTGTGGGGATATAGGACTATGTTTCAAATTTAATAAAAATCAGTCTGGAATTCTCTTCCAGTTTTTCAGTTTTTTTTGTTTGGTTGTTTTTTTTTTTTTTTTGTGTCGTGTGTGGTCCCCCCCCCCCCCCCCCCCCCGACAGAGTTTTCTGTGTAACAGTCCTGGCTGTCCTGGAACTTGCTTTGAAGACCAGGCTAAACTTGAACTCACAGAGATTCTCTTGCCTTGGCTTCCCAAGTGCTGGGACTAATGGTGTGTGCCAGGGCTTCTACTGCCTGCTCTGCCTTTCTACTCCTGCCTTAAACACTCTCTTTGCCCAGTTGTTTCATACCCAGGTTAAGATTAAAGGTGTGGCAGCACCACACTGCCTGCCTGGGAGCCTGGAACTCCCTCTGTAAACTAAACTGACCTCAAATTCAGATCTGCTGGGATTAAGGGCCTAGGTCACCACTCCAGATATTCCCTGTGCTGGGATTAAAGGTGTGAGTTACCACTGTCTGATCCTCCTAGACTGACTGTGGTTAGATCCCTCTGATATCTCAGACTGGTTTTTATTAAATTTGAAACAAATCACCACAATTTGCCTTCCCTCTAACAACATGTGGCCTGAAGGCCTATAGCCCTGTACAGTTGGGAAGTGGGGTGAAAATCGGGGACCCTTCTAGGCATCAGAGGAAACAATATGCTAAGGTAGGAAAATCCCAGAAGAGAGAAAAAACAGCTTGAGGAAGATAGAAAACCCTAGGAGCACTTACCGTGAAGCTGTCAGTGTTCTGAGCACAAGAGGAAAGCAGGGGAGAGAGATAAGAAAGAACAAGAGGAGGTAGTCACATAGCTCACAGGACCAGCCCTGGGAAGTCCAAGTTCTCTGGCATGCACAAAGGCCCAGCCCCAGGTCTAGAGCCCCAAGGCCAGTTCTCCCCTAATTTGAGATATAACCAGACCCTGACCTGGAACCAGAGTACTTACTCTTAGCTCCACCCATTTGTCCAGAAGCCTGCGATCACTGAACTCACACAGCAGCCCAGATGACGTGATACAGAAAGTGCTGTCAGCCTTTTTCCCTCGGCCACAGGCCACGTCAGTGAACAGGTTGTTCCGCAGTTCCCCCAGCAGCCCTGAACGTCCCAGCAGGGGTACAGTGGCATTCACCTGTGGAGATATGCCACTGTATCTATCCATCTGTCCCTGGAAACAAGGAGCTCGGGAGGAGGGCAAGCACAGGGTCCTTTGTTCTCTGAGACTGGTCCTCAGCCCAGGCAGATGAGGCCCGTCCAAAACTTGTGGCTGTTAAGCAGCCAAGGGCAGCTAGCTGGAGCAGAATCTGGAGGGGCGGAGTCTCAGCCCTCACCTTTGAGGTCTTACTGTCATCAAGATACCAGAATTTGATGTGCCTGTTGCCTGCGGTGACAAAGTAGCTGCAGTCTTCAGAAAAGGACACTGCTGTCACCCGACTAGATACTTTGTTGGAGGCCACAACAATGTTTTTCTGGAAGGAAAGTCAAAGGAAGAATCAAAGGTTTGGCCCTTGAGACTAAGAAAGGTTCTGAGAATGAGAAAGGCCAGCAATAATTTCTTCTTGGAAAAAACAAAACTTTCTTCCTAGTGTTTACTGGCCAGAAATAAAAAAACAAACAAAAAAATAACAAAACCACAAGCAAATCCTTTTCTAAAGGAATTCAAAGGTTTAATTCCTCAGGAGTATGGGAAAACACAAAGCCAACCCCTCTAGCAACACCCTTGGTACCCAGTGACTATTTTCTACTTCAGATACTTTTTCAAGAATGAGATGGAAATCCATGAAGTAAATGAAGTTGATCAGGTCAACAGTTTCCTGACTCCCCACTGAATTGGAACCCCCATGAGGATTCCAAGGCCATCCCACCCAGTCCACGCACCTTCCAGGCCCACACGTTGACAATCATATCATGCTGGTAGCCCACAGACACAATGTACTTGGCACTAGGGGAGAAGGCCACACAAGCCACGCCATACTTATGCTCCTGCAGCTCTGCCACCTGGCTACGGTCAGCCACATCCCAAACCCGCACGGCAGGCATGTGCCCACTCTGGAGGAAAGCAAGAATGTGAGTGAGAACTACAGGAAGGTATTATGTAGCTTCCTCAGCTCTTTGACCTCAGCTTATAAACACTGCTTTGTTAATGGGTCTCTGCTCAATAGCAAAGAGCAAGACAGAGGCAAAGAGAGGCACAATAAATAACTGAGGGCACCAGTGCTTATCAGGACAAGACTAGCCCAGGCTTCTGTATCTGGCCAAAGCGCCTTGGATGACTCTGGTAAGTAGCCAGGTCCACAAATGTGCACTATGTCTATTACTGCACTGTCTCCTTGTAAGACCAAGAGCTGTGTTCCTGGTGTGCCCAGCAGGGGGCATCTGGAGATAACAAATATTTTAGGAGGCTGCGTCTCAAAATGTGTGCCCTTAACCATCCCACCGTGTTAGAAGCTACACAGAAGAGAAGGAGGTAAGAGATATTAGTAGGTAAAGGCACTTGATACCAAGCTTGCTGACCTGAGGGAGATTTCCATCCCCCTCCTCCACAAATAAATGAATAAATTCTTGTTTGTTTTTTGTTTTGCTTTTAAAAGAAAAACTATCTGGGGAATCCCAGGTTATAGGATCAGACAGTTTTGGAGCAGAGACCCAGCTGTGAGCATTTTAAAAAGCCTTCCCAGTGAATCTGATCACACCAAAGTTTAAGAACAACTACTTAAGACACAGCAGAAGGCAGGGTATCAGTCCAAGAAGCCAGAGTGACACAGGATCGTTGCTTTTGTTGAAGACAGGCCACCCATAAGCTACAATATCGTTGCCCTGTTCTTTACTCACCTCTCCAGTGACCAAGTACTTGCCATCAGGGGAGAAAGCGAGGGCAGTAATGGTTTTCCTACAAGACACAGGGCAAGCTTGGTTGGACCTAGTAAACTGAGCCTCTACCCCACCCCCACACTCTCTTCCTCCCTCCTTCCTACATAGTTGGCAAACGCAAGACCAAAAGACTCCAGGGTATATGTGACACTTCCCAGGTCTCCACAAGCCTCAAATCCCTGGCCAAGGCCTTCTCAGAGCCCCTTGGGGCCATGCCCACATACCTGGAACTGTTGAGGATATGGTGCTGCTTGTGTTTCCGGGGATTGAACAGCACAACCACACACCTGAGAAGATGAGTGAGGTGTTAGGCTTAGTTCCAAAGCACAGCTCTTTCAACATCCCACACCAGACTTCTGGTCACCCAGTAGAGGGAACAGGTCAGTCAAGCTCAGAGTTTCTCCACCCTAAAGGGCCTATCTCAGTAGCTTTAGGTGGTACAAAGGCCTCTCCATGGAAGCCCATTCACCAGGACCCTAAGTACCAGCCCCATTTCTGATCATACCCACAAAGGAAAGCAGGGATACAAGATGGAAGAATAAATGGATTTGATCAGTTCAGGCCTCAGTTTGCAACCAGCTCTCAGGTTTACAACCATGTATTAATCATTGTTATAGATGGTGTGCCTCCACCTACTGAATAAGAAAGACCGTGGGGCTAACTGCAGGGAGGTAGATGGAGCAGAGAGCTCGAGAGGGCCTTGGGAATGACTTGAGAATGCTACCGAGCTTCTAGCTGAGCCAAAGGACCCCCAGAATAAGGCAAGTGGAGAGTCTGCTCCCCCCCCCCTCTCTCTCTCTCACACACACACACACACAGGTTGGAACAACTCTTCCACCCAGGGGATAAGGCTTCCAGATAAGATCAGATCAAGACTGACTGTCCAGAGGCAGCTCTGGGGAGGGGCAGGGAAGCTGGATAGTAGGAATCAGCAGCAATAGGCTAGAGGTCAAGAGGCAGGCAGTGTTCTCAGCAGGCTCCTTGGTTATGAGCAAGCCCTAGGCTTCTTGTCCCCACCGTCTAATCTCTTAGCATTGGAGTAGCTGGCAAGAGCAAGGCTGGAGGCTGTATACCAAACAGTGGAGGAAAGAGCAGTGACGGCACACTGATAACAAGTACTTAGCTTCTCAGACTCAGTAAATTAATCCAATATACAGAGCCCATATATTCTCTGGAGATGCTGGACCTCTGATGGGACCAAACACGCCCAGCACTTACAGTTGAAGTCTTGAGTCTCTTTACCAGCCCTTCCTCAACTGCTGTCTGTCTGTCCTCAGCTCCACTCTTTCCGGATTCCCCTTGCCTATTCCTCCTTCTTTTCACTTCTTCCATCAGCTTCTAATCTTGCAAGTCTCCTTCTAAAGTGTCATGGTCAGAAGAGCCTTAAGTATGGCGAAAGCCATGTTTAGGGGCATACCTGTCACCCCAGCATTGGGCAGGCTGCAAGAATCAAGCTTTGATTCTTCAAGTGTGCAATATAACAAGTTTGTGGTGATTTGATTAAAAATGGCCCCCATAGGCCCATACAGAGTGGCACTGTTAGGAAGTGTGGCCTTACTGGAGTAGGTGTGGCATGTTGGACAAAGTGTGTCAATGGGGATGGGCTTTGAGGTTTCAAATGCTCAAGACAGGCCCAATGTCTCTCTCTTACTGCTGCCTGCAGATCCAGATGTAGAGCTCTCAGTTCCTTCTCCAGCACCATGTCTGCCTGTGTGCTGCCACCACGCTCTCCTCCATGAAGACAATGGACTAAACCTCTGAACTGTAAGCCAGCCCCAATTAAATGCTTTCCTTATAAGAGTTGCCATGGTCACGGTGTCCTCATAGCAATAGGACCCTAAGACAGAGTTCAAAGCTAGACTAGGCTACAAAGTAAAACTTTGCCTTAAAACATAAACATGACAAAACCCAAGACATCCCTGCAAATGTGGACTTCTGTCACTTCTGAACAGGTGTATGAAAATATGTCAGTTACAACTCACTACTATTAAACCTGTGCCTGCTATCATTGATTTATAAATCATAGTTTTCTGTGCTTGTTATTTTTGGACCCTCCTAATCTGCCCTGAGTTTCTCAAGAGACCTCTGTAGGCTCAGCTTTAGCAAAGGTGGCTAGTCTGACAGGTTATGGGCCACTAGCTTTCTGACTAGAAACAGATGAACAAGGGCAAAGGGCATAAGCTCTCTGAGACAGAACTCCTCTAAATGTAACAAAGTAGCAATGTAGCCAACCACACTCCACATGCAGAACAAGTCAGTGTTGGGGGCTCTGCCTGTGAGCATTTCCATAAGCCTATAGCACCAAGCAGCATGATAGCATTTAAAGAGCAATTTAAAGTTTCAAACTGCTTAAAACACTCCAACCTGGTGAGGTGGCACACACAATCCCAGTACTTGAAAGGTGGAGGCCAAAGGATCAGAAGATCAGTCATCCTCAGCTAGACAATGGGTGTGAGACCAGCTGGGCTGTATAAGATCCCGTTAAACAAAACAAAACACCAAAACCTTTCTAGTCATTATGAACAAATTTAAATCTTCATGGAATACAATTTCTTCTGTTTCCTCCATCTCCTAAATTCAAGCTCACAGAGGAAAGAGGAAGGAAAACAATTGTATGTATATGTGTGTGTGAGAGAGAGAACGTGGCACAATGATGACTGGCTACAGACCATCACCCTCCTCTCCCTTTGCCTCATATAACAAGAAATTTTCAAGTATGGCAGGGATTGCACAGAGCACAGCCTCTACTCTAAATGTTTTACTTCTTATTCACACATGTATTTCCATTCCCTATGGAAAAGCTGTGCCCATAGACTCTATATGCCTAGCTCACTTAAGTCCTTCCGAGCACACAGGAGGGCTTATTCTCAAAACCCCTGAAGAGCCTCTTGGTCTTCTTAGTGAACTTTTAGCAAGTGACTCAGTCAGCTAGGGAGAGGAGTATGGGGCACAGCTGGCATCAGTCATTGGTCCTTCATTTCTAATGGCCTTGCTCAGCAGGGTAAGGCCTTACAGCAACACTCACTGAAATCATCAGCATAAGGACTGCTGGGTTGGGCTGGCCCAACAGGCTGACTCCTGTAACATACAACTTGAGGGCACAGAGATATTGCTCATCCTCACAGAGGGAGCTTAAGTACCTGAGGGCCTCATTTCAGGACACTAGAGCCAGGAAGGGCCAAGCCCTTGAGAGTCCCAACCCTGTACAGGACCAGGCTTGCTCCATCTTCTAGAGGCTGAGCCAAACGAATGCCAGAATAAACCATGAGCGAAGGAGCAGACCCAGACTGTTCAATAAGAAAGACAGTGTGTCTTCAGATTTCTTTCAGGCTAAGTAAACTCAGAAGGGGCACAGGAGGGTCCCCTGAAGGTCCCTCATGCATGACTCAACTGCTACCCTCTAATCCTATCCATAACTCTCCCCACGTTCTTTGTCATGCTTTACCATGATTGCTTATTCTTTCTCCAAAGCATGGAGCGACTTACATCTTTCTACGTTTCTACTTTGGGAGAAGTATCACTGCACTCTCAACTCAGCAGAGTGCTGTTTTTGTGTTCTACTGTTTAGTGTCCAGTCCCAGGCACTCAGTATTTGTGGAAGGTGTAAATAAAGCTTATTTACATCATTAATAAACCAGGCATGGTACATGCCTGTAACCCCAGCACTCAGAAGGTAGAGGCAGGAGGATCAGTTCCAGGACCACATAATAAGTTTGAGGCCAATATGGAATACATGAGAGCCTAAGAAAGGAAGGAAAGAAAAAGAGAAGAGAGGGAGGGATAAAGAAAGAGATGAGAGAGGGAGAAGGAAGGAAGAGAAGACAGACTTTAAATCACTAGTCACAAGACCCTCTCAGACCTATGACCTAGAGCTACAGGGGCAGGTTCATGGTTCTCCCAAATTACAGCCACAGCTCCCTGGTGCCCAAGGCAGAACAGTGGTAGAGAGATGGTCATTGTGGTCAGATAGATCCATCTGCTAATACGCTGTGTGGCTTGGAACTTATTTCTATACTTTCAGAACCTCAGTCTCCTGATCTGTAAGCAGAACTTCCTCAGCATGGCTCTCACTACATCTTTACTGTTGCCTCCACAGGCTTTAGAATCACTATAGTGAAATATCTCTTGGCACGTCTATGAGTTTCCAAAATAGTTTAACTGAGGAAGGCAGACCAACCCTGAATGCAGGTGTCCATGGGCTGAGATCTAGAACTGAATAAAAAGGAGAAAGGAAACTGAGCATTAATTTCATCTCTCTGCAATGTGCTCAGTTGACTTACGCCTGCTGCCATGGCTTCCCTGCCACGATGGGCTATGGATTTAAACTGTGACCGGAAATAAGCTTTCTTCCTTGACCTGCGCTGCCGTGGTCAGTCACAGTGATAAGGAGTAACGGTCTTAGTCCTTGTTCGGTGAAGAAACACCATGTCCAAGGCAACTCTGACTCTTAAAAATAAAGCATTTAGCTGGGGGCTGGCTTACAGTCTCAGAGGCTTGGTCTATCATCATCATGGCAGAGAGCATGGTGGGGGCAGGGAACTGGGGAGGTAGTTGAGAACTACATGGTGATCCACAGGCAGAGAGAGATTGGGCCTCCAAGCCCAACCTTGATGACTCAGTTTCATTCCCTGGTGACTAAGCATTCAAATATGAGACCTACGGGGGCCATTCCTATCCAAGCCAGCACAGCACCTAATAAAGCAAACTGGGACAAGGGCTTGCTATGATGAAACTTGAGTGGCTCAAAAGCTTTGCCTGAGGAATGTGGAAGTGTATAGAGCTGCAGGCTAGAGAAGCTCTGGGATGCTGTAAGCAAAGCTTACTAGACTAGTCTGAGGAATTTAGACAATCGGGATTCTGAGAGAAATGTGGCAGTTATGGCCTGTTCATGAGGTTGGGAAGGGAAAAAGGGCTGTTTCAGGAACTGGGCTAGCGGCTATTAGTGTTGTTACAATTTGGCAAAGAAACTAACTTCATTTTGTCTAAATCCTGAAAACTTGAGTACAGCTGAACTCAAAAGCAATGAGCTAATTTGCCTTGCAGAAGAATTTCAAAGCATAATAGTATTCAGGCTGTGCTAGGTTTACTGCTCACTGCTCTGATCCAGGTCTTCTGGAAGAGAGAAAAGGAAGTATGGTAGAAAGATATAGAAATGTGTGGTTTAGCAATGAAAGGAACTTGAGAGAATTTAAAGTGTGGGTACAAAGGATGCGGAGAAAACAGCTGGAATGGTTACAGAACATCCTGCTGTACTTGGGGCCGTAGCAAAGGTGCCTGGAGGGCAAGACCTCACCCATTAGAGGTCCAGTGTGTCACAGCGCAAACAATGGCCACCTGGAGAATGCTTCCCCAGGATAAGCTTCAAAGGCACACAGAGGATACTGTAGCTGTGGTGGGAGGGCCCAAACTAGCAGCAGAATCTGGCAGCATGGTTCCTGTGGTACTGATTTTGCAGGTAGGGGAAAAAAAGATGCAAAGGTGAGTGGGTCATGAAGGCTTTCACCAAGGTTCCTGAAAGCTACTATGGCAAGCAATGTGTAGCAGGGCTGGGGTTCCTGCAAAGAAGCCCCTAGAGGACACTGCATGAAGCTGGGAAAATGAAGCCTAAAATCCAATGAAGACCCTAGGACATTGTGGATACCAAGGCTAAGTGATATATACCTAGAAAAGTAGCAGACACGGAATGAAGTTGGCCCAAAAGTTTCTGTATATTGCAGACAGGCATGCAACAGAGCTGGAGAGACCACTGAGCACCACTGGAGCTCAAAGGACTCCATCGGGACACCCAAATGATGAGTATGGAACTACGATGTTTTCGGTCTTGCTTTGGGTCTATACTTTCTCAGCTCCTAGTCTTCCCCCTTTGCAATGGGATTTTTTTTTTCTGTGCCATTTATATTGGATTTAAAAATTGCTTTTATTGTCAGGCAGCGGTGGTACACACCTTTAATACGAACACTCAGGAGACAGAAGCACATGGATCTCTGTAAGTTCGAGGCCAGCCTGCTCTACAGAGTGAGTTCCAGGACAGCCAGAGCCGTTACACATAATAACCCTGACTGAAAACAACCAAAAGAAAGAAAAAAATTGCTTTTATCTTAAAGGGACTCATAGTTAAGAGATTGCCTTGCGTCTAACAAGGGAATTTGGACTTTTGAAGAATATTAAGACTGTTAAAGACTAGGAGATGTTTGAAGATGGACTAACTAAATGTATTTTTGAAGTATGAGACTTGAGTGTCATGATGAAATGCTGTCATTTAAAGTGATGTGTTTGAGTGATGAGATGATGAGAGGTGGAGTGTGATGCTTCATCTTGTCAGTTTGTCAGGTTTAGAATCACCATGGTAACAGCTAATGAATGCCTCTTAGTATGTTTATGGGGGTATTTACAGAAATTTTTAATTTAGGGGAGGAAGCCTACTCTGAATGTAAATGGCCCCATTTCATGGGCTGTGGCCCTGGACTAAATAGAGAAAAAAGCTCCTGCCACAACTCCTTTCTCTGTGTCTGACTGCAGACACATGTTCTGCCGCCTCATGCCCATCACCACGATTCCCCTCCATTTTGGACTATAACCTCAAATATGAGTCAAAACAAAACCTGGACTTGCTTTGTCAGGTATTTTATTTTAACAATAACAAAAGTAACTAATACAGTGTCCTTGGTAATCTTCTTAAAAGGTAACAAGGAAAAGACTACCCAAGAGGTTACCGTTTGTAACAGGAAGCTCATATAGCATTCCACACACCCTGCTTTCTACAAGCTAATGAGCTGCTAGTATCATCCAGAAGCTGAATTATTGACAATTTCCCCATATTTGATTTAATTATTCCAAGAGATACAATGGCTACTAATATGTGACCTGAAGCACCCTGGGTTGCTGTCCTCTTAAAATACCTAGAATTCAATGCCTTCCAAACAACCCTCTTTGGTCAGGCCATGCCACCCATTAACATCTGTTAATGGAACACTTTACAAACCCCACCTCAAAAACATGTGAAAACCTACTTGTGAGATGAATTATGTGTCTGTACATAAAACATAAAAGAAGACTAAGTGTTAACTCCATGACTTACACGGCCAGTGGTATAAGTCTATCAGGATAATTTTCTCTGCCCAGAGTACTCCAAAGAAATTGGTTTTCCCAACAAGAGGCCAATCCTTGTGAGCAGCAAGATTTAAAAGATGGGACATAGTAACAATGGCTCCTAAGCTTCTGCTTCTCACTCACGCTAGATAAATAACAGCTGACTCTCTTCCTTAGAACCATTGCCCTTGACTCCCCATTGGGAACACTTGAGGATCAAAGCTCACATGCTACTCTCTTTCCATCATCCTATTCTTGGTTCAGTTACCCCCACCAAGCCCTGACCACACACTTACATCTTTTTATTTCATTATTTTTTTTTAATTTTACATGTGTGAATATTTGCTGCATGTATGCATATGCACCACATACCTACTTGGTACCTGCAGGGGCCAGAAGAGGGCACTGGATCCCCTGGAACTGGAAGTACAGACAGTTGAGAGCCACCATGTGCTTGATGGGAACAAAAGCTTGCAAGAGCAGCAAGTGCTGTTAACCACGGAGCCATCTCTCCAGCATCCCAAACACCTGGTCTAATGCTAGCAACCTCTTCAGATCTCAATTATTTATGTGCTCTCTTCCATCACCTCAATTATCCAGAGGCCTTAGAATTCTCTGATCCTCCCTTGCTCACTAACTTCTAGAACTAAGTTTAGGAGGATTCTGTGGGCCCATCCTAACAGTAGGCAGTCTTCTGTAGCCCATCCTAACTGTGGGCAGTACCATTCTGTAGACCCATCCTAACTGTGGGCAGTACCATTCTGTAGACCCATCCTAACTGTGGGCAGTACCATTCTGTAGCCCATCCTAACTGTAGGCAGTACCATTCTGTAGCCCATCCTAACTGTGGGCAGTACCATTCTGTAGCCCATCCTAACTGTGGGCAGTACCATTCTGTGGGCCCATCCTAACTGTGGGCAGTACCATTCTGTGGGCCCATCCTAACTGTAGGCAGTACCATTCTGTAGCCCATCCTAACTGTGGGCAGTACCATTCTGTAGCCCATCCTAACTGTGGGCAGTACCATTCTGTAGCCCATCCTAACTGTGGGCAGTACCATTCTGTGGGCCATCCTAACTGTGGGCAGTACCATTCTGTGGGCCATCCTAACTGTGGGCAGTACCATTCTGTGGGCCATCCTGACTGTGGGTAGTACCATTCTGTGGGCCATCCTAACTGTAGGCAGTACCATTCTGTGGGCCCATCCTAACTGTGGGCAGTACCATTCTGTGGCCTGGGGACCAAATACATAGAGGAAGGCAGGCTGAGCACTGGCACTCATCTCTCTGCTTCCCGACTATGGATGTTGTGACTGGTAGCCTTAAACTCTTGCTGCCATGCTTTAAGAATAAAGGGAGGGTTTGTTTTAGCTCATGGTTCGTGGATTCCTCTAAGCTGTTCTTGTGGCATATTTTGTCACAGTAAGGAGAAAGGTAATAATAATACAGAAATCTTCAAGTATGACAGGTCGGGGGTGAGCTTCCTGTGGGACAATAGGTAAGGGAAAGCTCTGTAGAAGAGAAGCAGGAACCAATAAAGCTGAGGGATCTTGGCCTAGAGACACCATAGTCCCTCAAATCCCACCCATCTCTGACTGACACATGCTGCTCACCCCCTTCCCTGTGCAGTTTCATTTCCTCTCAGAAAATTCTGTTTTGGTTTGATAGTTGCTGCAAGGCCTCTGGGAGGATTCTGAGCTTTGTTTCTCTTGTTTCTAGGATACCTGCGCTGGCTCCTAGAGCAAGAGCAGCAGGAACAAGTGTGGGGGCTGAGGGTGGTGCTTGGCAAAGGAAGGAGGAGAGCCTGCCTGTGCTCACCAGACCTCAGTGGTTCCCATGGGCCCTGGGAGAACCAAGAGAAGAGCCCAAGCTGAAGCAGCCATTTGCAAAGAGAGAAACCAAAATTCTTAGAAATACACAGGTCAGAGAACAGCTTGGGAGCTTTGCCTGGGGCTAGCCAAAGCCAAGAATATTCAGGAACTCTCCTGAGAGACACCATACCCAGCCCTGGAGGAAGATTCCCAGGCAGCACACTGGGCTGCAAGTGCCTATAAAGTTAAGCACATACTCCAAAGCTTCAGGACTGGCATCCAGGGGTGTGGTAGGAGACAGGAGGCAGAGCCCACACTTCCCAAGGCTTTGACACAGGGCTCAGAGGGGCAGAGGCAGTACCCCCAAGCTTTCTTGCACAGACTCCATCTAGTCCCAAACTCACTCCAACAAGAAGGGACCTGGTTTTCCCCAGCAGGGGCATGCAGAGAATGAGTGGAATTCCCCTGGGGCAGGTGGCACTAGGTTATTTAGCAGGGCAGGTCTTTCATCAAGTCACTTGGGAGAGGACTGTCTAGTCTTGGCCCTGACTATGGACACTGAACACCATAGGACCCCTTAGGAGAACTCAGAACCCAGAGGCAGAAGTCTCCTGTTCATAAACTCAAATGGCTGGTAGACAGTTGGAGAAAAGGTAGAAAGACTGGCTTTTGAAGAGTCAGAGCTCTGTGGTCAGGCTTCTGGAACTTAAACCCCAATCCAGACACTGGCAATGTGATTTTGAACAAACAAACTTCACCTTGAATGTCAGTTTCCTCCCCTGAACTATGCAGTTGACAGCATACCAACCTTAAACTCCTAACTCAAGGACTCCTCCTGCCTCGGCCTCTCTAATACTTAGTACCACACAACAGTGCACCTCACTATATGGAGTTTTTGGTCTAAAGCTGGTTGTGGTGATGGCTGCAAACTCTGGAAGATTACCAAAGTTCACTGAGTTGGATCTTTATTTTGCTAGGAATCCAAACCAAGGCCTCGGGAATAGGCCAGTGCTCTGCCAGTGAGCTCTACCCCAGCCAAACTAGACATTTTAAACATTTGGTATCACATCACAATAAAGCCATTAAAAATTACTAGAAGATGGTATTAAAAACATTGCTGAGGCAGGTCGATGGTACAGTGGATCAGAAGACAGTGCCGGGGCTGGAGAGATGGCTCAACAGGAGCACTAGCTACTCTTCCAGAGGTCCAGGATTTGATTCCCAGCATCTACATGGTGGTTCACAACTATCTATAATTCCAGTCCCAGAGCACCCAATGTCTTCTTCTGGCCTCCATGAGCACGGGGCACGCATGTGGTTCACAGAGTGTAAGCAGAACACTTATACACATAAAATAAAGTAAAAATAGTTTGTTTTAAAAAAAAAGATGGTGTTGGGAATCCTGTATAAGAAAAGTACAGATCTACATGTGTGGATAGGTAGGAGGGAAATGTTCACAAATATCAGCCAGTGCGGGAAGAGTGAGGACCACACCCAACAAAGAGCTTTGTAGACTGCATTTCCTTCATGGAAATGACATCAGAAGACACCCGGAAACTACTGTCCTTCTCAACTGGTCTAGCATAATTATAACTGTCACTCTTCTCCCAAGGTTAAGGGTTGTCACAGAAAAGAGAGCGGAAAGATGGTGAGAACCAGAGGCAGCTGATGACTTCAGGGAAACTGGTTTCTGGATACAACCTGACAACTGAACATCTGACCCCACTACAGTTGTGGCTGCAGTCACAAGATCCTAACGTGGCAGGACAGGGAGGGGGCTCAAAGTCTCACTCCTGAGGAGCTCATGCACTTGACAACTGGCCAGAGAGGAAGAGTCCATTTTTTAAAATGCTATAACCCCTGGGAGGTTGATCACATCCAAAGATAGGCCCTGCACCCAAGAGCTGTTGAGCAACCCAAATTTATCTTCATAGGTCTTTAAAAAGGGAGGGAGGGAGATAGAGGGGAGGGGGAAAGGAGGAGAGGGAGGAGGGAGGGGGAGGGGGAGGGGAGTGAATTATGATCAAAATTATTATATGAATTTTTCAAAGAATCAATAAAATGTTACTAAAATAAAAAAATAAACTTTCGTGCAAGAAGAGCTCTTATAAAGCACTTACCCAGCAGGGTAGGCAACTAAACCTGATCGGGGATCACAAGCAAGTCCTCTGCCTCCGGATACTGTTACTCCCAGCACCTTCTCCAAGGTCACCTATTAGAGGAAAATAGAGAAGTGACTTATAGACACAGCAGGGCAGAGAGAAAGGCGGTGGTGGCATCTACAGTGGGAAAGAACATGAAAGGGTTAAAGTACAGGTTCATGACCAAAAAGGAACAAGCATTGTTTCAACGCAAAAAAACAAAAAGCAAAAAAAAAAAAAAAAAAACAAAAAAAAAACCCCACTAAGTTTAAGCCAGAGACTGGAGTCTGGAGTTTATGGGATTCATGTGAGGTCGATGACCTTCAAGCCTTCACAGGCAACTGTGCTCTACCTACCAACAGAAGAATGCTAGGTATCAATTAGGTAACTGGGACACCCTTGATCTTTGCGTCCCATCACATGCTAGCCCTCCATCAGAGAACTCCACCTCCCCATGTCTGCCAGCTCATACAATCTAAGAGTCTAGGAAGCCGAAGCAGGCCTTAATGCTGTGTTTTGCAAATCACAGATGCTCAGGGTGCTCTGATTATTGTTATTAAGCCACAACTCCCACAGAGATGAAAGGAAAGCCTGTGTAGAATGCTGAGAGAGTCTGAGGAGACATGACACATGAGACATTCACCATGTTCATCAACGGTATTACTGTCCCACGTTGACTCCCAGCCACAGAACCCCCACTAGACTAACCTCAAATTAATTCATTCGTCTCTCTGTGGATGAGGTCATGTGAGATAAATACTGCCCTATAACGTCATAATTGTCACTCCATGGCCCTCTTGTCACACAGTTTTTCTGGTCCCCTCCAAAGTTGTCCCTTCCTCAGGGATGTCCTTGTTCTTCCTTGACAGAGAAAAAAGCTTCTGCATGGAGAATGGCCATGTAAACAGCGTACTCTCTATGAACACTGTCCTAGAGAGCCTTGGTGTAACCAGAAATATAGGGCAAGATAGAATCTACTGTGACAGGCCAGTTCCTACAGTGGAAGCCTAGAATCAACTGGTATAGTTTTTAGACATACCTTCTCTTAATGGCCTAAAGAGAAGAATTATTGAAAGCGCTATTAAAGATCCTGTTTAGATTCTTACCTCCAGAAGTCCTCTGACCACACACATTCACTGTGGCACATATATGCATGTACTACAACTAGTAAACATAACAACAAAACTAACCTCTTGCCTCAAAGGCCATCTTATTTTGAATTAGATGGAAAAGAAATGCCCTGTGGCCAATAGACTAAAATAACCCCCCAAGGTAGTAGAGTTAAAATCTACAGTTCAATACAATCCAGTACAAAAAGCTGAGTTCAACCCTCAGCAACTGAAAACAGAACAAAACAGGGGGAAGCCACTGAAAGAATGAAAAGTATAATTATACATCTGTCACCTCAACACTCGGGAAACTGAGATAGGACGATTACTCTGAATTTAAAGCCAGCCTGGGTTATAGAGTAAGTTCTAAGCCAGCCTGGGCTAATGAGCTATCTCAAACAAACAAACAAAAAATAGCCAAACAAAATTTTCTCAGAGTTCTCTAAGACTCATTTAGGATTCTTAGGCCTATAGATTCCAACATGTGTTTACTCCCCAGTAACTGTCACATCAGCCCAAGCACCCAACTGTTTATTTCTCCAGAGGCCCAGCTGAGGTACTAACCTGACCTGACATTAGCCTGCACTGGTCATTCTGAGAGTGAGGCCAATCTCTCCTCACATTGTTTTCCTCCGTCTATGGACTTACTGGTTCCAGGCACCAGGTACTGACTGCAGACTACACACACCCTAGGAAGACTGCCTTTAGTTATCCCAGATCAGGGTCTTGTCACTGTGTCTTTAACTACCCCAGAGGAAGGCGGGTTCTGCAATATTCCTATTGTACTTTCTGCCTAAGACAGAGAAAGAGAGAGGACCCCAAAGCCACTATGTCCCACTTGGGATGCAAGGGTTACTGAACCAAGTATAGCTCTATACCCTCAGTTCTCTTCAAACTAATATAATCTGAAGCAGATCCTTTAGATTCACATGTCACAATCCCTTCCCTTCCTATGGCTCAGTTTTGGTCCCAAAGAATCAGATCAAGCCTGCAGGTTCTCAGTGATTCTTCCCTCTCATAAGAATGTGGGTAGGTGTTCTGTGGGTAGAGAATCCAGTTCTATAGAGGATCCTGAAACTAGTTTGCAATTTTCAACAAGATAAAGCAGAAAGATTCAGTTTATGTACATCACAAAGACCAGTTTGTTTTCATAGTAAAAAAAAAAAAAAACCAGCATTTTTACTATGATCAATTCAAACTAAGAAACATGCTTTACCTAGTGACCCAGTATGTACATACATGTATGTATGTAAATAAACAAAACTGAAGTACAATTTTCATAAAACAATATTTAATTATAGTATTTACTTTAATATACTCTAGTATATTCCTTTTAATTCTGAATGTGTCCACTTTATCAACTCCATGACCTACATATGGGCAGGAAGATCAAGTTTGGGAAGCCTGAAGCACACCACTTCTTCCTGTCTGGCCTAGGGAACAGGCTAGCCCCTGGAGTCTTTACATTTTGACACTTTCCTCTAAGGGCTCTGCACAGAGGATCATACTTCCTGGCAAGGAATCCCACAAGCAGGATTTTGCCTGAGCTAAAATCTTGGCTCACTTTCAAAGGGTTTCCGGGTTTGGTTGTTTCTGGCGGTCTAAAGTAGTCATCTCAGGGAGGGAAAGCAGTCTCCTTTGGCTCTCTGAAGTGAGGAGCAGAGGAAAACATTCAGGGACATCAGCTGGTTTCTATTTTATGTTCTTAACTCAAACCAGCTTCTTGTTTGCAGGGAGGTTTGGGGATAAGCTCCTCTCTCAAAGGATCTGAGAGTCCCAAGCTCTTCTGAAGCCTGCAATACTCCAACACAAAGGACTATGTAAAATGACTCCCACTGATAATGTTTTTCCCTCTTCTCTTCAAAAAAGTAGCAGAGCTTCCCCACTGCTCTTCAGAGTGTATGTAAGCTGGACACTGATGCCATCTCATCAACATTGATATGCATAGCTTTCCTATAACCAGTAACAGCACTGGGAGTTTTAGCCTCTTAATGCAGGAGTTCTTTACCATGGCAATCAGTCTAGGATTCTCCCCCATTCTCAGAGATCCTGCAATATAAAGTAGAGCACCACTGAGTTCCAGTGACTACCAACTTTCAGTTGAAATGTGACTGTATCTCCCAAATGTTCTCCCAGCCTCAGGCCTTGCCTGCTTCAGTCTTCTCTCAACATGGCAGGCCAGACTGATTCTTTTAAACATAAATGAGATCATGTCATTATTCAAACCCTTCCAATGGCTCCCATCTCCATTAAAGTTCAAATTCAAACACCTGACATAAACTTAGAAAGGCCTAAATCACACAGTCTCTGGCTATTTCTCTGAGACCATTTCCTGTATCCTCTTCATCCCTTCTACCTCAGCCACTCCAGTCTCCACAAGCACCTTAAGCACATTCTAGTTTACTCCTTCACAACTGCAGTTCCTTGGATTCCACAGTCCTTCCCTAGCTATTCTCAGAGCGAATCTACTCAGGCCTTTGCTCAGAGGTTGTCTCTTCAGAAACAATAAGGGCTTTGCAGAATCTGTTGTCATCATTTCTGACCTTTTCTCAGCTTGACTTTTCCTCATAGCATACACAAGCAGGTAAGACAATCATTCACCTTATCTCTGCCCAGATCCGCTTCCTCATCACGCAGGAGCCCTGGAGAACAGAGTTTAGATTCCCATCATTTATTCATGTATCCTAAGGACTTAAAAAAACTAATTTATTTTTATGTGTATGAGTTTTGCATGTATGTATGTATGTATGTATGTATGTATATACAACATGTGATATGGGAATGTCTTTCTGTATGCTATGAAATAAAGGAACTGTTTTGGCCTATGCCAGGCATTTTAGAAGTCAGCAGGGAAATCAGAGCACAGATAGGGGAAGGAGGGCAATGTCAGGAGAGACTGATCCAGCTGCCCAATAATCAACATGTGAGTTAACACAGGTGAGCCATGGGCCATGTGGCAGGACAGATTAGTGGAAATAGGTTGAATTAAGATGAAAGAGCTAGCTTGCAATATGCATGAGCCTTAGAACAAACAGCATGAAATTAGTATGTGTCTATGTGTTTCTTTGTGACTTTGGGATTTCTGGGCCAGAGAAGCACCATCAAGCAGGTCTGAACTGTGGGGCTAGTCCGGAATCTCATTCTACAAACATGTATGTATGATGCCTGAGGAGGTCAGAAGAGGGCATCAGATCTGGGAAACTGGAGTTTCAGACAACTGTGAGCTGCCATGTGGATGTTGGGAACTGAACAGATCCTCTACAAGAGCAACAAGTGTTTTTAAGCACTTGGCTATTCCTCCATCTCCATCTCCATCTGTAGCACTAAACTACACCTCCCACAGAAGAGGCACTTAATGGGGAACTTTTCACTATTGCACTGCCAGACTGCAGAGCATCACACTAGCTAAACTCACATCTCTCTGCTGGTCGATTACAAGTAGACTTCAGACCGCATAGGAGACATTTCTTTGTGCAGTGAATGGTGATTAACTCAGAACTAGCAAGCAGTGGTAGTGCACACTTTTAATCCCAGCAAGTAGAGACAGGTGGCTTTCTGGGAGTTCAAGGCCAATCTGCTCTACACAGAATTCTAGGGCAGCCAGGGCAACTTAAGAGAGGTCCTGTCTCAAACCACAACAAAGGAGAAGAAAGCAAGCTCACAACTAGTCAAGAAAACCAGTGAAGTTCTCAGCTACAAACGGGACGTTGATCTCACACCCTGCCCAAGACTAAGGTACCATCCAGAAAGGAGGATCAAAGATTTTAAGAGCCAAAGACTGGAGACTATCAGAGCAAAACAGTGCTTTCTGGCCATGCCAAGACCACTGTGCACATGAGCTCACAGCAGCTATGGTTGCCTGGATACAAGACCTTCAAAGATCAAGCCAGTCAGCACTCCAGCCTGTGGGCAGAGGGAGCTAGTGATGGCTGATGGAAGTCAGGGTTGTGGGGTTCTTTGGGTTTTTTTGGTTTCTTGGTTGTTGTTATTGTTGAGATAGGGTCTCTACAGCCTTGGCTGTCCTGAAACTCACAATACAGACCAGGCTGGCCTCACACTTAGAGACGCCTGCCTGTGCCTCCTGAGAATCAGTTTTCTTTAAGGGAGGTTTATCACATTTCAGTGGAGGGCCCCAAACCTGTAAGTATGTGGGTAGCACAAAAATGATTATGGAGAAATAAAAGATATGTCTGGGAGGAGTCGTGAAAAAGCCCAGGAAGATTGGGGTATTTCAGTTACTAGAGTTGCTATCTAAAACTGGTTTGCTGGCTAGGTTTTTGTTTCTAATTTTTTGTTTGTTTTTATACCCCAGCCAAAGCCCCCTCCCCATCCTTCACTGTTTATCTTCGGATACAGGTGGACATTTCATAGATACCAGCCAGCCAACGCATATCAAATTTTAGTGAGACTCAACATCTCCTCTAATAAGGCTGGATAAGGTAATCTGATAGAAGGAATGGATCTCAAAAACAGGCAACACAGTCAAGTGACAGCCTCTGCTCTCCCAGTTGAGTTTCACATGAAGACCAAGTTATACAACTGTCATGATATTCAGAGGGCCTAGGTCAGTCATATGCAGGCCTCCCTGTCTCTGTGAGCCCACATTGGTTAGTTCTATGGCTTTTTTGTGTTTTGTCTTATGTCAACTTAACAAGCAAGAATTATCTGGGAAAAGGAAGCTCAATTGTGGAAATGCCTCCATCAGATTCTCTGTAGAAGTCTGTTGGGCACTTTTTTGGATCAATAATCAATGTAGAAGGATCTGGCTCAATGTGGTTGGTGCCATCCCTAGGCAGGTGGTCTTGTGTGGTATAGAAAGCAAACTGAGAAAACCCAGTAAGTGGAGTTCCCCCATGGCCTCTGCTTCTGTTCCTGCCTCTGGGTTCTTGCCCTGACTTCCCTCAATGCTGAACTACACCTGAAAGTGAAATAATGCCCAGCCCAGGCTGGTGAGAGAGCTTAGTGAGTAAAAGAATGTGCTGCTAAGCCTAATAACTTGACTTTGATCCCTGGGACCCATGTGGCTGAAGGTGAGAACACGTCCTCTGGTTTTCATGTGTTTGTGTGCAAGCAAAATACCCATAGAAACCACACACACACACACACATGTGGGGATATTTTCAAATATAATAAAAACAGTCGAAGATATCAGAGGACAGATCCACCTCCTCTGGTCTTTGTGTTTTTATTTTTTGAGACAGAGTTTTCTGTGTAACAGTCCTGGCTGTCCTGGAACTTGCTTTTAAGACCAGGCTGGCTTTGAACTCACAGAGATTCTCTTGCCTCTGCTTCCCAAGTGCTGGGACTAACAGTGGTGTGAGCCATGGCTTCTTCTGCCTGCTCTCTTTCTATGTCTGCCTTAAATACTTTCTTCACCCAGTTAAGACTTGGCACCACCACTGCCTGCCTGGGAGCCTGGAACTCCTTCTGTAAACTAAGATGACCTCATACTCAGATTGGACTAAGGGCATAGGTCACCACTCCTGGGACATTCCCTGTGCTGGGATTAAAGGTGTGAGTTACCACTGTCTGATCCTTCTAGACTGACTGTGGGTAGATCCATCTGACATCTCCAGATGTTTTTATTATGTTTGAAAATATCACCCCCCCCACACACACACACACGGATTTAAGAGTATACAGCTTTGGGGAAATAATCATCCATGCAGGGTTACCCCTGTTGGGAGGGGCGGGACACAAATTTCCTGGAAGTCAGTCTGGTAAGCTCCCTTGCTTACCAAGCATTCCCTCATTCCTTTCTTCTGACTGTCCGTGCCCTACCTGCTATGAGCAGACATTTGTTTATGTTTCTCCAGGAAAAATTAAGGCAAAACTGGCCTTGAATATGACGAAATCCTCCTGCTTCAGCTTCCTGAGTGCTAGGGTTACAGATGTATAACACCATGCCCAGATCTAGAGTTCTGAAAGATCCAAATACCAACAAACACTTAAGGCAACTGCTGACAGTCGGTGAATTAGGATAAAGCTGTATCAAGTAAATCCACTGCCCTTAGAAGCATCATTCCCACAGAAGTAAAGACTCAAGAACAGAGCTCCCACTGTATATCCTGCCATGATCTCCATATCCACAATGCAGTCGAGAGATGGAAGGCCACCATGCTAAAAGCCTGAGCCAGCTCTTGCTTCAGCAGGTGGACAGTGCTGAAATGGAGGACAGCCTTTCTCAGTATGAAGCTGGTGTCATCTTTCCACTGAAGCAAGGCTCCTGGAGGGCAGAGTTACACTGAACTGACACACCTACCACACTCCTAGTGTAAACTAGACATATCATATCCTTAAGAGAGAAAGAAGTGGGCAAGTGAGGGGTAACTTCATAACAGCTTGAGGGGGGATGTGGAGAGAGAGAGAGAGAGAGAGAGAGAGAGAGAGAGAGAGAGAGAGAGAGAGAGAGAGAGAGAGAGAGAGAGAGAGAACGAATATGAATAAAGAATTGTGTGTGTGGGGGAACAAGAGGTTCAGAGATGCAGGACTCCTTACTAATTCATACTAGATAAAACTGTGTTTTCCAAGTGTAACTTATGAATAGGACTTGAAAGCAATTTAGTTAGTAATGGATAAACAGAACAAAAATAGATAATGCAGAATCAAGTCACAAAGTAAAGTATATTAATGGGCTTTTTCAAAAGTCTAAAAGCTGAAGCTGGAGAGATGGCTCAGCAGTTAAAAGCATTGGCTGCTCTTCCAGAGGACCCAGGTTAAACTTCCAGCCTCCACATAGTAGCTCACAACTGTCTTTAAGACCAGTTCCAGGGAATCTGATGCCTTCTTCTGCCCTCCAAGGGTACTGCACACAAATGGTGTAGAGACTTGCATGTAGGCAACTACTATGATATAAAAATAAATCTTTTTAGAATGTATGTCTTTTGAATTATGCATCTTGTCTTTATGCAGGTGTGTGCGCATGAGTGTGGGTGCCTGCAGAAGTCAGAGATGTCAGATGCCCCTAGAGCTGGAGTTACAGGTTGGAGCCTTCTGACACGGATCAAACTCGAGTCCTCTGGAAGAGATCAGTATATGCTCTTAACTCTTGAGCCATCTCTCCAGCCACAAATTGTTTATTATTTATCTGTTTGTTTATAAGTCTGGAAGCCACTAGGATGCTATGGGGATCCCATCCACACTCCTCAAAACCATTAGGAATGGCCTGTCTATTGCAGAGTAATCCAGTGTGTGATAAAAAGAACCAAGTCCTAACAATATGACTGGTGACATCTGAACAGGCTAACAGAAGGTGGCCTGGCCTAACGATACAGAGTAGGAATTCAGTGTTTCCTTGGTATTTATAGAGATAAGGTTTCTTTCAAAACTGTGAGGCTAGGCATTGTGGCACACACGAGATTTATTTTATTACACTATTTACTTTGTGTGTACCTATGTACCATGTTGCACATACATCATTAAAGGGAGAGCTTGGGGAGTCTATACTCTCCTTCTACAGTGTGAGCCCAGGGTTCAATCCTGCATCATCAGGTTGAACTGCAAGTGTCTTTACTCGCTGAGCCATCTTGCTGACCTCCTGACAGAAGGGGCTCTCAGAGGAAGCTGTGTGAAGGCAAGTCTGATGGCAGGAAACAACAGAGAGGTTAAAACCGTGCTCCAGGAAATTCTGAGTCTAGAGAGGTAGAATGCAGGGAGACCAGGAAGAAACGCTTGTTTGATGTAGATCCTGGCTGGCCTGATAGTTGCTACATAGCACGAGCTGGCCTCAAACTCATAGCAGCTAGCCCTCAATGCAAGTAATAAACCCCAGGGACCCAAGTCATCCCAGATGTTTGTGTAAACAAGCACTCCAGACACCCTACTACTCTCCCTCCCTCCCAGAGGTTAAGAAAAACTATTTACAGTCTCCTGTATATTCTCTAATCCCACAAAGCACACTTCCAACTCCCCCACCCCAATTCTAAGAACTACTACTTATACAAAAGCTATAGAGGAGCCCACAGCCAGCAGGCTTTCCACAGAAACTTAGGCAGCTGCAGAGACCCCAAGTGATTGGATCTGGGAGACAGGACTCTGGCAATTTGAGAGGCCAAAGTGTCATCTGGTCAGAGGTAACAAAGAGCAAAAGGACCCTTCTAGGCAAACAGACCTGGCCTCTCAACTCTGCACCTGGTCTTTACCTGCTGTGGATGATTTAGAGTCTTATCTTCCACAAAGCCCACCAGACCAGCGACTACAATATGACAGAAACCAAGCTTTCCTGCTCAACAGTTCAGTCCATTCTCCTGTGCTGGAGTTAAAGAGTGTCAGCTTCTAGGGAAGGTCAGTCTGCTGCTTCATGGAAGATATAATCTTAGCGACCCTCTATCTTAAGTCCCTGGAGACCAACAAATTGGAACAAAGATTGCCCAATCTTGGGCCTGCCACAGAATTATTTCAAGACTTCCCACAAGGTCTAGATAGCACCCTAGCCCTCACCCACATCCCTTGCCCTTGTCCTGTGAGGTCACTGCATCCACATGCATATGGCATCTTCTTCTGTAGCTTCCCACCTTACTTTTTGAGACAGAGTCTATTACTGAAGCTGGAACTTGCTGATCCGGCTGAACTGGCTAGCCAGCAAGTCTAAGGGAGCCAGTGTCCACCTTTTTAAGTGGGTGCTGAGGCTCAAACTCAGACCTTCCTGCTTGTGTGGTGAGCATTTCACTAACTCTCACCTCCACGGCCCCCACCACTTTTTTTTTTTTTTTTTTTGATAAGTCTCCCTATGTGTCTAGGATGAGACTCAGTCAATCTCCCTACCTCAGACTCTAGATAGCTGGGACTACAGGTGGACAAAACTATAGCTGGCTTGGCAAGGTTCACAGAAAGGGGTCATTCGTCTGCATATTAAAAGCTCTCTAGAGTTACAGCTCAAGTCCCTGCTACTTCTGGGGTTGAGAGAGAAATGCTTGAGGCCAAGAGCTATAGGTCAGTTTGAACACTATGAAGGATCCCTGTGTCAAAGAGAGAACAAAAAAAGAAAAGCCTTCCAAGTGGTCCTAGAGTCAGGGTTTGAACTGTAGTATTTATTTATTTATTTTAAGACAGGGTTTCTCTGTGTGGCCGTGGCTGTCCTGTAACTCACTCTAGACCCTTGGTCTCAAACTCAGAGAGCTACCTGCCTCTGTCTCCCAAGTTCTGAGATTAAAAGTATGGTTCCACCAGGTTTGCACTATCCATAAAACATTTTCCATTTTCCCCAAATCTTAGCCCCTGCTGGGACTAAGAGGAAAAACTAGCACATCAAGTCTTGAGACAATACCCGAGGGACAAAGAGTTTATGCAGACAGATTCTACAGCACCATAGGTACCACTCATGTACACATACCTGTCAACAACTGCTCTAAGTACCTCACATTGAGTATTTAATTTGGTACTCTTGACAACTTTATGAAGGACTAGTATTATACCTATGTCACAGATTAAGTAAAATAAATGAAAAAAAGTTAAATAAATAAATAAATAAAAATAATCAGGTAAATAGCAAGTGTAGGCCCAGAGTAGCCTGGTAGCACAAATCATAATGCCCTGAGGCAGAGATTTAGGTTTTCCAAAATTAACGGAGTGTTGCCATTTCTGCTAGAACACACTAGGAGTCACGCCACCTTTGGGTGCATATCAGGGACAGGCCAGAGGGCACATGGGCAGAGTGACAGGCATGCCCTTGTGGCCCCAGCTACTTGGAAAGCTAAGAAACCCAAAAGTTTAAGTGTAGCCTGATGACTGAGATGGGACTGGATATGATGACACTCTGAGGCCTGGAGGAATATTGTGAGTTTGAAGCTATCCTGGGCTACATAGCAAGTAGTGAGTTACAAGCCAGCCCATCCTCAAACACAAAACCACTAGAAAGAGAAGACGAAGGACGTCAGAATAAACTGGGGTCAAATACATGCATACACTCCTCTCCTGCTAGCCTCATGCTTTTGTTTTGTTTTTCAAGATTTATTCTATGTTTTTATTTATTTGTGTGTGTGTGTGTGTGTGTGTGTGTGTGTGTGTGTGTGTGTGTGTGTGTGCAGAGTCCAGAAAAGGGTGTCAGATTCCCAGGACTGGAGTTAAAGATAGTTGTGAGCTGCCTGACAGTGCTGGGCACTGAATCCCATCCTCTGAAGAACGGTGTGCCCTTCACCACTAAGCCATCTCTCCAGCCCCAGATTTAATGCTTTTGTTTGTTTGTTTCTTTGAATGTCACTGCTTGGACTTAATGTGATGGTGCACTCAGGAGGCAGAGGCAGGTGGGTCTCTGATTGTGAGGTTAGCCTGGACTACACAGTATCCAGGACAGCAGGGGCTATGTAGAGAAACCCTGTTTCAAAAAAAACAAAACAACAAAAAGTCGCAACTTACCAGCAGCTGAAATAAGATATAAAAATGGGTTCTGACCTCTCCTCATAGAGAAAAGGAGGCTTTCCTAATATCGTCAATATGGAGGGCTGACACCTGTTTCCAAGGTAACTGGCATTGCATTGTTAAGAGAGTCTGGTTTTCTGTGAAGATGACAGAAGCAAGGGAGCATCAGCCCAAGCGAGAGGGAATAAAGGAAGTCATGCTGAAGAGCTCAGTTACAACACAGTCTCCATCACGTGTCCATGACTGGTAGGCAGCCTTAACAACACAGTGCTTCGGCCAAGGAAGCCTTCTGACCCTCTTACTTTTCCACGGTTACCAGAAAGATATAAGACGGTTCAATTTAGACAGGATGGGGGAGGGGATTTTTCCCCTATAATGTTAGACTTCTCTATACTAAGATCAAAATCACAAAACTCTATGAACTGAATTAGAGCCTAATTAAAGCCAGATGTGGTAGCATACACCTGTAACCCCAGGGAGTTAAAGGCAAAAGGGTTAGGAACTCAGCTACATAGTGAGCTTGAAGGCAGCCTCAAACTATATGAGATCCTGTCCCAAACAGCAACAAAAAAGGGGCATTTATCAGTCTACACAGCTGGACTGTTTCCCTTCATCTCCTGGTTTCCACTTTGTCAACAGGAAGAATACTAACAGTTCCTTGTCAAGATGACCTGGGTAAAGTAAATGTGTGACTGACAAGATGGTGTGGCAAAGGCTCAGTGCTCCAGTTGTCATACAGACTTAGGCCTCCAGACTCCTTTCCACACCCCAAGGCCTTCCTCACTTTCCCAGATGGAGCAAGGGCTTTTATATGAACCCCCTCCCCCCTACCCCCATGGACTTTGCCCTTTCATCTTGCTCAAAAACTTTCTAGGGTCCTGTTGCCAGCTAAATAAAATGTAAACACTTGAACCTAACATCACCAGCACCTAAATCTAATTCAACTCCCTACTACTCACCTAAAAGTAACATGCACATTTCTCATTTATTATTTATTTATTATTCCCAAAAGGAACCTCAAGGCTTTAGCTCATATTTCTTGTACCAACACATACGGAAATCCTAGTGTTCCTGTGCACACATCCCAAGTCTAAACTTTAGCGGTCTCTCTGTATGTTGAAGTCATGGCACATTTTCTTCATGATTCTCTTTTACCCATGAGTAAACTCTTTTCAAAGCATGTGTCGTTTAAAAAGCATCAAAACATTTTTATTATTGATTGATTGATTGATTGATTGATTGGCCTTTCAAGACAGAACTTCATTGTGTAGCCCTGGCTGTCCTGGAACTAGCTCTGTAGACCAGTTGGACCCCAATTAAATGGAGATTCACCCATCTCTGCCTCCTGAGGCCTAGGATTAAAGGCATATACCAACACACCTGGCTAGTATCAAAAGATTTTACTGACTAAAAATCAACAAGAAAATATTTCTAAAGATATGAGAAGTCAAAGCATCTCAAATTCAGCTTTTTAAGAAAAAGATTTTGAAGATTCTATTTTTTTATCTCTCCCTCTCCTCCTCTCCTCCCCCCCCCCCTTTCTCTCAGTGTGTTGAGATATGTACACATGAGAAGGAGCACAGGAAAGCCAGAGATGTCAGGTCCCCTGGAGCTGGAATTACATGTAGTTGTGAACTGTGTTCTTAACCACCAAGTCATTTTACCAGCCCCAAGAAAGTATTTTTATGTCCCATTAATACTATTATGTATGTTATTTATCCCAGACAACCAAGCTCATTATAAGCAGAAATATTTTCAATAACATGCATGTATAACTAATAATAAATATACAGTTTAGATTTTGAATTCTGTTTTGTTTTGGTTTTCTCAACAAGGTTTCTCTGTATAACAGTTTTCTGTCCTGGAATTTGCTCTCTACACCAGGCTGGCCTCAGATTCAGAGATCTGCTTGTCTCTGCCTTGAATGCTGTGATTAAAGGTGTGCCCCACCACCACTCAGTTATTATTAATGTTTTATACTTAAATTTGAAAAAATACTTAAAATTTTTAAAAAAATCTTACCTCCATTTTTTTCTACTTGCCAAAATAATGAATGCTTGTTATTCAAATCTTATAGAACTTCAGTGACAGTTACCATAATCTAACTCTCCTCGAGGTAACCAATCCTTACAAGTGCTAGTATAGCCTCACTTTTTCTATGCATATACCATTACTACATGTGTCTTCACAAAAATATAAGCAATTATGAACAATGTTTTACAACTTGCTGCTGCCCTCTACATGTATCTTATACTTCACTGCATATCAGTACAGACAGATAGAGGGAATCTCACTTCATACAAGAATGCTACTCTGTCCAGAGCTACTTGGAGAACATCAAAGAGTTCACTATTAGGAGGAGGAGGAGGAGGAGGAGGAGGAGGAGAGGTGTTTCTTTTAGTGAGTATTACAAAATTACACTAAATGCTAGATCAACAGTATGAGTGAGGTATGATTATATCAACCACCTCATATCTTCATATAGTCTTAGTGAGGTTTGTTTTATATATTTAAAAAAAATGCTTCCTTTTTCTTTGTTGTTGGTCTATTTTGAGACAAGGTCTTCCTGATCCCAGGCTGACTTCAAACTCTTGATCCTTACGCCAAGTCTTCTAAGTGCTGGGACTACAGGGATGCACCACAAAGGTCAGCCCCACCAAACCATTTAAATAGAAATTTCACTGAAGCAACAAACTAGAAATGTAGTGGGTTATAAAATTAATATGTTTCACACTGACTTTAAATTCATAGACTGATGCTTTCAATCTCAGCACTCAGGAGGAAGAAGCTAGTGGATCTCTGAGTTCAAGGCCAGCCCAGTCTACAGAGTGAGTTCCAGGACAGTCAGGGCTATACTGAGAAATCTATCTTGAAACACCCACCCTCACCCCAAAAAACTTCTTTGCCTGAAATTATAAGACTGATATTATTCTCAATTGTTTCAATATAAATTAATTAGCCTCCCCTAAATAAAAAATATTTCTCTTCCTTGTTGAAGGCATTGTTGCTACAAAACAAGCTCATAGCCCAGCAGCTCTGATCTAACATGGATAATCAGGGCTCATCCTACCCTGTGACTCACTAGTTTGACTTACTTTACCTGAATATATATCTGTGCGCCACATGCACGCTGAGTCCTGAGAGGCTAGAAGTGGGTGCCAAATCCCCTAGAACCTCTGGAGTTACACAGATGGATATGAACTGCCATGTGGATCCTGGGAAAACAGTCAGTGCTCATAATCCCATCTCTCCAGAACCTAGTTTAACTTTGGCCATTGGGATAGTTCTTGATGCAGTGATTTTGTCTCAGTGGAATAAGGTAGAAAATGATAGTCCTGGACACCTTACTTCTCAGGACTCCAAATGTGAGCATGTGCACATACATGTGCATATATACTACACACAGAGAGAACTTAAACCTTTCAGTTAGCATTGACACAAGTTAAATCATTAGCAAAAAAAAAAAAAAAGGACTAAGGATATGTTAAATGTTGGAACAAAGGATGCTGAACCTGCAAAAAGGGACTTCTCACAAATGGAAACTAGAAGAAATTTAATTTTACCAGCAAATTAAAACAAAGTTCCTTGACATTCTACAAATCTTTGTGTTCTGTTACTATTAACAACTGTTCCAGCTGTGAAGTTATTTAGGTCTTATGTCTCTCTTTCATGGTCATTAAATCTCATTGAGCCTCACCACAGCTCTGGAAGGCAGGCCCAGGTGTGAGCAATGCAGGGGTGCTCGCCTGGGGACCCAAGTTTTTGCACTTACAGTGTGGTCACACTTGAGAGAAAAAATCAAAACCATACAGATCTGAAGTCAGCGAAGGGCAGACATGGGCTCGAGGAAATGTATAACCCTGTATCCCATGCAGATGAAGGGAGTCAGGTGAGCCAGTGGCCTCATTTCTGCTTGTTCAAATTCATCCAATTCTGTTATCATCCAGGTCAGTCTTAGCATAGCACATTTGGGATAGTTTTTGTGTTTCACAAAAATAAAGATTTCACTCAGCCTTCTCTATGATTTAAAAAACAAAGTTGGTTATAGGCTAAAATAAGAAACAAGTACAGTGGAGCTTTACACTAGGTCCTCCTCAAGAACATGAGAGATGTGATCAACTTGCCCAACAATACCTCAGATGAAAACCCAGCCATCCCCACTGCCACAAAGATGACCGAGGCATTGGTCCATTTCTCACGGCACCAATCACCAATTCTAAAAGCACCAGAAATTGCTTGTCGTTCACAGGCATCTGGATCCACACAGCTGCAACAACTTGACAGTCAATTACCCACAGACCCACAAGTTAAATGCATCCTCATGGTATCACAGGGTAAGCTGTGGGATAAGAGTCAGGAAAGTGCGGGTGGGGGTGGAGGGGTGAGAATACAGACAGGCAAAGGTTTCTAGACAACAGATTTAAAGCAGCAGCCGAGAAACTCATCACACTGACCTTCCTAGGGAGGACTGTGGAAGAGAGTGAGTGTGTGCTCACAACTGGTTTTCCGGTTTTGAGACCACCCAGTAAGGTGTAGCCCTGGCTGCATTCTCTATGATCCTGAAGAACCCACCTCCTGATCCCACTGACATCATAGGCCTGTGCCACCATACCCTGATAAAAATGTGTATTTAAAGCAAACATACAAAAATATACCTTCTCCAACCTATGCACTGTACACTGGTAGGCATTCCTTTGAAAATGAAGATTCCCTTGGGAAGAATACAGAATAAAGATCAGATTTAAGCTTTAAGCTCTCCTCGGTCCCTAACACGAATGGTGGAAACAATTATTCATGATATATTTTTATGTTTCATAAACTTTTCTGTGTGTTACATTTCATGTATTTTTTAAAGTTCTGTTTCTTTGTTACATGCCAGCACCTGTAAGAGGGCAGATGAACGGATGGAGAAATGGCCAGACGCACCACTCAAGTGAGGCACCTCCCAGGCTGAGAAGTGTAGCAGCTCATCAAGTGGAGAGGAATGCTAAATGGCAAAGCACAGGGTGGGAAGTCTGGCCCCAGGTATAGCAGTGCCCATTGGACCAAAGCCTTGGGTCTTAACACAAGCACCAATTAAAAAAAAAATCCAAAGAACAAGGAAAAGAAAAACCTACAAAACCTCCCTTGTCATGAAGCTTCTAAAAGAGCATTTGACAACATGTGTGTGGGGTAATATCAGCCATATGGTTGCAAGAAGTGTGCCAAGATCTTCAAGTAAATTTCAGTCTCAACTATGATCACACAAAGAGGAAAGAAAGCACCCTCAGTCTCATTTCAGTGTCAGGAGAGGGTGAGATTTGTGAGCTTATAGACCAAGGCTTCTACAAATGCTTGTTTTACACACTAGAAAAGTCTGAAAAAGCACCACAGTTTCTGTTGTAGTGAGAGGGGATAACGTGTACTCCCAACCGCCTAGGAGGAGAATCTGCACTGTGAACCCTTCTAAGTGTCCAAACCAGAGTAAGACACATTAGGAATGCAATTGGCATGTGGGTGCTCTGGCACTCCCAACACACAGTAGGCTAGAGCAGCAAGAGGGCTGTGAGTTTGAACCTAGCTTACAATTCTTAGCAAGAATTTGTCCCCAAAAAGAAAAAGAAATAAAGAAACTGCAAGAGCAGCCTACGGGCTTGCTGTTACAAGTGCCAGTGCTGAGTAAGGAAAGATGTTCAAAGATTCAAACCCTAAAGACCCACACTGCTCATGGTTGCCATGCTCATTTTAATTCTCCCCTAATCTATGGCCCCTTTAATTTTAAGCACGAAATAACAGAAGTTAAGGGAAGGAGTAGCACAGGCCTTATTCCTAGTACTGGGAGGCAAAGCTGAGGTAGGAGAACTACCATGAGTTCAAGGCTAGCCTGGACTATCATAGTAAGTTCCTGTCTTAAGAAAAATAAATGACTAAGGCAAAGCCAAGCAGAACAGCTGCTATCCTCCTCCTCCTCAGATCAGCCATGCTTGCAAGAGATCATCACTAAACCATCTGTGGTCTGCTGATGTCCTCTCAGAGAAGGGGTAGGAGGGTCACTGCACCTTTCCAGGTGCTTCAGTGCACCTCCCAGACACTTAATTGTGCCTTACTTACATGTGCACCATTAGGAGTCAAGGTGTCTGGGGAGGAGCTAGAGCATTCACGCTGGGAAAGGCTAAGTGGGGGGAGCATCTGAGGCTACGGAGAAGCCATCTGTGAAGAGTCTCCAGGATGGCAACTCTGGGGTCCTCAACATTCCTGTCACCCCTTCCCCATGCTTTCTAGCAAGCACAATAAACTTACTGGTACTCAGGGTGGATTCTGGTGGACTTTGGTTGTCACTGGACTTTATGAGGAAGGAGTAAGTGCTGTTTATGTCTCTCCGGGGACGGAATTCTCATAACAGTAGAACAGTAAACACCAAAGAAGATGGTTAGCCTCGGTTCTGTACTCTATGAGAGCTAAAATGAGCTGAGAAAGGGGAGCTAACAGAAAACCCTTTGCTCTGCACTGAAAAAGGAGCAAAAAGAGGCTTAGCTTGTAGCAGTGTAAATAGATGTCTAACATGACAAAGCCTACTTAAAACACTGTAGCTTTCCCCCTAACAACACTGTTGCCTGAACATGAAGTAAAACCAACACTCTAAGGACAGCTCCATAGCTGATGTGCTCAGAGAAGCTTAGTTTGAATAAACAGTCCCGAATTTCAAGCCCTTTACTGTTCTCCAAAGGCAATGATAACAGTTGCAAAGGGGATGGGGGTGAGGCAAAGAATCAGGCAGAAGCATCACATGCACCTGTGTTTCCTCATCAGGAAATGAAAACACACAGATGACAATGGAGGTGAAGGGAGAAATTCCAAGGTCCAGTTGGTAGGAACTAAAGCCATTCGATGGGGTGAGGGTGGAGCTTGGGACATGAGAAATAAAGTACAGTAGTAGAGTTTCGTCTTAAGCAGGTTTAATCCTGGCACTGTGGAAAAAATAAAAATTACCAAGGACTGATTCAACAGGATAACTTGGCCTAAACAGCAGAGTTGGAAAGGGACTCTGGAGTGAGTGCAGCCAAGGAGGTGAGCAGAGCCTCTGGAGACACAGAGCCTGAAGAGGCCAGGATATTTTTAGACAGTAAAGGAAGAGGTGTTATGGGTCCAGGAAAGAGGATTCCTCTCAGTATGTTCAAGGCTCGGGGCTCAAGAAGGATGATGAGCAAACCAAACCAGAGAGGAGCACTGTTGGAGCATACTACCTGCTCTAAGGATTTCCAGACACATCACAGTCAGGCATGGTGGCAAATGTCAACAGTTCTAGCTCTGGGGAAGCTGAAGCAGGAGAACAGAGAGTTGGGGGAAGGACATGCTAAGCTACTGATGGAGAGACCTCTATTCTCGGTCATCTATCCCAAGTTCAGAGAGTATATATCATATACCAAACAATAAAGTCTGTTCTTCCTAGCAATAAAGTCATCCCAGGATCGTGGGGTGGAGAACTGGCTTGGCCTCATCAGAAGCACCCTCGACTTCCTACTCCAGATTGGAAGGGAATGGCTCCATTGTAGTGTAACTCTGGGAGGTCCACCCCAACACAGTTTACACAGCGACGAGTCTAGAAGACAGAGAAGAGTAAAACACTATTCCAGGAAAAGAGCATATGGCCCAAGCTGAACTGATGTATTGTCAATAAATTTCAATGAGGATTTAGGTATGAAACCAACAGATGTCAGGATATAGTACTTAGGCCCTATGTATGTATGACTCACAGTGGGCCTCTGGTAGAACTTAATATATACACAGCTATCAAACTCCACTCCAAGAGTACAATAGATCCTGGAACAAGATTTACTTTTTTTCTTTTTTTGAGACATGGTTTCATATAATCCAGGCTGGCATCAACCTTCCATATGCTGGACTTCAGATGTGTGGTGCTGAGAGTGGGGCCTAGGGTTTTATGCATTTTAGGCAAGCACTCTTACTAACTGAGCTTCACAGTACCCAGAATGCTTATTTCTTAAATGTTAATTGTCTGAGGTTCTACCAATCATTCTCTCAAGATGTCAGCATTAAGCTAGAGCTTATGATTCACAATGCTTTGAAAATAAGTATGTGTCCCTCTAACAAAAAGGCAAAAAAAAAAATCTTTTGGTAACTAATATCTGGGCTCAAATACTGAGCAAAAGCTGAAATAACATTACTGCTAGTCTTCATTCTTTCAGGAAATCTACCTACACACTCTTCTTAGAGCTGCTACATATTAAAAGGCCCAACATAACACTATATAATCATACTGTACAATCATAAAGCTGAGCTAGAAGAAAATCTTAAGAAGTAATATACAACCTAGGCCATATTAATAGTGACTAAGAAAGATGATTATAAAATGACCCTGAGTGCAGGGCTCCCTTTGTGTATCTAACTTCAATCCCGCCTGCTCAGCCACAGTCCATTTCTGTCCCTTGTAAAAATAGAACCACCCAACCTCCCTCTACACAAAAATCTTCAGAAACTTTAGGAAAAGAGGGGGAGAGAAAGGGATTAGCTACCAAGAACGCACACATTTCATTTCACAACTGAGAGCTTCAAGTTCTTCAAGAATTTGCAGACCTGGCATAGCATCTCAAACCAATCTCCTAGTATTTACTGGACTGTAGAAAGCTCCTTCTTTGTGAAAAAGCCTGATAAAATCTCATTGCTCATTTAATCTGCCTGTAGTTCAACCTTTACTACAGGCTCTCTCACCTAAGCTTTGAGCCATATTTAGCCATATTTTAACAGTTCTCTCCTAAATAAAAAGCCTGTAAGGAGCAGTGCCCTCTCTGTTTCCTTCCAACCATTTCATTACTCCTGGTTTCCCCAGAAGAACACAACTCTTCCTGACAATTTCTTATTCTTCTAGACACCCAAGTTCATCTGCACAGACATCTTTGGCTCCTTTCCTATTTGCTATGTAGTTTGCACTATAAAGAACATGTTCCCTGTTGTCTTTAGAAAATAAAGATACACATAAAAGGACAACTAGAGTTTGGTTTCAAAATAGCAGAACTAGTCAGAGAAGTACCTCTGTTCTGGAAGATGTGGAAATGAAGCCATAAATAAGTGGATAATTTTGTAATACAGAATAGTATGCTCCAAAGCAAGAAAATCACAAGTTTGAGGCTGCCCAAGCTACTAGACAGCAAGACCTTGTCTCAAAAATAAAATAAAACAGGAGGGTAACTTAGTTAACAGTTGCAGAATGCTGCTCTGATCCTTCCTTCCTTATCTCCCAAGTGGTAAGTCTTTCTATCTTCAAGTTTTAAGATTAGCTATCACCAGGCTACTGGGGTTATACTCGCCTTTAATCCCAGCACTCAGGAGGCAGAGGCAGATGACTTCAAGGCCAGCTACACAGAAAATAAAACTTGAGAATAAAAAAAAAAAAAAGCTTCCATGTCTAGGTGTAGTCCCAGCACTCAGGAGGCTGAGGCAGAAGAATCTCCAATTTTAAAACAGTCTGGGCTACAAAGGAAGTTCCAGGCCAGCCTGGGCTATATTGAGACCATGTCTCATAAAACAAAACAAAATCAAGTGTCCAAGTTACCGTGTATTAGGGAAACTCAAGGGTTAGGTCTTTTGTGGATCTTAAGTAGAAAGCCTTCACTGAGGAGTATTTGGGAAGATCGTGTACCAGGTACACAAAGACAGCTCATGCTCTGTCACACCATTTACAAGGTCAGCACCAACTTCCTACTTGGAACAAGGATGATTAGCAATGATGCCAGAGATATTTTTCTTTCACGGTTTCTCTTGCCTCAGGACCCACAGTTCAAATATCCCTTCCTCTGTCAAGTCTTTCCTAACTTCCTACCCCTGTAATTCCATTGACAACTTGGTGCATACTTCTAGAAGAGCACTTACCAAGCTTGATTTTAATTGCTTGTTTTCATGTCTAATTTAACTGCAAGCTCTTTGGTGGCAAGGATAATGTTTTATTCCTCACTGGCTAGTCACCCAATAAACACTTGACAAATACTTGTTGAACACATTAATGCCAACAGACATGAGACCTCTTAAAGAACGGCTGTGGTATCCTCCGGATTCTAGACCATTTTGTGGTAAGGACTCACACTACAGGATAAAGTCCCTGTGATGTGTACCAATCTTGGCCAGAAAAAGAGCATAAAGGAGAAAATTTGGCCTCATAGTGCTGCCGTGAGCCAGCAAAGTACACGCTGTGGTGGTGCAGCCAGTGGGAAGCAGACACAGGAGGATCAGGTGTTGTAGGGCAGTTTAAGCAACATCATTAGGGCCAGCCAGGGAGCTTGGCGGGTAAAAGTGCTTGCCATGCTGACCTCCATATCAGCACCATCGTGCACCTGCCCTTACACACAGCACAACATGATAATGATAATAATAAATACAAGTGAAAAAGAATGGGCAAAGAGTTGTATCAAAGAGTGTCTAAGTTGGAGGATTCATTCTTCTGCCTCTAGAGAATGGGAACAATTATTAATAAGAGTCTTGGAAGGGGCTCTAATTCCACTACCATAAAAACATGTGGCAATTTTTAATTCAATAGAATACTTGCTAGAATACACAGGAAAGCTGTTCACCTCACCAACACCAACTATGGCTCTGCTAAGGGATGTGCTAAGTCCTCCCAGAACCCTGTCATGTTGTACATTAAACTCTAATTCTCTGCTCAACGGGTTTACTCATCTCTGAAGAGTCACAGGCAAGGCAATAAAATGCTGCTGTCTCAAAGGACTCTCTCCTTAGCAATCCTGTACTATACAAAGCTATTGTATTTACAGACTGCTAAGAAGACACAAAACCTAATCTGATCCTGTGGGGGAAAATGCTCAAGATTTCCTCAGGGGATTAAATAAATATATTCTACTTTTGTATGCCCAAAATTGTGGGGACAGCAAAGCTGAATAAAGCATAAGCTGGGCATGCCAGAATCCCAGGACACTATGGCAGGAGTTTGTAGAGTTTGAACCCAGACAGGACTATGTAATAAGACTATCTTGAAACAAAAGGAAACCAAAAACAAGTAAATAATAAAACAAGCATGAGGACACAAACCCAGACAAGTGTGAGAATGGAAGGTGAACATTTGCCTAGTAAAGGATGCCGGCCTACAGCAACCATGGTAAACAGTTTACAATCGCAAACCAGCACAGCTGTCTTTCTGGCACATATTTGGCTCCTTTATGTTATCATGAGAAACCAGGAAGCTCCAGTTAAGTAAATTCAGGTTATATATATCTTTATGGATATGTATGTGTGCAAGCCTGTGTAGAGGCTAGAGAACTAGAGGATCTTCCATCACGTGGGTCTGAGGAATCCACATCAAGAGATCGGACTTGTTGACAAGTATCTTTACCAATTGAGCCATCCCGCCAGCCCAATCTTCTTTTTTAGATAGGACAGGGTCTCACTGTGTAGCCCTGGCTGGCCTGGAACTTGTTACACAGAAAGGCTGAACTTGCCTCTGACTCCCTAGTGCTGGGATTACAGGCATGCATCATCAAGCTTGTCATAAAATTGTTTTGTTATCTCAGATGAAGTGTTTTAGTATATTTCTTTTTTAAGTATAGTATGGCATAACCCCAACTGTTACAATAATACATCCATATTAGTCACAGCTAGGTCCTTTACAGAGTTATGTGATCTCTCTGTCCTCTTCCAAGAAGAGAAACGGAGTCCTAACACATCAGCTTGCTTCCCCAAGCACACACTTAGTTTGAAATGAGGTCCTATGCACTTCTTCCCATGGCTGAGTCCCAGCATGCCCACCCACGCCTGCTGTTGTTCTTCCAACTTCAAATCAGGTCGTCATAGATAAGCACACTTGATCTTTTACAGCCAACAGAGGAATTTCATTGTCTTCCTCCCTCCTCCCCCACTCCCTCCAAAAAAGAAAAAATAAGAACAGTGAAAAAGGAACAAGGTGCAAGAGAGGGTAGAGTTGGAAAGAGGTGGCTCCCAGTAGGACTCACCTTGGAGCTGAGGTCTTCTCGCCGGTTTCCTGCTTTACTTCTGCGTAATTTGATTGATGGGGACCGCAGCAAGTTCTTGATGCGGCTGGTAATGGTTGACCCTTCCCCAGCCATCATAAGGAGGGGCCCCGAAGGACAGTCCCTGGCCTAGCTTTAGGACTTGTCTCAACAGTGGTCCTGCCTTCTCGCTCAACACGGCCTTCGGATATGCACTTTCACTGGCCTGAGATGGCAGAAGCAACCTTGGCATCACAGTAGATGTCTTCTGCCTGTCAGCCGCTCTTACTCTGGGCATTGCCCTGTCCTTTCTCACTCATCATCCCCACCCCAGCTGCTAGATTTCTTAGGGAGATAGGACGAGCCCCCAGAGTGAAGAAATGTCAGGCCCACGCCAGCCAGAGGCGTTTAACTGAAGAATGGGATGGGCTCTAGGAGGGCTTGGCGCGGGTTACGACCCAAGTGTTCCCATGGTAACTGCGGTGTCCAAGGGAAGAGGCCGCCGAAGCCGCAAGAGCGGTCCGCAGGGGGCCAGGGCACCGCGCTGGCCACCGGAGCTCCAGCTGACCAGATCTGATACGGAGTCTCCCTCCCCCACCCTGGCCTTGGGAGCTCGCTTCCAGCCCCCCACACCCACCGCCCGCTCCAAGAGCCCCTAATACTCGTCAGCGCCCCCGTTCGCTCGGGCCCAGCTCACAGCACCCTCGGGTATCACACTCTACGGCTTCGGCTCCGCCGCCCTAGCCGCAGTCTCAGCAGTAGCAGCTATGGTGGCACCAGCGGCTCAAAACGCGAACTTGAGCTGGGCCGAGCTGCGCCAGGAGGCGGGGCCTAAGCAAAGGGGTGCGGTCTGAGGCATATCGGTTCCTGATTGGGCAAGCGATGTCTGTGAGGGCGGAGCCACGGAATGAACCGTGGAAGCAGAGGGCTCCGGATTCTGCACAGTATAATTGTGGGTACCGCTCTTAGAAAGGTCAACATAACGTGGCTTTAGAATAGAGAGAACCAGTCCTTTTACGGTATTATCAGGCCTGGCCCCCCAGAGAACTTCCCAGATCCCCAAACTTAGATAACCACGCCCCCAGGCCTAAGGTTGATATTTGGTAGGCCGGAGACCATGGCTGAAATTTAATTCCTAACTCATAAAAATTAAAAAAAAAAAAAAAAAAACTAAAAACTGGAATGCAACCAGCAGAACTCTTTTCCACTCCAAGTGCTGGGATTTAGAACGGTTGAGATAGTTTGTGATTACGGCCAGCCTAACACAATGACTCACGTGGAGTAACTGAACTCACACTTTTGAACTGAACAACCTGTTAAGGATTAGACTCAAGCCTCCAACGGAGGCTGCGAACAGATAAATGAATGCAGCTATGTATCATCTATAATTTCCTTAGTTACAAACGTCCTCACAGCACATTATTCACAGCGTTAACGGTATTTTGCTACTCCAGGTCTTTCTTCAGCCTTGTCAAGATTTGCAAACACCCATAGGGTACCACTATCATGTTTGCTATTGCTTTTTTCTTAGTTGACAGAGATAGAATTATCATCATATACTCACACTTCATAGATAAGTAAGTCGGTTTATTTTTAGAAGTCCTAGAATTCCCCATCTAGTTACTACTTTAATAAGTTACCTAGGGGTGGAGGAGTGGGGGTGCTGGACAGATGGATTAGAGATTAAGAACACTAGTTTCTTTTCCAGAAAACTCAGATTTAATTACCAGCATCTCACAACCATTTCAGGAGATTTGTTGTAGGCAGTCCTGGCCTGGGTGCATAAGACATAAGAGTAAGCAAAAACTCACCCATATACAAAATTATTTTTTTAAAAAAAAATGTCTTCTGAAAGGTAGCAGTACTTACATAACCACTGTTCAAACAGGAAGGTACCTATGTACTATATAGCTATGTGTTAAAAGCAAATGTATAAAGCTCACAGGTTGATATAGGAATCGGGGATGCCATCAACTGGTAACAGTAACCAGAGGCGTAAGACCTCTAGCCTTCCAACCACATATTATAGCTCTAGTGAAACTAAAAACAGGACTTCCAAATTTATTGCCTAAACCGCAAGTCAGGAACAATCATTTAACTATAGGGACAGCTGACTCTTTAACTCGGCACTATTAATAATCTGTGATTTGACCTCTCCATGGAAGTGGCTCTAACACTAATAAATGGCGCCCCCTGGTGTTTTCACCTGTGTGCTACAGAACAGATCTTCAGGCAAATCTATTTACTAAAAGGCATTCTCACACAAGGTGTAATTTCTCATCCAAAGCTACTTTAGATTAGCTATTTAGAAAGCCCATTACTCTCATCTGAACTGAACTGCATGGGCAGATCTAAGTGCTTGCTTTTCTTGTCTAAAGATGAGATTCACCTATATTGAAAAAATGAGAAAAAAAAGGAGGGATTATAATTCTTGAAATTGGGTGTTTTCAGGCTAAAGCCAAAAATCACTTTAAAAATTCTTCCATACAAACCATTTAAGTATCATGCTGCCTTTGAGATGCTAGTATGACAATAGGTTAAAAGTGTTCTTGTGTTTCACTGGTTCCCCAAAACATGTCTAAATGCAATGAGAGAAGCGATAATTCCCTTTACTGAAACATGTCATCCTACTCTCCAAGATGCAGTTGACCTCCATGGAAGTGTGCTGGTTATGTATGTCCAAGACAAATAAATATATACGATGTTAAAAATTCTAAAAAACTCCGGATGTTTAGGAAAGTTACAGTAGTCTTGCTTAGAATAACTAGATCAAATTTTAATATTCATCCTAGGCAAATAAGATGCAGAGGTCCTGAAAAATTAACACGCTAGAACAAACATTTGCTCATCAATTCAAGTATTTGGAGCACCTTTACACTCAAGGCACTGTGAAAAAGCTGAGACCAACGAATGCAGTTTCAGAGTAAATAGATTTCAAGTCAGTGCTTCCAAAGCTGCTTTCCCGTGGGGTTATTTAATGAGTAGTTTATGACAGAATTTAATAGTTTAGATTTATCTCAAAATTTCCACCTTATTGTTATGGTTTAGCCTCCTGATCTATATCCATCACTGCTGCTTAACATTGTGTCTCTCTAAATCAGTTTAAAAATTTTTAATATTGTATTATGAAATTTGCTTCCAATATGCATAACTCACTTTTTTCATCAGCAGACAATAATTCTACCTACCACTGCTTCATTATATATCTTTGGCTAGCCTGAGATATGTAGACTAGGCCAGCACTGAGCTCATCAGCCTCTATTCTCTTAGTATTAAAGGCATGTACCAAGTTTTTTTTTGTTTGTTTTTTGAGACAGGGTCTAACTATGCAGTGCTGGTTGGCTTAATCTACAAAGAACAAACTATAAAATGCTGTTATTTTTATGTTGAAGGCTTCTCTCCTTCTACCAAGTGCACACACAAATTTACACACAATGGCTAGTACACAAAATTAAAGCTACGGCTGGTGGGGTGACTTATTAGATAAAGATGCTTGTTTTCAACCCTGATGACCCAAGTTCACTTGTATGTGGGTATGGAGACTAGAGGACTACCTCCAGTGCCATCCACCCTCATGAATGTCACCAAGTTGTTGGGATAGGGTCTCTCACTGGCTGGGAACTCACCAATTTGGCTAGACTGACTGGCCAGAGAACCCCAGGGATCCTCCTGTGTCTCCACCTTTCCAGTGCTGGAATTACACACCTGGCACTTTTACTTGGGTTCTAAGAATTCATCTCCAGTCATACTTGGGAGGGAAGTACTTTTCCTAACGGTATCGCTCTCCTAGCCCATGTGGATATGAGTTTTAATTAGCAATGGTACAACATAAGACCATCAAAAGGCCCTTATAAGCACTTTCTTCAAAACCAACAAATCTACGCAATCAATTTTGTTGATTCCTTGAGTACTAGTGATTCTTCATGAAATAAAGACATAAACCTGAAGTTCCTGAAAATGAGTTGTCTACACTATCCATAGCTTAACTCTGGAAGAGACGAGGGCTATCAATATTTTGTAGACTTGTCTTTAAGTCACATTGATCATATATAATTGATCAGCATAAATACTAGTCAGGAAAAAAATGTATGAAACTTTTTCAAAAATAATGTATAAAGATGTGTGATGTCATACACTTTCAATCCCAGCAGGCAGAGGCAGGTGGATCTCTGTGCATTTGAGGCCAGCTTAGTCTCTATAGAATTCTAGGCCAGTCAAGGTTGCATAGTGAGACTGTCTACAAACAAAAGCATTAGATGTCTACTGTCTTCTGTGTTGAAAACATTTTCAAACCTGTAAGGAAGCCCTCCTATCAATTTCATCCATAATTTTTGGGGAACAAAAAACAAATGCATTTATCTCAAAAGTATGCAAAGTAAACACTTTCTACAAAGTTTATATAACTAATTTTGATCTGTTAATTACCTTAACTAATCAACGTTTAAAAAACTTTCATTTTATAGAATTATGAAACCTCTTAACACCTTGTCTTACGAACACCTATTAAGCTGTCAAGATGGCTAAGTGAAGTTTGTGTTTGCTGTGAATGCTTGACAACCTGAGGAGAGAAGTGAACCCACAAAGTTGTTCTTCGATCTCCACGTGTACCCAATACACATACACAAATTTTAAAATAACACCTATTGTCCCTAGCCACTAAGATTGTGTTTTTATGTCTTCTTGTTCCTCCAAGGCAACAATGGTACTATAAAACTAGTTTTTCACTATAAAATGGCAAATATTTGTCATCAAATTGTACTTAACTTTGAAGTCCTAAATAAAACATACTACATGGACTAGAACACCAAGGTCTTCCCAAATGACACATAAAAAGCTTTAAGGACGAGGAGCTTTTGAAAAGATAACTTCAATGGCACCCTCTCTCAAACATGTGTGAGCACAAACCTCCCAACACCAAGGTCTGATTGAATTAGTATAACTCCTTTATTTCAGGTTCACATCTTGTCTTTCAACTGCCAAACGTGTTATTTCTAAAAAAATAATCACTTTCAAAAGCAGAAATGAAAGATATATATTTAATATATAAAAGAAAATGCTAAATCTGACATAATTATATTCTTAAAAACATTCCATTTATTTACAGGTATATAAAAAGGCGAGTTATTGGTCTACTGAGATCATGCTTAGTTATGGTGGGAGCTTTTTCCAGGTTCCTCCAATGTTCTCACTTAACTTCACTTTTCATAATCATACATGTAATTTTCATAGACCAGTTTCTCCTAATGTAAATTACCCTAATGCAAAGGGTAGCAGTTTGGGGAGATTTGGGATTTCTGTCAAGACTACAAGATTGTTCTGAAGACTAAGCCCTCCTCAAATAAGCCCTGATAGCTCTTAAATCTGTCTTAAGAACAATGTATCTTGGGAGTTTCTAATAACATCTGTGGCTTTCCCTGAACACCTAGAACCAAACCTCACTTCTATCTTTCTACCTCTCTTATAAACACAGCCAAGTCCAATCAAGAATAAACCCTGACCTGTTTTGCCTATGTTTTTTTTTTTTTTTCCAAATTAAAAATAAAGGGGGGGGGGGCGATCAGAAGCTAAAATGGTTCTTCTTTTCCTGAGGATTATTCACTCCCTTATCTGTTTCTTGTCTGACTCTGAAAAGCCAGAAGGAAACACGGGAAAGAAACAGGCAATAAAACCACTGGAAACTGCTATGCCCGGGTTATACTAGGTCTCCGAGGACAGCTGTTAGCAAGGGTGACAGATGCTGCACTCCTTGGCTAAGGCATTGAATGAAGTCAGTTGGGTAAAGGATAGAAAGGACAAAGGAGAAGCTGAGGAATAGTTTTACTAGGTCGGGCTTTTGTAGTAAACAGAGAAGGTTAAGTGCTGGTGAGCTGTCCAGGAAGCCAAGCAGCACAAAACCAGTGAAGATTTACTACCACTGCAGTCTCAGTGGAGGCTTCTTCATCATCTCAATCTCATCATCATCAGAGTTAATCTAAAAAGAGAATCAAACATGGAATATTTCACTGGCTAGATTCATTCCAAAGTTGGTCTCACAACCTAGGTCTGAAGATACACTGAGTGGGATTTGAGATAAAGAAGGCAGGGATGCAAAAGAAATAGAATTACCCAGGCACAGCCCAGGTACCGGAAGCACTTGTGTTCAAGTGTTTTACAACACAAGCAAATCCTGTCACTGAAGACAGAACAGGTTACATTCCAAAATATAATTATTTAAGAAAGGCAAAATGCAGCAGCTAAATCTCAGTCTATACATTTTCAGAACAGTGATTCTTGCCCCAGGAGTTTCCAAGAGACCCCTCAAATGCACCATGATTATTTACAAACTAGATAGGAAACATTTCTATACTCAATACAAATCTCTTCTAGGTTGAAAACTTCATCCTTTGAGAAATCTATGAAAACAACTATACAAAAATATATAAATATCTTCATCTTTACAGGTTGTCAGTCCTTCATATCCTGACAATTAATGAGTGAAAAAGCTCTACAGATCATGATGCCATGGTAGCAGATAAAAAATATATCTTGTGACTCGAATACTGCCTTACTTCCCTGGTAAAGAATGCCTACTGTGACTCTCCTTTCCTTTACATCCTGTGCAGCTAACAGTGAACAAAACCTTCAAGCACCTAGAGGCTGGTTCCATTTGAGAATAACCAGCCCCACAAATTTTTATTTTTGGCTCTGGTTTCTGGTCTAGGGAGAAACTGCTTTTCATTTTAGCTGTTTCTGGAGTGACATGACTTTGAAAAGGGAAGGACTGCCTCTATGTCTACCTCCCAAAAAACTAATAATGGGTAGAAATCTATGACATTATGAATGCATCTTTCAATGTTCCAAAAGACAGTAAGGAAGTATCTCTTTTTTAGCCTCTCAAAATAAGCATACTAACAATAAAAGTTAAAAGTATATTCCTACTTTACCAGAAAGCTTAAGTTTATAATTATGACTGATAGGGTAAGGAAACAGCTATTCAGGATATGAAAGAACAGTCTGCTGAATGACAAAAACCCTTCACTTTGGTATTCCATAGTATTCATTCTATTCTTCCCTCCTTTCTTCTCCCTCTGTGTGTGTGTGTTGGAGGGTGTCCTTTTTAGCCCAGGCCAGACACAAGCTTGCAATCCTCTTGCTTTAGTCTTCTAAGTGGTGCAATTACAAGTGTGTACTATCATGCTGAGCTCTATCATGCCCTATTGTTGAGATAATAACTAAAATTCTCTCTTTTAGCTCCCTTTCCACAACTGTATCAAATTCTTAGATTTTAGAGCTAACAATTATCACCTACAGTTTAGTACATAGTAATTCCAAGTCTCAAGCATTTTCTCAGGGAAAAAAAATAAGGTACTCAACGGAGCCAGATTCTTGTTATGAATTCCTTGGGCAAGAGGGATCACATCTTCTTAAAGAAGATGGGGGGCCCAGCACCACAAGTGAGGTAACATTTTTAACATGATCAGAATTTAAAACACCAGGACCAACACTCCTCTACCCCCTTTCTCCATCAATATTCACACATAATCAAAGTCAAAGTATAGTTCCGTAAGACAAACAGATGCCTGCAAAGAAAGGAGGTGAAATTCAATATTCTCTCATAGCCTGGCTTTTGCATTGAGGATGAATGAGTTCATTTCCCTGAAGAACTTGATGGACCCCCAGAGCTTCCCAATTTAGCCATAACAGGTGCCAATGTAGGCATCACCTTGTTCTCCCGGCCTTCCTGATCATTCCCTGTTAAGTTCATTTTGTGTCCAACTTTGGCAGCTATCGGTGCCAAGGAAGGCATCACCTTGAGACTCTGACCATCTGTGTCACTGGGAGGATTAGCTACTTTTAAACCCAAAGGGGCCAACTTTGGCATAGGCCTCCACAAAGTATCCGTGTTGCTGTTCTCTGGGCCAGTCTTCATGTGTAGGATGGGAGGTGAAGATACACTTTCAGGCTCCGCAGGGAGACCAGAAGTACTCTTCCCTCCATCACCAGATTTCCTATGGGGAACAAGAGAATCCTTTATCTCAGAGTCGATAACAATCTTAAGGACATCTGGCTCAGAAGCTGTGTCCCCAAGTTGTTTTTCATTCTCAGAAAAGTCATCATCTTCCAAGTGCAAGAGGAGGGGACTGATGGATTCACTCTCCTCTTGGACATCAGGCAGCTCTTTCAAACCTGTTCCCAAGTGTCCAACTTGGAAAGCTGATCTGTTTCCAGGAGCAAGTTTACTGATAAAAGCTCGCTGAGCATCCTCTGTGAATTCTGTATCCATAGAGCCTGGTAGGTCAGTCAGGCCAGAGTCATCATTTAGCTGCTGATTAAGAAAGGCAATTTCATTGAGCAGTGAAGTCAGTGTCTCATCGGTATCATCCTCATCTTCCATGTTAGTCAGCAGCTCGCTAGGATCAAGGGCTGCATCCTCAATAGCTGATGCCACTTTCCTCAATTCCATCTCAATGCTTGAGTCCTTGAGATCCTTCATCTTTAATTTATGAAACTGGGATTCTTTCGTCTTCAGTCTCTCTCCTCTCAATTCATGCTCTTTCCATTTATACCTATGCCCTCTCATATCACCAGAAACCTTTTTAGGTACAAACTCCTGTGCGGCCTGCATACTGGAAACATCAACTACACGTGAAAACCCAGGATCTTTATTTGCCAAAAACACTTGTGTTGGCCCCCGTGTCATTCTGCCATCTCTATGGTTTCCTCTGGAAGAGATTCTATCTGTATCTTCTAAGGATCGAGCTTCATTCCCAGCGATATCTCTCAGGTGGTCAAGTGGCTTGCCATCAGGAATGTCACGAGTGTATTTGCTACTACCCACATCTCCTAAATCTTCCTCTGCAGCCAATGACGTCACATTAACAATTCGTGGCATCATAAATAAGTCATCATTCTCTAAAAATTAAAGACAGAATTCATTAGGTTTACAGTGATGAAAGTCATTCTACCTGAATTCACTAGTCCACTTTTATCAGAAGATGGATGAAATAGCAAGTCAAGTAAAATCTAGCCAAAACACTGAGATATTTAATTATTAGTAATAGTTCCATTTAATTATTTTTTTTAGAAATCTCCACAAGATAATTTTTTTTCTTTTTCTGGATTAGGAAGCAATGGTAGAGACAGAACTCAGGGCTTTGCCTATACTAGGCAAAAAAAAAATTCTATCACTAAGTTATATTCCCAGCCCTAGATTCATACAGAGTCGGTATCTTCCTATGAAGTCCAGGGATGGTCTCCAACTCACAAAAGTCTTGCCCTAGTTTCCTGAGTGTTGAAATTAAGGGCACAAGTCACCACCAAAAGTTCAGCCCGCCAAGCTAATTCTTGTCCTAAGGTAGAACCACATCTTGATTTTGTTCACCCAATTAACTGCTAACTAGAAGGGAAAATGGAAGTCTAGGATCAGCATATCAAGAGGACAGGGAGTAGTCCAGTCCAGAGTAGACTTAGCAGCTGTGATGGCAAGGGAACAACTATTATTTTAAGAGGGATGAGAATACCCTTCCTTAACATAGGTTTGGATGCCTAGAGCCCAAATCACCAACAGCTTTGCTACAAAAAGGAGTGGTGCTCAGGATACCGTAGGAGTGCACCACAAAACAATCATCAGTACCAAAACATAAATACTGGCCCTTCACATCATTATTTAATTTTGACATCATTTAACTCTTCCCCTATTTAGAAATTTTTCTAGATTTTACAAAAACAGTTTCCAATTCCAGATAAAACTATCCATCAAGCTAGGAAGGCCATTTCTTACAAAGGAAAATGTCAACAGGTCAGCTCTGGAACACTACAGAACAGAGCCAAAGGATTCCTCTGTCACTGAGATACTACAGACATTTTTTTTCTAACCACAGAAGACACCACATACCTGACTGAGTCATAGTACTACTTGCAACTCGAGGCTTCATGTCAGCATCTAAGAGAGCAGGAGAAACAGCTACCACTGGTCCTGAGAACAGAGGGCCTTTTAGGGTAAGCAGCTGCCCTTGTGGAGTCATCACCAGGTTGGCAGAGGAGTGTGCAGTGCTAGAAGGCAAGGCATTTTCTGCGAAAAATGGGAAAAATTAGTAAAACAAGCTTCCAATTAGAGTACTCCAGAGCCCTAAACCCTGCCTGGGAAGGTATAAAGCACGCTTAGAAGGCTTCCTGTTACAAAAGTCATTCAAGTTTCTAGGTCATACTGTCTTTCCATTTGTGAATTCAGGTTACTGGTCATTCAACTCTTAAAATACTATTACTTTACTCTGTAATGTTCAAGTAATTCTTATTTAGACTCCACCTGGATCAATATAAGTCAATTTTTTCAGTCCATACACTGAGCTATCGCTATCTCCAGAGTAAACAAGAACACTTCCTTTTCCCTTTCTAAGACACCAGCAAGTAATGGTGAACCGGTGAACCAGCGTAGTCCTTCCAAAATCAAGGTAAGAAAGAAATTAGAGCCAGTTTCCTTTGTTCCTTAATAGAGATGATGCGAAGAAATTAAACTATTCCTTTTAAAAAAAAACAAAGTCTCACTATTCACCTAGGCTGACCTCAATTCTGAGCCTGAAGCAATCTGCCCGTGTTAGCCTCCTGAGTAGCTAAGGCTACATACGTACCACTATGTCTAACTTTAAAAAGTTCCCATTTATTTCTTAGTCCATTATAAATTCAAGAAAACCAAGAGTTCACATACAAAGCATTTATGCCCTTACTAGAAACATGTACTGTAGACTGCTCTCAGAACTAGGATTCACACATTAGAATACTAATGTCTTAAGAGTTTTATGTGTGTAAAATCAAAAATTGAAATTTACAACTTAAAGTTCTTCTTTTTTTTTTTTTTGCTTGTTAGGGTTTTTTGTTTTTGTTTGTTTTGCTCGTTTTCAAGAGACTGGATTGCTCTTTGTGGCCCTGGCTGTCCTGGAACTCATTTTGTAGATCAGGTTGGCCTTAAACTCAAAGATCTGCCTGCCTCTGCCTCCTGAGTGCTGGGATTAAAGGCCTGGGCCACTATCATCCAGCTATAGTTCTTTTTCTTAAAACTCATTCTCAATTCATTTAATTAGAACTATAGTCAAGAGAAGATGTTCAGTCCACTAAAATAAATTGATAGATATCTACATTAAGGAAAACAAAGGATGACCCTCCTACCTGTAGCCTGGTCTCTTTTTCTGGAAAGAATCAAAGGTTTCCCCCTCCTGTTATTTATGAACATCTGTCCGAGATCTACAGATGATGTAGATGATCCCTCCAGCTGTTTGCTAATTCTGGGAGACACACCAAATTCATCCAATCCCATTTTCTTTTTTCTTTTTTGTGCCTCTAGTGCTTGCTGTTTTGCATAAATATACTCTAGCTTCTTCAGGACCACTTCTTCTGTCTTACCTAGAGGTTGAGAGGGAATAAAGGATCACTCTCTCCATGACCCCACATGAAAATGAGAAATAGTTAGCTGAAATCTAGTTAATTTAATTATACTTTTCAAAACTAGGGAAAGGCAAGAGCAATTACAATTTAGAAGACATAATACACTTGGTCAAAGGTAACTACTATAAACCTGGAATACCAATCCTTAATCTAAACAGACTCTGAAAGACCCAGTGAGCATTTCTCCTTGCTAAAGCTGTTTATTAAGCTCTTTCCCAGATTTATATAGCTTACCTGAAAGAGATGATACCTTCCGTATTAAAATATTTCGTTTTCGATTCAGGAGATTTTTCTGCCCTATCAATTTATCTGCTTGGTCTGTTAGTCCTTGAATTTCACTGAATGCCTAAAATAGAAACAGTAATGTCAACGGACCACTGACTCCTAAAAGTACATAAGGCCTACATAATTTCTTTAATGAAAGTATTTTAAGCTACTATTTTAGAGAACATTATAAACAACTACGGATGTTTCAGAAATAAGTTCATGGGCCGAGCCACTAACTGTAGTGGTGAAATAGAAACTTAGGGCTTTGTGCATGCTAGGCCAGTGTTCTACTTCAAGCTCTATCATCAACCCAATATTATTTGTTAAACTGTTTACTAGTTTGTATTTTCAGGAAATGTAGATGATTATTCTTTAAGATCATCAAGTAATAGATGGGTTCTCAACTACTACAGGGGAAATAAACATCCATGCTGTGCTTAGATTCTAATCCAATTTTAAAATGTTTATAAAATATGTTTGATTTCAATAGAGATATGAATGCTAGTTGTATTATGTCCGCAACTTCTACTTAAAAGTTAATCAAGTGATATTACCTTAGATGGTCTATTCACAGTTAAAACTTCAACTATATTTCACAAATGACTGCTAACTATTAAGAAGTGTGTTAAGGGTTATGTATGTGGTTAGTGTAAAGGACTTGCCACACATGCATGCATGACACACTATTTAATTCCTACCCCCCAAAAAATGGTGTGTGCTAATATTCTTCTGCTATGCATTCTACACTATGTTAAACTCTTCAAAAGATATGGGAAATAATATAAAGAGATTGGCACACAGAATTAAGAGTTTCTGACTTTAATCTTTTTTTTAATCTGGTCTCTAACAGCCCTGGAATTTACCAAGTAGGATAAACTGGCTCGCCAGTGAGCTCTTGGAATCTATTTATACCTACCCAAAGCTGACATTAAAAGTATGGGCCACCACATCTAGTTTTTTGTGTTTTCTTTTCCTATTCATTTGTCCATGTGTGGGTATGCTGTCAAAGGACAGAGAGTGTTGGATACCCTTTGAGCTATAGGTGTTTGGTTGAAAAATGCCCAACAAGGATGCTGAGAATTGAACTGGAGTCCTCTAGTAAAACTCAAGTGTCTTTAACAACTGAGCCCCCATCTTTCTAGTCCCACTCAATTTTTTGTTTTCGTTTTGTTTTTAATGTAGATTCTGGAGTTATGGAACTCAGGTCTTCATGCTTACAAGGGAAGCACTTTGTTGACTGAACTATCCTCCCAGCCCTCAGCTTCTAACTTTAAAAACTTAAAGCATTTGGGACTAGGGAGATGGCTCACCAAGTAACAGCAGCAGCACTTACCTTACAAGCATGAGTACTTGAGTTTTTGAACCCCCAGCATTCATGTAAAAAGTTAAGCATGGCTGCACAAACCTGTAACTCTAGCACTGAGATAAGGAGACAGGCAGATCCCAAAAGTTCAATGGCCACCCAGCCTAGCCATAAAGGCAAGCTACCAGTGCTATGAGAGCCCTTGACTCAAAGTAATAAAAAAGAAAAGTGGTAACACCCAATATCTTGCTCTCATCTCTGCATACATGCTATGGGAACATGTACCCATAGACTTATGTGCTTATACACCACACACCCACAAATCTTCCCAACTCTCCTGTCTTCAAACACAAAAGAATTTAACATTCAATGTAAAGTTATTCTGACTTAACATAATGAATTTTTCTTCTGAAGTATATATTGCTAATTACTAGTCCTGTTTTTGACAGAGCATCATATGTAGCTCAGGCTGACCATGAACTCATGGCAATTTTCCCGTTCAGCCTCTCAAGTGCTATGACATACCAAATATGAGCCACCATAACCAGGAACTAGCCTCAGCGAATTTTTAAGTACAAGTAACTGTTCCCATCCCCCTCACATGACAATGGATATCCTTCCTCATGACATCTGTAAGATTCTCTTAGTTGATGAGCTTGTGTTTATGTGATTTGCAGAATACTCACCCTAGTCAGAATGAGACTTTTAGAAACTTTAGAAGAATGAAGTAATCCCAATGTAATCTTCAATTTTTCAAAGAGATCTCTCATTTCACCACGCCGCCGCCGCTCATTGGCAGTGTGTGTCCGGCGGTAATATGCAAAAGCTTCTGTTTCTTTCTGTAGTTTATTACTCCAGCAATCATCCTTCAATTTTGGAGAAATTAAGGGAGCCTGCCCAAAAAGATTGTTTCCTCAGCATCTATCACATGTATTTGTCCCCGTCCTCCATCCCAAATGATACTGATGTATCTCAGATACACCTCCTGTCTGGATTGTTATCATGGCTTCTCAATTGCTCATCTTATCAATCTACACTCCAAATCTCATTTCAACCACACTAATAGTATGAATTCTAATATACATTAACATAATCATATTACTTTCCAGATCAAGTTTTGGTGGTTCTCAATTGAGTTGGAAGTATCTGAAGCTAGGAAAGAAAAATCTTATTTATATATTATCATTAGTTTTCAGAACATAACAAAAAAAAAAAAATCTTGACTGGTAAAAAAGAAATATATATGTATTTCCTGAGACACAGTTTCTCTGTGTGACATGTCCTGGCTGTTCTGAGACTCTATAAACCAGGCTGGCTTTATACTGACAAAGATCTGCCTGCCTCTGACTCCTGGGATTAAAGGTGTGCACCACCACTGCCTGGTTTAAATTTGTTTGTTTTTTTCTTTTAAGATTTATTTTTAAATTATGCCTATATATATGTATGTGTGTGGACTTATGAACCTGAGTACAGGTGCCAGTAGAGGCCAGAAACATAAGGTCGCTATTGAGCTGGAGTTACAGGTAGTTATAAGCCTGACATGAGTGCTGGGACCCAAACTTGTTCTCTGGAAAAACAGTATATGCTATTAACTGCCAAGCAAATTCTCCAGCTCTAAAATGTATTTTTTCTTTAAAGAAGCTACTGATGATATGTAGTTGTAATACGAAAGAATTGTAAACACATGCCAAGCATGTGATAAATTAAAATGTGCCCTTCATCTTTAACATGGTCCTCAGGAATGACAATGTGTTACACATTTGTGTGTGGCTTCTTTTGATTCTTAAATAATAAGAAGAAGCTTATTTTTGCTGTTGTTGATCTCAACTGACTTCTTCCTATGTATAAAAGGAGTTTGTTCACATTACTCTTGTGTATCTCAACACTCCATATAAATAGTTTCTTCTTTTTTAAAATTTATTTTATGTGCATTTTACTTATGTACATCTGTCAGACAGCTGGCCACTGCCATGTGGGTACTGAGAATTGAACCTGGGTGCTAAGAGTAATCAGTGCTCCTAACTGCTGAGCCATCTCTTCAGCCCCCCAGCTACAGTTTCTAACTTTAGTTTTTCTACTGATTCTTGAGCACCACGAATATAACACATCTTGTTCCTTTGCTTTATAGAATGATTATCAATGTCTCTATCTTTTTTGCTATTTTTTTAAAAAAATGGCATTAAGCCAGGTGTGATGGCACAGTCCTTTAATCCCATCACTCAGGAGACAGAGGAGGTACATCTCTGTAAATTTGAGGCCAGTTGGGTTTACAGAGTAAAATCCAGGACAACTGGAGATACACAGAGAAGGCCTGTCTGGGGGGGGAAGGGAGAAATTTTGACATTAAATCTTCCATATTTTACTCGGGTTATAAATGTCTCCATTTTAAATTTTATTATTATTTTACTTTATGTGTATAGGTGTTTTGCTTTCAAAAAAGCATCTATTTTCATAAATGATATCCATTTTAACTCCTCCAAATTTATTCTATCCTCTGAGTAGAATTAAGAGCAAGTAGTATAATTTTATAAAGAGGGGGTAAGTTAATTTGAATAAATTAAAATAGTCCTGAAATAACCCAATAGATCCTTAAAAAAAAAAAAAACTACAAATAGGTAAAAATAGGTCATAAAACAAATGTTACTGATTTTATAAATAATTATATTAAATACATTCTAAATACCTTTCGACTTTTTTCAGAAGCTTTTTCATCTGCAGAGATATGGTTAAGACACCTAGATAAAGAGAGTAGTTTTAATGTTTTACTGAGATCCAATAACATTCACTCTATTTCACAACTGCTATGAAACTACACCAGCCCAAACTTCCTAAATTACAACCATTTCTTTTCTCCAAGGTGTACTAGATGACCATAATTTGTTCAACAGTACATCTTATCTCAAATGTCCAAATAGCTACTAAAATTCAAATTACTATTTTTCATCCATTTATTTATGTTTGTTTGTTCCATGTGAATCAAGTTGGCCTCAAACTAATCAAGAGATCTCTGTTTCTGTCTTTAAATTTAATTTCTGTTCTTTTATAGTTTGTGATTTTTGTATAGTGGTTATTCTTGGCTCTTTACTATCTCAACCTAGTAACATGGCATATCTAATTACTGAATTCTTACTGAATGTCTCTCACTATAATTTTCTTCAAGTCTTACAGAGCTCGTTAGCTATATTATACAAGAAATACAAACATAGTTGCAATCATTTCAAAAGAATCAGTGTAGCTCTGGCTGGCCTGGAACTAACAATGCTCTCCTTGCCTTAACCCTTTCAGTCCTGGAATTATGGGTATGAGCCACTGGAGCATCCCAAAACCATTTTTAGATACAAGAATTTTCAGGCACATCAAAATTCACCCCGTGAATCATAGTGAAGAACAGTATATGGACTGTCAGTTATTTCTTCTTAAACATTTACAACCTACAGGGCTATCTTGTTCCCAGAAAGATTTTATTCCAGTCACTGTTGAAAACGGTATTTTAAAAATTATTTTTAAGGTTACATTTTTCTTTGTTGCTGTTTAGTAACTTGGGTTTAAAATGCAGAAGTTTCCTATCTAGTTGTGTGAAATACTACTGAACTTAGTAAAAATAATTAAGCTTTAAGGGATTTAAACTCATTCACCTTAGGCAACAAGTAACTGAGAAACATGTAAACAGCTCTGGAGTGAAGACAAGTCACGTAACAGTTTTGTGGGAGGTTGTGTTGTTACATTGTAAATAATTGTCCCACCCACTGGTTTAATAAAAAGCACTGATTGGCCAATGGCAGGCAGGAAGTGTGGGTGGGGCTACCAGACTAAGAAAACTCTAAGAACAGGAAGCACAGAGCAGAATGCCAGAGAGATGCTGGAGGAAGCAGAGGACAACCATGCTGCTATGAGAAAATGTACTGAGCCCCATGGCTGAACAGGAAGAGTCATGGTTAGATGAAGGGTAGAGAGCTAGCAAGTGATATGCCTGGGCCTTAGGCTGATCAGCTGAAAACTATTGTAAACATCTGTGTGTCTCTACGAGTCTGTGGGCTGTGGGCCTAAACCTTAAGTCTAGGCCCAAAAGTCTGGAACAGAAACCTCATACTACACAGTTTGTCTTAGGAAACAAGACCAAAGAAGTTGTATCTTCCCTTAATGCAGAATGAGAGACCAGCTCCCACTCTGCCCAGAGTAATGTAAAGAATGCCTTAGAGTAGTGAAGGGAAAAGGACTAGGTAAGAAGGAAAGGCAAACTCATATAACTTTATTACTGCGTCTTCTCTTTTTTCTATCTCTATCTCCCTCCTTTCACACAATACTTTAGCCATTATATGAGTTGATATTGAAGGTTATTTTACATTTCTTAAATAAACAAGATACAACCATACTATAAACACATTAAAAAATATCACAAGTTTTTTCTCTCAGACATAAGAAAGTCATGTTGACCGTAGCCAGGGCAAAGCTTCAGTGTCAGCCAGGCTCCTTGATATATAGTCTATGAGGCAAGCAGAAAGGCATATAGCAGGGCAAGAGACAGTGACCTAGGAATCGCCCCAAAACTTAAGACACATACTTTTACTCTGCATAGACAGTTAGCTGGACCTTGAAATTTATAACATAAATATGAGGTTAGTAATGTGTACAGAAAGTCAATTATTAAGACTGTGAGTTATGTTTATAAAGGGTATCTATTAGGCCTTTTCTACCAAGGAAAAACTGACACTGAAAGTATTATGTGCCTGACCTTGTTAAATAAATAGGAACTTGTCCTGGAGTACTTCATCTCCACGGCAACTAGCCTTACTGAGATCTTAGCTAAAGGCCTGGCTGTTACTTGAAAGTATATTATTCATCAGAATTACATGGAATAAGAAAAAGTTATCCTACTGACAAGTCATTGGCAATAGTGCCCCAAAAGTGTAAAACAGACAGCCATGGAACTATTGAAAGAATCCCATAGCTGTTCTTTTAGGGAGGTAAGATGGTGGCATACAAGAAAACCTGAGACAGAAAACAACCGGTATCCACAGTGAGTCATCCACTGGCTTTGCCTAGTGGGGGGCCAGTCAACAGATATCCCCACGGACTTTGCCTAATGGAGCCATATCATGAATGTTATTTAATAAAAGCTCCTCTACAGTCATTCCTGTGGTAGGTCAACCTGTAAAATACTGGCTGTCATCTGCTGCAAACTTCCATGGCCCTCTGCATTCCTTCCTGTCATTCTTACATGCCATTCCCAATCCCTACAGAGCTTACTAGCACAGGAAAGAGTGAGATAATACACCACAGCAAGTTCCTGTGCCTCTTAACAGTGGAATAGATAGGAAGATTCATACCTGCATCTCACTTGTTCAGCCAGTACAGTAACTAAATTAATAACATTAATGCTTTATTCTAAAATATAAAAGAACTAACTTTTCTTAAGTAATCAACTACTAGCTATTATGGAAAATGGGTAGCTATTTCATTTTATACTCTAAGTGGAGGATATATTGGTTCAAAGAAATTATAAACTTGTCCAAGGTTAAATACTTATAAACTATCAAAACTAGTATGTGTGTGTGTGTGTATATATATATACACACACACATACATATATATCTATATTTTTACTTTATGATTTTAAACAGGGTCTCACAATATAGCTCCAGTTGGTCTAGAACTCACCATATAGACCAGTCTAGCCTCAAACTCAGGAGACTACCTGCCTCTCTCCCAGGTATTACAGTCAAAACTAGTATTTTAACACAACTGGTTAAGTCTCTAAAAGCATGTTACTCACATTTATATGCTACGTGGTGGTAAAGCCAAAGCAAGTAAATTACTTTCTTACTTCAACACGTCATCTAAACTACCCAGGAGAAAAGAAAAACAAAAAAACAAACCAACAAACCCTAAAGGAATAATGAAGTAGGACTGCTGCCCAGAGCTTTTAAATAAAGTGGCTGGTTTTGTTTCTGGTTCCAAACAACAACCCAGAGGTAAATATGACTTACGGTTGTTTGAAGGACTGTGTGTGAGCTGCTGTGGTCTTCTTGTAGGCAATGTTAATTCCTTCTGAGAGCTCTTCTATAGTCTCAACATCCACCTGCTCATCATCCTCCATATAGTCTACATAGTTATTCTGAAATATATTATTACAACAGTAAGTAATGTATTGAAAGCCACACATACCTAAACTATTCAAATGCATGCTCCCTTATTAAACCAACTAGTTCCAATACTTATCTAACATGATGAGTACTAACAACCCTAAGCTTGTTAATCACAAAAAGAAACTGTCACAAAGATAACATGATTAGAGTTAACATCAGCAACTATTTTAAGTAATAGGTGTATATTAAACATTAACCTTAGGCTGGATAGTTTCTAGAAGGCTATATTTGATGTTTTGATACTATTTCTAGAGGATAACATTCAGGTATGATGCATTAAGGCCTTAAACAAAAGTTTAAGATTACACATGCTTAGGCCCTGGGTTCAATATCTTACACCAACCCCTCATTCCCCCCAAACTCACAGAATATCATGCCTTAAGGGTGCTTCATAACTAAGTATCTGACCAAATGTCCATAAATCAGCATGCATTAATGTAAGACAGATAGGGAGATGCGATACAACTCCACAGAATAAACTTTTGAAGAACTGCAGTTTCCAAAAGTAATCCCAAGTATTCCTTATATTACCAGAACATAGGCAACTGAGTAAAACTGAGCACCTGTCCCAAAAACTCACTGAACTCTTTTACAAAGTCATATGTATGATGTGAGATAGGCAGATATTGTCAAGTACATATTTTAAAGCAGTGCTCATTATGCCAGAAACTAAAAAAGTGTTATCTTTATATATTTTGCACTGTACTTCAGAGGTATAACTCAAAATGGGGTATCTCAATCACCTGATTAAAATTTTCACATTTATAATTTTGGAAATCACCCCCAAATAAAAGACTCCATAAGGCTGATTGACACTAAATGTAAGGTGCCTACTTCAACTTAAGCATTAATTTAACCAATACATGTTACATTTAGACAATCTATATTATAATTACCCTTATGGAACAAAAATGAACACAATCTAAAGTTGCTAACATAGATTTGATTTATAATACTTAAATGTGAAGGGTGTGTCTAGATTTATGACATATGGCATACCATGTAGTCCAGGATAGCCTCAAATTGCCAATCCTCCTTGATGTGGGATGGATCTATATGTTATAAATATGCTTTATTACCATTTGTTAATAAAGAAGCTGTTTGGCCCATGGCAAGGCAGCTTAGAGGCAGGGGGGAAATCCAAGCAGAGATAAAGAAGGGAAGAGTCAGAAAGAGAAGCTGCAGTCTGCCACCCAAAAAGCAAGATGTAATGGGACACGGAGCTACGTGGCAATATATAGATTAATAAAAATGAGTTAAGTTATAAGAGCTAGTTGGTAATGAGCCTGAGCCACAGGTTAAACAGTTTGCACTTAATATAAACCTTTGCATGATTATTTGGGACTAAACTGCTACAGGACTAGCTATGTGGGACAGAGAAACTTCAGACTACACCTCCTGCCTCTACCTCCTCATTGATAGGATTACAAGCCTGCAACCTACATCCACCCATTTCATGATTTTAACTACAGGCTTTGTAAAGAGTATCCAATAATCCCAATAGAAGACAAAGTAGTTTTTCCTCATACCATTCAAACACAAGTCTAGTAGTAAGTGTAATATGTAAATGTGATATAAGTATGTTTTAGAGATCATTCACATAGTGTTTTTCTTTAGAAGTCAGTGTAAGCTTTTCTGTCAGATTATTCGTACATACAAGCAAGAGCCCCTGTAAAATTAAGGAATTCTATAGGCTCTGCAAAGTCAGTCCCAGTGATAGCTATCTATGGTCCTCACTAATTTTAAAGTTGGATTGTTTTTGTTTGTTGATATGTTTATTCAGACTGACTAAAAAAAACTGTATATGTAAAGTAAGATTTGTAATAGAACATTACAAACTCCATAGTCTTGGATTTATGTCCTTGAAAATTATTACTGAAAAAGCATGACAAATACACATATAAATTATCCAATTTTAGAGTTGTATCCGTATTTATAAGTCAAACAATTGAAGTACAAATATAATACAAGATTAAAATGTTTAGATGGTTTTAGACAGTTGTTTGGTTTTGTGTTTGTTTTTAAAGGACTGGGGTATGAATGCTGACCAGGGCAGCTTCAAATTCAAGAGACCCTACGTCTCTTACTCAGAGACATAGAATCAAAAGTATGTGCCACCATGCTCAGCTATTTTAGTTTTAAAATGCTATCTTTTTACTGCAACTGATAAAGCAGTTAGGTATTAACAAGGGAATACCAGTAAATACACAGGAGCTAAATATATCTCGAGAGAGATTCTAAAGTATACTGGTACAAAGGTTTCTTCTATATCTGCTGCTGAGGAGAGCTGATAATTTCTGGGCTACCTGAAACAGCTGTCTATGATCTCATGCTTTCTATCTGAACCTACGCTGGGTGGTCAGGAAACCAGCCCACAACATACTTTATAGCTTTACTGGAATACAGCCACATTCACTCACTTATGTTTTTGGTTACTACCATACTACCACAGCAATGGAGTCATTTAATCTGCAAAGTGTAAAATTACTATCTGCCCTTTATAGGAAAAAAAAACCCAAAAAACACAAAACACATCTCTTATCCTACCTATATCAGAACTGACCCTCAGTTACTTAATTCAGTTAATAAACTCCTAAATAGGAAACCTTTCAAAAAAAAAAAAAAAAAGAACATGAACAAATTAAAAAATAAAACTGTAAAAATCACATTATAAAGGGCAATGATCAAAGTCTAGAATATATAAATTATAGCTATGACATACTTAATACTAGAAGATACAAAGCAACCTTCAGTACCAGGTACTTTGCAGTTTTTCTCTTAGAAAAAAAAAATTCCCTCTAAATGTAGGCAAACTCTTTTTCCTTCATTTCTAAGGTCCCTCCCACTCATTGTTTCTAATTTTATCTGTATCAAGAAAGTGTCAAGCACATCACAGAACAATGTGACAAAAACTACAGGGATTTAAAAGACACAAGATATCTTTGGTACAATTCAAGGCAGTAGGCACTCTGTACCAAAAAGGATCAAACGTCCCTTAGAATAGTAACAAGCAGGACACAGTGTTGCCTTCAACACTAGACATTTAATAATGATCTAAACTTAGGCACCCAAATTAACATTAGGTATTAGTGATAGATACTCTTAATAGTTTAAATCCACAAGGTTTCAGTCACAACAAAAATGGGCTCACCACCTTTTCTACATCAACCTCCTCACTCTGGTAGCCAGAAACAACATCCACAATCTCATCAATAGAATCATCGGTTTTCTCATTGTCATCTTCCTCATCCTCCTCTTCCAAATCCAAAACAGTGAAGTCAGCACTGCTTCTCCCACCCTTTGTCTCTTGCTTTGGTTTTGTCTGTTCTCGTGGGAGCAGTAAATGACTCTGAAAACGTCTGCTCCCTCTTCTTCCTCTTGTAGCTCTCCTAGGAATAATAGAGAAGGCTGCAGAACTAGAAATGCTACTCCAAGAATTATCTTCAGTTTTTACCATTCCATCCCTCTCAATAGTTCCACTTTTTCCAAGCATGTCAGAGACGTCCTGTTCAGAATTTCCTTGACATGGCTTTGTTTCTGTAAAGAACCGCATGTTTGCTTCTTTCTTATATTTTTGTGAAATTCCAACGTACTTCTGAGACAAGGGGCCCTTCAAGTGTTTTCTCCACCTCTCTCTAAGACTGTCCTTCCCCACAGAGTCTCTACAATCCTTCTTGGCCTCTGCCTGTGAGTTAGATTGTTGCTCTTTAACTTGACTCCCTGATAATTCATTTTTACTTTCTTCTTTAGAGATGAACAGAAATTCACCTGTGTCCTCTGGATTATCTGACCCTTGCTGCTCTTCCATCTTCACCTCGGCACACTTTTGAGGCCTTACTTTCCTGACATGCTGGACTGTCTTAATATCGACCTTTTCAGGAGTGCTCCTAACTTCTTGAACAGTCTGTTTTTCCTGTGGACTGTTCTCATTTCTGTTCCCAGATTCTTCATCACCATCTCTGTCCTCATCTGTGTGAGACCCAGTGCTACAGGAGTGTTCCATAAGAGTTTCTTCATCCAAAAGATCACCCCCATCATCCAATGAATCATCCAAGGTATCTTCTGAGGCAACAATACTTGAGTTTTGCTTGATTACATCAGCCCCACTGTCTACAGCTTCTTCTTTCGATATTAGTGCTTTCTGAGTTTCCTCTTCTCTTTTGATGGAGTTTATTTCTTCATCTTTCTGGTCTGTGCTCTGAGATTCCTTTTTAACATGAAGGGAAGCAACATGCTGAAGAGTAGAGCTAGAAACAGGCTTTTGTCCTGGGAGCTGCAGTAAGGCAAAGCTCCCTGACTGCAGGGGAATGAGACTAGCAGTTCCAATAGGCTGACCGCCAGTGCTGGGTGTTACTTTGTTTTCAGAGGCTGTTTTACTTGCAAAGTTTTGAAGTTCAGGAGGGGAAATCCTCAGGGTCAGTGTACCAGCCTGAGAGACAAAACTAGATCCAGAGGAAAGCAATGAAGGTGACTGAGTAATGACATTTACTGTCGGAGAAGACCCAACAGCCTGAATTACAGGACTCATGACAGAGAAGGCAGAGGATGAAGTGGAAGATGATGGAGTCTCAGAAGACTTGGAAGGAGCTGGTAGTCGGATTCCCACCACAGATCCTGGTAAGAAAAATAAAGAACTTAGATCACCACTGCTCATCTCAACAAGTCTTTCAAGGTACGATTCTTAGCTTAAGAAACTGAGAAAAAAATTCTAGTATACCAAACACCACATGGTCAAATCACTCAACAACAAAACCCACCAGAAAGAATTCTAACTTAATACCTGGGTTCCGAAATACCATAGGCTGTAAGCTGGGCTGGGTATTAGAGCCTCGAATCTGATGTAAAGGTAGAAGTTGGACAATCTGCCCATTGGGGTGTCTGAATAGGTTCATTCCGCTTGGACTCCTAATAGGTTGTAAGACCATCCGCTGTCCCTGAAGCTGTGGGTTTGGGATTGGTCTAAGCGTAGGAGAACCCTGCTGCACTGGAATCAACAACAATCGAGGTCCAGTACGTTTCACATTGTTAGGAGAGATCTGTGAAGAAGTCACTGGAATTTGAGGAGTATTTTCTAAAAAACAGAAATGAGAAGCTACTATCAGAATGTATCTTTCAGAGTATATAAGTAAAAATATTATGACAATAGATCTAACAATAATTCAAGTAATATCTAACTTGAATTATAAAGTTAACAAATTCTGTCCCTCTATAGTGTATTCTTTATAGTTAAGAATATAATTTGTTTTGTTTTTTGTATTTTGAGACAGGGTCTCTATGTACTTCTGATGGTCCTGGAACTCGCTATGGACAACAGGTTGGCCTCAAACTTAAAAGACATGCTTGCCTCTGCCCTGAAAGCCAATTTAAGGTATGCAGCACCGTACCTGGATTTTTATTATCATCGTTTTAGAAATCACATTTACCAGAGGTGGTATATTCCTTTTGTCCCAGAACTTGGGAGGCAGAGGTGATCTCTGTGAGTTTAAGGTCAGACTGGTCTACAAAAGAGTTCCAGGACAGCCAAGGCTACAGAGACCCTGTCTAGATAAACAAAAACAAGACATTTCCAACCATTAATAGTAACAAATGAGATTTAATGTTTAGAAGAACTATTCAGAAATACAAGAAGAGAAAAAATAGTATTTTAGAGTTTTGGGGTAAATAAATGAGTATAATGCTATAGTGAGTAAAAACATATTAGTTCAAATTAGTACACTTATCTGACAATGTTAATAAGTATCCCAAGTTTGCCATTTTATTGTCTATGAAAATAATACTATCCAATTTGAATAAAAACATGCACCTGAGGGCGGGAGAGATGGCTCAGAGATTGCTGCCCTTGCAAAAGATAGTTCAATTACTTGCAACCATGTTGCAAAGCTAAAAGAACCTTTAACTCCAACTCTAGGGAATCAAAAGCCTCCAATAATACAAGCATAAAGGTACACACATACCTTTTTAAAACATGCATGTAGACGGTTCACATTAAGAGTATTGGCTGCTCTTCTAGAGAACCCAAGATCACCCTTATAATAACTCACAACTATCTCTAAGTACCAGGGGAATCTTCTTCTGGCCTCCATGGACACTGCATACATACATGTGTTTTGCCTACATGTTTTGCACATGTAGGCAAAACACCCACACACATAAAATGATTTTTTAAAAATGTACCTAGTTGGGCATGATGACACACATCTTTAATTCCAGAACTTGGGATGTTCAAAGAAGCAGACTAGCAAGGAATACATAGTAATATCCTGTCCTGGGGAAAGGGGATAATCTAATATGATCTAAGAAACACATTAATACATTAACTTTTCAAGTTGCGAGTTCAAAGCTTAGTTTTCTCCATTCAGACAGAGAAATCTTTAAAATCCCCTCTGAATGTGATTATTTACTTCAATGTGCCAAAGAAGGGAGGGGGGGTGGAAAATCAGTCACAAACTGTCTAAGTTGAGAGTCCCTTTATGAGCTGAGAATAAACCCATATTTTAGAGTTTTGGGGTAAAGATTATGGGCAACATATTGGTCTCAAACTCAAAGGACATGCCTGCCTCTGCCCTGAAAGCCAATTTAAGGTGTGCACTACCATACCTAGAACTAGCAGTTATCCAAGTTAGCTTTATTAATAAAAATGAAATTCTTTTTTTTAAGATTTATTTTATAGTGTTGTGCTCGCATGTATGCTTGCACACCAGAAGACACCAGATCTCACTATAGATTACTGTGAGCCACCATGTGGTGCTGAGAATTGAACTCAAGACCTCTGGAAGAGCAGCCAGTGCTCTTAACCTCTGAGCCATCTCTCCAGCCCCCAAAATTAAATTCTTAATTTTATATTTCAGGTAGTACATGGATACATGATACTTTATGGAAAAATAATTTCCATTTCAATTTTAATTAGTTACATAAAGAAAAAATGACTCAACCTTTTCTGCAGTACTGAGATGTAAATCCAGAGCCTCACATGTGCTAGGAAAATGAATCACTGCTGACCTCTAAGTGCAGGGCACTTTTTTCTCTTTTTTGTGTGAAACAGGGCTGGGATTACAAGTATGTACTTTTTTATCTAGCACTGAAGTATCAGTTTGTGTTATTTTTTAATTTTACTATGAAATAATCTTCTTGTACACTGTAGAGATTTGTTACTATAATTGGATTAATAAAATGTTGACTGGCCAATAGCCAGGAAGGAAGTATAAATGGGGCAACCAAACTGAGAATGACGGGATGAGGACAGACAGAACAAATTGGAAACACAAAATGTGACAGAGGTAAAAGCCACAAGTTTTGGGGCAGCACATAGATTAACAGAAATGGCTCAAGCTGTAAGGGCTAGTCAGTAATAAGCCTGAGCTATTGGCTAAGAATTTATAATTTGTATTAAGTCTCTAAGTCAGCTATTTGGGAAGCAGCTGCTGGTTTAAAAATAAATACAGGACTGCAAAGTTGGCTCAGCAGTTGAAAACACTGCTCTTGCAGAAGATCTGGGTTCAATTCCTAGCACTAACACGGCAACTTGTGATCTTCGAGACCATGCACACATGTGGTGCCTACACATACGTAGATGCAGGCAAAACACTAGTATACATAATTAGTCTTAAAAAATAATTTTAAGTAGATATAAATAACAATAATTAAGTACATGATAGTATAGAGGATAATAATATACCTGAATAACTGAAGTCTGCAAAACAACACTAGAACAAAGTAAACTAGTTTTGTAAGAAAATTAAAAGTGTGGAGGCTGCAGAGGGTACAGTTGAGTAGTAGAATGTTTGTTTCTACATGAAGCCCTAGATTCAATCCTAGCACTGCAGTACTGCAAAAGAAAGTATAGAGAAAGGTTAGAATCTACAGCTCGGAAACCATTTCTGTTAAGCTGTGATAGAGGGCTGGATAAATGGATCAGTGGTTTAAGTTCTTCCTGAATAAGCAAGAGGAATAAAGTGTGAATCCCCATGATACACAGACATGCTGGGTGTGAGTGGCAGCCTACTTACAAGTCCAGGTTAGAAAGGCAAAAAAAAAAAAAAAAAAAAAAAAAAAAAAAAAAAAAAAAAAAAAAAAAAAAAAGAAAAAAGAAAGAAAGAAAAAAAAAAGAAAAGAAAAAAGGAAAAAGATCCCCAGAGCAATCTGGCTAGTAATACCAGCCATACCAGTGAGGCCTGAGTCTCACTGAGAGACGTGGCTCATGAGTAAAGTGGTAGAGAGATAATGATAATCTATCATCCTCAGCACCTCATACACACCACTCATACACACCCATTCATTCTGACACACATAGACGAGAGTCAACTCATCAGAACTTGTTGCTCTTCCAGAGGGACCCAGGTTCAACTCTCAGCACTCACATGTTAGCTTTCAACCATTTGTAACTCCAGTCCCAGGGATCTGATGTTCTTTTCTGGCATGCCAGCAAAACATTCAAACACAGAAAATAGTAAGTAGAAAAAATTTAAATAAAAAATTAAAATTAGAAAATGATAGAAATTAGAGATTTAACAGTAAATCAAAAAAGCTTCACCTACAATGACCTCACTTCCAAAATTAAACAATATGTCAAACTAAACGTGTTTTATAGATATACAAAGGCAGAAGACAACGTACAAACTAACTCCATATGACTTAGAAAAGTCTGAAATGGACTTGGATCATAAAACCAAATCCAAAAATATTTAATAGGAAAAATACCAACATTTAAGATAGAATTGCTCTGAGTTGTTTGTTTTCCCTTTAGTATTTTCCCCACAGTAGTTCTATTATTACCTGTGTGTTTACAGTGTGCGTGGGCATATGTATGCAAAGGTCAGGGGATAACTGTGGAGCTGGCTTTCTCCTTCTACTGGTATATGGGTTCCAGCAAATGAACTCAAGTTGCCAAGGTTGGACAGCAAGTGCTTTACCCACTCGAGCCATTTTCCTGGCCTCCGTAAATTAACTCTTTGAGAGGACTCAGAGAATCATTTATTTTCTTATTTAGAATTACATTTTTTGTTAGCTGCATTTACTATCAAGAAAAAGTTAGGAGTTGAAGAAAGAGATCAGCACTAGTTGCTCTTGCAGAGGACCATGCCATCTTCTGGTTTCTGGGGATACTGCATCCATGTGGTCCACTGACATATACGAACACATAAAATAAATCATACAAATAAAAATTTACTCAATATCAAAACAGAGCTGGGTGATGGTGTCGAACACCCTTAATCTAAGCACTTGGAGGCAGAAGCAGGCAGATCACAGTGAGTTCAAGACCAGCCTGATCTACAGAGTTCCATGATAGCCAAAGCTACACATACACATAGAGAAACCCTGTCTCAAAAAAACAAAACAAACAAAAAATCAAAACAGATTAGTAAGCCACTTTAAATTCATTTAACCTAAGCCAACTTAAATTTGGGGCTGGTGAAATAACTCAGTGGTTAAGAGCTATTCTCCCAAAGGACCCAGGTACTGTTCTTAGCAACTACAAGGGGGTTTACAACAGCCTGTAGAACTCCCTTCCCAGGGTCTGATTATCTTCTGGCACCTGTGGGCACTGCAAGCACATGGTGTACTTGCATACATGCAAATATTAAAACTTATTTTCAAAAATGGGAAAAAAATTTTAAGAAGTTGATAAATACAAAATATAAGCACTAGACATGGAAATGTTCTTTCTTAACTCTATTTTATTGGTCATGTCTGTGCCAGTTCACCTGGATGACACTTGATGGGATTTAGAATCACCAGAGAAAATAACCTCTAGGCAAGTCTGTGAGGGTGTCCCTAGAGAGGTTTAAGCAAAAAGGAAAAACCCAGCATGAATGTGATGTCACCATTCCATGGGGTCATGTAGCAGAAAGCTCCTGGCTGCAGACACACAGTAACATACTACTTCACACTACTGTTGCCATGGCCTTCCTAAGACTGTAGCCTTAAAACCATGAGCCCAAATAAACCCTTCTTCAGTTACTTGCTTTTCTGGTCAAGTTATTTTGTCAACTAAGTATAATAATGAAAGCTGGAAATGAATATGAGAGCTTGTCTTATAAAGGAAGGCAGGCAGTCATGCAAGCAGGCTAGCAGGTAGGCTGGCCAGCCTCTGTGAGCACTGCATGTATATAGTTCTTAGAAATACAGGCAGGCAAAACACTATAAATGTAAAATAAAAGAGTATGAAAAAAATCATCAAAATAAATATAGTATTTTAGAAAATGTCACTGCTGTATATTATTTTGGCAATGCTGTAACCTTTTCTTGGGAGGGAGGGAGGGAGGGGAGGGGAGGGGAGGGGAGGGGAGGGGAGGGGAGACTGTTCTAATGGCTCAGAGCTCTGGTCCTATTTACATAATGTTCTTCAGCAATCATCTCCACTCTAACGTTTTTTAATTTTGAGGACTTTCTGGAGGTAAATTCTAGTCCTATTAACCTATCAATCAGATTACCTTTAGAAGACAGCTGATTTTATAAATAAGAACCTGACTACAAAACAGTACAGTCCAGTCAGCAGTCATTCCTTATCCTACAACCAGCCGTAAGCTGTTATTTTTAGGGTTCAGTTTTGCAGAATTCTAAGGTTTTAAGAATGTTGAAATACGTGAGTTGAAGCAGTTCCTGTGGTGGCGGCCAGGCAGCCTGCAGCTCTTTGACAGGTTAGGCATCACATGCTCTCCCACCCAGCTCTCTAACCCCACAACACCAAGACTACATGATGCCTAAGAGGAAGGTTAGTGCGATGGAGGGTGAAGATGAATGGAGCTCTGCAAGGCTGTCAGCCAAACCCACCCCTGCCAAGCCAAGAAAGGCTAGGGGAAGAATAAATAGACAAAAAAGTGCAAACAAAGTGGAAGAGCAAAGGACACAGGCTGCAAGGATGACTGGCAAATTACAGATCTGCCTGTAGAAAATGGAGACTGAAAACTAGAGTCCAGCCTCTGAAGTAGAAGAGGAAGAAGCCAAGTCCAACTAACCAATCATCATGTCTATCAGTGTCCCAGCCTCCCTTACCATACAATCCAGAGAACAATTTTTATTAACTTTTTCAATAAATATAAGTATTTTAGGAGCTCTAGAAACATTTTTAAAAGGTGGTGGGAAATCCCACCACATCTCATTTTTTAAGTGTAAATAGTTTTCTTACGAGTTTAAATCACTTGCTGGTTGTTTATTGTTTGGTACAACCAGAAAATAGCAGGATACTGAACTACTGAATCAGGAGAGGCTGTGACTGTCTTAGAAATCATCATAATATTGGGGGGTGCGGGACTAGTTTTATATCCTACAGCACAGAAATTGTGCATTTGTGTCTGGAATATTTACAGTTATAACTGGTTTCATGTTTCTAGTAGAACTGTTTCCTTAAAAAAAAAAAACAACAAAAAAAAACCCCCAAAAACAAACAAAAAACAAAACAAAACAAAACAAAAAAAAACCCCACTCCTTGGGGCTTTGTCCTGTCAGAATTGTCTCTGGTCATGCTGGTCCATTTTCCTAACAATTGTGATAATGCGCTCTGAAAGATCAAAATTTTCAGAGTATGTGGCATACAATTGTGAGTCAGTGGAAGTGAGGATTGTGAACATTTGATTATTATGTGAGGTCTTAGGGGAAACTTGGCCAAGTTTGAAGATGGAACATCACTGGAATAAATTCAAAGAGAAACAACACATGGCTCTTTTGAGTATGTGAACACAATGAATGACTCTTTAGAGTTTGGGTACATGTGTGAAGAAGTGAATGTACTATGTACTCTGCTCTCAACCAATAAAATGTCAGCTGTGAAAGAAAAAAAGATTAAGATATCATAAGGCTGAAACATATACAGTTACTCTAAAATGTATTCAGGCATGCCTAAACAGTGGCCTGTATGCATCTCAAGATAAATAGGAATGCAGCTTAACACATTTATAGATGACAATGTCAAAATCCTAATTTTAATAGAAACAGAAAATTCTATTAAGTAGCTTTATAATAAAGCAGATGAAGCTGGATGGTAGAAGCTCACACCTTTAATCCCAGCATTCAGGAGGCAGAGACACGGTTATCTCTGGTTTCAAGGGTAGCCTGAACTGCAGAGAGAATTCCATGACAACCAGGGCTACACAAAGAAACCCTGTCTAGAAAAACCAAAAGATTGATTGGTGTGGGAATGTCTTTCTGTATGCTGTGCATATCAATCTTTAAATAAAGGACTGTTTTGGCCATGGCAGGCACCGTAGAAGTAGTAGGTGGGGAATCTGAATAGTTAGGAGAAGGAGGGTGGAGTCAGAGCAGATCGAGCCAGACAACCAAAGAAGACACATGAAAGAAACACAGGTGAGACACTGGCCACGTGGCAGATGGCAGACAGATTAATGAAAATGGGTTAAGATGAAAGAGCTATCTAGCAATGTGCCTAAGCCACAGGCCAAGCAGCATGAACTTAATATAAGCTTCTGAGTCATTTTGGGGGGAGCCTAAGCAGCAGCGGGTGGCTAAGCGGTCTGGGATGGCAGGTCTGTGGGTCTGTACCTCTGGCCAGCCAGGGCCAAGAAACCTATTTTAATAGTAGATAAATAGATTAGATAGACAGACAGACAGACAGACAGACAGACAAAATAAAGCAGATGAAAACAACTAGTCCTTACCTGGTCTCTGGCTCACTGGTGGGTTTCCATTAATTCCTGAGAGTATAATAGGTACAGAACTCAGCGATGAAGTTGGTGTGGTCACCATGGAGGAAGATGCAGCTGTGGTAACCATGACTATGGAGGTGGAGGCAGTGGAAGCAACAGGAAGAGATATGGTTGGAGATGCTACCAATGATTTAGGAAACGCAACCGAAGCCACAGGGCTGGTAGTTATCCCAGTAGTTTGGGTAAGGTTCACAGTGGCTGTAGACTGGGTAGATGTTACAGGGGTAGTGTTACTGGTTTCAGAGATCTCAACAACCCCAGCAGCAGAGGCACCAGAAGAGTGAGTAGCTTCTTTAGCTCCCACATCAGAAAGAGCAGTCACAGATGTCACAGCAGTAACAGTTTCTAAAAATACTGGAGGGGAAGAGGTGACAGCAGCAGTCACAGTGCTGCACACCTGAACTGGCTCAGAAGAGACCACAGGAGTGACGACCATTACTGAAGAAGGTTTGATACTAAATTTCTGTGACCCTGTCAGTGGTTGAGGTGTTCGAACTCCAGGAATCTTCTGCTGTAGGGCTCCAACTTCGCTCATCACAAACTGCGTGAACACACCGCCAGGAGAGGGCCGAGCCGCTGCAAATAAAAATTTGCAGGTCAAAAATGTCCAATTCTCTTACTGTGCCCTCCTACTCAGTGACTATGTTTACCAATATTAGTTGTGTGTCAATTTCTTAAAAGGTTCAACCCACCTACATAGAGCCATAAAAATCAAACACTTTCTTCAATCCAAAGCAAAATTTTATAATTCTAACAAAAATAAAATAAAAAGATTAAAAAACAGTGTTCTGACTAACCTTCAGGCCACACAATATATCTCAATTCATAAGACATTAAAAAAAAAAAATAAGAGTGAGCTAGGTGCACTGGCACATGCATTTAATCTCAGTGCTAGTGAAGCAGAGGCAGGTGGGTCTCTGTGACTTTGAGGCCAGCCTGGTCTACAAAGAGTTTCAAAATAGCCAGGGCTATATAGAGACTCTGTCTCAAAAACCACAAATCACTAACATTATCACTTAAAACAGATGAAAAAGGGATCAGGGACAAGATGATTCTCAACACATACCCTTACTTCCCCATTCAAAATTTAAAACACTTCTACTAGTTCCTTCTGCTTTAGCAGCTCTATCCCTATGGCTTTGAGATAGTTAAGTACATTATTTCTAAGATATAAACACATTTCTCAGAAGGAGAGTAGTAGTATCTTTTATTGTTGGCTTAAATTCTAATTAAAGATGCATTATAGAGTTAAAGCATTAACTCCCCATCCACTCTCGTCACTCCAGCCTCCAGCCAGATATATCAATTTCCTGTCAGAAGAATAAAAACGAAGACTTTACTTAACATTTCTAAAGAAAACTTAAACAAGGAAAAAGAGGAATTCCATAAACCAACTGTAGAACTTTCAACTAAAACAAGTATTTCAAGAAGGCAATTTACAGACCATAGCACTGAAATGTTAGGCAAAAGAAGTTTTCATACATAGGACAGAAATATGAAGGAACACTACATTATTCTAAAAATTAGGATTTACAAGAGCCTTCTATTTTTAGCCTATCCTAATTCATCCCACTAGCTTTTGCTTAGATCTGTAAGTAAATGAATATGCATATAACTGGTATTAAAAAAAAAAAAAAAAAAACCTTCAACCCTCATAGGAAAAAGAAAATATTTTAAAGTAAAGCCTTGTCTTTTGTACATTAATGTATTAAGCCCCAAAGTCTTTCAATGTAAAACTAAAGTACAACTCATCAAACATCATCAGAATTATTTTTAAAAATATTTAAGTAAGGGCATTAATAACAATACCAAATTGTGTATCTCTCTACTTTTAAAGTAATCTTCATATTGGAATCATTGGCCAACATTAAATTACAGGCTTTTCCAACTTACAACTTACCAATTGGTCTTTTTGCTGGAACAAATGCCTTCAGATTCTTCCCAGAGCGATTTGTTGTTGGGCCAGAGGATGCCAGTTTGGAATTGGATGTTGAAGGCAACAGGGTGCGTGGTTTCCTGGATGCAGCCACCTTGGCATTGGATGCTACCTTGGAGATGACAGTACTGAGGGTTGAGAGGTCCAGGACTGAGGGTCGCAACCTGCCTGTGATATAAGCAGCTAGCCTATTGGCTGGATGCAATGCCCCCATCTGTCCCAATAGCAACTTAGCCTGCGGGTAACTCTTACCATTAACCTGAAACAAGTGGCAAAGAGAAATTCTGTAAAGATAAAATTCTCTTGCTAACTCTTCTCCCTTGACAGGGGTTTCATTTTCATAAGGTGTTTAAAGTCTACGCTTCAGATGTAAAAGGGAAAAAGAAGTGAAGCTTTTTTATTCAGGATAATCTGAGTAATTAGATAGTTATCATCTGATATCTGAACTAGGCTCATCTTAATTTATAGTTTGGAAATAGAGAATCTTAGAAACTAAACTAATTTCTACATTATAATGTGAAAGACATAGCTGTGTCCAATGACTCACCTGTTTTACTTTAATAAGCAATTGTGGTTATTAATAAATCACAAGCAAAAAGCATAACTGTGAACCACAGAATCTAAGGCCAGATAGGAATAACAAGCCTTCACATGAGGGTCTTTTCAAGTATTCTTCATATCTAAAAAAAAAATACAATCTACCTTTGAAATTATAGGTATATAATTTTGCTATATTTTTTATTTTATATATAGGAATATAATTTTGCTCTTTGCTATAATAACCTAAGCTATTAAGTCACCCCAGTTTTTATAGTTTCCCCCCTAAGATTTTATTTATTTTCACTTTATTTGTAATAGTATTTGCCTGGTGTCCCCAAAAGCCTGAAGATATTGGATACCCTGGGACTGGAGTTACAGAACATTGTGAGCCACCATCTAAATGCTGAGAATTGAACCAGGGTCCTGTGGAAGAGCAGCCATTGCTTACAACTGCAAAGCCATATCCTCTAGTCCCAGTTTTTGGTTTTCAAAGGGGACAATCCTAAAGATACTGTCTTCATATTGTAAATAGGACATACTCAGGGTAAAATGTTGGCATCAACATAATTCTAGATGTAGTTACTATAAATAAAGCAAACTAACAAGTGAAGTATGTATTTTTTGGATGTCTGAGTTGATGACTGCCCATTTTAAGCAGCAAAAGAGAAAAGAGAGACTGCTCATGCATACGTGCATGTTTATTTAAAAGAATACAAAAGTCTCTCAAGTTCCTTTCTAATTCAGGCTACTAGATGATATCTAGAGAACATTACCTTTTCTGTCAATTCATCATTTAAAAGTAGTAGATAGAAAATGGAGTAAGTCATCTATTCTTCAAATTAATAAGGGATAGGGAAACAGTAACTAAGCTATCTGCAGCAACCCACTAAATAAAACAAAATTACTCTTTGCTACTTAATTATGATTATTCTTAGCAAGATCACAAATCTGACCCCTCAATTTTGATATAAAAAATAAAAGGGATTTTTCTATCCAAAAGTAAATCATACTAGTTTTAGCTATACAGAATGTACATCACTTACTGCTGCCAGCTATTGAAGATTATTTATTATCTTCCTCAACAAAGGTTGAGCATTCCTTATCACCAAATTCTTGAGTAAGAAAGAGGCATTTCAGATTTTCAGGTATGCAAAATAAGCTATCTTGGAGAGAATATTCAAGTCAAAGCACAACATTTATTTAGATCATATCCAGCTCACATATACATAAGGACCATAGATAATTTTATATCGATAGTAGTGTGCTTGTATTCCGACCCATCACATGAGGTCAGTTGTAGAATTTTCTATTTTGATTATAATCAAAAAGCTTTAAAGTTTGAATAATTTTGAATTTAAAATATGGGGATTAAGAATGCTCAAATTGTAATACAAGGTGACCAATCATCCAATTCATAGAGTGACTTTCTTTTCTTTGGTTTTTTGAGACAGGGGTTCTCTGTGTAGTCCACACTGTCCTACAATTTTCTCTGTAGACCAGGCTGGCTCTGTCTCCCAAGTGCTGGGATTAAAGGTGTGCATCAGCCACCATGCCCAGTATATGTCTAACATTTAATTTAGAACTTTTCTCTCCAAAGAATTTTCTGTAAGCCAACTTAATTCCTAATTTACTAACAGCAAAGAATTATTTTTTATCCTATAACAGTTCTACCCCAAATTTTCAAATAAAAGGGGGAAAAGAAACATCTTAATAAATTTAATTTTTCCTAAGTTATCGATGTAGCTCCGTGGTAGAGTGCCTGCCAGGGTTCAATCAATACTATTGTAAAACAACTCCCTTCCCTGTTACTACAAACTTCTATTACCTATCTTTTTTCTTTTTTTTCCTCCCCCAAGACAGGGTTTCTTTGTGCAGCCCTGCCTGTCCTAGAACTCACTCTGTAGACCAGGCTGCCCTCCAACTCAGAGATGCACCTGTCTCTGCCTCGCAAAAGCTGCAATTAAAGTTGTGCGCCACCACTGTTGGGCTAATACTACCTATCTTAAAGTCAATTTATCTCTGTCACTAGTAGTCTATATATTCCTGCTTCGAAAACTTTGTGCCAATAAGATATTCTAAGACCCAAACTAAATGCCCATTTTTGCTTAGTTAGCAAAGGATCACTAGAGCCCAAGTGGTAAAGTTTATGAAAAGAAACTTTCTGGAAAGAACAAAAGATAATCATAAGCTAATGTGAGGCTCCATATTTCTGTTTATATAGCAGCATTTCACCTTATGTATTTATCTAACCTACACATCACAATAAGAAAAATTATTTTACCATCTAATTCCCAGAAATTTTGAAGAAATATGATCTAAGACTAACAAAGGGCTTTGAGGACTTAAAAATAAATAAATAAATAAATAAAGTTTACCTAAGCACTTGTTACCTAAGTATAAAAAGGTTCTATACCCAGACTAAAGATAATTCTCACCTGGATAAGTCCAGATGTAGTTGAACTGGGTTTACGTTTATAGGCCACAAGCTTTCCTGCAGGAGAAAGCCCTGCATAAAAAGGCAGACCTTTGCCTCCATGTAATCTCTCCCTCACTGAATCCAGGGCATCTGTCTGCACAGGAGAGATATCATCCATTTTCCCAGGGGACAATGGACCATCAGGAGTCTCTGATCCAGATTTCTCAGCCATATCATCTTGGTCTTCACTTGATGGCATAGAGATTTTCACACGAGAAGAATAAACAGGAGGGCTCTTCTCACCCCGACACTTCCGCTGAGAAGCCAACTCAATGATGAAGCTGCCCACCTTAAGTGACTGTGGCATGTTGCTGTTGATGTGCTGAGATAAGATGCTCAAGATCTTGTTACGATCTTCTTCCCAGTTGCAGTCTGAGATAATCTCTATCAGTTTGGTAGGACCACCAGGTGACCTCTGATGTACATAAGAGGTAGAAGAGGATTCTCCTTCATTGCAGGGGGATTTCCAGCTCTTTTCTGTTTAAAAAATAAATTAAAAAATCCTCTACAGCATGGCCATTCTATACTGAATTTATGATTTTCTTAATAAATATACTTATTTATTCATTTAATTATTTATTGGGGAAGAGAGTGAGACAGGGTTTCTGTATAGCAGCTCTGGCTGTCCTGGAACTCACTATGTAGGCCTCGAACTCAGAGAGACCTGCCTACCTGTCTCTCCAGTACTGGGATTAAAAGCATGCTACTGAACTTTGAAAAAAAAATTCAAGTTCCTCACTGTCCCATTTCCTAATACTTTCAGTGGTAAACTAGTGTGTAAACTCAACATTCTGAAGTTTCTAAGGAAAAAAAGAAAGACCTCACAAAACTAGATAGTTGTCTTCACTATTCCATAGACTAAATTCAATCATTAAAAAATAAATAAAAATAAAAAATCTCCTTAGCACTGCTCTAAAAGTCCACAAAAATTTTACTTTGCAAAGTGTGAGCTATAACTAGGGTAAAATTTACTTGATAGGTTATTGTTCCAAACAGGCCAAACACAAACACTTGGTAAGCCTGCTTTGAGACATGTGAATACAAGAACCAACATAGACAGTAAAAGGTAGTGTTTTTGTTTATAAAAAATAAAGAAGAGGTTGGTGAGGTGGTGCTTATAGCTATGCTTGCCGACCTGAGTTCAATCCCTGGACCTAGTTCATGGCAGAAAAGAACCCACTCCCACACAAGTTGTCCTCCCATGTGTCATGGCAAGCATGTACCTCCTCAATCCCCTTACACACATAAAATAAACAATGTAATAAAAAAGAACTCTTTTAAGGAATATTTTGCCCCTAGTTTCCATTACAAACTCTCCAATGTCTGTCAATATGGTTGCTCCATATCTACACTATATATGTGTTGACTCAGCCTCTCAATGTTTTCCTAAAATAGTGATATGTTGACAAGATCTATTTTTCATAAGACACCAGATTTCTATAGTGGAACTTCTCAATCAATGTCTAGAGTTATGTCAAACATACAGGCTCCAGCTCCATTATCCCCAGGATGCACATGGCCTTAAGCAGGATCCCTCTACCCAAGCAGTCTCCTCTACTTTCTTAAATGTAGAATGAAAATATTTTATTTAATGAATACTATGTCATTTTAAAAAGAGTACTGCTATTTAGATGTTGTATACCAAAACAAACAGCTAAACTTTCTACTTGTTTAGGTTACAATCTCTTCAAGGAAATTCTAGACGTAGAGATTTCTAGATCATCAGAAACAACTGTCCCTATACATCCCGGTGTCCCTTTATACATCCCCAGTGGTGGTGGAAGACCTAAGAAGCCAATTCTTGAGGATTGAAAAGAGGGTAAATTTTCACTGATGGGAAGTCTGCTGAAATAAAATACCGTATCAACACAAGCAGACCTTTTAGCGATATTAAGCCAAATATTAGGGAAAGATTTCTGCTTGTTATCTCTTTTTTTAATTTTAGCTCTATTTTAGCAGAGGTTAGAAAAAGCTCAGTGACATACTCTAGATTGCTGGTTTAAGAATTTCTGCCACTTAATAATTCAGAATTACATGATAATTACTATCAATTGTTAATATCTAGTTTTTATTCTGACCTTGTGATTTATCAGAATCATCCTCCAAGTCACAAATGAGTTGCTTTAAGGTCTGTTCAGAATCAGGTTCCTAAAGAAAGAAACAATACAAAGATACCTTAATAATCTACAGAAAAGACTAAATCAGTAGAATAATCCATGACTTCACCATTATATTACAATTGTATTATATAACCCTGGGCAAAAATAAAATAAATAAAACATGGCCTTACTCTCAAAGTTCTTACTAATGACTGAGTCACTTAAGAAATAATTTACATTATACACTATCATATAGTCTAAAGGAAGAATACTGGATATTTAACATAACGAGCTTCACTTATTTAGAAAACTCATCAATGTGAAAAGCAAACCACACTACTAAAGTATTTTAATTTAAAACCAAAAGCACTTATTTTAATTGCTAAAGGATGCTAGTAAATAGCACCAAGACACAGAATGAACAGATAAGAGAAGATATAAGGTTTATTTACATATTGTAGAAATTATGAAGATCACAAAAAAATTCTAATGCCAACCAGGAACTGGAAATTAAAAAGTTATTATAAAACAAGCAATTCACCTTTGTAGCATGATTCTCAGGACTAGAATAACATGAGCTCTGCTCCTGAAATAGTAAAGATGGGGACAGGGATGGAGAAGACTGTCTCTGTTCTTTCTTTCGTTCATATACTCGAACTCGGGCACAAGTCATCATACTTTCAAAATACAAATAGACTGGATCTTTGTCCTCTTCTCGTATCTGTAACAAATAACAAAACACACTATTTATTATAATGATAGAGGGGAAAAAAAACTTAGCCTGGAATCCAAAAGAAGAGTTTAATCTTTGTTTCCATTACAGAAGAATTAGTTTTGTTGTTGTTGTTGTTTGTTTTGGGGTTTGGGTATTTTGTTTGTTTCTTTTTCCAATACAGAGTCTCTCTGAGCAGCCCTTGCTATCTCTCAACTCCCTTCTGTGAGCCTGGCTGGATCTCTTAAACTCAAGAGATCCACCTGCCTCTGACCCCAACTGCCTCTCAACTCCAGCTGCACAAGATCCTACACCCACATCTAGGCTCTGAGGGCACCTATACATATATGGCATAAACACAGAAGTATATTGACAAAAATAAAAATTATAAAAAAGCCATTTTCTTATAAACTTGAAGAAAAATTGGCTATGGTTTAACTATTACTAGTTACTTTCACTTTTATATTTGAAAAGTGAGAACAAATAAACTGATTAAGAGGCCTACAGACACATTATCTTAATTCTTCACAGAATATTAAAAGCTCTGCCTGAAATCTGTGATCACCTTTAGAAATGGCCCATGGAGCCTACAATAAGGAACAAACCACAACTCCAGGCTTACCACAGGATTAGGCTTGGGAGTATATGCCCGTGCTGGTTTAACTCCAGTGGGGAGCTTGCCCTTTGTGGCAGAACAAGATATGTCCGGCTGAGGTGACATCAATGGCTTCACAGGCTCGATGACAGAAGGTGTTGGGATATAAACTGGCTCTGGATCTACTTCACCTTCTACTTTCACCCACAGGGGATAATGTCGAACAGGCTGTTCAGGTTCTGCTTCACATACAGCTTAACAAAAGAGGAGGACATGATTTTTAGGTACTTCTCTCACAAAAGACAGTAACTTGTAACAAACAAATACTCCCTGGAAGACTTCTAGTTGTCTTCATATGCATTAATTTATTCATCTATAACCAAGAGAATGGAATAAAACAAAAGCATGTGCATATATAAATATATATGCATACATACACACACACATATATATACACATACATGAACACGTATGTTAAGACATAAGGGGCATCTTTTGTTAAATTTATCACATGTCATCTCTTTAGCTGATATTTTAAATTGGAGGTGAGGATACACCTGTGTTTTTTGGAAGTAGACTCTGCATCATGTGAATTGCAGAGATCAAACTTGGGTCATCAGGTTTTGCAGCAAGTGCCTTTACTGATTAAACCATCCCATCAACCGTTAGATGTTACTTTAAATGGTTAATTTTTATTTCAACTTCCAACTGTCTGTGCTTATACGTAACATGCTAATGACATGTGCTGTGGTCTTGCTAAATTAACTCATACTTCTGGCAATTTAGTTTTTTTTCCCCTCTATATAAGTTCCTTTTATGTCTTCCTTTCCAATCTGGGTATCTTTATTTTTCATATCTTAATATACTAGCTACAACCATCAGTGTGATGTTTTTCTGGGATTGGCTTATTTTTGAGATGCAGTCTGGCTGTTCCTCGGGTTTGTTTAACCCCTGGACTTTGAGGGATACTCCCACCTCAAGACTCCAAAACGCTGGGACTACAGGCCATGGCAATACACTTGACTCTTCCTTCAGTGCAGTGTTACACAGAAATAACTGGAAGCACACACATTCCTCCTCATTCTGTCCATGAGGGAAAGGAACACTAGCTCAGTCTTTCATGATTAACACATTGTGTTTCACAGATCTCATCAGACAGATAAAGAGCCTCTGTGTTTCAAGTGTGCCCACAATTTTTATCAGAAATAGATTTAGGCAATTCTTTTTTTTTTTTTCTGGAATTTTCTAGACAAGGTATCATTGTGTATTTCTGGATGTTCTGGAATTCACTGTGTAGAACAGGCTGGTCTCAAATTTATAAAGATCTACATTCCTATGTCTCCCAAGCTCAAGTGCTGGAACTAAAGGTATGCACCACCATACCAGGCTGGATGTGCTAATTCTTTAAAAACACTCATTGAGAGGATTATGTGGCTTCTTTACTGTTAAATCCATTTTCTTTTCTTTTCTTTCTTTCTTTTTTTTTTTTTTGCTTGAGATAGGATCTAACTATGTAGCCTAGATCTATAAAGATATATCCTGTGCAGATCTGGTTGAACTCATTCGAGTCTTTGCCTCCTACAAGCCAAGACTATGATCTGTACGAATGCCTTGTTGATTTGATTTTCAAATGTTAAACCAAATTCAGATCCCTGGGATGCAACTTGTACTCTGGTGTACAGTTTTCTTAAAAGGTCACTGTGTGGATTAAACATGAGTGTGGCCTCCTAAAATGAGATTTTATGGGATAGTTTTATACATGAGCATTATTTATTCCCTATGTATGCTACAGAATTTAAGACTGAAGTCGTGTGAACCTAGTGATTATCACAGGTGTTTTTATCAGCACAATTCTTTAATAAAATGAAATTACATTTTTCTGTGATAAGGTCTCACTAGTAACCCATTCTGGCCTTGAACTCTAGATCTAGATATTCACCGTTAGCCTACTGAGTGCCAGGATTACTGGCATACACAACCACTCCCAGCAGTTCTTTTACTTCTATGAGTTTCACATCTCCCAAAGAATCTGTCTGTTGTCACCTGAATTGTCCTATTTATGGGCACAGAAATTGTTCATTTATCTGTTGCCATCTTTTTGATGTCACCACTGTTCCCAATCAGAAAGATTATAAGGACCAATTATTTTAAACTTCACTACAGATTGTCTGTTAATATATAGAAGACATAATTAATGTTGTTAATTATGTCTTCTATCGCCAACAAAATTTTAAGAGGGCTTAGGAAACAAGAATGCCAGTTTGGGAGGTGGGGAGGTAGCTCAGCAGTTAAAGAGCACTGTCTGTTCTTCCAAAGGACCCAACTTCAATTCCCAGCACCACATGGCAGCTCACAACTGTCTGTAATTTGAGTTCCAAAGGATCTAACACTCTTGCACAGACATACATATGGGCAAAATGTCAATGCACATAGAATAAAAATTAATAATTTTTTATATGCTAGGATTTATCCTATTATGCTTGATATTGCTCACAGCAAATTGCCACAAAGCTTTTAAATAGCTGTCCATATTTTTTGACAAATCAAAGGCTAAAAAGGTGACAGAGTGAAATCCAAAAGGAAATATAAGCAGGTAAAATTAAAAATTCAAAAAAATGCCAGGCAGTAGTGGCGCATGCTTCTAATCCCACACGAGAGAGGCAGAGGCAGGCAGATCCAGCCTGGTTTACAGAGCAAGTTCCAAGAACCCAGGACTTTACAAAAAAAAACCCTTAAACCAAAAATTCAAGAAACAATACTTGAGAAATCATACCAGAAAAAGCATGGATTCTTACAAGTTATAAAACTATATAATCTTGGAAAAGATAAAATGATACTAAGCATCAATTGGATCATTTACAAAATGGAGAATAAAACTTCCTCAGCATAAGATTACAAAATGACATGGTATCCTTACAAAGTGTCTGACAATGTTAGTTTTCCTCCTCCACACCAATAGATTAATGGGTTTTAACAATATAAATCCTCTAAGTCATCATAGTTGCAAAAGAAAATCATAAAGGTCTAGATTTCATGCAATAAGAATACAGTTTTAATTTATATTCTAGCTATATAATATATGCCTATAAAAATTAATGTCCTACAAAGAAATATGCAAAAAAAAACATGTCTTCCATCATAGATCCACAATCCCTACTGATAATTTGTTTGTTTTAGAAGACAGGGCTCTCTGTGGAGTCCTTGGCTGTGCTGAAACTCACTCTGTACACAAGGCTGACCTTGATCTCAGCTCTGATAATTAATTTTAACCATTTGCAATTCTAGTGATGATTGTCATGTTTTAGTGGGAGCTAAGAAATCACTGGGATGGAAAGAGATGGGAACCTTAATGTTTTTTCACTTCTATCTTGTCTAACAACATTTTCACATAGCCATTGGTTTTATGTTACTGATTCCTGTTCTATAATGTCTGAGTCTTCACTAGTTTGTATATAAGTCACTGTTTTAAAAACCACAGAACATATCAACTCATTTTCAAAATCATGCTTATGTGATCAATCCCTACAGAATGTATACAAACCACCTTTATGAGAAGAAATTTAGTTATACATCACTAAATTTATTCCAATTTTTCAGATAGTCTCTTTACTTTATCTAACCATGAACATCATATCACCCAGGTTCTCAAACATGATTGTTCTATTAAAAAGAATAAATCTAATACCTTTTAAAACACATTCTTATCTGTAACTTGTAATTTTCTACTTTAAAGACATTGTTTTCCAGTCTAGTAATGTAGCTAATATCCAAAGAAGTTTTTCTACCTTCTTGAGCCAAGTTGTCTTTGTATTAGATGACTCTTTATACTATTTTTTTTGGTTGGATAGGCAATTGAAACAGATACCTCTACAGGCCAGCCTGTCTAGCCACATCAATAAGTGTGAGGGCAGGCAGCAGTGGTGGCAGACAGGTACCTTTAATTCTGGCACTTGGCAGGCAGAGGCAGGTGGATCTCTTTGAGTTCAGGACTAGCTTGGTTTACAAAACAAGTTCCAGGACAGGCAGGGCTGTTACACAGAGAAACCCTGCCTCAAACCCTGCCTCGGTTAAAAAAAAGAAAGAAAGAAAAAAAAAAAAAAGAAAAGAAAAAAGAAAGTGGAAGGCCAGTGAGACAGTTCACTACATTAGTAATTTGCCATCAAACCTGAAGACCAAGTTTAATTCCCAGGACCCATGTGGTAAAGGGAGAGGACAGGACTCCTTCAAGTTGTTCTCTGACTGCCGCACACGCCTGCATGCACTCACAAATAAATAAATGTAATCTAAAAATTATTTTAATCAAGCAGAAGGCAATCCAGAAAAACATGACTTCAACCACTGGCCCCTTTACATACATTCACAGAAATAGGTACACACACATACAGGAAGTATACTTTTACAAAAATTAAGACAGCTTTAAATTAATTAACACTCACAGCAGAGTGGTGGCGGCGGCGGCACACACCTTTGATCCCATTGCTCAGGAGGTAGAGGTAGACAGATCTCTTTGAGTATGAGGCTGGCCTCATCTACAGAGTGAGTTCCAGGATAGCCAGGGCTATCCTGTCTCAAACCCCACCCCCCCCCAAAAAAAAACACCCGAAAACCACAAAACTCACTGTATTCTAGCTTCTTTCTCTTCTTTTTCTCCTTTAGTTGTTCCTCATCTTCTCTGACTACCCCTCCTTCCTTTGCTTCCTCTCCCAGTGTATCATAAAATAATGGATCCCGATGAGCAGCCTTCTTATGGAAATGTTTTGCTTTGGATCCCCCTTTCACCAATACAACTTTTCTTTTCAAACAAGTGCAGCCAAACATGCAGTCTGGTCGACGACAGTGAGCAGGTTGGCGCTTCTCCAAAGCTAGACTGGAACATACACAACCCAGGCGACAGAAGTCATTGTTGCATGGAGGGGCTCGTTTCCTTATGATTGTGTGGATAGGTTTAGTTTTGAGGGATGCCTAAAGTTAAGTGAGAAAGTTAAAATTTTACTAAATCATCCCAATACCATTACCAACTTAAGAGTCATATATTGATCTACCTTTTGATTATCAGAGTGCTAATACAAGACTAACAGACTCAAAGATCAGACTACATATATAATTAGGGCACGAGTAAACAAATTAGCATACATCAGTGAAAGAAATTTCATTAAGAATAAAAATATCAAATACAGACTACTTACTCACTAGAAACCCCATATAATGTTCTTCTGCAGAACTGACAGATCTAAGGTGCATAGGTCCAACTTAATGTTTCATAAGGTTTTCCTAGAGCACAAGCAGGCTTATATTGCCTAGAGTTTAACAGCAGAGTGAATAAGCTCTCCAAGAACATCTATCATCTACAAAATCTAAAATGATTACTACCTACTATTTTATACAAAAACGTTTATTTTTGCAAATAAACAAAAAGGGAAGAAAATCATACATGCACGAACATTTATAAATGACTAGTAAATACAGGACACATACTAGAGAGTTGATTCAGTGAACTCCCATTCAAAGCAGCCCCTGTAATCCCAGTAGTACTTGGAGGGCAGAGATAGGGATCTCTGGGGACAGCTGCTGGCTAACTTGCTCCAATTTCAACAAGAGATCCTGCCTCCATCAGGGGACAGGGTCTAAACAACACATCTGACATCAACTTCACCTACAAACACATATGCACGCACACATACATATATGATCACACATAGAAATATAAACACATATATGCACACACCACAAATTACAGAAAACATTTACTGCCAACATCTCATATCTTCAGCTCTAGAATTCAGTACAGAATTTTATTTTTACTTATTGTATGTACATAATATGTGAGGATGCACATGCTACACAGTACATATGAGGAGGTCAGAAAATAAGGTTGTGTAGCTAGTTCTCTTTATCCACTCAATTGAACTCAGGTTTGCATTTTAACTACTAAGCCAGTTTGCTAGCTCCAGAATTTTACTTTAGTTTTTATTTATTTGTGGTATGTATGCAGTATATGCATGTGCAACTACACTTGTAGAGGCTAGAGGTCAATATCAGGTACCTTTATGACTTTCTACCTTTTTTGTTTGTTTGAGATAGGAACAGCCCTGGCTGTCCTGGAGCTAACTATGCAGACTAGACTGGCCTCAAACTCACAGAGATCCACCTGCTTCTGCCTCCTGCCAAGCCAGGTGTTCCTTGCCATACCCTTAATCCTTGCACTTGGGAGGAAGAGACAGGCATATGTCACCTAGGTAATTAAATTGCTAAAAAGAGCATCAATGTCTAATTTCTAGCAAGGGACCAATGTTACAGAAAACAGCAAATACTTACCTGAGCAGTAAGCAGAGTTGTCAAAGAGACATCTGCTCGCTCTTCGGTAATATAGGTCCTTGGTTTTCCTTCCCAAAGTGCACAGTCTTCCAGGTCCATAAGCTTTACTTGAGATTTGGACAAGCCTGGAGGGCGTGTTCCCTGCTGCTGTAGCTGCTGTTGCTGTGCCTGCCGCAAACTAATCTGCTTTGGAAATGCACTTTCATCTACAGGTGGCACAACAAAGTTAGTCACCTGATTATCTGTGGTTGTACTTAAAGAATTCCTGGTAATTTTATCTCCTGGGATCACATGAGAGTTTTTCTGCTTTGGTGAAACAGGGTATGGTAAAATAGACTTATAAGATGACTTAGTTCGACTGAGTGCTGTCTGTCTGTTTTGAGATTTTGTTTTTCGAGAGGCAGTGGTTACAGACTGGGGCTTCACAGAATAAGAGGTAGACGGGGAGATAGTAGATTGCTTCTTTAATACACTATCAAGAGTTCGAACATAGCTGGTACTCTTGGTGGGCAGCTGGTATACTACTGGTGACGTGGGAGCATTGGAAGAGAAGCCCATGCTTGTTTCCATCAGCTTGCCTTCATTTTCCAAGTACTCATCTAGCTTATCACTACAGAAAGCAGAACGGTTTTTCATAGAGGCCTCTGCATTTCCACCTGGAAATAAGGAGATACAAGACATTTAAATGTAGGAGAGTTTCAAATCTTACACACTACTGAGATTTCTCTCAATTGTTCCTATTCAGAAAGAATAAAAATCGAAAACAAGACAAATGAGCCAGTGTTTCAGATACAAGTCAAAAATCTTATCACCTAACTACAGAAACCAGCGATGAATAAAAACAGCAAAAATAAAATAAAACACTGTAATCAAAGAGGACTTCAACAGAATTCCAATGGACAATTTTAAGAGGCCTGAGTCCCTGGAATATTAAAAAAAAAAAAGAAAGAAAGAAAAGAAAAGAAAATACAAGGAAAGAGGGAAAACAATAAATAGGAGAGCATAACCTTTAAGAGTTTTCATTTGTTTGGTTTTGCTTTATTTTGAAACAAGTTCTAACTATGTATCCCTGGATGTCTTCGATCTGGCTGTAGGCCTCCTTCATCTGGCTTCCAAGTGACTGGAGTACAATGGTATATCCACCACCAGATCTACCAACATCCCATTTTTAGAAAGCAAAATAGTGAAGATTTAAACATTTTATCATTGTTGGAATTAAAGGCAAGCACCATTATCCTAGGTCAGGACTACATTTTTTTCAGAACATGAGTAGAAATACGACCAGCCAGGCTTGGTGGCAATATGCCTGTAATTCCAACATTTGGGAGGCTAAGCAGGAGGACCAGGAGCTCAAGCCAGCATCCTGCACTCAATGAGACTACATCTCAAGAACAGAGAAAGAGCCAGGCTTGAGCCGAGTAGAAAAGTGCTTGGGAAGCTGTTAGGACCCTATGTCTAATCTCTAGCACTAGAAAAACACAAAACAACACAAAAACCAAAGGGCTAATTACCTTCATTCCTAGATGCAGAAGCACTATGAAATTTTCCTCTCCAACCTTTGATCTTGGTGAAGTCATTGGTTTTCCCTGTCCTAGAAACAAAAGGAAACCCAGCATCTATAAAAGAAAAGACCAGAGTTCTAGTCAGCTAAGTCAAATTTCTGTTTCTCTACTATCATCCTACGTACTAATTCTATGCCGAGAAACAAAAAAGATTTACTCTCTAATATATCCTAAATGGATATATAAATATTCTAAATTGAAGAAAAGTAATGTTTTCAAATTTATACTACAGCTAACCTAAACATTAAAGAAGCAAAAACAGTGTTCAATTACATAAATGCTACACACTCACCAGGAGAGGCAGGGTTGGTTCCTGTAAGGTTCCAGAAGGGAAAGCTGGTAGCAGGAGCCAAAGGCAGTTGTACTCCCAAGTATTTAAGATCAATGCTCATTGTTGGATCCACTGAATTCAGTTTTAAGCCCACTACAAGAAAAAAGGACCACAGCTCATATCTCCCTTCTTTTTCTTGGGAAAATTTTTTTTTACCCTGTGAGTTAATAAAGAAAGCAGTAAAAAGCAAAATGATTAAGTAAACAAACAGCAACAGCTCCACATATTACCTAACCTTAAATGAGACAAAATCTATGACTTGCTCACAATCAATAAAATGCAGCACAGGGTGTGGGAACATACATGATTATGTGCCTGTGATAACCTAGAAGTGTTGCTAAAGCTGCAAAGAAATAAATTCTGTCAACCAATAAAATATGAAGCGGGGGTTACTGGTAGTGGCACATGCCTTTAACCCAATACCTGGAAAGCAGAGGCAGGTAGAAGTCTGTGTTGAGATCAGCCTGGTCTATAAAAAGCATGCTCAAGGACAGCCAGGGCCATTACACAAAGAAACCCTGTCTCAAAAACAAAAACAAAAAAAGAAGAGGGGGAGGGAGAAAGGAGGGGAAAGGGGGAGGGGAGAAGAGGGAAGAGGGGGGAGAGAGATGCTAGGGGAATGTGGGTGGGGCAGAATTCTCTCCAGCAAATAATGAAGAGAAAAACATGCCTTGCCAATTGCTTCATCAACATCTTGATTATATAGCCTTTTGAGAACCTAAGCAAGGGACACAAACCATACTTGGACTGCAAATACACAAAATATATAAAATATAAGTGTATTTTGTTTTAGGTTGCCAAATTTGTAGCAATTCTTTAAGCAACATAAATAAATAAAGCAAAATCCCAATCTTTTATTTTTTTAGCCCCTGAGGTTCAGAGGCCTTCTAGAGTCTCTAATAAAACCACAGATGGAGTAGAACCCATCTAATTGTAGGCACTAATTCTCCAGTTTATGATAAACAAGCCTAAAATGAAATTTATAAATTAAACAGACAATATTTCACCAGATTTTTACAAAAACCAAGGCCAAAAGGAGTTTACAAGGCTATATAGTATAACACTGTAACAGATAGGTTACTACTAAAAACAACAACAACAGAAATATATTAAGTAGGCAGAAGTTAAGAGGATAAGACGAAGGCCAGTCTGGGCTACAATATAACCCTGTAATAAATTATTATATAATACAAAACAGCCGTAACAGGCTTAGGTTTCTAATCAAAAACTCACAAAGGAGCTAGGACATTGACATGTGCACGGCAGGACAACATGCAGGAGTTGTATCTCTCTCTATACTATAGGGGTTCTAAAGACTGAAATCTGATTGTCAACAAGTAACCTACTGAACCATCTAATTTTTTAATTAAGTTCCCTATTTTCCTACAAATGTTATGTACTTGCAGACACACAATGAGAAAAATACTCTTGCTCAAACACCTTTATCTGTGTTAACACTTTTGACTTTATTTTTTCTGACAAGGTCTCTTCACTGACCTAGAGCACTCCAACTTGACTAAACTGACCAGGCATCAAGATGCAGACATATACTGCTAAACCTGGCTTTCTTATGTGTGTGCTGGGGACAAAGTAAGATCTTCACACTTCACAGCAAGCACTCTTTATCTACTGAGCCATCTCTCTAGCTGTGTGTGTGTGTGTGTGTGTGTGTGTGTGTGTGTGTGTGTGTGTGTGTGTCTGAGCGAGTGCTTAAATATGCTGTTATTTAAGAAATAAAAATAGGACTCTCAACCCCCAAAACCAAAAAAAAAAAAAGCCTCATAAATGTAACCAGTTTTAAAAGGTGTAAAATGTCCCCTTTTTAAAAACACTGCTTTCTGATATACATTATATACGTGTATATACACACACACATCTTACAGCACATATATATACACACACACACACACACACACAAAACACTAAAATAAGAACCTACACGTATTTAAGTTGAATTTTAGAAGCAGAGACAATTTTTAAAAATTGCTAGTTGAGAGGTACTGAAATGAAATCAAGGGTAGAAGTATAGGGAAATAAGCAAAAGGCGGTAGAAAGGAAGAAGGAGATGATGGACAAAAGACAAATTGGCTTGTCCACACTAGTACCTTCTTGAAGAGCAGGATGTATCACCTGCTTATGTCGCAAAGACTTCAAATCTTCTATTAATTCCTTTTCCAACTGTGAAATTCTTGTTCTGCAACCTATTCACAAAACAGTGATAAAATAATGTACATGTCAGAGAGAACAAATGTTCCACACTTCACTACTATACCAACAGCAAATATATCTGAATTTATACTGTTATATAATACCTGGATCATTTGTGGTTGTAGTTGGAAGACTAGAAGGTTCTTCTGTGGTCCCATCAACTGCATGAATATCTAGAGCCTCCTATATATTAAAAATAAAATCCAGTTTATGTTGCTTCTAAATTTTTAAAGATTTAAAAAAAAAAAAAAAAAAAACAGATGGTGATGATCAGAGGTTGGGAGTGCTCAGTAAGCACAGTGCTTGCCATGCAATCATAAAAACCTGGTTTATCCTACCCATACAAAAGCTGGGTGGATATGAGGCACATTTCTGTAACTCCGGGTGGGTTCGGAGTAAGGGAGACAGAAGGATCTCTGGAGCTCATTGGCCAGATAGCCTAGCCAATGAGCTAAGCTCCAAGTTCAGTGAGAATACCCTATCTCAAAGAGTAAGACAGAAGAAGGTGCCAACCTCTGGCCTCTGCACACACTCACACAAGCATGCACACTGACACCCAAGTACATGCATGCACCACTCATACACACAAAATTTTTAAAAATAATATTAAAGAACTAAGAGTATGAAAGAACAATGTTTTAGCAATAGCTTCAAATTCATAGAACAGGAATAATTGTTCTTATACTTTTGGGAGTTTGTCTTTTTGTGTGTGTGTGTGGAGGGCGGCAGTTTCAGGCTGGACTCAAACTCACTAAATAGCTGAGTGTAGCAGTCAATTCTTGATCCTGTGGTCTCTCCTATCTCCCAAGTGCTAGGATTGCAGGCATGTATCACTACATCCAGTGTAATGTAATGTACTTCTTATTGTTTTCTACAGCATTAGCATTCAATTATTTCAATCATAAAGGGCTAAGATGTAGTCCAGTATTACAACATTTGCCTTATTTATTATGTATAAGGACCTGGGTTTGATCTCCAGGACTGTTTCCCCGTTCCTGCTACAAACATGGAGATGGGATGGTCAGAGAGAAAAGAAAAGAGGAAGGAGGAGGGGGAGAAGGAAGGAAGAGGAGAAACACACCAGGAAAAAGACAAATATAATCTCATACTAAACCAACATCAACTATATTTACCCACAATCTGCAGGCTCATCATGTCTTAGATCTTACTTGAAACTTTCTCGGTAACAGAGGAGGAGGAAAAGACCAGGTAGAAAGACATTCAACATCTACAGTCAACTTAGACATACTAGACTCCTTAAGACATCTGCACGAAAAATATTATACATGTAGAATAGTCAGAGGAGGGCAGACCAAAACACTAGCTTTGGATAAGACTCAAGTCATTAAGACTGCTAGCATTGAGCTGGACATGGCAGCACACACTTTTAGTCCCAGCTCCCAAAAGCAGCAGCAAATAGATCTGAGTTCAAGGCTAGGCTAAACTACAGAGCAGAAAGTTTCGGTATAGCCAAAGCTTGTAGAGAGACCCTGTCTCCAAAACAGGAAGAAGAAGAAGAAGAAGAAGAAAAAAAAAGACTGCTAGCATTTGGTTCTCCAATACTCTACACCACTGTTACTAACCAGTGGTAAAAGAGATAAAGTATCTCAGAAAAACAACAATAACAAAAAAGTGAACTTTTCATGTGTTGTTAAGCTTTGAGCCTCCAACGATGAAATTCCAAGTTCAATTTCCAGCACCAATGTCAGATAGCTCCCAACTGCCTGTGACTCTAACTCCAGGGCAACTCGACACCTCTGACATCCACAGGCACTTACACTCACATACACAGGCACACATAAATCTTTTTTTAATTAGGTAAATATCCTGCATATATTACAGAATGAGCTCTAAGCAAAGGAACATTTTAAAAGTCTATTTCAAAGCAAGTATATTAAGAGGTGATAACTGTTAACTAAACCAAACATGAAGATATTAATTCCCTTTCTCCATACTCACAAATGGAATCATTAACAAAAGCAGATTCTAAATCTTAAGCCAATATATAATTTAATACAGGCCTTAAAAAAAAAATCTGATCATCACAATCTTACCTTAGACTCAAAGGAAACAAAGAGCACACCATCCACATCTTCTAGATCAGGCTTCACATCAGGAAAGGTATTTCCAGGGCCTACAGGAATATTCTTTGTAGCAGCTAAAGACTTTCCTGTGTTTTTAGGTGGTCTCCCTGCCTTAGAGAGTCTCAGTTTACGAGGCCTTCCTCTTTTTCCAGGATTTGGAGAGGCGTTCTGACCAGCATTCCCAGTCCTTGAGGGTGCTGTCATTTTTAGCACAGTTGTTCGCTTTCTGCCCACGTCTTCTTTTCCTGAAATTATGTCTCCAGCTGACCCCTTTGAACTGTCATTTATCCTTTCTGTGCTACTGTCACCGAGTGTGTCAGGGTATTTCCACTGAGGGTCTTTAAGTAAAGTATATTTTTGTACCATTCTGGGATCTGATGAATGTTTTCTGAGACTATTTTCTGAATCCTTACTTAAGCCAAAGCCAGTCCCACCACAATTTTCAATATATGTAGGCAAATATTCTAATTCTGCCAACACTGGTTTATCTTTTTGACATGTGGAAATCATATTATCAGGCAGTTCAGAAACTTTCACTGTGTTTTTGGAGACAGCACAGGGCTCTAGATAAACCACCGGCATTTTTGCAGCTTCTAATTTAAACATTTTGGCTTTTGCAACACCAGGGCTACTTGGTAGCCATTTACAAGATGGATGGTCAGCTTCCAAGCTATCCACTTTATTGTGTCTCTTTAGTTGTCTCTCTAATATAGGATCATCATCACTGTTTGAGTAGACATCTGTCTCCTCATCTGTCTCTTCTTGTTTCACGGTGACCCCTTCTGGACATTCACCAAGTTCATAATCATAATCATCCAGAGGCTCTTCTTTAATGACGACATTAAAGTTTCTGTTTGGATTCAATGGTGAAGCAATCTGGGAATCATCTTCAAAACTGTTCGCAATAACACTATAGAGAAGTTAAAAAAAAAAAAGTACAGTACTCATAAACAAGACTCAAGAAGGGAAAAACAGCTAAGATCATTTAATGCATCAGATTTCATGAGCTGATCCTTTAAAAACTCTCTGTAACTTAAAGTACTCAAAAGCAATTTACTGACATAACACATTTATCCATGATACAATTCAAGAGCAAAGTTTTAGGGATGGAAATGTAGCTCAGTTGGTAGAGTGCTTGCCTAGAACTCAAAAGTCCTGAGTTCAGCTGGGTGTGGTGCATGCCACATGCCATTAATCCAAGCACTCACATCTCTATGAACTCAAGGCCAGCCTGGTCTACAAAGTGAGTTTCCTGACAGGCTCCAAAGCTACACAATGAAACCCTATCTTGAAAAAGAAAAAAAAAAAAAAAAAAAAAAAAAAAAAAGAGTCCTCAGTTCAATCCCTATTACTACATAAACTGACCCCACTTACATAAATAAAACATGGAAAAAATATAGTTTACCCTACCATCAAGTCAAAATGCAGAACACATTATAAAACATGTTTGCCTTTAGATATTGAGCAAATATAGAGAACTGAATATTGAAAGTCAGCTGGAATCAATCAAAAATCAAACTCTTAAAATTCATGCATTATTAATGTCAATAAGAGGGAAAAAATGTTGATCACAACTAGGAATTATAATGTGCTTTCAAACTGCTAGTTCACTTCTGTACTTCAGATAAAATACCTAAAACAAAATTTTACATCTTAGCCAGTACATTATAGTGTTCTCAGTATACTTAGATTACTACCAGAAGATTTTCAATTTTTCAAATTTAAAAAAAACTCACTTTTAAGGAACAAGGCTGTGGCTCAGTAGTAGAATACTTGCTCAACAAGCGTAACCGCCTAGGTTGAATTGCAGCACCCTCCGTCACCCAAAAAGACATGTTTTCAATGTAAGGATTCACCACAGCAGCTGGGCATGGTATTTATGGGGTCGGTAATAGCTTATGTATTTAATCCCAGCACTCAGAAGCAGATGAACCTGAGGTGAGGCCAGGTCTACATAAAGAATTACATGCTAACCCGGGCTAATCTTGAATGAATGAAGAGAGAGAGTTTGTGTGTGTGTTTGCCACAAACTCATCCAGAATAAAAGGCTAGGGTACATACAGCCGGGAATGCTACTCAAGTCTGTACATGCCCAGCATGTACAAAGCCCTAGGTCAATCCTCAGCATCAATAAATCAAACTTAATGGTACATATGTGTAATCTTAGCACTTAGGAAGTGGAGAAAAAGAGGGTAAGAAATTCTAGATCAGGCCTTTGAGTTGGTTCAGTGGTAAGGTGCCTAACGTTGAGTTAAATTTGATAACCTGGATGTAATCCCTGGGACCAATATGGTAAAAGAAAAACTAACCTCCACTAGACTTCTGACCTTTACACATGCACGCATGCACACACATACGTGTACACACACACACACACACACACACACTGTAAAAAGTAAAAATAATTCAAAAAAAGGTCAGCTGAACTGGTGGTGGCAGCACACATCTTTAACCCTGACACTCAGGAAGCAGAGGCAGGCAGATCTCTGAGTTCTAGACCAGCTTCGTCAACATAGAGAGTTCCAGGACAGCTAGATCTATACAGAAAGAATACAAAAACCAAAGCAACAAAAGAAGTTAGGGGATGTTGAGCAGTGGTAGTCCCCACGCCTTTGATCTAGCATGTAGGCAAGTGGATTTCTAGGACAACCAGGTCTACACACTGAAACCCTACCAAAGGCAGGGGAGGGGGTGGGGAGTAGAGGAGGAAGGGGGGATCAAGGTTAACCTTGAATACATAGTAAATACAAGGTGTTCCAGACTAGGCAAAGCTATACAAAGCTATCTTATTTTTTAAAAAAAAAAAAAAAGGTGGGGGGATGGAGTAGGGGTAGTAAGAGAAGTGCATATAACCAAGAAAGATTTTTGTAGAACTGATTGGGGGTGGAGTAGGGGTGGGGATGAGCTATTAACAACTAGTTTTTCTTTCCTCTCAAGTAGTTATTTAAAGGATTAAAAATTGTACCAATATGGGTCCTGGAAACATGGTAGGACCATGAGTTAGGTTAAGAGGTTAATGTCTAAGATTCTAAAAAGTGCTCCTGGTCGAATTAGAATGATCAAATAGAGAAATCTTGAAACTAACTCCTGTACCTATAGTTTTTCTTCTACACTTAGACAAGTTACACTATATATGCACAACACACATTCAATGATATATATACATGTACATGTATATACATATATTATGCCCCTCTTCAAAAATATTTTAAAGGCTTTGGAAACTAAAGACATTTCCTAGAGTGTGTTTTTCAATATCATCTATCCTGAGCCCATTTAGGCTCACCTTAAACAATAACCATACTACATTTTACTGTGGGACTATGCTTTTGTACTGTAAATATTGGTTTAATAAAACTCTGATTGGTCAAGTAGCTAGACAGGAAGTAGAGGCGGAGCAACCAGTCTAAGAGAATTCTGAGAAGCAGAAGAGCAGAGCAGACAACAGCAAGACAAGAGGAAGCAGTATGAGAATGCTGTACTGAGCAAAAAGATACCAAGCCACGTGGCTAAATATAAATAGAATTATGGGTTAAAGTATAAGAGTTAACAAGTGATAAGCCTGAGCCATAGACCAAAAAGCTTGCAATTAATAGAAGACTTTGTGAGAATATTTGGGGGACTGTGGATCCAGATCTCAAGGCTCAGCCAGAAACCTCAGACTACAAGACTTCGTGTACTACAGCCACACAAATCCACTTTACTGTCTCAGATGAAGAGGATACAATTCCAACTCTAATATATTTCAATGGAACACTAATTTTTTTCAGAACTTATTAACTTAATTTTGATTGTCTTTATAAAATTCAAATATATCAAATTTGCACAGCCAACCATATGAATAGTAGTACACTTGCACCTGCACAACTTGTTCAAAAGTCCTTCAGTGGGTAACTTTGTGGTGATATATTGTTTGTACTCTAAGAAATAAAGCTTGCCTAATGATCAGAGGACAGAGCCAGCCACAGAGGTCAGGCAGTAGTGGCACACACCTTTAATTTTAGCACTCAGAAGGCACTGATCTCTGAGGTCAAGGCCAGCGTGTACTACACAAGACTAGTCCAGTCCAAAAGAGAAACAATGCCAGGCAGTGGTGGCTCACACGTGGGATGTCATGCTTCTGCTCCCAGAACTTGGGAATCACACATGGCTTTAATCCCAGCACTAAGAAAGTTGAAACAGGAAATGATACGGCTGAGCAGAGAAAAGAAGAGGAGACAGGAGCTTGGCTCTGGGCTTCCCTTCCCTTAAGGCTGAGAGCTCAGAAGCATTCAGTCAGAAGATTCCTGGAGTCAGGATCTACTCCTTTCGGCCTACGATTGAGTAATAGTGGGAACTTTCTCTAGTGGCTTGTTTCTGTCTCTCTAATCTTTAGCATTTACCCCAATATCTGGCTCCGGGCTTTTATTATAAAACCAATTAGGATTTGTGAGACATAACTTCCACTAATACATAGATAACAAAACACCAGTGGCCTCTCATTATGTAGCTGAGGAAAACTTTTGACTTTAGATCCTGCTGCCTCCACCTCCCTAATGAGGGGTTGATTACAGGCTTTGTACAAACAGCACTGGGGATGGAGCCCTAGGCTCTCTACCAACTAGTGGAGTATACTACCCACTGAACTACATTCCCAACTTCCATTGTATATTTTAAATAAGCAGATTTTATGAAATGGGAACTTGTGACAGAAAAAATATTCTCATTACGTGTCCATGTGTTGGAGTCAGGTTTCTTTCATGATGTGGGTTCTGGAGGATCAAACTGTCAGACTTATTATGCTGGGTCATCCTACCCCCAACATCTTAAATATTCTATTCTTGTTAGCTTGAGACAGGGTCTTACTATATATATCCTTGGCTGATCTGAATCAAATCAAATCAAAAGAGATCTACCCGCCTCCCTCCAGAGTGATAGAATCAAAGGTGTGCACCACTATACCTCTATAGTTTAAACTTTCTATAAAGTTTTTAAAAAAGAAGAAGAAATTAGGTTTGGTGGCTCATGTTTGTAATCCAGCACTCAAGATGCTGAAGCAGGAGGACTGTGCCCAAGTTTCTGACCTCCTGGGCTACATAGTAAGTTCCAAGGCAGCCTATACTATCAAAAACAGAAAAAAGAAAAGGATACTAGATTTAACAATCCATCAAAACGATTTAACACTTGTAAATATACATGCACTGAGAGTCTGTGTACCCAATTTCATAAAAATCAACATTTATATAAAGAAACAAATATGCCCAGATACATGATCTCATAGCAAATACATCATCCAAGCAAAACAATTAAAGGAACTTCAAAGCTAAGTTGCACCACAGATTAAATAAATTTAATAGATATTTAAGAATATTCCACCTAACAGCTTCTAACACATGGAACTTTTTAAAAAGATCACATTTTGAGCCATGCACACATCTTAATGTTTTTTAAAATTAAAATAGCTTCTCAAATTTTTCCATTTCACAATGAAATAAAACTAGGAAACATTATCAAAGAAAACTACAGAAACTGTTCAAATACCTGGAGATTGAGAAATACACACTTCAGTGATCAGTAGGGTCACTGAAGAAGAAAAACAAAAGAAACTTTAAATTCATAGCATTAAATAAAAATGAAAACACAACGTATCAGAATCACTGGGATACAACAAAGACAGTTCTAGAAAGGAAGTTTACTATTACAGGTGTTTACACTTAAAAAATAGGATTCAAGCAAGACATGGAAGTGCATGCCTTTAAAACCAGCAGAGGCAGGTGGATCTCTATAAGTTCTAGGCCAGCATATTCTACATATTGAGCTACAGTACAGCCAGGGCGAGCTATGTAGAGAGAGACCCTGTCACAACAAAACAAAACAAAACAAACCAAAAAAAAATTACATTCAAATAAAAACAGACTCCAAGGTCTTAGGAAAATAAAAGACAAACCCCCAAATCAATAGATGGAAAAGAAATAATAAAGCAAGTAATTAATGATACAGAGATGAAAAGAATAAAGAATGGATTAAACAGTGTTCTTTGACGATTTTAAAAATAAATCTTTTGTCAACTATCCAAGAAAAAGAAATTCAAACTTATAAAATTAGAGATGAAAAAGGAATGTTACAATGGATAACAATGAAATATTTAAAATTATTAGGTGATATTATGAAAATTGAAAAATCTAAAAGAGTAAAACTTCCTCCTAGACACATACAGCCTAACAAAATTCCAAAAGGATATATACACTTAAACAGACTTATAGTGAGCAAAGAAACTGAAACAATATAAACAGTAAACTCTACCAGAGGAAGCTGAGGACTGATGAATACCTGTGTATTTCTATCATACCCATAAAGAAAAACATCAAAGTGCATCAAAGCATTCCACAAAATAGAAAGGGAAATAAGTAGTGTTGCCAAACTCATTCTATAAATCCAGTATTACCCTGATTAACAAAACCACATAAGGATATAAAAAACAGGAAACTAAACCAATTTCAACTTCACCTGATGTACAAAGATGAAAAAATTCAACAGAAACTCAACATCTATTCATAAAAACCTATAGAAACTAGAAATGGAAAAAACACCTCAAAATCATGAAGCAACATACTACGAAACTGTGCTAAATGAAAAGAAAAAGTAAAAAACATTTCCTGTAAAGCCAAGAACAGACATGGTTTCAAATAAATAACAAAGCCATAACAAAAACATGATACTGGCATTAAGACTGTTACATTAAAATAGGGCAGAGAACACAAAAATAAACCATGCAACTACAAATAACAGAATTTCAACAAGTGCCGAAAGTATACATTATATGTGCACATGTGCATACATACACATGCACGCACACCATAACTACCCTCTTCAACAACTAGTACCAAGAATAGGATATCTACACACTGGGAACCATAAAGGTAATCACTGTGATGGTTAATTCTCATTGTCAATTTAATAACACTTTAAATCACTTATTTTTGATTTAAGAGGTTATTTTCCAAAAAAAAAGATTAAAAAGGAGGAAGCACACAATCCAAAAATGATGAGCTTCCCCATCCTTTGGACTGGGGTGCCAGGCTGGATGAAAAGGAGAACCCAATGGAGCACCAGTATTCATCTTCCTGTACCTTCTGATTGTGAAGACAATGTGGCCAGCTGCTCCACAATACTGCTACCATGCATTTTACACCATGATGGACTGTAACCCTCAAACTGTGAACCAAAAACAAATCTTTCCTCCTTTAAACTGCTTTCGTCAGAAACAGGTAACTATTATACTAATCCTACACAAAACATCTATTCAAAATGAACCAAAAGCCTTAGTATCTGTCCTGAAACTCAAAACATCTAAGATTAGTGTTTCTCAATCTTCCTAACAGTGTAACCCTTTAATACAGTTCCTCATATTGTGATGATGACCCCTGCCATAAACTTATTTTGTTGCTACTTCATAACTGTAATTTTTCTACTGTTATCAATCATAATTTAAATATCCAATATGCAGGATCTAATAAACATTCCCCAAGGGGTTGCACCCCACATGTTGAGAACCTGAGCTTGAGGAAAACAGAAGGGGAAAATTTTTTTAAGAGACAAGCATAAGCAAAGACTTTTATAAAGAACTTTTATAGATTGAGAGATAGCAAAAGTTGACAAGCAGGTTGAGTGATGTTTAAAACAAACAAACAAACAAAAAGTAGCCCTGTGCCACAAAAAGGAACAAAATAAAGAAATAGTGTAAAATGGCTGGACTAAAGTATTTGCCTCCTGGTACTACCAAAGCAAAAGAAAACGCCCATAGAATGAAACAAAATCTTTGCCAGCTATACACCTCACAAAGGATTAGTATCAAGGAAGAAATGGGAAGGAGGCTGAGAAAGATAAATAATTTGAGTTCATGAATTCAAAACCACCCTGAATAAAAACTGATTCTGCTGTGAGTTCAAGCCTGGTCTACCAGAGCTGGTACACAGAGAAACCCCATCTCAAAAAAACAAACCCTTCCCCAAAAGGGAGGGGGCGACCAGGAAGATAACTCAGAAGTTAAAAGCACACCTTTAATTCCAGCATTTGGAAGCAGCGGCAGGTAGATCTTTGTGAGTTTGCTGTCACCTTGGTCTACAGACTGGGTTCCAGGACAACCAAAGCTATATTGCAAAGAGAAACCCTATTTTCAAAACTTGAGAAAAAAAAAAAAAAAATCACTGGCTACTCTTCCGAGGACCCAGGTTTCACTTCTAGCACCTATACTGTACCTCACAACTCTTCTGTAACTCCAGCTCCTAGAGATCCAATGCCCTCTTCTGGTCTCTCTAGGAACCTCGAACAAATGTGGTAGACGGACAACAGACACAGGCAAAATACTCATACACATAAAATAAAGTGCTTATTTAATTTAAAAAATTAATCCCAGAGACAATTTTTAAGAGGACAAGAGACAGAGCATGAGAATATGCATGCATGGTGGCAGATGCTTTTAAATCTCAACATTCAGAGACAAAGACAAAAAGAATCTCTGAGTTTGAGGCCAGTCTACTCTTGCCAATGGTATGGGAGGACCTAAATTCAATCCCTAGCATACTATTTATTCTATAAAAATCAGTGGGGAGCAGGGGATGGTGTTCACCTTTAATCCCAGCACTCAGGGGCAGAAGCAGGCTACATAGTGAGAGCCATACAGAGAGACCTTATCTTGGGAAAAAAACAAAAAAACAAAGAAAAAGTAGCAAGAAGAAAGAACTCAGTAGTATTATTAGTTACATTTACCAAGTTCACTATGTAAGATTACATTCAAAGGTGGGCTTGGTGGTACACACCTGTAATCTCAGCACTTGGGAGGCTGGGGCAGAAATTATCATGGATTCAAGAGCTTGGGCTACAGTGAATACCAGGCCACCAGAAACAGAGCAAAAGACACTATCACATAAAACAAACAGAAACAGAACACTCTATTCAATATCTCTAAGATATGTAATTCTTTTCAAGTATACATAAAGTATTAACCCATCAAGAAAGACAGTAGGCTGGCAAATACAGTAAAGCCTTAATAATCCAAAGGCTAAATTACTTATACTCTTTGGCAGAAACAATAAATGAGTAAGAAACAATAAAAATATCAAAATGTAAAGAATGTCCACTAAAGTAGTGGTCAGAGGCAAATTTAGTTTTAAATACACATACTAAGGAAAGCAAAAAGGACTAAAATAAATTCTCTATTATAGGAGTTTATTTTAAACTATGCCAACTCTGCCACTAAACTACCCCCAAACCCATACAAAACAAACAGCTATGATCTAACAAATGCCACCAAATCTTTTTCTCCTAACCATTTAAACATTTAAGAACTACTCCTAGCTTGCAAGTCACACAAAAAACAGGTGGTGAATCAAGTATGTGCCTAAATCTTAATTTGGTAACTCCTAATACAAAGATCAACTAAAGCAAAAGCAAATAGAATTAACAACACACAAATATATATAAAAAAAAAAATTCTCTGTAATATGTAGGTACTAGCCTATAATATAAACACACACACACACACACACACACACAAATAAGTACAAGTGTGTAAAAACTTAGAAAGGAGACCAAGAGACGGTAACGGTAAGTGATTAGGAAAGAACAGGCTATAGCCAAAAGAACACTACTCATAAAGAATATAAAGTATTTTATAATTAGTATTTTGCTAATTTCAACTGTCAGAGTGTTTATTCTGTGGTGGATATTTGAATTCAACTTCCTATATGAAACATTTTTTCAATAAAGCTGATCAATCAAATGGTGGTACATGCCTTAAATCCCAGGCGCAGGCAGGCAGATCTGAGTTCAAGTCCAGCCTGGTCTACAAAGCAAGTTCCAGAGAAACCATGTCACGCCCTACCCCCCCCCAAAAAAAGAATAGAAAAAGCATTTCAAAAAAAAAATCTTCTATGAAAGCTGGGCTTGCGTTCTAGTTCCACTGACCATTAGTGCAACAGGCATTAATCCATTTAGGAAAAAAAATAATAATTTGTTCTTAAGAATTTTATAACTTTTTTTCCTTTTTTGTCTGTATCAAATCATTTTATTACATTTTTTAAAATTTAATTATATTGCTATGTAAAAAGTATGGTTTATTAAAGTAATAAAAATTTAAAACAAGATAAAGATGAATTATAAAGAGACAAGTATGGGAGATTGTCCCATTACATTGTCCCACCCACTGGTTTAATAAAAAGCACTGATTGGCCAAAGGCAGGCAGGAAGTGTGGGCGGGGCTACCAGACTAAGAAAATTCTTGAGAACAGGAAGCACAGAACAGAATGCCAGAGAGAACACCAGAGAGAAGCCGGAAGACGCAGAGGACAACCATACTGCTATGAGAAAAGGTACCGAGCCCCATGGCTGAACAGGATGAGTCACGGGTTAGATGAAGGGTAGAGAGCTAGCAAGTGATATGCCTGGGCCTCAAGCTGATCAGCTAAAAACTATTGAAACATCTATGTGTCTCTGGGACTGTAGGTCTGCGGGTCTACAGGTCTGCAGGTCGCAGGCCTAAACCTTAAGGCAAGGCCCAAAAGTCAAGGCCAGAAACCTCGTACTACAGACCAGAAAATAACAAAGTTAAACTTATGAGTTGAAACTTGACAGAAAAGAAGATTTCTATGCACTTATAACATAACAAAAAACTATCAGTCATAACCAAACTTGAAAAGTATAGTACAGAACACTTCTAGCTTCTTTCTTGGGGAAATTTACAATCCTGATACTAACCCATCCGAAATAAAACTAAAAATAGCTATCTCTCATGAATTTAGATGCAAATTTTCCACAAACTCAGCCCAGTAATATTATAATAAGATTATAGATGAGCATGGTGCACACCTTTAATCTTAGCACTTGGAAGGCAGAAGCAGGGTCTCTGAGGGAAGACCAACTTAATCCATATAGCAAGTTCCAGGACAGCCAGGACTACAGAGAGACCTCGACTAAAAAAAAAAAAAAAAAAAACCAAAACAACAAAACAGTATTACTATAACAAGATTTAGGCCAACAATGCAAGACTGAATGAATTAACAGCACCTCCATCAATAAAATTCATCATCAACGATAGGAGGGGGCACATATGACATCCCAATTAATATAAAAAAGTTTATAAAATTCACAATTAATGAATGGAGAGTGGAAGAAAAATGTCTCCATGTGACTACAAAAGATACACAAAAGTGCTAAACAATGAATCCTGTTCTTGCAAAAGATTCCTCAACATCTACTCTGGGTTGCTCATGACCACTTTTAACTCCAGCTCCAGGAAATCCAATAAATACCCTTTTCTGGCCTCTAAAGGTATCCAAACCCAAATACATACCCATACAGACCCTAAAATAAAAATGAAAACAAATCTTTTAAAAAATTTTTAATTACAGTGTAACGGCCTCATATACACGTACAGCCTGATGACCTCAGTTCAATCCCTAGATCCACATGATGGAAGAACTGACTCCTGCAAGTTGTCTTCTGACTTCCACATGCACATACACATACAAGAAATGTAACAAAAAAAAATTGTTTTAAAAAGAAAACTAAGTAGCCTGCCAGTGGTGGTACCAGTGGTGGTGGCAGAGACAGGCTGATCTCTGTGATTGAGGCCAGCCTGGCCTACAGAATAAGTTCTAGGACAGCCAGAGATTCACAGAGAAACCCTGTCTCAAAAAATAAACAATTAGTTTAGAGCATCTCTAAACTAATTTTGTGCAGTGTAAAGGAAAAGGCTTTTATTTTTCAGTGTTCTACTATTGTTTACTGACCACACTTCACAGAAGACAAAGGGAAAATAACAACCAGGACTTTGCACCCTGGATGTAGTAGTTTCAATGTGTCCCTCAAAAGTCTCTGTATTAGAAACTTAACCCCACAGTGATGGAGATGGAGCCTTTGGAGATTGGCTGAGTGCCTTTGCAGAGCATTCACAGCATTTTAAGAGTAAAAGAAACCTGTCTAGTACACCACAATGTGATTCCCTCTACATGTTATGATGTAATGGGAAGACTTCCACAGATGCCAGTTCCATGCTCTTCAATTTTCTGGCCTTCAAAACAAAAAGGCAAATACTTTGTCTCTGATGTTTTAGTCTAACAAAATAAAAGAAAATAAAATATTGTATTGGAAAATAATTTTAAATGGTAAAGGATGGGGATGTAGCTCAGTGATAAAATTTGCCTAGTATGCCCTGATTTCAGTCCTGAGCATACCAAGTTGTAGATCCTGGTGCCAGAAACCTGTAATCTCAGCAATGCAGGTTAAAACAGAAGGACCACAAATTCAAGGTCTACCTGAGATAGAGTGAGTTCAAGACAGCATAGGCAACTCAGTGTGACACTGTCTCAAAAGAGAGGCCTGAGGGTTATCCCAGTACAAAGCAGGTAGTATGTGAGCTAGGGATGTAGTTCAGTTGGTACCATCTGCCTATCAATCTCCACAACTGAAAAGGGGGACAGAAGGAAGGGAAATAGAAAGAACGGAGGATAACATGTAAAACTGGTAACTGGGGGCAGTGCAGATGGCTGATCCAGTGACTAAAATAAGACTCTGCAAATAAATAGGAGGACCAATGTTTAGGACCTCAAAACCCCCAAAACCCATGAAAATGTCAGGAGGGAATAGTAGCCAGCCTGTAATTCCACCCTTGGTGGGGAGAGACAAGATCCCCCAAATAAACAAGACCAGCCACACTGACAAGCTCTGCATTTGACTATGAGACCTTGACTCAACAAATAACATTGAGGAGTCAGCATATCACTGGGCGTCCACAAAGTCCCCTTCCCGTACATCTATAAACACACACACACACAAGAAATAGTTGGGAAAAACTACTAGGTGACATTAGTCATAAGATTTAGACAGAGGAAAAAACAAAAATACACTAAAGTTCTTCTAGAAAAAAGAAGTAAAACAAATGACTGTTTTTCATTATCAATAATTTTTTTTTTCAGATCTTTGTAATTATCTGAGCATGGTGGTACATGCCTTTTCTTTTTTTTTAAAAAAAAAAATGCTTAAGTAAGAGAAGAAAATGGTAAGAAATAATTGTGTTCTTAAAAAACAAATCTGATGACTGGAGTTACTTTAAAAGTACTTGCTGCTCTCCAGAAAACCCACATCATGTAGCCATCTGTAATGCCAGCTCAGGGTAATCTACCCTCTCCTGGCCTCCAGAGGCACCCACACACATATATACCACACAGATTATACATTAAAAATAAATAAAAAATCAGTCAGGGGCTCAACTTTAATCCCAACACCCAGGAGGCAGAGGCAAGCAGATCTCTGTGAGTTATAGCCAGCCTGGTCTACAGAGTTAGTTCCAGGAAAGTTAGGACTACACAAAGAAACCCTCTCAAAACAACCAAAAATAAATATACCAATTTTTAAAAAATCTTTTAAGTCAGGCATTGTGGTGCACATCTTTAATACCAGCACTTAAGTAGTAGAAGCAGGAAGATCTCTGTGAGTTCAAGTCCAGTCTTGTCTACATAGCAAATTTCAGGCCAACCAGGCCTACAAAGTAAGCCTCTCTCTCAAAAAAAAAAAAAAAAAATTTAAATGAGAATAAAAAGAAGTAGAGAGCCACCATGCACAGACATCTGTAATCCATCTGTAATCCCACTAGCTGAGAGGAGAGAGATAGATCCTGAATTTGGAGACAACCTGGGATAATATAGCAAACTCCTGGCAAACTAGGCTATATACACTGAAAACTTGACTTCCTCCTCCAAAAGAAATTTTTTTTAATCAAGTATATGTACACACACAGGCTTTTACAGTGGATATTACTCAGCATCTTTTCCAGCAGGATATAGATATGTACAGACTACTGAAATGAAGTATCAGTATAAAATATAAAGAAGTTGAGTACCTCTTATCTGAACTGCAAGGTATTAGATGTATTCCAGTTTTTGAGATTTTTTTTTTTTACACAAAAGGTTCAATTATATAAAATAAATTTATTTTTAAAAAATACACTAGGATATTTTCATAAATAATAATTTTTAGATTCTATTGGATTTGGGCAATTTATGAGTTAGGTTGACCTTAGAGCAGGAAAATCAGCTTCTAATGAGTACATCTTATGCCTTAATTGGACAAACTGTTTCAGTTATAATTTAGTTTTTCCCTCTTTGCCACAATCATGAACTGTCTACATGTGTTAACAAGGAACAAGCTACAAATAAATAAAAGTTCCCTATTTTGATAAATTATCCAAACTCTACACCCTGAACCCAGTAGATATTCCTTACAGAAAAATAACCTGTTTCATCAAAGAATTAAAAGGTGTGGTTCGCTTTACAAGCAACATCATCTACTTCATTCCAAAGAATCAATAACTAGCTCCAAAATCTGGCCCATCTCAATCTTTTTTATCTCTAAGAACAGAAAAAACTATTATCCAATTGGAAAAATGATCAGTGGTAATGGTGGTTGTCACCAAGCAAATGACTTGAGTTTGATGTCCCAGAACCACATGATGTAAAAGAGAACACCACTACTCAAGTTGTCTTTTGGTGGGTTGGTGGGTGGGTGGGTGGGTATGTGGGTGTGCGCGCTCTCTCGCTCGCTCTCTCTCTCTCTCTCTCTCTCTCCCTCTCTCTCTCTCTCTCTCTCTCTCTGTCTCTCAATAAATGTAAGAAGACAAACTACAACTTACCTTTCAGAAATTTCATGCTTTAACTGAGGAACTTCAAGTGCTGAATCAGTACTCACAAAACCAAGAAAACCTTGTTTTACATTATGGGGCGGCTTCTCCAGACCTAGGCCTGATGTTTCATGCCCCCTTACCACAGAATCAAAGTCACCTGGATGTATCTCTGAGCCCTCGCCTTCAGTAAGACGAACACGATGACCAGGAGAAGTAGGAAGACTGTTCCCTTCTTGGTCAGGGCTATTCCTTTGTTTCCCATCTCTTTGGGGCTTACTGCTCAGCCCATCATCCCGAAAGCCTTTGGCAAATGGATTATAATCTATTTTCAATTGAGTAATCTGAATGTTTTGATAAGCTGTTACTGCAAAGAATTCAGTCTGGGGAAAAGTAAAAGTATGAACCCCAGGGCCATTTAATTGTATCACTTCTGTTGCCTTTTCTGCAGGCACCAAATGAAGCCTTGGCAGGTAACGATGCATAGAGTGCAAGATAATATGGCCTTCCTGGTCCAGTGTATTGTTTGTAAGTTTGAGTTTATAGAAAGATACTGGTTGATGCATCCAATAATGTCCTGTGGAAGGGGATTCTGGATGAATAAAAACTCTCCCCAAAATATGGGGTTCAGCCTTCCCACTGGGTTCCCACCAACGACCATTCCACTTATAACGATGGTTATCAACGGGAGATATGTCCATTACAAGGATGTACTTTAAATTTGAATCTAAGCCTGTTATCCAATATCGACAATAAGGAAACATGCGTCTTCCCTGCTTGGTCAGAATCATCTCTGTACTTCGATTATGGAATTCATTCCACATACTATTGTTATCGAGAGTAACAGTGATTCTTCCCACGGTACAATCAGCTGGAAGGCAAATCTTCCCTTTAGATTTTCCTGGTGATGACACCCTACTCGACAAAGCACAGGCATCTCGATTAGTAACCAAAATTCCTTGATCAGTTTTGCCATTTCCTGGCTGTTTTAGGATGACAAAAAAGGTGGGTGCTGATCCTGTCACTGTCCCACCATCTTGATTAGCCAATATAATTTGTTGTTTCTCTTCCATGATTCCAGTGAGAAATTCAGTAGTAAGAAAATTGTAGTCAACATACAGTCACAACCGCCTTCTCATCCTAAAAACAAAAAAACAAAACAAAACTTTAATCCACTCAGAATTTTGCAAACAAAAATACAACTGTTATGGCTAAAACTATATAACTCATCTGGTAGAGCTTGGCCTAGCACTCATGAAACCCTGGGTTCAATTTTCAGCACTGCATAAAGAGTAGTGGTGTAGACGTGTACTCTCAGCACTTTGGAGATGGAGAGAGAATGAGCACAGGTTCAAAGTCCATGCTTTCCAGCACTAGTCCATCCTCCAGTAAATAATCCCATACCCATGCTACTGGCCTCAGCAGGAAAAGGCACTGGTTTAGACAAGCCTGTTCATCTGAGTTCAATCCCTGAACCTACAGAAAAGTGAATGGAGAAAACAGATTCTAAAAACTTGTCTTTTGACCTCCACATTCATCAGGAGGCATGTAGACACATACAAGCACACAATAACAATTTATTTAAAAACTTTAAACTCACTGAATTACAAAAGAAAGAGAGAACATTAATGTAAGATGTTCTCTTTTGCAGAATAGCTAAGCTTAAAATTTCATTTTTCTTTCTAATAAAACTTCTTACTACTTCAAAAAGAGAGTAAGGGAGATGTAGCTCAAGCGGTAGAGTGCTCACCTATTTAACCAACTAAAAAGCCTGGCTTTGATCCCTAGATCCATATAAACTGAGCATTATAATCCTAGCACTGGGGAGAAGGATGCAAGTGAATCAGAAGTTCAAAGTCAATCCTGAGAAAAAAACAAAACAAAAAAACCTAAAAGGGGGAGAGAAGAATAAGAGGGGAAAAATATATAAAAGCAGAAAATGAAATAATCTGCACTTTAAAAAGGATTTCAATACTTATGAAATATTTACAAGATGATTCATTTACATCAAGCTCTTGGAGGATAGATGAAAAAATTAATTTTCGCTCTTATTCCAAAGAGAAAGTACAAATTAACTTTATTATTAGCAGTGCTGAGCATTGAGCCCAGGGCATCACCCATGTTTGGAAAGTGCTCTAACACTGAGCTACATACACAATCCCAGAATTAATTGTTTATGACTCACAAATAAATAAATATCATACTCAGCTAGCTCTAGAACATAATTCTCAACCTTTGGATCATAATCCCTATGGAGTTGCCTAGGACTATCTGGAAAAAAAATGTGAATTATAATTTGCAACAATGGTATAATTACACTTATGAAGTTATATAATGAGGGGTCACTACAGCATAAGAAATAGTATTAAAGGGCCATAGCATGAGGAAGACTGAGAACCACTGTTCTAGAGGGACCCAATCTTGGCCTCACAGGAGCTGGGATTACAAATATGCTATCATACCCACCTGGTATTTTATGTAGGTACTAGGGACAAAACTCCAGTCCTCACATTTAAGTGTTTCATCCACTGAGCCATCTCTCCAGGCCCTGGTACACATTTAAACTATAAATTTTATTTAGGTGAACTATAGCTCAAAAGTTACTAACAGCAGGGCATGTTGGCACAAGCCTTTAGTTCTCAGAATTTGGAAGCAGAGGCAAGAGGATCTCTGTGAGTTCCAGGCTTAACAGCTCACACCCATAATCTCAAACTATCAGAAGGCTGCTGAGGCAAGAGGACTGCCATGAGTTGGTACTGAGGTAAAAGGGGGCTGTGGGATATGTGTTACGGCTTTGAAGGGAAAGGTATCCTGACAGTCAAGAGCCAAGGAATTCCACATACAAACAACAAACCTCAAACAAGAGATTTATTAAGAAAAACACAGGTGGGTGGCAGCCTCTTCTCCATCAAGAAGCAACAAAGAACTAAGGGGAAGGCAGGCTTTAAATGGAGTTTCTTAGGGGTGGAGTATTCCACCGTTGCCTGATCTTAGAATCTTTCCTCTGTAGGCAGAGCTTGGTCTCCTCTATCTCAAGGAGCTGGGTCCTGCTGTTACAGTGTTGTCAGCTGGAGGTCAGGACCTAGCCACTTCTACCTCAAGGGGCTTAAAAGGAGGGGGTTCAGATCTTAATTCTAAAGCACTAACTAACATCCATGAGCAGAGAAAAGGCTCCTCAGGCTTGGAGTAGTTTTTGTTTAATCTTTGTTGATTGGTTTGTTTTAAAATAATGTCTCACTACTAACTAGGCTGACCTGGAACAAATTCTTCAGGAAGACATTGGGCTCTGGGATTCAAATGAATGAAAATAAGGTGTTTATTTTGCAGTGCTGGGAATTAAACCCTGGGCCTAAGATAGGTAAGATTTAAAGTAATTATTTTCTAGAACTGCCTTAAGATTTTTATCCATAAAGGTAACTAGTTTTTAATATGCTTAGACCATGTGTCACATTTTGACAAAACAAAAGGTTTTACAACTCACCTCGTGATTCTGTAATATGTTTAAGCTTAGAGAATCACCGAAAGTCAGATACCAAAGTAGAAATATGCAATGTTTAATTCTCTTTTGCCTAAACAAAGTTAAGTGCTGAAAATTCAAATTGGGAAGGAGATGTAGCTCAGGCAACAGAGTGCTCATCTAGCATACACAAAGCTAATGCCGAGCACATTTAAATAAAAAAAAAAAAAAAAAAAAAAAAAGGGGGCAAGGTGGTGAATGCCTATAGAATCCCAGACACTAGAAGCAGTAAAATCAGAAGTTCAATCTCACTCTCAACTTCATAGCAAGCTCAAGACCAGTTTGGGCTACGAAATACCTGCCTGCCCCATCCCTCCCAGCAAAGAAAAAAAATTAAATTGCCTTATTTCAACTCTGTACACAGGCATCTAACAAAAATGTGAAAATATTCATGAAAGACAGGAAAAAATATAACTCAAAGAACTTCATAAGGTCTTTTTTTGTTTTGTTTTTTTAGACAGGGTTTCTCTGCGTAGCTTTGGAGCCTGTCCTTGAACTCAGAAATCTCCACCTCCTGAGCACTGAAATCAAAGATGTGCACCACCTCTGAGTGGCTTCATAAATTTAATAGTCTTAAAAAAAATTTAAGCCCACCATAAAGTCGACTGGCTGCATAAAGTCTTAAAAAAAGAAAAACCTATCAATTTATTCCATCAGTTGACCAAAATACATAATAAAATCAAAAAGCCAATTTATAAGCCTAATGGCTCCAATTAAAGACAGGATTTTCCTTCCAGAAGTATTGGTAAGTGAACCCAGCCAAGGACTCTTACATGATATGCAAGTGGAATTCCTCTGAACTATATCCCCAGCCCTACGTTTGATTTTTCTCACCTTTGGCTCATCAGTTGTTGAAAATGCTGTTTCACGTATTTGAAAAACACTCTAAAGTCTAAGACAACCATAATGTTCACTGCAAAAGTCAAAAGATTCTTTAGAAGTTGGAGGCTACTCCAGGAAGGGGGAAAAAAAACCCTTCCCAGCAATACCAGAATACTCTGTATTCTGCTCTCTGAAAATTTTAACAAAGAACACAGGCTGGTAGTGCATATCTTTAATCTAAGCACCTAGAAAACAGAGGCAGAAGGAGCCCTTTGAGTTCTAGGCCAGCCTGGTCTACTTAAGTTTTAAGATTCAAAAATGTTAGGTTCATCCTTTCCTCATCAAGCATTTACCTAAATTAAAGTAAGTAAGAAAAGGCCTTAAGATAAATTGTAAAGGGAAAAATTCTTGGTGATTCTAAGTCCCCTCACTACATATACAATTTCTAAGGGATATGGTTTAAAACAGTGTAGCAAATAGCATCACTTGTAACAAACTCAAAGAACCAACTTTGTTTTTTCCATCCAGTGGTCTTTGGCAAGTTTTTACTGTAATGGTGACCCTGATACAAGCCACAAAACACACTATGTAGCAATTTAATGATTTACATGCTGTGTCAAGAAAATTTAACTACACCAAGTCAAAATTCCAAGTCAATATATTACTTTTAAAACACAGATTTCAAATGGTGGCCCATGCCAACTATACCCTTTCCAATAATAAATTACTTTATTTCTGTATTACTACGATGTTTGTTTCTTAAATTAAATCGAATTTTGAAACTCATTAAGTATTTCCACTCTTATGAATCTGAAACAATTTTGGCTAGTAAGCCTTTAGGTGTCTAAGAGTTACTAAGTAGAATCTGGAAAAACGAACCTTTACAGTAGAAACGGACAAAGAATTGGAAATAAATATGCCAAAGCACTAAGAGAACTAAATTTCCTTTATGTTGCAGTTAAGGGGACCCAACTCAATACCTGTTGGGGGGCAATTATTCCGCTTTTCAACTACAGAAGACAGCTAGCCAGAAACAACGTGGGAAAAAAAAAAATGTCGCAAAGAAAACTCTTCCAGGGTAGAGTCGTCCCAAGGATCACGTGCAACCAGCCGGAACTCTCTGATCCTAAAGTTGGTTGTTCAGCCGCTTTCGGTTACCTTGGAGACTACAGAGGAGCCACCCCGCCAGCCCATTTCCCAGCAGCCTTCTCGCTACTCTCCTGCACCTAAACTGCAGCCTTGCTGCGGCGTCGTGTCCAAAAGGAAAAGCAAGCCAGGCAGGGATTACTCGGCACCTGGCCACTGAAGGTTGGTAAGCTCAACACATACAGGCTGAGCATAAGTGGGCCCTAATGTCTCAAGAGCCACGTGTTGGATGGATCTGGCAGCAAACAAGTGCGGGTCTCCCTCAGACGGAGATTTTCCCGTCCTGCCAAATCAAGCTACCCTTATTTTCAGACAGTCTCCACCCATCTGTGCCTCCATCCTTTTGCCAGAAGAATGGGACATTTCCGGGGAACGAAAGTGAAGGCAAAAAACTTCGTGGCGATACACTCTGCCACCCACTTCACTCAGTACGAAAGATTCCCAAATTCTCTAAATCATCTTCAAACACAGATTTCTTAACTTAGTGGTGGTAAGCTAATGCCCCTGCTTACCTTACACTCAAGCCAGAACCTGCTTGAAAATTATACAGAAAAGGGAAGTCCTATGATCAGAAAACCAGTCAAGGCTGCCCACAAAGAGAAAAAGAAAACAACACCTGCTCTTTCCCACCTGTTTTATCCGCCTTCAATTTGCACTTAAAAAAAAATATATCACAGGTCCTTTGTTTACAAAGTTCTCGCTCCCTTCGCCCATCGCCATTAAATTCGTGGCCTTCCCTTCATTTGACCAGAAATTACACGCTAGGGGACGTTTGTATAGGTGTCAAAACATTGCATCCAGTTCCTTAGAGAAATCAATGTTGGCTGCTTCCCTCGGAGAGTTGAAACCCCGAGAGCTGAAATCTAAAACCTGCGCTTATTCAGTACAGGGTCAGACCTACAGCCAGGCTAGAAATCGTCACGCGGAACGTGCCATGCTGTTCAACACCCCACGCACGCGAGGGCAGGGCTGTGCCATGGGCACTTCTCACCCCGCCCGCCTCGTGGTCACGGTCTCGGCGTCGATGTTCCTAGTTAGTTCTTGGAGACACGGAAGTGAGGTCGGGAAGGAGCGCGAGATGACGTGCGCAACTCACTCAAGGGACCAACGGCTGCACCACGCAAGGCCCAGCCAGGCCCAGGCGTGCGAAGCTCTCTGCGGAACGCTGGTCAAGCCATTCAAATACACAAGTGGTTTAAACTGAAAAAACCTCGAATCGGGCCACTGCTGAAGCAATGCCCTCCACCCAGGCCCGAGAGTTACCGTGCGGGGCGTGGCCGGCCTCACCCGAGTCCTTCATATCCCTCTAGGGGCGGGTTAATCTGAAGGGTTCGCACACCGTGTGTCCGTTTCAGCTGAAGAACTTGCGCACGCACCGGACGTCCACGTCACCGCGCACGCGCTCCTACCCGCTAGGAGCCCGCCGCGCAAGCGCAAACGGAGGCGCGAGCAGCACCTCTTCACCCCTCCCCCAACATCAGGAGGCCAAACGCCCGGAGCAGCGTCAAGACCCTTGGGATCCGCCCCTGGAGCCGAAGCCGCAGCCTTTTCGCGTCCTAGCAACCCAGAAAGATCTACTGAGGCTTCCAGAATCAAGAAAGGCGAGACTGGAGAGAGATACCCAATACCCTCAACCTTGTACTCGAAGCCTTCGTGAAAATTCTGAAGCCACAGCCCACCCAGCCTTTCTCAACTCTTTTCAGCCTTTCCATGGGGATCCTCAATGGCCCCGCCCTGCGGTACCCAGCCCCACCCACACAAGGCTTCGTAGAGACACCTCTACCACCCCCCCATCCCCGGCTTCACAAGTCCATCAAAAAACTCTGAGGACGTCCAGAATAAAGTGCTGTGTGGGGCCGGCGCCAGACCACTGGAAAACCTTGAAGCAAGCACCATGAAAGAAAGTAAGCAATTTTCTCATATTCACCAACAAAGAACACACCAGGAAAATAAAAGAAAGCCTCCCCGAGAGCAGCGAATGGATGCTTATGCCTGTCATTCCAACAAGGAAGCTGAGGCAGGAGAATTGCTGCAAGTTTGAGGCTAACCCGAATTCCATTGTGAGTTCCAGTTCCAAGACTGCAGAGACACCATGTCGAAATGAAAAACAAAGGAAAAACCAAGTTCGCTGAAGAAAGACGAGCTACCACTAAACTGCATGATACCAAGATGAAAGCAGTCTTAAAAACAAGCGGCCAAGAAATCTGCCTGAGACTGAGAGTTTTATCTAAGATTTAGTGCCTTGGTCCTGTGTAGTTTGTTTTTGCAGTTACAAAGCTAGGTCAAAAACTATTATTTCTCAACCAAACATCAAAAATTTTATTTTCTTTTTCTACTACTTACTATTTTCATGCTGCTAATCCACCAGTAAATAATGTTTAAAATGAAAAGAATTGAGTAGGAAGACAGAAACTGCAGTCCACATTCCCAAACTTTTCAGTCTCAGAAGAATTGGGAGATAATTCTGTGCTATGTGACACTACAAACAGTTTCGAGAAAAACAAGATTGTAAGGATGGAGCCAAGAGAATTGATCTGAGTTGCTTTTCACTTAGCTCTTCCTGAGAAGACATGCAATACATAGAAATTGCCTATTCTAATCAAGCCCAGAATCAAGTTTACAGACTTCTGAAATCATTCTGAAACCCAAGATTGGGGAAGAGCATTCAAGATGTTAAGGCAGAACACTGAAAGGAAAAAAAAAAAAAGTTTCTTTAACATGCTCCTCTCCTTTAACTCCAACAGCCTTTCCTACTAAAACCAAGATGCTTTCTCAAGGGTTCTAATGCTCCCTCAAAAATTCCATTTTCTGAGACTAAAATTTGAGTTTAAGTATCAAAATGTCTGCCTCTAAGGTATGAATGGCTTTATAACAACTCCAAAAAGACAACCCAAATAACCTAACTGAAAACACTTGGCATGGAAGAGGGCACTGACATGCTCTTTGGTGCTCTTTCCCTACTCCAAGCAAACATAAAATGCCACATTTCAACAACTATCACGAACCGCTTATTGATTTTTCACTGCTAAGACTTGTTGGTTTTCTGAGCATAACTTCTCTTTGCCAAAATCCTAAGATCTTTGCTCTGACATTCTGGGCTTTTTCTGTTTACTGACGACCTCTCCCCACCATTTCTAGAGCTTCTTCCAGACCTCCATTGCTGACCCTGACTCAAACGGCATGACTTTCTTACAGCTCCATCTCCCTCCAACTGACAGGATTTACAACTTGCCCATCCTAATGAAATGATCCTCCAGGGTTTTTTGTTGCTGTTGTTTTGGTGGGTGGGGGTTTTGAGACAGGGTTTCTCTATGTGTAGCCCTAGCTGTCCTAGAACTTGATTTGTAGAAAACACACACTAGATCTCCTAATAGGTACACTATCCATAGTTTTTAGAGTGGAGTCTACTTAACCTATAAATGTTGGAAGTTAGGATCCTAGAGTTCTTTGAGAATGTGTTTTTATGTAGGAATATACAATTAATAATACCCATTTTAGTGATTCGGTTTGGATTTACCATATAAACATTTTGCTTAAAGCAGAGTTTCATGTATCACTGGCTAGATTCAAACTTAGATATTCAAGGATGACTTTTAACTTGTGAGCCTCCTGGCTCCACTTACAGGCACAAACAGATGCTGCTGCCAAACTTGGTTTATGCATGCTAGGCAAGCACTCTACCAATTGTGCTACATCCCCAGGAACCAAGTAACATGACTATTTGGGGGTTTTTTTGGTTTATTTGGGTTTTTTGTTGTTGTTGCTTCTCAAGTCATTGCATAAATGGTTACAGTCTACTTTGAATGTGGTGTTCTTCAAATTGTACTTAGCTGTATTCTATTTTCATTTAAAGTCCATCCTTAGCCAGGTGTGATGGCACATACCTTCAATTGTGCACTCAGAGGAGGAAGCAGGTGGATCTCTGTGAGTTGAAGCCAGCTAGCCAAAGCTACATAGACTTTGTGTCTCAAAAAAACGGAGGGGAATTAGCCAGAAATGATAGTGCATGCCTATAATCCTAGCACTCAGAAAGATCATAAATTGCCAAATAAACCAAAGCTATAAATATAAAGTAAGTTCCAGGTCAGCAATGAACTATACCTAACTCCAGAAGACAGGAAGGAAAGGAGAAATAAAGCTCAATAGTAGAGTACTTAGAAAAGTACATGCACAAAACCCTGCACTCAATCTCCAGCATTAAAAATCTAAAAGCTACAACCATATGCATTTCTCAGTGAGATCAGGTGGGAAGAGTAGAAGGAGAAATCCTTATAACAAAAGTTTCAAAATGCCAAACCAGGACTACCTTGAATATAGCACAGGACAACCTAATCACTAAAGCTGATGCTAGACTTCATCTTACTGAAAATTTTAACTTGTTTCTCATGGTTCACCTTGTTCATTCAAACCTAACTCACACAAACACAGTCTCTCCTTTGATTTTCCTTGGTTTAACTTTCAAAATTTTACTAAACATTGAGAGAGGAAAAAATAGTGCATAGAATATAAAGAATCTGCCTAGATTTGATTATGCACTTTTTAAGCAAGGAAACTACCTCCCCAGCACTGAGCTTGCAAGCCTGTGCCACCACACCCAGCTTTTTATGTGGATGCTGAGTTTTAAAACTCAAATGCTCACACATGTGTGGCAAGTGCTTTAGTGAATGAGCTACCTCCCTAGTCCATCCCTACACACATACTTTTTCTATTCAGCAAATATGTAAGTGCCTTCTATATGAGGAGAACAAAGGGAAGTATTGTCATTTTAGCACAATGTTCAGATGGCTACAAGAGAACTCTTGGCAACTTAAGTGACAGATTCGGCAGTAAAGATGTATCTTAACTAATTCACATTCTACCTTTTCAGTTTTACAATAGCATGCCTTTTTTCAGATTTATTTTATGTGTAGTGTATGCATTGCCTGCATGTATGTCTGTGCCTGGTACCCAAGGAGGTCTGAAGAGGCTATCAGATCTCCTGGAGCTGGAGTCACAGTTCTGAGCTACTATGTAGGTGATGAGAACCAAACTCAGGTCCTGTGCAAGAAGAGCTAATGCTTGTAACACTGAACCATCTCTCCAGCACCTACACATACTTTTTAAGTAGGCATTTAAGAAAGCTGGGTGGTGGAGCACACCTTTATTCCCAGCACTCAGGAGGTACAGGCAGACGGGTCTCTGAGTCTGAGGCCAACCTGGTCTACGAGACAAGTTCCAGAACAGCTGAGGCTACACAGAGAAACCTAGTCTCAAAAAACCAAAAGAAAACCAAACAAATATGGCTTAAAAAGGAAAAAGGCTTCACTACTATTACGGAAAAAGCATTAGCACCCTAATGAAAAAAGTTGTCCTCTGACTTCCACATGCATGGTGTGGCATGCACATCCACCATATCATACATACATAGTACTTTTAAAAACCTTTAAAATGTATTCCCTTCTACTGCTTCATATCTTAGGCCACAGAACCGTGTTTCTCACATTTTACCTACAAGGATCTTCCCTAATCATCTTTATTACTTAAATGTCATTTGCTAAAGAAACTTCCTACTAACAAAAAAGGACTGGATGGAACATATCAAGTGTTCTGCAGTTAGACTGGAGAAAAAACCCAAAAGCCTATGGCAGAAGAAAAACACTGAAAATTCATGTAAAGACAATAAAACAAGCCATACTTACTTTACATGAAGAGCACCACTGCCTCCCAGAAACATTATGGTGATCAATATAGGAGCTTCTGCTACCAACTCTGATGACCTAAATTCAATTCAATCCCTGGCAACCCACATAAAAAGCCAGGCAATGGTGGTGCAAGCCTTCAATTCCAGCACTCAGGAGGTAGAGGCAGGTAGGTCTCTGGGTTTGGGGACAGCTTGGTCTATATAATGAGTTCCAGCACAGAAACTCTGTCTCAAAACAAAACAAAAGCAAAAATCTACCTACCACAAGTTGCCTTCTGACTTTCACATGCATTCTGTGGCACATGAAGGTGTACATGTATGTACACGTGCACACATACGCAAATCAAAAAGTTTACTATTACCATGCTTTGTTTATTTTTAAAAAGGAACATTTTAAGATTAAATACTAGAGAGGACATACCTTACAATGAATAATCATTTTTATAAAGCTAAAGTTTATTCAGGTTTCCTTAGGTTTTTTTGTTTTTTGTTTTTTTTTACACTGTAAAATGTTACATTTTATTGTGTCTGTATGTGACTGTGTCTGTCTGTGACACATACTACAGAGCCTTTATGGAGCTCAGAAAAAAAAAACAAAAACAAAAAAAAGGGAGTCAGATCTCTCTACCATGTGGGTCCCAAGGGTTAAACTAGGATCTTTAATATTGGCATCAAGTGCCTCTACCTATCAAGCCATCATCTGATCTATAAATAATCTTTTTAATACACTTCAATAGATGGAAATTTTATATACCACTGAAAATGTCCTTGCACACAGGTATTTAGAAATTATGACCAGGCACATAGCACCCTCCCCAAATAACTATGATTTGGTCTTCTTAAAAAAAAAAAAAATCTAGCACACAACAAACCCAGAATGGGGTATAAATCTTCTCGCCAAGAAGTCAACTTCTCAGGCAAGAGTATCTAAGCAAAATGACTCCAATCCAGAACAAATAACACTTATAAAATTAAGACATTACTTTAAATATTGAGAGGGAAGCTGGGGTGGGGGGTTGATGTTGGGTGGTGATGGTGGTGCACACCTTTGATCCCAGCACTCAAGAGGCTGAGGCAGGTGGATCTCTAAGAGATACTCAAAAGAGGACAATAACCTTTATACTGATACTTACACTTTGGTAAAGCATAGAAATATAGTACAGCCAAGGTCAGAATATCTAAGATAACTTGGAACACTCAGTGGCACTGAAAGAGGCAGGTCAAGATACCTGTAAGCTTAAATTGGACTCCAGATATCAGATCCAAAAGAGGAGGGGAAAACCTTGTTTTGTCTGAAAAGTAAGCCAAAAAGGATTTTAAATATTCTGTTAATAAACACTAACTGGAGAGATGACTCAGTAGGTAACCAAGACTGATGGGGTACCTGAGTTTGATCCCAGGACTTACACATTAGAAAGTACCAACCCCCCCCCAAGTTATTCTCTACCCTCCACACCCATGTCACTGCATACATTCATTCACCCAGCCATACACTGATACCCATACACAATAAATGTAATATAAACTTAAAAAAAAAAAAAAAAAAAAAAAAAAAAAAAACTAAGAGGATCCTGTAACCAACAACACAGAATAAACAATTAGGGTTTATAATAACTTTATTAAAATTGTAAATTTTAAGCTGTGCTATAACCACTGGAGGGCAGGGGAAAGCTGCTAGGACAGGAAAGCTGTATAAAAATAGAGTACAAATACTATTTAAACAACTTGAATATAATGCATAATTCATTATTGAAAAAAAGATGTTTTCCTTCAGACAATGTCTCATATAGCCAACCCAAGCTGGTCTCAAACTTAGATGACATCAAACTTTTGATCTTCCTTCTCTCCACCTTCCACCTCCCAAGTGTTAGAATTACAAACTTGAACCACCATACACCAGTTTATATAGTATCGGGGATCAAGCCCAGGACTTTGTTCGTGTGCTAGGCAATCACCATCTTGTTGGCTCTGATCATTGAGTTGACACATCCTAGAATCATACGGGAAAGGAGTCTCAACTGAGAGATGGTCTAGATCAGATAGACTTGTGGGCCTGTCTTGGGAGAGTTGTCTTGGTGAAGTACAAGGGTCAAAACCACTGTGGGAGGAACTAGACAAAGAACTGTGGGCTCTAAAAGCAAGATGGTGGTAGTGCAGGCCTTTAAGGGAGGCAGAGGCAGGTGGATATCTATGAGTTCAAGACCAGCCTGGTCTATAGAGTGAGTTCCCAAACAGCCAGGGCTACACACAGAAACACTATCTGGGGGAAGAGGGAGTGAAAAGAAAGAAAAGAAAGCTAATTACACATGGGTCTATGAGTGATCCAGCAAGCTGCATTTCCTCCATGTTTCTGTTTGAAATTCCTGCTTGAAGTCCTACCCTGACTTTAAACAATGATGGACTTGTAAACTATAGGCTGAAATAAACCCATTCTTCCTCTAATTTCCTTTTAGAGTGTTTAATCACAGCAACAGATGCAAACTAAAAAACAAATCAAGTCACTTAAATATTTAAGTAGAATTATGTGTTAGGGGGAAACCATGGGTAGAGAGTAAATAAAATCAAGAACCCTCAAAAGTAGATAGATACATGAAGGTGAAACTATAGCCTGCAGTGTTCAAAAAGCTTTTGAGGGCACAGTAGGAAAACAAACAGACCAGACATAAGAACACTACAAAAAGGATTTCCAGTGGGTTTTTTGTTGTTTAGGTGTTTTATATTTCTGAGAAAGGGTCTCATATGGAGCCAGACTGACCTCAAACTGTTTTGTCTTCCTGGGCAATAGGCTCAGAGACAGGAACTATCGTTATGTGTACTGCCTACAAAAAAAATCAATAAACAGAGAAAAACAGCAACTGATCCAAAATTTGGAAAGCGGACTTTCTCTATAAAATAAAGACGTTTAAGGGAAAGAGGACTGGTGTTGGGATGAACTTAACTAGTTCCGCTGTTAAGAACACTGTTGCTCCTGCACAAGACTTAGAACTCAGTTCCCAGCACCCATATGGCAGTTTACAAGTGCCTGAAACTCCAGTTCTAGGGTATCCAGCACACCTCTGCAACCACCAGGCATGCACACAATATGCTTAAAGACATGCATGCTTATATGAACATAAAATGATATTTTTAAAATAAGAAACACTTTAAAACACCAGACATGGTGGTGTACACCTTTAATCCCAGCACTCAGGAAGCAGAAGCAGACACATCTCAGTGAGTTCAAGGCCAGCCTTGTCTACATAATGAGTTCCAGGACAACCAGGGCTATGTAGAGACCCTGTCTCAAAAACAAAAATTTTAAAAAAAAATTTAAATTTAATTCTTTAAAATGTTATCAGCATATATAACATTTCATTATAAAAATTTCATACACATATATCATTGTATCTTGTTCACATTTACACACACAAGAATAAACCATGGGCTGACAAAGTGAGACATCCCTATAATTCTAGCACTCGGGGTAAAGGTAGAAGGATCAAGAGTCCAGGTCATTCTTAGCTACATAGAGAGGTCCTGTCTTAAAAAGAATGAAACACTTAAGCAGAAGTAAGTGCAACAAGAAAGACTGACACAAGTTCATTCAGCAGGGAAGCAGATTAAGTATTGGTTACTTACCTATGAAATGAGTCTAGGCACTTCAACAATACAATGTCATGTATTAAAGTCCATGAAGCTCATGACATACATTCACTTATTCAAACATTTAGATTACAATTTAGACTGTTAAATAAATATTTGTTAGAGGTATAAAGAAAAATGAGCTGAGCAATGGTGGTACACAGGCCTTTAATCCCCACACTCAGGAGACAGTGGCAGGTAAGTCTGAGTTTGAGACCAGCCTGGTCTACAGAGTGAGTACCAGGACAACAAGGGCTACACAAAGAAACCCTGTCTCAAAAAAAAACAGAAATAAAAAGAGTAACAATAAAAAGAAAAACCAAATAGTGGGAGGAACTATTGTGGAGACAAAAAATTATTTTAATAGTAAAATTCTTCAGATGATAAAGTAGGTGAGAAAGCAATCCCCCCACCAAAAAAAAAACTTATATAAAGAAACACTATGCAAAAGAACAGAGGATTCCTTAATTCCCTGAATCAAGCATTTACTGAGTATGTAGCATGTATAAATCCTAGAACACAAAAACATGATCTCTGCCCCCAGTGGCTTGCACTAATCACTGATCATACAATTTATTATAATCAATGATAATTGGTAACAGCAAAAACTAAAGAATGCTGCTGGTTTTCTTTGCTAGATGTAAGGGAAGCACGAAAGATAATAAAATAGGACTAAGAGGCTCTAGAATTTCAAGAAAGCTGGGGTAGTTTGCCCAGCACTCACAAAGTCCAAGATTCGATTCCTAGTGCAATAAAGTCCAAGATTCGATTCCTAGTGCAATAAAGTCCAAGATTCGATTCCTAGTGCAATATAAACCAGGCATGGTGGTGAAAGCCAATAATCTCCACAATCCGCAGTTGGAAGGAAGAGGGTCAGAAGTTCAAGGTCTTTTTTGGCCATATCAAGGCCAGTCTCAAATATATGAGGACCTGTTCTCAAAATAAAAAATAAAAAAGGAGAAGGACCAGAGATATGGCTCAGTAGTTAAGGGAATTTGTTGCTCTTGCAAAGGACCCAGTCTCTGTTTCCAGCAGCCACATGGCTATTTTAATGGCAGCCCACACTGTCTGTAACTCTAGTATCAGGTGATCCATTGCACCCTTCTGACCTGGAGGGTACCAGGCATACACAGTTGTGATACACATACATTTGTATGCACAGGCAAAACATTTACACACACAAAATAACAAAACAAAAAAGAGAAAAGGAGGAGAAAAGAAAAGAAAAAATGACATGACAGCTATACCAGTAATCCTAATTCTTGGGAGGTAAAATAAGGCTGGCAAAGCCTGCCTAGGCTACTGTTGTATAACAGTTTCCTCCCAGGATGGAAACATTTCATTCAACTTTCAAGAAATCCCTTAAGTAGAAAGTAAACAACTCACCACAGCTTCAGGAAGTCCCTGAAACTGATCAGAAAAACCATCTCACAAAACAAAAAATTAATTAAAACTGTATGATTGCTATGGCTGTACTGTTACAAAAGTTACATATTAAAATATTTTCTTTCAGCCAGGCAGTGGTGGTCCACACCTTTAATTCCAGAGGAGGTAAATCTCTGAGTTTGGGCCAGCCTGGTCTACAGAGTAAATTCCAGAACAGCCAGAAAGAGCTACACAAAGAAAAACTCTGTTGGGAAAAACCAAAATATATTTTTTCCACCCAAAATTTCAGGGATATGTCCTAATTTTTTCCCTACCTTTAAGAGAAACTAAAAAACTATCATAGATCCTAAAACTACTATGGCCCTAGGCTATGCCTACTGTACCTAATAGAAAAAGTTAACTGTTTGCCAAGACTAGCTTCTCTCTTAGTAGTAATTGTTTTGTGATGTTTTGTTTATCCTGTGTCCCCCCCCTCCCCCCAGACAAGGTCTTAGGTCCAGGTTGGATGGAACTCATTGTAGTCCTTCATAGCCTCCTAAGGGCTTGGATCACAGGCATGGGCCATAATACCCAATGATGTGGGAATGTCTTTATGCTGTGAATACCAATCTTTAAATAAAGGAGCTGTTTTGGCCCATGACAGGAACCATAGAAAAAGTAGGTGGGGGGAAATCAGAATAGGTAGGAAAGGAAGAGCAGAGCCAGTCAGACCGAGCCAGGCGCCCAAGAAGAAGCATATAAGGAAACACAGGTGAGCCAGGGGCCACGTGGCAGATTAATGAAAATGGGTTGAGTTAAGATGAAGGAGCTAGCTAGCAATGTGCCTAAGCCATAGACCTAACAGCATGAAGTTAGCATGAAATTAATATAAGCGTCTGAATCATTATTAGGGCCTGAGCAGCGGCGGGCGGCTAAGGGGTCTGGGGCTGCAGGTCTGTGGGTCTGGACCTCTGGCCGCCTGGGACCTGAAACCTTAATGTAACAACCCAATTTAACAGCACTAGAACAATAACATCCATAAGATAGTAAAATAGATATACTTCTAGTTATTTTTCCAGGTATGAGAACAGAAATAATAAGTAAACTTATCTCTTCTCACCATATTAGACAAAACCTGTAAGATAAACAGGGGACATTTTCAGGTAAGATCTCCTATGATCGTAAGCTTTTGTTTTGTTTTTGAGAACGAATCCTGTTGTGTCACAAAACTTTTCCTGGGAGACACAATACACATGTCTACTCACCCAAACAGGGGGCACATGACAGACCAAAGGATGGCTACCACCAGGTCCAATTTGGTGAACCATTGCGTTTTATTAGGGTTACTTACAAGAATATAGATGAGGGGTTGTAGGAACAGGTTCATCAAAAAACAAAAACAGGGCTGGGGATGTAACCAACTGTTAAGAGTGCATACATGAAGCCCTGGGTTCAATCCCCAGCACCAAACAAAACCAAATGTATTAGCAACATCAATAATCTCAGCACTTAAAAGGTGGAAGCAGGAGAATCTTAAATCCAAAGTCAGCCTTGTCAACATAGAATCCTGTTTCAAAAAGAGGGCAGAGGAACAGAGAACATGATAGCTCAACAGGTTAAAGTCACCTCCTAGGTAAACCAAGATACCCAGGTTTAATCCCCAGAACCTACATAAAGATACAAGAATTAATAAACTCCTGGGACTAAAGAAATGGCTCGCTCAGTGGGTAGGATCATCAATAATTATCCACAGGACTTGAGTTGCTCAAAACTGTCTCATGCCCTTTTCTGCCTTCTGTGGGTATCAGGCATACAACTAACGCCCAGATATACATACAGGCAAAGCACTCATACACATAAAAATGTTTTTTTTAAACAGGTGAAGTCCACAAAGTTGTACTTTAATCACTATGTGTATGGTGTGGTACTTACACTTGTCCTCCCCATATACACATCACTCTTACATACACACAAATAAAAATTTTAAGAAACAAGGGCTGGAGGTGTAGTTCCTTGGTAGAACATTTGCATAGCACAACAGACACAAGGCCTTGGGTTCAACTGAAAGAACCACAAAATTCGATCAACAGATTTAAACAAATAATGTCATTTTTTAAATTATTCACATTTTCCTTAAAGATGACAGGAAACAAAACAGAAAAGGCCAGGGTGTGTTGGCTCACACCTTTAATCTGAATTGACACCCAGTCTAGTCTACAAAGAAAGTTCTAGAACAGCCAAGACTAAAGAGAGACCCAGTGTCAAAACAAACAAACAAACAAACCCGACAGGAAAGGTTTGCCCCTATTACACTCAGAGGATAGTGTCCTCAAAGGAAGAGGGGGAGGAATTATCATATAATTACTATTAATTAAGGAAAATATGAGGAAATTTAATGTTTCTACATAAATATAATTTGAAAAACTTTGCTCTTTTCAAATATATCCCAAATGGCACAAAAATCTAATTACCATAAGTTCTTAGTGGCAATATAAACTGCTGGTTGTAGGAATGCAAAAAATAACCTGCAGTGTTGAAAACTTTCATTTTCAAAAGAGAAATACAGTTAAGTTTGGATTCTTTGTTTTTGTTTTTTTAAGAGTTTCTCTGTGTAGTTTTGGCTGTCCTGGAACTCGCTCTCTAGACCAAGCTACCCTCAAACTCATAAAAACCTGCCTCTGCCTCCCAAGTGCTGGGACTAAAGGTGTGCACCACCACCAGGATTAAGAGCCTGGCCAGTTAACAGACTGAAAAAGACTGACTAGCAAAGGCATACTCTTGATAAGGCCATCTGGTAGGAAAAGGGCACATTTGTACTCTAGTGTACCTCCATTTTACAGTTCCAAGGTCCCATTTGCACTCTGTAATCTTAAAATCTTCTAGAACTGTCAGTGTTAACAGAGACATAGCTCCACAATGTCTCCTTCAACACCCTCAAGAGTTGCCCTCAACTTTGACTGAAGCCAAAACAAGTTCATTGCTTTGATACCTAAAAGAATTTCAAGACTAGCCAATATAGTAAGCAGAGTTAAAGTTACTATAGATATCTTAATGTTTTATTAATACTTTGAAGATTCCATATATTTTATCATACTCATCTACTCCCCCCATTAAAAATATATTACTATCTTCAATATTTATTTATGATATTCAGTCCAGTTCCAGGAGATCCAGTCCCTCTTCTGGCCTATCACAACTTGGTGCACATAAACTTAGTTAAACATGCTCATACACATAAAAATAAATGAATAAATCTTACTAGAGTCACCAATGGTGCACCAATCTAGTGGACCTCCTTTCCTTACAGATGGGCCTCTCGCTGAGAAGAGAGCAATTGTTACTTGTGCTGGAATTTTTGCTCCACTGATGGCAAAGGCTTCAACCAGATTCCAGAGAATGGAGCTTCTTCACCCTTCCCATGCCCCCAAGATTTCCCTTGCCTTTCTATCCTGCCTCAGAATCACTTCAAATTTCTCAAAACTTTGTTTCTGAAATCAAGATTTCACACCATAAGATCCTATACTTCTAAGACATAGTAATGGGCTATGAAAAAAAAAATCACTAAATCATTTAAGTAAAGATGAGTCAGTAAAATGACAGATTCTTCTGCAGTTAGTTAAGGACAGCTACTTACATCGTACACTAGGCAAAGCACTATTCTTAGCACTTCTTAACTTACTAATTCTCAAAACAATCACAATATAGATACTGTCCCTATTGTTTTACTTTTTTTAAAAAAAAAAAGTATCTTGCTATATGTAGTCAAAGCTCACAACAATCATTGTGTCTTGCCTCAGCCTCCAGAGAGCAGGAATGATAGCTGTGATAAACACTCAGCTTGATGTTAAAAGTAATGGCAAGGAAGGAAGGAAGGAAGAAAGGTAAGTTGGTTGGTCAGTTGGTTGGTTTGATTCAAGGACTCAGGAGTCAGAAACAGGTAGATCTCTGTGACCTTGAGATTAACCATTGCTACATAGTAAGACTCCATCTCAAAAATAAATATAAAATAGATAACCCAAACTGGGCTGTAATTCCAGCACTGGAGGGCTGACTGAGGAGTATTTCTATGCTATTTCCAGAATGAAGTGGGGGGGGGGGGGGGATTAGTGAGACTGAATCCACAGCCTTGTGCATCCTAGCAAGCACTGACCTATATTCCCAAACCTTATATTTTTAGATAGTCAGAAAAAAATGTAATTTTTTTCAGTGCTGTAGATGAACCAAGAGCTTTGTCTACATTAGACATCTGAATTATATCCCTAGCCCTTCAAAACAGTAACATTTTACATTAAACAATTATATGAAATTCCAGTTTCAGGAAGCATAAATAACCGGAGCATATCCATGTGTATACTGTCTATAACTGCTTTCGTGCTGGCAGAAACAGTGAGACTACAAAGCACAAAATATTTATTTTTTGGCCCTTTATTTAAAAAACTTGCCAATTCCTGATCTGCTGGTCTGAAAGTCAAATATGTGTTAGATGGATAAGACAAAGATGTATACAAGGGGAATACATGGAATGAAATAAAACCATGACTTTGTGTAAAGCTAATTCAGGAATCTTCATTTGTTACAAATTACATTACTTTGAAAATCCCAACAACCAACTGTGAGGAAAAAAAATCAGGAATTCATGGTCATCCTCAGCCAAACATAACATTTAAGCAAGAATGGACTATTTGAGACCTGTCTCACAAAAACAAAACAGGAAAATGTACATAACATTAGCCAGGCAGAGTGACTCATATCTGTAAGTCAGCACATAGGAGGCAAGAGAATCATCAACATACTATCTCAAAAAAGAGTGCCAGTGTAGTGACCCATGCTTTAAAAACCAGCACTCAGATGTAGGCAAATCTGACTTTGAGGCTGGTCTAGTCTACATAGTGAGTTCCAGGACAGGACTACGTAGAGAGACCCTGTCTCAAGTTAAAATAAAATAAAATGTGAGCCAATAAACACATTCCTGGAGAGTGGGGTGAGAGGAAGGCAGATCTCTGAAATTCATTGGCTGGCTAGTCTAGCAGAAATAAGCTTTAGGTTCAGTGAGAGACCCAGGGGTAGATAAAAATAAAAATAAAGATGGAAAGAGATCCAGCATGAATCTTGGACCTTCATAACCATGCTGACCTCTGTGTATGCATACCTTACACAGACATTTGCACATTTCCATACTAGCAAGTACACATAAAAATACGGTGAAAAATGATTGAAGAAGATGTTAGATGTCAAACTCTGCCCCTACATGCACACAAACACACACCAAAAAGGAGACATTAGAGACAGAGTGGGGGCAAGACAAGAGAGAGAAATTATATGCATGAAGAATTTGTAAGTTCAAATGATAAAAATTAGGTGAGTGCAGTAGCAAACCTGCAATCCCAACACTTGAGATGTTGGGGCAAAACCAGAAAGAAGAAAAAGCTCAAAACTGGCATAAGACTGCATATAACTCTTAGAACATAATTATGGATTTAACAAGTTCTTGGCATATGTACCATATCACTCTGCTTTTATTGACATAGGTCTTGTTAAGATCAAACTACTTTTTATTGTTATGTTTGAGTTCCTCAACAGTTTGCCAAGATCTCCTATACAGGGAATTGTCTTTTATGTCTTTTTTAGGCTCCCCAAGGACACTTCATATGTGGCCCATAGATGGAAGGTGCTCAGTACATGCTGAATGACAAAATAATCAACTCTACTGTGGGCTCACAGACTGAAACTCTCACACCTACAATTCACACCATTAATCCTCCTCCTATGCAACAATTGAAAGGACATTCCTGGGGTGGACTGCTGAGTCTACTGGATTTATCACATTAGGTTCCTTTTCTAGCAAAGAGCTCAAAGTAATACGTAATGTTAAAATAGAATTCTTGACTACTGAGCAGGTAGGTGGGAAAGTGGGCAAAAGAAGGAAGAATCTATTATAACAGCTGCCTCCAAAGAAGAAGCATTATTCAGCCCTAGAGACTAAAAACACTCCTGCCAGGTCTTTCAACTGACTCGTACATTATTTCTTCAAACTTTGTACTGGCTAATTTATATCACAATGAGTATCAGTGAAACGAAACTTGCCATAATAGTAAGAGCTAGAAGTCCATGATTATATGTTACAGGAAATCTGTTTTTTATGTTTTGATACAGGCTTTGAGACAGCGTCTGTCTGTCTCAAAGTAGCCCAGGCTGGCCTCCAACTCACTATGTGGTCAAAGATGACCCTGAACTCCTGATCCTCCTGCTTCCACCTCCCAAGTGGTCGAATTACAGGCACATGTCACCATGATGAGCTCATGTGGTATTAGGGATTGGACCCAAGGCTTTGTGAATTCTAGGCAAGCACTTTACCAACTGAGCTGCATCACCAGATGTAATTTTAATTTACTTCTTTGTCAAGTAAAAAAGTACTTTCTAATAAACATTATCATTAAGCATCTACCACATGCCAAGCACAAATGAAAATGCCAAGTGATTTTCTAGTGTTATAAGCAAAAGTACAAACAGAAGCTCTGGGAAAGGAAATGCAGTAAGAGATCAACTTCAGCCAACCAAATTTACAGAAAATACATTGCTAATTTTAATTTTTTTTTAAAGCACAAGTATAGTTTCATTAGAATTTAAGGGGAAAATACAGTAAAGATTAGGGAGAAAATCCCAGCACCCACTAGAAGGAGATAGTGTTGTCTTTAAAGTTAGCCATGGATAGAAATGCCTTCTAAAGAAAGAAATCGAACCCATGAGATGACTAAGTAGGTACGTAGGTAAGGGTGCTTGCTTTCAAGCCTGAGGACCTTCGATGATCCCCAGGATCCACACAATAAAGAAAATGGACTTCTGAAAACTGTCCATCCACATACAGGTATGAGTGTATGAAAACACACACACACACACAGAGGCATTAGCTATCCTGACCCTGAAGTTAAAAGCAGCTATAAGCCACCTGACGTGGGAGGTAGGAACTGAACTCAGATACTCTAAAGATCAGCGAGTGCTCATAACTGCTGAGCCATCTCTCAAGCTCTCAACCCCCTTTCTTTTCTTTCTTTTTTTTTGGTTTCGGGTTTGTTTAAGTCAGAGTTTCTGTGTAGTCCTTGGTTGTCCTGAAACCCACCCTGTTAGCTAGACTGGCCTCAAACTCAGAGATCATTTGCCTCTGCCTCCTGAATATTGGGATTAAAAGAGTGTCCCATCACTGCCCGGCTCTTGACTTTTTTGAGCAGGGTCTCACTGTGTATATACTCCGGCCTGTCCTGTAACTTACTATGTAACCCAAGCCAGCCTTTAATCTAAAATGACCCTGCTGCTCAGCTTCCCACATGCTGGGATTACTGGTGTTATCCTGACTTTTGGGGATGGGGGGATAGACGGGTGTTTGTTTTTCAGACAAGGTGTCATGCAGCCAACACTGGCCTTAAACTTCTGGTCTTCCACTTCTCAAGTAAAATTCTACTAATTTTTGGCTTGTCTTTTTTTTTTTTTTAATCAACTTTCTCCCAATTTTTAATTCCCAAACAGGTCCTTTTCTCCTCTTAAAATTGTGGAAATATATCCTATAGTTGTTTGTTTGTTTTGGGAATTTGGGTTTTTTGTTGTTGTTGTTTTTAACAACTTGACACAAATGAGAGTTTGGTTTGTAGGCAAGTCTGCAGAGCATTTTCTTGATTAATGATTGATGTGAGAGGGCCCAACTCTTAAGGGACTGTGGCACCCCTGGGCAGGGGGCCTGGATGGTATAACAGGCTAAGCAAGCCATGAAGAACAAGCCAGTAAGCAGCACTCTTTCAGTTCCTGCCTCCAAGATCCTGTCTTAAGCTCCCACCCTAATCTCCCTCAATGGACTATATAAACTATAGGATGAAATAGACCCTTTCCCCACAAGTTGATTCTGGTCAAGGTGTTTTATTATAGCAATAGAAAGCAGACTAACACAAAACAATAACAAAACCCTCTATAACTAAGTAACAAGGGAACTTTATTCTTGATCAAGAATAGAAATGGAGGCTTGAAGGGATGACTCGGAGTTGAGTACTTACTCACTGCCTTCTCAAAGAACTCAAGTTTAGTTCCCAGCAGCTTGCAACTGCCTGTAATTCCAGCTCTTCAGAAGTCTCCCCTCTTCTGGCCTCCAAGGGAACCAGAACACATGTTACATTCATACACACACACACACATAAATAAAAATAAATATTTTTTTAAACATAGAAGTAGGGAAAAGGGGGTAGGGTGGCAGCACATACTTTTTATTCCTAGCCCTCAGGAGGCAGAGGTAGGTGGAGCTCTGAGTTCAAAGCCAGCCTGGTCTACACAGAGTTCCAAGATAAGCAGGGCTACACAGAAAAACCCTGTCTCTAAAAATAACAACAAAAAAGACAAAGATCTCACTATATAGTCCTGGCTAGTCTGGAACTTCCTACCTAGATCAAGCTGTCCTTAAATTCAAAAAGGTCTGCCTCCATGGGCCTCTTGAATCTTAAGAGTCAAAGACATGTGCCACCACGATCAACTCTGGGGTTGAAATTTCAACAACTCCCTACTCAAATGTAGCTACTCTGGCTTTCTAGTAAGCATCTCAAGCTTGAAATATCCACCTAAATCTCAGCACTCAGGAGAGAAATGTAGGAGGATCATTCCAAGTTTAAGACCAGCCTTGGTCTATATATAGGCCAACCAGGAATACACAGCAAAAACTATCAGAGTCACGGGGAGAAAAAAAGCAAACTCTGAGAAACTATCAAGCCAAGAGCCTAAAAAAGACCTAACTATCCTGAGTACGGTGGCATGTACCTGAAATTCCAGTATTTAAGAATTGGCAATATTCCTGGCAGGACAGGAAGATCAGGAGTTCAAGACCAGCCTCAGCTGCATAGCAAATTTGAAATAAATCCAGACAGGTAAAAGAAATAAAAACGGGGATGGAAAACACAGGAACAAGACTATAACTACAAAAGGTATTATAGCCTAGTGTTACTGCTCAATTCCATCTACTCAAGAAACCGAGGTAAAAGGATAGTAAATTCCAAACCAATCTGGGCAAAAAAGCAAAACTTTTATCTCAAAATGTTTTGAAAGCAAGATTTATTTTTCTCTTTCGCAAATCTAACAACCTTTATTATTCGGGGATTGTATTTTAGCATTTATTTATCTATTGTGTGTTCAATACATTGAGATCTGTATCAGTAGGTGAATGCCACAATGTACATGTAGAATCAGAGGATAATTTGAGGGAGCTAATTTTCTCCTTCTACTATGTGTGCTCTAGGGACTGAACTCGGATTGTCAGGCTTGGGGGAACCATCTTTACCCACTGAGCCATCTCAGTCTAGCTTTGAACTTGTGGCAATCCTGCATCTGGTTCCCAAATGCTGAGATTACAGGCATGTGCCTCTGCTGTTTACTTAATTTTTTCAAATCATTAATCTTGTTTTTTAATAGAGACAAGATTCACTATGCAGCCCTGCTGGCCTGAAACTCATCATTTACCTCTTTACTTACTTTCTGAAATACTGGTATTCTAAGCATATATAACACTCACTTAGCCCCAAAATAGTAATTTTCTAATTTAATCTTTATGGGGGAGTTGAGACAGGGTTTCTCTGTGTAGCCCTGGCTTTCCTGGCAATCATTCTGTAGACCAGGCTGGCCTGAACGTACAGACATGTGCCTGTCTCTGCCTCCCAAGTGCCAGGATTAAATCAGTAAACCACCACCACCCACTCCTAATTCAAGTTTTATATTTAAATAAGTAATTCACCTGAGTTTGATTTAAATGTTATGGTAAGGATTTTTTTTTTAACCAAATGACTAGCTTAATGGTGCAACATAATTTTGGAACATTTCCCACAGGATATGAAATGCCACCTTTGCAATACTAAATTACCTTCTGCTTCTACATTCATTATTTTGTTCCATTGCCCTGTCTACTTCAAAGTTACTGCTTATGCTTGTTGGTTTTCTGTTTTAATACAGGGTAGCAGCATGTAACCAAGATTAGCTGAGATTACATACTAACCATTTTGATTATTAAAGATATTTTCGTATATTCACTAATACAAAGAACCCATGCTCAGTTTTCTTTTCCAACAATGTTCCTAAAGACTGGAGAGATGATTCAGTGATAGGAACATTTACTGCTCTTGCAGAAAACTTGAGTTTATTTCCCAACATTTACAACCATAGGAACTCTAGCTCCAGAGATATCCAAGGCCTCTGGCCTCTAAGGAGGGGCAGACAGATAGACACACACACAAACACACAATTTAAAATAAAATTTAATTTAAAAGTTCTCCTACTCTACAGTTGCACTTTTCCAATGAATTTTGGAAAACAAAGATGTAGGCCAGTTGGTAGAATGCTTGCTTTAGCGTGCAGAAAACCCTGGGTTCCATTCCAATATTGAATAGACCAGATTTGGGTATTGTGGCACACACCTGTAATCCAGGAACATAAAAGATAGAAGCAGGAGAATCAGAAATTCAAGGTCATCCTTGGCTACATGGTAAGTTCCAGATCCATACAGCCTACAGGGGACCCTGTCTCCAAAGCAGACAAGAAATTGAAAAGGAAAAGAGCATATGCAATATTTAAAACACTATGTTATAAAAAGGTTATTAGCTATTGCTGGGCAGTGGTGGCACATGCCTTTAATCCCAGTATTTGGGAAGCACAGACAGGTAGATCTCTGAATTAAAAGGCCAGCCTAGTCTGCAGAGTGAGTTCCAGGATGGTCAGGCTAACTAAAAAATAGTTAGCTATTTGCATAATTATTCAAAAGTGATAGATACTGATTAGTGGATGAATATTTTCCAAATTCTGTTCCCACAAAATTCCAAGGTACTTTAAGGAAAGATAAACAAAAAGATACTATAAAATATAAACAGTAGAACATAGGAGTGAAGTTCAGTGGTTGAGCTCTTGTCTAGGATGCTTGAGGCCCTGGGTTTGAGCCCTAGCTCCCTTAAAATAAATAAGTAAATAAATAAATGTTAAGCATGTTATTTACTAGGCATGGTGTGATGCACACCTTTAATCCCAACACTGGGGAGGCAAAGAAAAAGGATCTCTGGGAGTCCAAGACCAGCATGGTCTACAGGGCAAGCTCCAGGGCAGCCGGACTACATAGATACCCTGTTTCTAAGAGTTAAAAACCAAAAGTGTTATTAGTAGTGATTGGCAACATATAATTTATAGGTTTTTCGTTTCTATAAAGCCTTTACCTTGATAACACAAAGACTGGATAGTAGGAAGCTTCAAGATTTTTATAAGTGTTAAGTCTAGGCCTTTCAAATAGCTTTATGGAACAAATAGACAGCAGAAATGGAAGTGATAAGATAAGGCCAATGGGCATGGTGGGTGCATGCCTTTAACTCCGGCACTTGAACAAAATTTCTATGAACTCTAAGCCAGCCTGATCTACATAGCCTCAAAATGAAAAGGTAGATGAAGTGGTTTAAGTAGGTCTTTGAGACAAGCTTGTCCAGCAATAAATATCAATAATTTGTGCACTGTGTCATATGGAATCAAAGGCCTATCCTAAAAGACGTACTAAATTCTAAGTAACTCGTTCTATTACTGTGCCTCATTCCCATCACCACCTGTTATTTTGGTTATCTGAATGTAACTGAGGCCTAGAAATCATGGGCCTTACTAAAATATAAATAGGAAGATTACAAAACTAGCCGAAGACCGGGACCCCGTATCTAGCCTCTCAAATTAAGGTTCATGCCACCGCACCGCACAACTTCTCACGGATGCTTGCGGTGCTTCGAGAAGGGAGGGGTAAAAGCCGACCATCAGGCCTCAGCAAAGTCGCTCAGAATCACAGGCTCGCGAGCCGCGGACACGTGACTCGCCACGCCCCGTGCCTCCCCCTTCCCCGCGCCAGCAGCACGCGCTGCCAACCTCGTCATGTGACCTTCACGCGGCCCCGGCGTTACCCCTGTTAGGCCACTGTTTCCAGCAGCCATTTTGCTGAGAACTTGTCGTCTGTGCTCGCCCGGGAGCCGGGAGGACACAACATCGCAGCCAGATTTTCCAGGCCGGACACGAGCTTCGAAAGAGCGCTCGAACAGTGAGGGCCCGCCCGAGCCTCACGGAACACGTCGCACCCCGGGGCGCCAGGAAGGCTGCGGGTGCACTTCGGCCTGCGATAGGCTGTGGTGCGCACGTGACGCCACGGCGTTCCCCCCCCCCCCACTCACACTCACCCTCGCCGTCCCCCTGCCCACGAAAACACCCACGACAGGCTCTCAACGCCTCGGGCCGACTACACTCTACTGGGCGCCTACGGACGAACGGAGCGCGTGACAAACGAGGCGCCTGTGCGTACCTGCCGGCTGGACGGGAGTCGACCCACGCCGCGCCGCTCCGGGGTCCCGAGATCGTCGCGCTGCCGGACCACCCGGCTGGTCATTGGCTGCCAGGCCCAGTCACGTGCTGCTCGTGGACCCGCCCACAGCCGCTAATCACCTGGCACGGTGCTCGAAGCGGCACCGAAAGTGGCTTGCACGCGCAAGGGGAGCGTGGCCCCAAGACCTCCTTCTGCCCCTTGTGGGGTGGTATCCGTAAAGGGGAACTGAAGAAGCGGGGTCCCGAAACTAAGTAAAATCACACCTACCGGCTTAACTTCGCCTGCCCCTCCAGGAGCCGTGAACCATCGCCCTTGGGCGCTCCCCGTTGCACGCCGGGATGCGTCTGGCGCCCCTCAGTGTGCTGCAGAGCATGCCGGGAAAAGCCACCTCTCCCGTTTTCCTGGCTGTCACCTCTCGGGCTTTGCTTTGGTGTCCCTTTGAAAGCCTGTCCCAGGACGAGGCGGTTTGGGTAATTACCGGACTGTGTCAGTACACCAGGCACTTTCAGTCCCTCCTCCTCTACTTGTTTGATCCGTGTGCTCTTGGGAAAACCGCTCAGCCTGCCTTCGTGGAGCAGAGCCTTCTGACTTGAGGAATATTGGAGTAATAGACCAGGGGTGTTTATCTACAAGAACCACCAACCATTCGTGGCCAATGTACTAGAACGCTAACTTGAATACAGTCTAACACAATCTCCACATAAGAATGGTTGTAATTCTTAGAATTTCTTTAGGAATAGCTGGCCTTTCTCAATAAGCTTATTGTTGGGGAAATAGAAGGAGTAGGGGTGTGTGTGTGTGTGTGTGTGTGTGTGTGTGTGTGTGTGTGTGTGTGTGTGTGTGTGTGTGTGTGTTGTGTTTTGTTATTGATCGATAGCATGTCCCTAGCATAAGGCCCTGGTTTGCCTAAACAATTTGTAGCACATCCACATCGTGATTCTGAAAGACATGTGCTAACACTAAAACAAGGTGGGCTTACACTAGAATGACTTGGTTTTGTAATGCATTAGCAAATTTATCGTTGAGTCAAACCTAATATTCTACCCACAATGAAGACACTGCTTAAAATAATTTAAACCTCATCTGCTTTGAACTATACTTACCAGCTTCGATGATGTCAAAACTTGTAATTCTCAAAAGATGATAAGATTGAGAAATCTGACTAGTCCTGGCTCTCACAAGCTGGTATTGTGGACTAGAAGTTAGTTAATAGGTATATTACAGTATTACAAGCCAAAGCCTAAAGTACAGAGCACACTCCTGGTTACAAGGTTCTTCATCACTCTAATTAAATATCACAAAATTAACTCCTGGATGAACAGCCAAAAGCATTAAATAAACATGTTATCATTTTTGTTGAACTTTCAAAAAAATCCAGTCTTTCTATTAAATTCTAGGAAAACACTGAGAGAAAAGCAGTGTACTTATATTACCATCCCTCGAGTTTCATGGAAATCAGAGAAAGTATACTTTAAAATAGTGTCTAGGCAAATTGATGGGTTGGGTTTAATGTCCACTGTCTAGAGTTAGGGAGGTAGCTCAGTTGGTAGAGTGCTTGTCTAGCATGCACATAGCCTTAAGTTCAGTCTCTGCACCCCAGATATACCATGGTTAGTGGCTCACATCTGTAATCCCAGCACTCTCCAGGCAGAAGCAAGGCCACTCTTAGCCACAGGCAGTTTGAGACCACTCAAGGATGCATAACACTTTATCTCAAAAATAAAGTTCATGGATTGTAATTTTAAAAAGCCTTAGAATCTGTTAGATGTGACACCGTGTGATTCACTTCCTATTACTATAAACAGACTTTGGAACTTTTTTATATCCAGTTCCTTTAGCAAAAAAGAAAGAAAGAGAGAGAGAGAGAGAGAGAGAGAGAGAGAGAGAGAGAGAGAGAGAGAGAGAGAGAGAGAGAGAAAGAAGGAAAGAAGGAAAGAAAGAAAGAACCAGGGACACTCTTACCTAGTATTATTTTGAGGGAAAAAGTAGAAAACATTCTAAAATGTCAGTAGTAAGTGTTGGTGATGGCTGCATTTGAGCTACAGTTCTGTTCTCTGTCCAGTACAGCAAAGTCTTTCTTTGTTTTTAAGATTATTTTTATCTTATGTGTATGAGTGTTTTGCCTGCATGCATGCATATGTAACACATGAGCGCCTGCCTAGTGCCCACAGAGAGGCCAGAAGGGGGCATGAAATCTTCTGGAACTGGGGTTACAGACAGTTGTGAGCCCCTGCATAAATGTTTGAAGCCAAACCTTTGCAAGAGTAACAAGTGCTGTATTCACTATGACATCTCTCCGGTCCCTGTTAGTTTTTTTAAGACAGGGTCTCATTGTATGACATTAGCTGGTCTGGAAATTTCTATAGAAACCAGGCTGTTTTTAAACTCAAAAGGATCTGCCTCCAGGGTGCTGGGATTAAAGTATACTATACCCCATCTTGGCAGTACAATATATTCTCTTTTTTTTCTCTTCTTTATGTTTTCTTTTGAGACTGGATCTCTCTTCCTGAGTCCTGGAACTCACTATGTAGATCAGGTTTGCTTTGAACTCATAGAGATCCACCTGCCTCAATCTCCCCAGTACTGGGATTAAAAGTATGCCACGCCTAGCCTAGCATATCATAATCTTGAATTTTTTTTCTTGACTATTTTAGTCATTCCTTCCCCTAGACAGTGCTAGAGGAACACTAACATGTTTTTATTCTTCCTCTTTGGGACTTCTTGGTGATACTGTCCATCTGTCAGGAAACTCACCATTACATTACCTCCTGCCTCAAGTGGTTTTTTTTTTTCTTTTAGTTTTATTTGTTCATTTATTTGGTTTTAATTTTATTTTACTTATTTTTAAACAAGGTCTCACTATGTAGTACTGGCTGTTCTGGAATTCATTATGTAGACCAGGCTGGCCTCAAACTCACAGAAAACCTCCTGCCTCTGCCTCTGAGTGCCGAGATTAAAGGCTTGAGCCACCACTCCTAGCATGACACTGGTAGGCACAAGACTTGTGTTTCTTTGTTGTTTGCTGTTCTGCGTTTTTTTTTGGGGGGGGTGGGGGGGTGTTTTCCTGTTTCGTTTTGTTTTGGGCTATGAGATAGGGGCTGGGCCAATACTCACTATATACCTCAGACTGACTCAAATTCATGGCAATCCTACTGCCTCTGCCTCCTGAGTGCTGAAAATAATTTTCATACTATTCTCAAATATTTTACTTTTCACAGTTTCAAAGAATATGCTATAATTATTCATCCTAGTGCCTTTGAAGTGGGGATTAAGTATATGACTTTTTTCAAATAAAATATGAATGGGAATTTCATGAATCACTTCTAAGAAGAAGCTTTAGTTACCAGCACAGAGCTCAGCCATTATGCCTTCCCTTCAGCTATGAGCAATGCTCCACCTGGTGGTTATTCTATCAGTTTGGGTCTTAACAATGCAGTGTGAGAACATATAACTTCCGGTAAGACTCTCAGATTTGCACTTGTCTGCTATAACACAGAACACACTCAGACTCAGTAACACAAAAACAGACCTGTTAGAGGTCCCAAATACAACAATATGGTAAATAAAGGTGCCAACTGCCAGTGTCCAATCGGTGAAACAAGCTTAGAAGGAAACTTGGCGTGGTGGCACCTTGGGGGACCGAGGATGGAGGAGCAATAGTTTGCATCCAGACTGGCCTACACGGCAAAACGCCTCAAGAAACCAAGGAAGAGATAGAGCACTTGCCTAACAAGACCAAAACCCAGGGTTTGATCCTTAGCACTGCTAGGGAAGGAAAGCCCAGAGCCAGGGACACAGTTTATCTACAGAGTACTTACAACAGAGAGGGAGGGGAAGCAGGGGACTGTGGGCACAGCAAAGGAGACAACAGGCTAGCAGCTTCAAGAGACAACTGTGTGGTAATATTTTGTTTGTGCTCTAGCACATAAAGCTTGCCTGAAGATCTGAGTGCAGAGCCAGTCACTAGTTAGCCATAGAGTGAGGGCATATACCTTTAATCCCAGCAATGGGAGGAGGAAGCAGGAAGATCAGGAGTTCAAGGCCACCCTGGACTACACAAGATTGAATCTGTCTAAAAGAGAAACAGAGATAGATGGTGGTGGTGGATCATAACTTTAATCCCAGCACTAGGGAGGTGGAGACCTGAGTATAAAGCAGGTGGAGACAGGATCTCAGCCCCATTCAGTCTAAGGAATCCTAGAGACAGGATCCCCCTTTCAAAAGAGCTGTCAGGTGAGAGGTGGCTGTTACTTTGTCTCTCTGATCCTTCAGCATTTGCCCTGATATCTGGCTCCTGATTTTTATTAAGACCAATTAGAATTTGAGCCACACAACCATCTGAGGGTAACATAAATGAGCCCAAAGAAAGAACATTCACTGGAACCTTGGTTAGGGATATTTGTTTTGGAGAGGGACGTGGTTAATGTCTTGGGTTTATTTAATTTTATTTGTTATTTATGTGTGTCAGCATGTGTGCCATGGTGCAGGTGACAGGCATGAGGTCAGAGGACGACTTGGGAAGTTGGTTCTCTCCTATCGTGGGCGCCTGGGGGTCAGGCTTGCCAGCGGCCACTCAATGAGCCATCTTGCCGGCCACATTTTTTATTTGTTTTTTAAACTATCTCACTATTTAGTTCAGGCCTCCAATTTGTAAGCCTCCTGCCTCTGTCTCCCAAGTGCTAAAATTGTGCCTCTGTGCCCAACTAGCCATTTCAATATTATGACTTTGCTTTATCTTCTTTCTTTTTAATGACAATAGAAGTTTATTGAACAAAATTAAGGCCTTTATATTTCATAGTTTACTAAGCCTAGAGAAACACTGGGTTGGGAGGTGGTGGTTGTTGTTGTGTTTAAGTTCTTGCCAAAAATTATGTTTTTACTTCACCAGCCATTGAAAAGACCTGGAAAAATGTCCCTACAAACACCTCTGGCAGCAACAACCTACCCATCTGTGTGAGGCTGGGATATGGGGTTTTGAAATAGGGTCTCACTATATGGTTCTGGCTGTCCAGGAATTTACTCTGTCAACCAGGCTGGCCTCAAACTCACAGAAATCCACCTGCTTCTGCTTCCTGATTGCTAGGGTTAGAGGCATACACCACCACATCTGGCTCTTAGCCATCATTTTCAAATTTAACAAAACCAATGTCATGCTGCTGGATAAAAAAATGACCTTCCTTACAATCATGGGAGGGTTAACAGCATAAGACCACCTTATCAGTCTCTTTCGGGAATATGAATAAAAGTTGATTTGGCTGGTAATCAGGGAATTTGGTTTCTAATTTCCTTGGGTATTGGCTGGATTTCTGGTTCTGGCCCCGGGCAGCCCTTTCTGTTTGCAGTTACCAAAGTCTTTCCACAGTTTTCGTCTTCATCTTCTTTCTCTTCCTCCACCTTTAGTTCTTGTGACAGTGGCTTCCAAGCTCTGGCTAGCCTGGATTTTACTATGTAGACCAAGCTAATCCTGAATTCACAGAGATCTCTCTATCTCTGCCTCTTGTGCAGGATTAAAGGGATGCACCACCAGGCTAGGGCCCTTAGCTTTTATTCCCTCCTCTTCCTGCCTTTTCTTTCTCTTGTCAACAAAATTACCAAGAATTTTAGTTATTATTTCAAATTTTTCATTGTTTTTAAATGTTTGTTTATTGCCAGGCAGAGGCAAGAGGAATCTCTGTGAGTTCCAAGCCAGCCAAATCTACTGGCTGTTCCAGGACAGTTAGGACTAAATAAAGGGATTCTATCTTTTAAAAAGAAAATGTTTATTTCTATTTTTGTGTGTATGCGTCTTCTGCTTGCACGGATGTATATGCATGTGTGCCTGGTGCCTGTGGAAACAAGAATAGGGTACCAGAACCCCTGGAACTGGAATTATAGATGGTTGTGGGCCATCATGTGAGTACTGAGAACTGAACTCTGGCCCTCTATAAGAGCAGTGAGTGCTCTTAACTACTGAGCCATCTCCCCAGCTCCCAGAACCTATCTTTATGGCATAAAAACACATATACACATGTATACATGTAGATAATCACATTTTTTTAAAGGAAGCAGAGCTGTTAGTGGTGGCACACACCTGTAATCCCAGCAAGTGGCTGTAGAGACAGAGGATGAGGAATTTGAGGTCAGCTTCAGCTGTATATTTATACACCAGCCTGAACTATAGGAGCCCTGTCTCACAATAAAAAACAAAAGGGGGCTGGGGAGATGGCTCCGTAGTTAAGAGCTTTGGCTGCTCTTTCAGAAGATCTGGGTTTGAGTCCCAGGGCACATGTAGTGTTTCACAACTATAACTCTAGTGTCAGGAGATCCAATGGCCCCTTCTGAACTGAGAGGACATCAGCATCCAGTGATACATAGACTTATATGTAGGCAAAACATTCATACTTATAAAAATTAATTAAAACTTAAAATAGGGCAGGCAATATAGCTTGTTGGGTAAAAGCTCCTGCTGCCAAGTCTAATAACCTAGACCCACAAAGGAGGAAGGAGAGAACCAACTCCACAAGTTATCTCCTGACCTCCATATTCATGCTTTAGCACATAGGTACCCATACACACAAAACTAAGTAAGAGCCACACTTGCTTACAACTGGGAGGCAAACAGTATAATCACAAGTTCCAGTGAGTTCCAAGTTAAGATCCATCTTGAAAGCACACACTTTTAATTCCAGTACTCCAAAGGCAGAGGCAGAGGCAGAGGGCACGTGGGTTTTTGTGAGTCTGCATAGTAAGCTCCAGGCCAGCCAGGGCTACATAAGTAAGACCATATTTTTAAAAATGTTGGAACTTGATTATAATTCAACTATCCTGAAATAACAAATAGGAACCGAGGAGATAGCTCAGCAGTCAAGAGCACATACTACTCTTTCAGAGGACCAGAATTTAGACTCAGCACCCAGATCAAGCAAGTCCCAACTTTCTGTATCAGTAGCTCTAATGCATCCAGCTCCCCCTTCTAATCTCCACAGGTCACGTTCGCATAGTTCCACAAAACCACACATGCACATAATTAAAAATAAATTTTTAAATGAATAAAATTAATAAAAAAATATTGTCAAGGATGTGGATAAATTGGAACCTTTGTGCATTGTGGGAGTGTAAAATGGTACAGCTGCTGTTGAAAACAGTATGGCATTTCTTCAAAAATCTAAAAATAAAATGCCATATGGTCCAGCGATCTCACTTCTGGTATATACCCAAAGGAATCGAAGGCAGGGTCTTGTTTTCATTTTTGTTTTTGAGACAAGCTTTCTCTATGTAATCCTGGTTGTACTGGAATTCCTATATAGACTAGACTGGACTCGAACTCACAGAGATCCACAACCTCTCCAGTGCTGTGGGTAAAAGCATGCTCAAGACATCCAGATTTGTTTTGTTTTTATTGTTGTTTTGGAGACAGTCTCATGATCCCATCCGATAGGACAGGGTGGAACCTGGCAGTTGGAGGTCCTGGGGGAGGGAGGGACCTGATCACTTGTGAGGCTTACACATATAATTGGATGCACATACATAAATAAGTCATCAAAAATCAATTATTAATTTGAGATTATTCTGGTGTGGTGGTTTGAACAAAATTGGCCCCCATAGGTTTGTATACTTGAATATTCGGTCCTTGACTGGTAGCTATTTGGGAAGGATCGTCAAGTATAGCCTTGTTAGAGGAGGTGTGCTACTGGAAAAAGGCTTGAGGCCTCCCTGTCTGTGCATGAGATGTGAGCTTTAGGTTGCTGTTCCAGCTGCCTGCCTCTACACCCCATCATCATAAACTCTATCACTCTAGAACCACATGTATATAGCAAAGAATGACACTGAACTTCTCCCATTTCTTGAACCCTGGGATTATGCCATCACATCTGGTTGCCAGGGATCCCAGTATTTTTTTTTTAACATAAGCAAAAGACTTGAACTGATGTTTCATTTAAAAGTCATACAGATGGCTAATGATCACATGAAAGCATTCATAATGCTACTAATTGTCAGGGAAAAACAAAGCCTCAATGAAATGCCATTTCACATCCTCCAGAATGTCTAAAATTAAAAGACTGACAAGTGCTAACTAGGATTTGGAACAACTGAAACTCCCATGTTCTGCTTCCAAGAGTATAGGATTCTTTGGAAAAATAGCTGGGTGATTTCTTATAAAGCTTATGGTCTACAGACTCTGTTGCAATGGATTGTTGCCATCAGTGAATCTACCTTGCTTTATTCGTGTTCTCTTTCTTATTCTCAGGGTGTCACTCTACATTCCAAAGAACAGACCATCACTAAGAGAGTCTGACCTCTGGTCCACAGTCAAACACTAAATAGAAGCCGGAGTAAGCGCAGCTGCAGGGTGTTCACCTACTGTGTGTGAGAGGGGTTAGGCCCCACCTAGGTTTGATCCCTAGCACTGAACATAAGCAAAAAAGACACCAAAGTGTTTCAATCTCAACCTTCTGTGAAATGTTCTTTGCCCTAAACTAATTTTCATGTAAAATTTCCCAGTGGCCTCAGGGATTTAAAAGGGTTGGAGAGTTGGCTCAGCCTTTAAGAGCACTTGTTGCTCTTATAACAGACCAAATTCAATTCCCAGCACCCACAAGGCTTACAGTAATCCATAACTCCAGTTCCAGGGCATCTGACACCCTCTTCTGGAGTCCAAGTGCACCATGTATACATATGGTGCATATACATACTCACACTACACATAAATTAATAAATCCAAGAAATGTAAAATTAATTTTAAATTTTGTAAAAAGTTGAGAAAAAGAGAATTTGAGTCATTAGTCCAGCCCTCTTTCCATTCTTAATAAAGGCTAGCTTCTTCCTGCTCCTCCTCCTCCTCCTCCTCCTCCTTTTCCTTTAGACAAAAGCTGGCTACGTACTAAGACATCCTTCTGTCTCAGCCTCCTGAGTACTAGGAGAAAGGAAGGAAGATAGGTAAATGTCAGGAGCTCCTCGGGGCATTCAGGACCTATTATCCTCCAAAAAAGTTGCTCCTGAATATGGGCTCAGTGACTCCCCTGTGATTGGTGCTGGACCCTCCCAAATGTTCATTTATCACAAAAAGCCCAAAGATCCAGAGTGTGCCAATTCTGTCCCACGATCCTTGCTAGCCACCCACTCATTCTATGTCTGCTCCGGAGGACACAGAGCTGGGGAAAATTTGCATAAATGTGGCTCGCACTCTGATTATTTCTGCCACCAGTGGTGCTGCAAGACCACAGGAAGTGCGCCTTGGCACCCCTCCTCCTCCTGGGACTTTATTACTATTATAGCTAATTACAGTTACAGTCCTTGGCAGAATCCTTTGAATGGATTCCCCTCCTGTAAAAACACTAGCGGAGCCACAAAAGGATGGTGCACACCCTTAAAAATTCAATTCACTGACCATGGCAAACCATTATTTCTCTCCAATTGGCAGCAAGGTCTCACCTGGGGCTTGCGTCTATATCAATGTGGAAACAACACTGGCATAGATTTTACCATAAAATTGCTAAAACCTCCACCATACTATGATAGCCCTGTTCCAATTGGGCCAAATGCCTTAATTCCTCCTGTAAAAATACCCACCAGGAAGCCCCCCACCTCCAGCTCCCAAGGTTCAAAACCTGCTAGGACTAGCCCCCCTGGCCTTTACAAACCTACCTCCAATAGAAATTTTATCCTCACCATTATTAATCAGACCTTTTCCCACATTGAATAGCAGCCAACCTACCCTTGTGGATTCTTGTTGGCTCTGTTACTATTCCTCACCCCCCCCTTTTATGAAGGAATTGCCATTTTAAACAACTACTCTGAGGTTAGTAACTCTGCCTCATGTAGATGGACTCAAGACCCTATATATAAAATCTCCTTGGCTCAAGTTACTGGCAGAGGTGTCTGCCTCATAGACAAGGGACAGCAAGCCCCCCTAGAATATGCCCATCTCTGCAATGAAACCCATTATATTAATACCACCTCCTCAACCTATTTGCTTCCAGCTGATGATACTTGGTGGGCCTGTTTAGACGGCTTAACTACTTGTATATATACCTCCCTGATTCAGTCAGATCCAAACTTCTGCATTATGGTCCAAGTTGTACCCTGCCTTACCTTGTGCAGGAACAATTTGCTGGCTTGTGGCATGAATCACCTGATCTTCTTCTCCTTCTCATAGGGAGCCTATCTCTACCATCATCTTGGCAGCTTTGCTTGGCTTAGGGATTGCAGGCGCTGGGACAGGAGCTGCTTCTTTGGTCCTTACTAACCATCATTACTCTGAGCTTCGCTCCACCACTGATGAGGATATTCAGAATTTAGAAAAGGGTATCTCCGCTTTAGAGAATTCCCTGGTGTCCCTCTCTGAAGTAGTCTTATAGAACAGACGAGGACTAGACCTACTTTTTTTTACAAGGAGGACTTTGTGCTGCCCTTAAGGAAGAGTGTTGTTTTTGTACAGACCATACAGGAATTGCAGGAGATAGCGTGACCAAGGTTAGAGAAGGCCTAGAGAGAAGGAAAAGGGAAAGAGAAAAGGAAGTTGGATGGTTTAAAACCTGGTTCTCCACTTCCCCCTGGCTGACCACCTTGCTCCCCTCAATCCTAGGACCCCTCGTAGGACTATTACTTTTGATTTCTTTTGGCCCTTGGATTGTTAACAAACTGACTGGCTTCATCAAACAGCAGATTGACTCTATGGCATATAAACCTATTCAGGTCACAACCATCGCCTTGAACTGGCAGGCCAAGGCTCTGAAGAGCCTGGAGACGACGGGCTCCCTGCGGGGACTGTGTTGCAACCCAAACCGGCACACACCTTCCCCTGGCAGGTGTAGACACCCTTTCAAAGAGGTGCAGTTGGAACTGCAGAGAGAGGACCAAGTATTCTGTGTTTGGGTCCCTCGAGAAGCATGCCCAAGAGCATAGAGGTTCGGTATGCAACAATCCTCTCCCTTGCAAAACATGCCGGCTGACCCTGATGGTACAGGCTGCGATCAGCCTCAGCCTGAGCAGCATGAATCACCTTCTGTAGCAGCCTTATAAGATAAGAAGAGGGCTTGGGACCTCTGCTTCCCCTCTAAGGTTAATGTCCTGAAGTTCACTTGAGTTTTGCCCATCTTTTAGTTTAAATAAAGGGGGGGAAATGTCGGGAGCTGGTTCACTAGCCAAGAGTCAACTAAAGAATTCCCTTCTTCATCATTCTTCAGACAGGACAGCATTCTTTAGATTAAGACAGTTCTTGGAAAAGCCACAAGGGAGCCCACTGACCATTGACTCATAATTGCTTAACACTCTGACCTTGGCTCACAGTCTCACCCCCTCACTAGCCCTCCCTTCTCCCTGCACCTGCAAAAGCATATATAAGTAGCCTGGAAATAATAAAGACAGACCACTTGGACAGTGATAGCTCACGCCTTTAATCCAGCACTCAGGAGGCAGAGGCACGTGGATCTCTGGGAGTTTGGGGCCAACCTGGGCTACAGAGCGAATTTTAGGACAGCCAGGGCTACACAGAAAAACCTTAAGGAAAAACAAAAACAGACAAAAAATTCTTTTGTGAAATAATCTTTGGTAACTGTGAAGATGTGTGACTCTCGTTGGCTTTATAAAGCGCTAAGTGGCCAATAGCCAGGCAGGAGGAGTAATGTGATGAAGGATGAATTTTTACACATTGAAACTGCTGAACTTATTCCAGGTGATTCAAAACTAGCTTTGTTATTTATTCAATTACAAGAAACAATCAGAAATAGAAATCAATCATTATATAGAACACATATCAGATCCCATAAGGGACCAGGCCCTCTAATTCAAGGTAATGATGAAATTAGCTATTGGTAGGAATTATGCTAGAGACCTCAGAATTTTTATTTACTTAGTATACATGGTGTTCTGTCTGCATATAAGCCTGCAGGCCAGAAGAGGGCACCAGATCTCATTATGGATGGTTGTGAGCCGCCATGTGGTTGCTGGGAATTGAACTTGGGCCTCTGGAAGAGCAGCCAGTGCTCTTAACCTCTGAGCCATCTCTCTAGACCCAGAAACTCCATGTTAACAGCAGAGGTTAAAGAAAGATTTTTCTATCACTTGGCAACAAGCCAAGAAACTGATAAGAAAATGTCCTACTTGTTCTTTGCATAACAAAACTCCATTACCGGCAGGAAGTAACCCAAAGGGTACCCAGAGAAATGAAAGTTAGCAAATGGATGCAGTTCATCTGCAAAGCTTGAAAAATTAAAGTATGTGTACCTTACCATAAACACATATTCAGGATTTCAATGGGCAACTGCTTTAATTTCTGAAAAAGTCTGACTCTGTAATTATACATTTACTAGAAGTTATGGCTATTATGGGAGTATCTGAAAATTAGCAAAATGAAACAATGTTTTGCATATTATAACATAAAGTATATTAGAGGTACAGCACAATATCTGACAGGGCAAGCAGTTATAAAAAGACCTGATTGCACTTGAAAAGATTTGCTTAACAAACAGAAAGGGATAATAAAGACCCCTAGAGACAGGTTACACAGTTCTTTATTAACTATAAATTTTTAAATGCAAATGAGAAAAGAATCACAGCTGTAGAGACACAGGATAGCAGAAAAATGTGCTAAATAAAAGCAGCCTGTATATTTTAAAGATGTTTTAACCTCAGAATGAAAACCAGGATATGTGTTGCATTGGGGAAGAGGATTTGCTTTTGTTTCCACAGAGAAAAGCTGTGGATATCATTAAGATTGGTAAAGATTCGATTTTAACAGGAGAGACCTCCCGAATAAGAAGAAGTGACAATTCATCAGACAGCTTGGCCATTCAGTCCAAACTAACTTAGGAAGACTAACAAATGTCTTTCATTTTGATCAGGCATGAAAACATAAAAATAAAAAATAATGATATCTTCAAATAATAATTTACCAAAGGCACACTTGCCTTACTGGCATGAAATGAAAAATGGGTTTTCTTAAACCACGTATCTTAATTCTAAGTTAGAAGGACAGACTGTAGATTGCCATGTGGCCCACACCATCTTGGACATCAGCATTTAAGTTTTCTTCTTAAATAAGAAGTATATTTTGTTGTTTGGCATTTAAAACACAGTTATGAGATTTTAAATGTTTTAAGTAAATTCAAAGTGTTACTACAGTTCAACCTTGTTTCCTAAACCTCTAAGAGTTGGAGTGACTTTTAGTTTCTAAATTCTAAAGTTAAAATGAACAAGGTGGTGGTGGCACACACCTTTAACCCAACCACCCAGAGACAAAACTCAGATATAGCTCCTAATCAATATGTTTGTGCACTAGAGAAATCACAAGCCATATTTACAGATTATTATAAAAGCCTTCTACAGGGTTAATTGAAAGGTGGCTAATTTCCAAAGTAACTGATCAGCTTTGCAAATGCCTGTAAGCCCTTCTCCGTGCATGCAACCCTGGCCACTAATGAACCAGACGATACCCTTACTATGGAGATTATATTGGTGAATTGGCAACTGGGAACTCTTCATAAAGCAAAAGGGAGTCAGCCAACATTTACCTGTTGGGTCTATTGCAAACATTTTCCATATCTGGAGAATAAATATCCTCTCTTTAAGAAACAAATATAGCCATTTTATGAGACATGAAGAACTTATACTCAGTCACTGTCGACCACCCTATGGTCATAAGGGTTCCCTTACAATGGTGGATTGGATCCATTCTAAGGCAGAGTCCTTCCCAGGCTCAGCCATGGAAGGAAAGGTATTAGAATAGAATTGGTACCTGCCTGAACTCCTTTGGGCCCAGGATGTGGTAGCAAAGGGGTCTGTGCCTTCCTGCACTAAGGAAAAAGTTCAGTTGCCTAAACTGCTCACCCCTCCCCAAAGAGAGGTGCCTATTGAACTACGGGGACCAACAAAATGGGCACAACATTTGGCTAAAGCATGTTTTTATGGTGGTTCGTCAACCACTGATGGGACCAAAACTAATGTAAATCGGCAGCCAGTAGACCAGAGATGGGATGGCCAATTCTGAGGAAGGCACCACCAGATCAGTGCAGCACTTTTGGCTATAAGACAAACACAGGAAAAGCACAAGGGAAATCTTTATCTTCCCCAATTCACGGTGTGTGTGCAATGGTACAGCTATATGGTCCTCAAAATGGAAAACCACTATCTGGCAGACAAATGGCAAAGATATCGGTCATGGTATGAATGGAAAGGGCAAAGCTTGGCAAAGACAGGCAAGACAAAAATGCCTGTAAGTAATGATCTAGTGGACAAATTGGCATTGTGTTTAAGATTAGATTATTAAAATTTGCTAGGGAACAAATTCAGAAAAAAATCAGCAAGAGTGATAGGTTAACACATTCAACAACCTTGAAAGTTTGCCCTGAACACCAAAAATAAGAGGAAATGGAAAACCAAATTAAACTAGGACAACCCCATGGGAAAAACTACTATAAGGTATTCACACATTCACCACCAGCTCTTGGAAGGCACAGGCCTTTAACCCCAAATTTGGGAAGCAGAGGCAGGCACATAAGAATTACATGATTTAAATTTAAAAGTCACTTGCAAAAGGCAGGCTGAAATTCAGAGAGAATGTCCTTTGTGATCTAAAACTAAATACACTTAAAATTTGACTTTATATTTAAAGAGAAAGGGAACTATAAGTACATATATCCACACATACTTACATTTGGTTACAAATTTTCAAAAGAATTTTTTAATTGAAAGATAATACTTTTTCTCTTGTCAGAAAACATATTGCCCTAGGAAAGATATAATCTACCAAAAAAAGAATTCCCAAAATTAAGATTGGGGTAGGGTTTTGCTTTTATCTTTACTGGAGAATAAAAGCACCTAACTAAGAAATCTGGAGACTACTGGACACGTGAAACATCTGAAGAAAAAGGATCATCAAGGGAAAATGTCCCAAGGAAAAGATTAAAATGGCCAAATGGTATCGCCCATCTCCAGCTGACTGGCCTGAAATCCTGGCCCGGAGCCCCAGATTGGCCCTGGTACCCATGCCACCATCTTGCCTGAGCGGCTGCCCCATACCACTGGCCCTAGCACTCACCTTTAATCCAAGATACTTCTGCTTGGATATTATAAACAGGGTTTTTAAAAAGTCAACCATAGGTCAATAGGTGGAGCAAGCAACCACGTGGCAGAGAGTAAACATGAGAGCGAGAAACAGACGGGGGGGGGGGGGGGGGGGGGGGGGGGGGGGACCGGAAGTAGAAGGGAGGCGCATTCAATGTGCAGAGTTGGTTTTGAGACAGCGTAGGTAAAGGCAGGAGGCTTCTAGGACACTGGCTGAGGATGAAAGTTGGCTGGGTGCTTTCTCTGTCTCTCTGAACTAGCAGGCCCTCACTCCAGGATCTTATTGATCTCAGGCTGTCTCCTGAGTCTTATCGGTAAAACTGAATGATTAAGATTTTGTTAAAAACAATAGGTAAAGGAGCCTCATGCTAAGCCTGATGACTTGAGTTTGATCCCTGGAACACACACAGTGGAAGGGGAGAGCTATATACTTACAAGAGCATTCTGGCATGTGGCATGTCCCTATGTACCTGTATGTACGTACGTGTACACACACACACCACGCACTCAGATAAAAAAAAAAAAACAAAAAACAAAAAAAAAAAACAAAACAAAAAAAAAAAACCTTTTTTTTAAGTGAATAGTGAAGCAATGGCACGAGGATCTCCAAAAGTTCCAGAGTAGCCTGGTCTACAGAGTGAGTTCCAGGCCAGTCAGGGCTACATAGTGAGACCCTGTCTCAAACATTTAAAAAGTGCTGTGGGATCAACAAGATGGCTGAGCCAATAAAACATCTTTGGAAGGAGAGAACAGACTCTAAAAAGTTGCCCTCTGGTTCTTACACAGGTGCCATGGTGGGCATAATGCACATGCACAAACACACACACAGACACATACATTCATTTGGGGCAGGAGGAGCAGATTCCAGATAGGGTTTCACTGTGTAACAGCCCTATCTGTCCTGGAACTGGCTTCATAGACCAGGATGGTCTCAAACTCACAGAGATCTGCCTGTCTCTGCCTCCTGAGTGCTGGGATCAAGGTCTTGCACCACCACGCCTGACTGAGTACTTAATTTCTAAAGTTATTCATTATTGAAGGACTAGAGAGATGCCTCGGCCATTAAGAGCATGTAGTACTCTTGCAGAGGACTAAGGTTTCTAGAACCCACATGTCTGCTCATAACCATCTATAACACGCACTCCAAGGGCTATGACACCTTTGTCCTCTGAGGGCACCAGCCTCACATGAACATACTCTCCTACATACATATACACATAACTCATAATAAAATAAATCTTTTTGTTGTTGTCTGGTTTCACTTTGTTTATTTATTGTTGATTTTGTTGTTGTTGTTATTTTGAGAAAGGCTTTCTCTACGTAGCCCTGTCTGCCTTCTGTAGACCAGGCTGGCCTCAAATCCCCTGCCTCTGCCTCCCGAGTACTAGAATTAAAAAGATGTGCACCACCACTGCCCGGTTATAATTTTTTTTATTATTTTTAAGTTCTTGAAAGGGCTAGAGAGCTGGAGAAACAGTTCAGCAGTTAATGGTGCTGACCACCTTCCCAAAGACCCAATGTGTGTTCAGTTCACAGCACCAATGTTGGCCAACTCACACTGCCTTTAACGTCAACTCAAAGGAATCAGACATTTCTGACCTCAGAGAGTGGCCACACTCGTGTGTATTTCAACTTTGAACACACGTTATTAAAAAATAAATAAAATAAAAAAGATGGAAATAAAAAGCAAACTCTGTTCTCTGCAAGCATGCATGCCCCCTCATCTCCTCCCCACACACACACTACTTCTCACAATTTAATATATTAAAATTATATAATTTTAATCCCACCAACTCTTTTAATTTTTTACTAAGTCTGTGGTAGCACTGACCAAAAGAATATACTAGAAATTGCTAAGCATGGTGGCAAAAACCTGTGATACTTGAAAGGCTCATGAAGACAGATTGGAAGTTGGAACTACATAATAAGAATTTATCTCAAAATAAATAAATGAAAGAAAAGAAAAACAGCCAGCAGAATGATACTGAACCCAAATCCCCTGCCTCTGCCTCCCGAGTGTTTTAGGTCGTGTGTGTGTGTGTGTGTGTGTGTGTGTGTGTGTGTGTGTGTGTGTGTGTGTGTGTGTGTGTGTGTGTGTGTTCATTCTCCTGCTTCTACTTCCCAACTGCTGAGATTACAGCTGTGAGCCTTGAGAACTGAACCCAGGACCTCATGCATACTAGGGCTGCACTCCACCAACTGAGCCACATCTCTAACCGGGGATCTCTATATATCAACAGACTACCAAAACATGATAGTAGATACTGGTAATAGCCTGGGGAAAGGGCCAGATGGACCCTAGAAAAGGACAAGGGGACATTCAGAGGGGAAGAAAATGATCTGTATTTTGATCAGGGTAATAGTTATGAAGATGCTTGCTATATCAAAACTCTTAACTGACGACTTATAATTTATATGCTGTATATATTTATACAACTTTGCTTTGTGCTTTCGAGCGTTCTCAGCGTTTAGGGAGTAGATGGCAAGTAACCCAGGTTTGGAACCTCAACAGCAAAGTCAACGGGTATGCCAGGCGGCCCAGCATTTGGCTTCAGCTCCACCATGGGTATGACACAGTAGCTGTCATACATCTTCAGGGTCTGTCCCTCCTCATGAGAGGCAGATGGTCGGTCCCTTTCTCCTTACTCTTCCGGAACATGACATTGCTGGTGTCTTGTTCCTTCCATTCTGGGAAGTCCTTTTCTGAAGCAAACTAGAATAGTGTGGCCACAGTTTTAAAAGTTCCTCTGCATCATTTTAATTTCTTGCTCAGGAAGGGAAACTATCGGTTTGAACTGGGGTCATGGTTAGACTCTTGTGCCTTCTTGATACTGTGGTCTTCGTGACTGTTATTGGTAGCAACACTGGCCAAGCTCGGGCAGGAATCTCTAGGCAGCTAGCCATAGAAAACTTGATGACATCCTACTATTAGGAAGAGAGCAAAGACCAGGCTCCATAACTGTGTGATAAACTCTTTACAAAACATCACCAGTCGCTGTTTCCCATTGAAACGAAGCAAAAAGATTTCCAATTCACAATGGCCCAGGCTCCAGGAGGCTGCGCTGTCTTTCTGGCATGTCACCCCTTTCACGCTGCTAAAGTCTCAGTCATCACAACGCCCACTTTTACCCCCCTCTTAGTCACCATCTCCTCTGGCTCCAAGAACACTTCGTGAATACTCTTATTATAATACCACACATTGTTCTATAAGTTTTTGTTTACATATTTCTTCTTTTCACTGACTTCCTTCAGGAAAGAAACAACTTCTGATTCATCTTCCTATCACTACCAAGTACTAGGTAGGGAGTAGATTCTCAGTAAACAGAAAGTGGGTTGCAGTGAATTAGTCAGGCTCCCTGGCTTTTCTCACTACTCTGTGGCAAGTGTTCCCCTGTATCCTGGAATGGGGCGTGTCTTAGATCTGGGCACACTGCTGTCTTCTGGCCTCTGCCCCTGTCGTATTTTCTTCCATTCCTTTGGTAGGCTCTGGAGGTTTACAAACGCAAGGCTGTAACCATTTCCCCCTCTGCAGATATCTGCAAAAACTACACATTTCAGAAACTTCCTCCAATGAAGCCACACCTATAATCCTTCTAATACTTTCAAATAGTGCCACTCCCTGGTAATTACGAATTTAAATAATGAGCCTATCGGAATCGTTCTTATTCAAACCACCACATCCCAAAATGTTATATAACACTCGTATATATTTACTGAGAATTAAAGATACAGTACTAAACTTGAGCACAAGAGCCAGAAGGACTTGAGAACTTGAAGGATGCTGAGTACAGGCTATAGTAGAGAGTAAAGGATTCAAAGGTCTCCGTGAAATTTCCCGTGGGCCCTAAAACAGACTCATCATCAAATGGTGAAGTCTGAAGGGTAAAAATAAGTTTTGCTTTAGCTATATAAAGAGTGGGTGTAGGGTGTTGATTAATATTCACAAAGGCCAAATTAAATCCCCAACACCAAGGGTAGAAATAAGTAAAGTTACAGTTGATGGTATATGCTATAAAGAAATGCATATTCCAGCCTGGAGAGATGGCTCAGCAATTAAACAACACTGGCTTCATAAAAATACAGATACAGCAAAAAGTTGTCTGTCAACCTTCCTCCATACTACACCAGTGTGGAAGGAAGGCGATGGGAATGCATTAGACAAAAAAAATCTTCTTTTTAGATTATTTATTATTTATACAGTGTTCTACTTGCAGGCCAGAAAAAGGGACCAGATCTTATTATAGATGGTTGTGAGCCAACATGTGGGTGCTGGGAATTGAACTCAGTGCTCTTAACCTCTGAGCCATCTCTCCAGCCCTGACAAAGAGATTTGTAAAGCAGAAGGCCACAATACTACTAGGAAATAGATGAAGAGATTAGAAATCAGCCAGTTGTTCTGGAACAGCATTTAATCCCAACACCCAAGAGACAGAGGTGATCTGATCTCTGTGAACCACAGGTTACCTTGGTTTACATAGTAAAACCCTCTCTAAAAACAAACAACAGAAATCAAAAAAAAGTCCTTGTGGTGGTGTGAAAAAAAAATGGTTTCCAAAGGAGGTGTGGCTTTGTTGGAGTAGGTGTGGTCTTGATAGAGAAAGTGTGTCACTGTGGAGGCTTTGAGGGTTTGCTCATAGTCAAGATGCTGCCCAGTGTTACAATGCCGCTCCCTGTCACCGTCTGACAAAGAAGTAGTCCATGTCCTGCCTGCACATTGCCGTGCTTCCCGCCATGGTGATAAAAGGCTGAAGCTCCAAACTGTGAGCCACCACCTTAGTTAAATGTCTTCCTTTAGAAGAGTTGCCGTGGTCACAGTGTCTCTTCACAGCAATAGAAATCCTAACTTCCTGGATAGTTACGATGAAAATCATATGTAATTCCAACATTCAGAAGGCAGAGACCAGAGGATTGAGAGTTCTAGGTCAGCCTAGCATATATAAGATGCTGTCTCAAAAAAGGAGGAGAGACTGGAGGTCTAGAGCTCACACTGCTTTTGCAGAGGACTTACAGGGATTCCCCAAACTCTCCTTAGATATGGTATTAACAGTTTCCTCAGAGATGAAAACAGTCCATCCTACAGGGAAGCTCCTTATACTGGCCTATTTTATGTGAACTTGACACAAGTCATAACTATCAAAGTGGAAGGAGCCTCAACTGAGAAATTGGCTCTATAAGACTAGGCTGTATACAAACCTGTAAGGTATTTTCTTAATTAGGATTAAGGGAGGGTCTAGCCCATTTCGGGTGGTCCTGGGTTCTATAAAAAAGCAGACTGAGCAAGCCATGAGGAATAAGCCAGTAAGGAACATTTTTCCACAGCCTCTGCATCAGCTCCTGCCTCCAAGTTCCTAGCCTGTTTGAGTTCCTGTCCTGACTTCCTGCAATGATGAACATTGATATGGAAGTGTAAGCTAAACAAACCTTTTCTCCCCAACTTGCTTTTGTCAAGGTGTCTCATCACCATAATAGAACAGTGACTAAGACACCCCTTAAGCAGGAAGGTAAACAATTCACAATAACTTCAGGAAGTCCCTAAAACTGATCAGATTCACTGGGCCCCTGTCAGTGTAAGCAAAAAAAAAAAAAAAACAACAAGAGTCATCTCAGACAAGAGGAAGCAGAGCCCCAAAGACCAGAACAACTGCCTGGAAGAAGCAGAAACCAGCCGAGCAGCCTAGAGGAAGGTTAGACCAACAGAGTCTGACCTGTGTACTCCAGGTTCCCAGCTTTGTGAGATGTCACCCATGCTGGGGTGGACTTTGGCAATGCAACTCTCTTTGGTTCATTTCTGCTCCAGTAAGTAACCCCTTACCTGTAAGGACCCCCAATGAAACTCACTGGCTCACCAAGTTGGACTTTGATGTTATCTGTACTTTGGTCATGGTGGGGTCTGGGGTGTGTAAATGAGTATGTGTTGTGTCTCCCCAGGAAAAGTTTTCTCACACAACAACAGGTGGCCTAAAACTCCCTGAAACACCAGCTCAAGGAATCCAATTCATCTTCACTCATGTACACATACCAAAAAGCTTCTTGTTAAGAAGAAAAATGAGTCTTTCCTTAACCAATTCTCTATTTTAAAAAAATCTTTATTTTATATGTATGAGTGTTTTGCTAATTTGTATGTCTGGGAGAACATGGGAATGCTTGGTATCTGAGGATTTCAGGAGAGAGCCACAGATCTCCTGGAGATGGATTATAGATGATTGTGAGCCACCATGTGAGTGCTGAGAATTGAACCTGGGTCCTCTGAAAGAACAAGTGCTATTAACTGCGGAGCCATCTCTCCAACACCACACATAAGCATCATTTAAAATAAAACAAACCTTTTTTAAACGTGGGATGCTGGAAGCCAGAAGACGGCTCAGTGGTTAAAGGCTTACTTCTCAAGCAGGAGCACCTAGTTTGGATTCCCCAGCACTTCTCAAAAAAAGAAAAGAAAAAAGGCCAGGTGTAGCTTAGAGGCAGGAGGGAGGCAGACTTTATCTCAAAAAACAAACAACAACAACAACAAAAAAAAACAAAGACCCACAAACAAACAAACAAAAACCCCTACAGATCTGGAGCCAGATGACCAGAAGCTCAGCCATAGGAGTGGGGTGTGGGAAGAGCCAGATGGCAGAGGAAAAATCCAGGAGTGAGTCACGACTACATGGAAGCACACAGTTATCTGGCAAGAAAGGAAAGGAAATGGGACAGTAGCTTAACGTGGGAGAGGTCATGTCACACGGAGAGGCCATTCCCAAACAGGCAATTGAGAGTGAGGAGAGAGGCCCAGAGCACAGAAAACACGAAAACCGAACAATTCAGGAGACAGTTTGTGTGTGTGGGGTGGGGGGAGATAGAGGGAAGAGAGCAAGATGCAGGTGGACCACGTAGACTCCAGAAATAAGAATCTTTCCCTTAGAATATTAGAGAAGTGGGCAGGAGAAAGGCGTCTTTTCAGGAGAAGAATTTGGAGAATGGAGTTCAAGTCCAGCTTGCCTCATGTCTTCCCAGTAATAATAAGAAATAAATAATAATAAACAAACCTAAGCTATTTAAATTTTTCTTTCTTCTCTTCTGAGACAGGGTCTCAGAGTGTAGCTCTGGCATCCCGGAACTCACTATGAAGACCAGGCTAGGGAGTTCAAGTCTGGTCTCTGCCCCTTAAATGCTGACCTTAAAGACATAAGCCACCACACTGGATCTCAGGTGCTTGTTTATAGAACTTAGAACTTAGTCGTAGCCAGGCACAATAGGGCATGCCTACAATCCAAAGGACTTTGGAGGTGCAGGCAGGGTGATAGCTTTAAGTTGATCCTAGGCCACATATCAAGTTCAAGCCTAGTATGGGCTACATGAGACTTTGTCCCAAACAAACAAATAAATAAACAGAGCTGGATCTCAACCTTAGGGCTGGGGAGGTGACTTGGTAGATAGAGGACCTGAGTTTGGATCCCAAGGACTCAACTTAAAATACACACCTGAAACCTCAGTACTGGGGACACAGAGATAAGTGAGTGCCTAGGACTTGCTGCCAGATGGCCTAGCACAAAAGGCAAATTCCTCCAGGTTCAGTAACAGAGCTTGTCTCAGGAAGGAAGGTAGAAATTGTTAGAAGACACTGAACTTCAACATCTGGTCTCCACATGTGTGGGCTCAGGCATGCACCCCCACTCCTGATACATAAACACACACACACACACACACACACAATCATATGAAAGGAAGGAAAGGAGAAGTAAATGGTTCTTCACTTGCAAAAAGCAAATAAATAAATAAATAAATAAAAGTTTCTAAGAAAATAATAGTAACGCAGTACACAATGGGCCAGTTTAAAAAAAAAACAACAACAACTATGTAGAGGCACTATATTGTTCCATTGTAAATCACTGCCCCACCACTAGTTTAATAAAAACACTGATTGGACAAAGGCAGACAGGAAGTGTGGGCGGGGCTACCAGACTAAGAAAACTCTGGGAACAGGAAGAACAGAGCAGAAATGTCCTGCGCCAACTTCTCGCCCGCAAGAAAAGGCACGACACACGTAGGATCCTTCTGCAGCAAAGCTTTAATGCGTCTTGAGGGAGAGCATTAGCTTACAGAAAATGGAGAACCTGAGGTAGGGAAAGCCCAGCCCTTATATAGGCCAAAGACCTCTGCCTTGGACGTGTCACCTCTCTATAGACTGCAGCTCATCATCCCACATGACGTCACGGGAGAGGCGGAGAGACCAGTCTCGAAAAATTAGCAAAGGCATGCGCCCTTGCCTTGATTACTGACTCAGGCCCTTGCCTTGATTACTGACTCAGGCCCTTGCCTTGATTACTGACTCAGGCGGGTTGGCCAGCACCGGATATTGGCACCATCTTGAGGGGCTGGGGCCAGCAGCTCCCAACACAGAAATGCCACAGAGAAGCCAGAAGATGCAGAGGACAACTATGCTGCTCTGAGAAAAGGTACTGAGCCAGCATGGCTGAACAGGATCAGAATCATGGGTTAGTTTAAGAGCAAGAACTAGCAAGTTCTATGCCTGGGCCTCAGGTCAATCAGAGTACAATTAATGTAAGTGTCTGTTTGTTTCAGTGGGACTATGAGACTATAGGCCAGAAAGTCTGAGCCAGAAATATAATACAACAAACTAATTAGTTAATTTAAAGAAAATGAGTTTAAAAAGAAACAGAAAAGGGCTGGAGAGATGGCTCAGCAGTTAAGAATACCAGCTGCTCTTCCTGAATAGGGAATCTTGAGTCCCAGCACCCACATGGAAATTAAACATCTGTAACTCCAGTTCCAGGGAATCTGATGCCCTCCTCTGGCTCCCACAGGCACTGTACAAAAGTGGTACCCAGACACACAAGCAGGCAGAGCACCCATACACATAAAATAATAAAAGAAAAAAAAAGACTTCTTTCTCAGGTTGTTCTTGTAGCCCTGCCCATAGGTGACAAACCTATCTTTTCTGAACCAGATCTAACTCATGTGTTGACACACAATTATAATTCCAGTACTTTAGAGGCTCAGTCAGGACACTAGGCCAGCCTGGACTACAAAGTAAGACCATGTCTCAAAAACAAAGGAACCCAAATCCACTAAAGAAGACTTTTGAAATACTGCAGAATTATTTACGTCACAGAAGGAAACAGAAGGCTTTACAAGTAAGAAGCCAAATTGCTCTATTCTCTTTCTCAAATGTCAGTGGTGATGTTGGCAAAGATTCCTGGAGGAGTAAGAACAGAAAAGCAGCCACACTAAAGAGTCAAAATGCTCCTCATATAGATGCATCCATCAAAAAAAAATTAAATAAATAAAAAATAAATAAACACCGACAAGAAAGATTGTATTCAGGATAGTTTGCAGCCAAATTTGCATCATCATGATAACTTCCTCCAGTAATGCATATTAACATTTTTCACATTAAAATCTGGTGATGAATAAGCAACTTAACAATAACTCTGAGGTATTCCAGATCACTTGTATACATACAGCAAGACTGGTGAGGTTTCATGACTGGAAAAGGTAAATCCTGGCTTGGATACCATGGGCAGCCAGGATGTTCATCTAAACAACCAATCCAGAATCAAATTTAAGATACGTAACAATCCATTGTCGCTGAGATGTGAACAAGGGGCAAACAGCACAGAATAGCATCAGTTTAAGGATGTGCCATGTGAATCCGCCTACAGACAACTCTGGGAGCTGTTCCTGAAATGAGAGGAGGCTGTCACCACCTCTCCTGGTGGCACAGACACCATGTGCTACATAAGTCCTTTTCTTTTATGCATTCGATACATTGCCTCCCGGACCCCATCTTCTCCAACCCATCCTGAGAGATACACTTGATCCTATCACTAACCTGGGTGTGGGAAGAAAGAGAAGTCTCCAGCTTTTCTCCTGGAGCTGAACAAAGGCTCAGATCTCCAAAGTTTCTGATACTGAAGAAGTGACTTTAGGGCCACAGAGCTGGCTTAGTGTCCTTGCTGTCAAACCGATGACTTGAGTTTGATTCCTGTGACACATGTGACAGGAGACAACCAACAATGCAAGTTGTCCTCTGACTGTCACATGCTCTGACTTCACATGCATGTCCATACACAATAAAAGCATGTAATAAAATCTTTCAATACAAAAAAAATAAGTAAATTTAAACTGTGAAAAGCGTTTCATTGAAAGCCCTTTGCTTTCACTAGCCCCAAGCTCTGGGACTTCTCAACATTATTACATAGTCTGTCCTAACAAAGCAAGGTGGTCTCTTTGTCATCCAGTCGCTGTATCTAGCCTCAGGCAGACACCATATACCCATATAGGCAAGTAAACAACACAGGGAAGATTTCCTGGACTATCTGACCTCAAGCTGTCTGCAATTCTCTTCAAGAAGGTTCTCTATAACCCTGAAGCCCCACCAGCTTTCTGAAGATACTTTACAGTTCTACAAGTCTATCTTAATTCCCTGGTGCCAGGCTAAATCCAGACCATCCTCTCTTGAGTTTTAGACAGCATTTTATATCCCCTTCATTACTGTTGACCTGTGTAAACTTGGCTCCTTAGATTTTTACCAAAAATCAGTTTTCTTCTTTTAGATAGAGCACTAGTATACACAAAATAAGTAAATAAAAAGATCACACCTCCTAATCTTTTCCTAACAGTTCCACCAACTAGGAATCAAGCATTCAACTATATGAGCCTATGGGGTCAGTCTTGTTCAAACTACCCTACCATACATAATATCAGTACTGTTCTGACAGTCATACTAAGGAATGAAATGTTTGTGTGTTGCTACACGCAATTCAATCCAAGGTTACAGCCTTCATAAGGAATACTCACACAGAACTCTTTCCTGTTGCTTTGGTCTGGGGGCTTAGGCAGGTTTGGAACTCCATCTGTTGTATACTCAGATAGCCTTCAGTTTATGTCAGTCTTCCTACCTTGATCTCCCAAATGCTGGGATCACAGACATGAACCACCTACCACTCCCAGCTTTCAAAAGTCTTTTATAAATAAAAGCTCATTTCATATTTACAGTGATCTAGTGAAAGCCGAGAAAAATGTTCCTACCCCCGGCAGATGAACACTATTCAGAAAAGTTACTGACCTATCCAGAGACAACCAGGCCAAAAAAATCACAGTATATTAGAAGGAGAGGAGCCCCAAGGGAGAAAGCAACGCATCAAACTGCCCTCAAACAAACTGTTGACTCTCAACTACAATGATGTGTGGGATCCTCTGCTGGTGTTGGGAGTAGGAGAAAATAAAAGCCATTGAGTTCTACTAACCTCCCAATTCAGACAACGGACCATGTTACAGAGATAAGGGAAACTTGGGAAGGCAACCTGAAGCTCTCCGAGAGATGGAGAACTTGGAAGCACCAAGCTTTATCATTATCTAAAGCTGCAAGTTTGCTAGCTTATTTCCTCATGCATATTTGATAGGTCACTATAAACCGTTAACTCGGAACTCAGGTGCAGAACCCCTCAGCCTCCTCCCGCCCACACGGCGCTGTAGGCTGCTGCCTGGTGGGTGTCTGCCTTCCTTCCCTCGGCACCACTCACTTCCTTTCCCTTTTCGGCATCAGGCTCTCTCTCCTCACTCCTCCTGTTTTCTTCCTGTACTCCTGGAGGAACCAAACAGCTCTAGTTAAGGATTCTCATCCAACAGAACAGACCAGGGCTGGTGGCTGACCCGGGGAGTGGGAAACAGCACAGGAAAGCACGCCGGTATCCTAAAGCTGGTCAACACGGACCAGTCTGGAGTTTCCCTGCTGTCCTATTGGCAGTGACTCTAAGGAGTCCAGATGGTCCTAGGGAAAAAAAAAAAAATCTCTGGTCCAGGGATACTAAGACAGATTTGATTTAAGCCCCTAGAAACACTGAATTGCTGCTTATGTACTCTGAAATTTACCTGTGAGTTCCCTAATAAGTAGAATGTGGCTTCAATGTACAACCAGCCAAGGTGGCTTCATGAAGTAGTCATTTTAAGATGCTGTGTCCAGCCCAAGGATAATGCCAATGAAAGGACATCAGGCCTGGTTCTGAGGAGACATCGGCTACTTCTGAATGCAGAGAAAGGGACAGCCCAGAAGCTTTGCCAAAAGGAAGCATGTGTTTCATGGATCTGCTCCATCCCAAGCCATGCATGCCATCCGTTCATTTCTACTTCTGCACAGTACCACAATGCTATACCGAGCCTAGTTTGTGGACACATCTTGTGAAAAAACAGTGTCCCTTCTGCTGATAAGAAATGATTATATGCTGGTGTAATGCCTGCTTGGAAATATTCTAAAAGATAAACTAAGACATAGTGTAACATACTTGTAATTCTAGCACTCCAGAGGATTCCTGGCCATTGAGGCCACATTCTGACTAATAAGGAGACGGGAGATTAAACTTTATTCCAGTGTACAGGACATCCTTAAGTTCCTGATTCTATATGGCAAGTTCGAGGCTAGCCTGGGCTACAGGAGGCCCTATCTCAACAATGAAAATATAGGGCCAACAAGATGGCCCAGTGGGTAAGGGTGCATGCCACATAAGTCTGTTAACTTGAGTATAATCCCCAGAACCCATGTAAGGGTGGAAGGATAGGACCAGCTCCTATGCACACACAATACATAATCCATCTTAGGATAAAGGCGACAGTATGACTTCATGGAGTCCATTTTCCTATTCTTACCCTTCTCTAAGGAAAAAGGCATTTACAGCCAAGGAAATGGACTGCAGCAAAAACAGCCCAAAACAGGCCATGAGCCATTTCGGAGCCAAGTGACTCATCAGCCTTGGGGTTGCAGCAGAGAAATTCTCCAAGGTAAAAGGAAGAGAATCTAAAAGACAGTTTCTTGTTCAACTTAGAGTAAGAACAGAAGCCTCTAGGATCCCTGAAGCAAGTTATATGCTCAGGATGTGAGCAAAACAGCCTGGTGTGGCGATACAGGCCTGTAACCCCAGAATTTGGGATGTAGAATTTTGGCAGAAAGACCATGAGCTCAAGGTCAACTTCAGTCTGGGTTATGTGACACCTTGCATCAAAATCTAAAACAAGGGTGACAAGATAATGGTTCAGTTGGTGGGGCGTTCACCACCAAGCCTGACAGCCTGATTTGATCCCTAGAACCCTCAGGAAGAAGAGAGAACTGAGTCCCCCCATGTGCACCGTGGTACACAAGCACCCCCATACAATGAAGTAAATAAATGTGAAAAATATATACTCCACACACCACACACACACACACACACACACACACACACACACACACACACACACACACACACACACCACACACAAGCCAACGGCTACCATGTGGACAGTAGGGACTTGTAGAGAAAAGATGTGGGCTAGGTTATAACTACAATGATTCTGCAGGGAAATTTGACGTCTTTGTCAACGAACTGCCCATGAGCATTAGGTTATAGGTCACAGTGAGGAGAATTGTCTAAGACTCAGAGCAAAGAGAAACTTTGGATCCTCTGCTAAGGAAAGGGGCTCACCGTTCTACCAGCTTTCAGCTAGAGTCTTTTATTTACTTATTTTACTTTATGTGATCTTTCAAGACATGGTTTCTCTGTATAGTCCTGGAACTCACTCTGTAGACCAGGCTAACCTAGAACTCAAAGAGATCTGCCTGTCTCTGCCTCCTAAGTGCTAGGATTAATTGCATGGCTTGTAGTACTACTTCTGGTTCTTTTTTTTTTTTTATGACTAGTAGTCACTGGATAGAGGGATATAGATAGGGTGTTTCCAGACAGATAACACACAGAAAAGAGGGGAAAAAAACAGAACAAAACCCTAATAATTTCAACAAAAGGGAAAGGTACATAAGTGCAGGGAACCTAACTCAGGTCCTCGTGGTTACACACACACACACACACACACACACACACATACACACACACACACACACACACACACACACACACACACAAAATAAAGTGAGCTAAAAATCAAAATAAAAGAAGTTTTAAAGAGCTGAGGACACATAAAGTTATGGTACATAACTTTAATGCTAACACTTGGGAGGCAGAGGCAGGTGATCTCTGAGAGTTCAAGGCCAGCCTGGTCTACTTGTCAAGTTCCAGGACAACCAGGGCTACATAAAAATACTTCATCTCAAAAAGAAAAATAATAAAGGTAAGAATGATCTCTTCTGGCAGTTTTTCTTTCATTCTTTTTTATTTTGTTGGAAATAGGCTCGTGTAGCACAGGCTAGCCTCAAACTTGCCATGTAGCTGTATTAGTTGGGGTTTCCACTGCTGTGATTAACACCATGAGCAAAAGTGGCTTGAAGGGGAAATGATTCATTTCATTTTACAGCTTACAATCTATTATGAAGGGAGGTCCAGGCAAGAACTCTGGGCAGGAGGATGGGTACAGGGACGAAAGCAAAGGCCATAAGAGAATACTGCTTACTGGCTTCTTCCCCATGACTTGCCCAGCCTGCTTTTTTATACTACTCAGGACCAACCTGGGCAGGACGTCCCATAATGGGTTGGACCCTCTAACATCAATCATGAATCAAGAAAATTCTCCCCCAGACTTGCCCACAGGTCAGTCTGATGGAGCCATTTTCTCAGGTGAGGTTCCCTCTTCTCATTCGATCCCAGCTGCGCCAAAAATGACTTTGGACTTCTGATCCCAGAGGGCAGGAATTACAGGCATGCATATCATGCTCAGCTTCTTCAGTGCCGAAAGGCTTTGTGTGTGCTGAGCATGAGACATATCCATAACTGTGAAAACATTTTTTTTTAAATCCAAGGTAACCAGCACTTGCAAGGGCTCACACTTCCTGACCCTCCACTTCCCCTTTTACTCTCTTTGTTCATGTGTCCTTTGTGGAACACCAAGATTATTTTTTGCTAGCAGCCCCCATTTTGGGTGGTTTATGAGATATGATCTCATGTAGGCAAGCTGCTGTGGAACGATATTGCTGAGGCTGACTTTGAACTCCTGATGCTCCTGCCTCCATCTCCCAAGTGCTAGGATTACAGGGTGCCAAGTCCAGCCCTATCTTTTTATTGAGGTTTTTTTTTTATTCCTGTGTTGCTGCGTTTGGGACTCAGGCTTTTGTGCACGCCAGACAAGCAGTGAGCCAGTGAAGAACTTTGAGTCAGAGGAAGCGGAACAAGAAAAGCACATAATAAATCTACCCCGAATGTGGCAGACACCCTGAGCAGAAAGCTAAGATGGAGCTCTGAGATGTTTACTGCTTCTGTCTCTCTACCCGATCTTCTCTATGTATAATCTGCTATCTGTTGGATGGCAGAGTTTTTTGTTTGGTTGGCTGATTGGTCTTTGTTTTTAAGATGTTAACTGAAGCCTGGAGAGATGGCTCATTTGTTAAGAGCACTTGCTGCTCCTGCAGAGGATCCAGGTTTTGTTCCCAGCCCCTATACTACTAATCAACCTGTACTTGAGTTCCAGGGTATCTGATGCCCTTCTCTAGCCTCCACAGACACCTGCATTCATATGGGACTTACCACACACATACTCACACAGATAATTAAAAATAAAATAAGGGCCAAGCAGTGATGGCACGTGCCTTGAATCTCAGCATCCAGGAGGCAGAGGCAGGCAGATCTCTGTGAGTTCATGCTGGCCTGGTCCACAGAGTGAGTTCCAGGACAACCAGGACTATTTTACAGAGAAATCTCGTCTCAAAACAGCAACAAAAATGAGAAAGTAAGTAAGTAAATAAATAAAATAAGAGGCTGGAGAGAATGCTCAGTAGTTAAGAACATACACTGCTCCTGCAGAAAATTCGAGTTCTGTTCCCAGCACCTACACTGGGCAACTGACAAGCTCCTATAACTTCATCTAAAGGAGATCTGATGCCTCTGGCCTAAGAGGGCATCTGCATTCACATGACATACAGACACACATATATATGCATAATTAAAAATAAATGTTTCTTTTAATTTTACTTCATGTGTTTGGATGTTTTGAATGTGTGTATGTAAATGTAAATGCCTGGTGACCGAAGATGCCAGCAGGGGGCGATGGATCCCTTGGCACTAGAATTAGAGACTGTCGTGAGCCATCATCTAGAAACAGAACACAGATCTTCTGGAAGTGCTGTCAGTACTCTTAATTGGTGAGTCATCTCTTCAGCCCCAAATAATCCTTTTTAAAAAATATATTAATCTGCTTTGTTCTCAGATTGCCTGCTCTCTAGAGTAAGCATGATTTCTAATTCAATAAAGATGTCTCTCTGTTCCTATCTCTGCTGTAAGGCTCTCCAGGCAGGAAGATGGCCAGGCCCCGCCCCTGAGGACTTCTGTAGTGGGATTGTGTTCTGTCCCATCTACTGTTTAATAAAAGCGCTGATTGGCTGAAGGCAGACAGGAAGTGTGGGTGGGGCTACCAAACTAAGAAAACTCTAAGAACAGGAAGAGATGCCACAGAGATGCCAGAGAAGCCAGCAGATGCAGAGGACAACTACGCTGCTCTAAGAAAAGATACTGAACCATATGGCTGAACAGGATAAGAATCATAGGTTAGTTTAAGGGTAAAGAGTTAGCAAGTTTTATGCCTGGGCCCCAGGCCAATCAGCATAAAATTAATATAAGTGTCTGTGTATTTCTTTGGGGCTGCAGGACTGGGCCACAGGGCCAGGCCAGAAAGTCCAGGCCAGAAACTTATTACCACAGACTTCCAATCGCCAGACTCTGCCCACAGAACACTTTAATGGCCATAACTGCCCCATCCAGCTCCTGGTAGCCTAGCTCCAAGGTACAGAGTAAAAACCCACAAAACTCAACCAATACCAGGCCACCCTAGAGAGCTCCGCCCCCAGTGTTTGTCTCCTCATTTCTTTGCTACTTCTGGTCCTAGCCTAGGCAGTGACCTTTCTATATCTCGTGTGAGGTTTGTTGTGTGGTGTGACTTTTTTTGGCTCCCAGATTCCAATATACCTTTCCCTCACAGCTTGAATCTGCTCATTGGCCATAGAAATTATGAGCAACATGAGCTCATAAACCATCAGTTACACATTTTGTCTCAAAAAATAAAACAAGGCAGGACTGGAGTGATGGCTCAGAAGGTAAGCGCACTTCTTGCTCTTGCAAAGGACCTGAGTTCAACTCCCAGAACTCACATAGAGGCTCACAACCATCCATAACTTCCGTTCCCAGTGATGCAATGCCTCCTTCTGACTTCTTGGGGTACCAGGCTTGCATGCATGCATGTGGTCTCTAGACATACATGCAGGCAATACACTCATACACACTTTTAAAAAGTTACAGCAAGTTAAACTTTATTCATTTATTTTGTTTGTTTGTTGTTTCAAAGACAGTTTCTCTGTGTTGGCCTGGCTACCTTAAACTTGCTCTGTGGACCAGACAGGTCTCAAACTGAGAAATCTGCCTGCCTCTGCATCCCTAGTGCTGGACTTAAGGGTGTGTGCCACTGCCACCCGGCACCCCATTTGTTTATTTTTGAGACTGGGCTCCATTGTATAGCCTTGGCTGACCTGGACCGTGGAGACCAGACAGGTCTGTACTCATACATATCATCCTGCGTCTGCCTCTTGAGTGCTGGGATTAAAGGTGTATTCCACCATGCCTTGCTCTCCATTTATTTGTTTTGTGGTGTGGTGGTGGTGTATGGAGGAGTAGTAAATGAGTGTGCCACAGTGTGCACGTGGAGGTGAGGGAACAATGTGCTCATTCATACCATAACCCACACATGGAATGAGAGGATAATTCTCTAGAGTTGGTCCTTTCCTTCCACCATGTGTCCTGGGGATCGAACTCATGTCCTCAGACTTGGCTATGGCATCTTACCCTTTGAGCTCACCAGCCCATTCTAAGTTAAGTTTAGACATTTTGTAGATTTTTAAAATTTTTATTTTATGTGTATGCTATTCTGTCTGCATGTATATTGGTGCACCACGTGCAGATTTGGTGCCCAGGGAGTCCAGAAGAGGATGTCAGAGTCCCTGGAACCACAGTTTAGGGGGTTGAGAGTCACACTGTAGAATCAAAACCTGGCCCTCTGGAAGAGCAGTCTTGATCACTGAGCCAACCCTCCAGCCCTTGCTTTGTGGGTTGTGGGATTTGTTGGGGGGGGAAGGCAATTGGTTGTTTGATGAGATTTTTAAAATTTCTCATGGGGGCTCTAATTAGTCAGAGGAGAAACATAGAAGAGGGGAGGGTAGAGGAAAGTAAGGGTGTCTGAAAGGCCAAAAAGAGTCATGTTACTAACTATATACCAAAAATACCTATAATACATTTAATTCAGGTTTAAATGACATTTTCTCATCTGGGCTGACAGTGCTCCTCCAAAGAGGCATAGACCACCTAACAAAGCCCTAACATCAGGCATGAGAAGCCCTCTTCTGAGTTGTTGGCCAGGGTTGTCCAAAGACTGGCAAACATTATAGGCTATTGCTATGACAATAGTTGTCCCCAAGAGGAAGAAGGTAAATACCTATTGCTAAAGGCACTATGCATTTCAGATACAGGGCCCAGAAGCCTCTGAGCTGGAACAGTCTTGAGGGCTTCCTCCCTGAGAGCTAGCTCTCATGATACCACAAAGTGCCATGAAAACTTCCAAAAGAAGGAAGCAACCAAGTTCTCTACCCAGACATGATGCCTCTGGACCACAATGACCAACACAGCATGATCATCCTAAAGGTACAAGGTGCAGTGGTAACACACACCTTGATGATAATCAGCAGCCCTTGTTTGGTTTTGTTTTCTGATACAGGGATCTTTGTTTACCACTCGCTGCCCTGGAGCTCACTCTGCAGACCAGGTGGCCTTGAACTCATAGACATTCACCTACCTCTGCCTCCTGGGTGCTGGGATGAAAAACATGTACCACCCTGGCTCAGTGAATTGCCACTTTACTAAACCAGTATAATCCTTAACTACATTCTAAATATTTGTCCTTATACTCACAGATAAGTGTAACCCTCACCCATCTGGGAAACATTGTTTGCAAGAGATGGAGACTATTAAAGAAAACCACAGCCAATCAAAATGCAGAGTTGTAGAGCCCAATCCCAATGAATACATCTATCATACAATACCTGTACCTAAGGCTCAGAGGTGATCTTGGTAGAGGCAGAAAAAGGACTCTAAGAACCAGAGGATTAAGGAGTTGGAGAGATGGTGTCTCTTGGGAATATCAAAAGCTACACCCATAAAGTTTCACCAAATGACTGCCTAAGCATGTTGAAGAAGGATGATACTGGGCTGAAACCCTACACAAATGACTATAAACAACTGAGAAATGCTGATAGTAGTAGAGATGGTCTCTCCAGGGAAGAGCGCAGCAACTGGTTATATCTAATATACGATGGTCAGCCCTGAACACATACATACATACATACATTACACAGACTAAGCAGCTTGGACTCATATTTAGGAATGCACACACACACACACACACACACACACACACACACACACACACAAAATGAATGAAAAAAAGAGAGCCAAATGGTAATAGTGAATGCTTTTGTCCCAGCACTCAGGAGGCAGAGGCAGGCACATCTCTGAGTTTGAGGCCAGCCTGGTCTACAGAGCAGGGCAGCCAGGGCTACACAGAGAAACCCTGTTTCAAACAATGATGAGAAGAAAAGGTTCATGAATTTGAAAGAGAACAAGAAGGGGTATGTGGGAGGGTTTGAAGGAGTACAGGGAAGGGAGAAAATCTTGTGATTATATTATAATCTTGAAAGAAGAAATTAAAAATATTTATTTTTGAATTACATATATGTGTGTGTTGATATGTGCACATGGATGCAGATGGCCAGTGAGGCTAAGAAAGGGTGTGAGGTCCCTAGAATCTGGAGTTACAGGAGGGTGTGAGCAGCCCCACTTGGGTGCTGGGACCCAACTCAGGTCCCCTGTAAGAGCGAGAAACACTCTTAACCTCTGACCCCTCTTTCCAGCCCTGGGGGTATTTCACTGTTGTTGAAGAGGCAAGGTTCCATCTGTCCCAAGTTTGCCTTGAATTGATATTAGAGGACAACCTTTCATGTTGTTAGAAACTAGGCATTTGGGAAATCTGGCTGCCCTGGCCCTTTCCTGATTACTTGACAGGTATGACAGAGTTTGGTTTCAGCCAGGCTTGGTCTTGCTGCCTGTAATCCCAGCATTCCAAAGGCTGTAACAGGAAGACTGCCTCAGGCCAGCGAAACCTGACTCAAAAGAAACTGATAAACTAGCCTGCCTAAAAAAAAAAAAAAAAAAAAAAAAAAAAAAAAAAACAACTAAACTCATTGCTGTTTATAACTAAATCTCTGTTTCTCGAGGATTGGGATATGCCCATCTGTAACCTTAACTACAAATGGTTCTGTACTGCCTGCCTGTCCCAGGAAACCGCAACCATGCCTCTGTTTCAAAAGGTTATCCTGACTACCTTGTAACCATGTCTTTGTTTCAGGAGGTTGTTATGACCAACTTGTTATGCTTATGTTCTGCTTCTGTAACCCCTGAGCTATAACAACCCTTATCTTCCCCATGTCCAGTGCTGATCTTCTGAACCCTGTACACAGGGGAGACAGCCTATGTACATGAATAAAGAGCTTGCTCCAATTTGGCCATGGTTTCGGCCAATTGCCTTTATTCTTTAGTCTGTTGGATTAACAAACAAACAGCTGAAAATGTAGCTCGGTTGGTAGAGTATACGGCTAACATGCATAAAGCCCCGGTTTTGATCTCCAGCACCACAGCACCACCAGGTCTTCAGAGGTGGAGACATTCCCAGCTGCATTGCAAAAACTAAAGAATTTGGTTTTAGTTTGGAAGCAGAGAACTATTGTGAGTAATTCCATTTGATTTGCTCCCTTAATCCAGTGTAAGAGGCCAATCCAAATTAATCTCTCCTATACACCGTATTTCTGGAAGCTCCCCATATTCCTAGTGCCTAGCCCCTCTCTCTCTAAAGTCATGTCCAGACATGTGAAGAATATTCAGTGCCACCTCTCCCGTGTCCCGCTTTTGATGCACATTTCTCATGAAGTCTCTGGTATGCCATCAGGCCTAACAGCTCATAGAGGATAATCTTCCCATAGCAGACGAGGTCACTAGATTTCTAACCTTAATCCCAGCTGCAGCCTGTTTCCCTTTTTGATGGAACCTAATACAACTACAGGAACAAGTTCCTCAGGTTACCCACACATCTGGATTTTGTTTTGTGGTGATGGGGATTGAATGCAGGAAACTGTGCATGCTAAGCAAAAAGTCTCTGCACCCTGATAAGCCTCTCTGCCAACACAGCAATCCAAATTAAACAGGAAAGATGGTACCAGTTTGATGTCCCAGGAGCTTGGCAGCTGAAGGGGTGGTGGGGATCATAGTGTAGGGTCCTGTCAATTGGGGTTCAAGAGACTTAGGAGCTAGATGTTTAAGGAGTATTCTGTCCCCTGGGGACAGTGGGGCAGGCTGGGGAAAGTTGGGTCCATTGGTGTGGGAGCAGGGAGATAGCTGTCAGCACGTGAATGGAGAAGGGACCTCAGAAGGGAGAGGTAGGGGAGGTACCAGTCAGTGGAGGAGTTTGGGTCAGGAGGTAATGATGGAGAAGGAAGAGCTTTCTGTAGAGTAACTCAAGAGGGTTCAGGCCTATAGGAGAGCGTGGGGTGGCCTGGAGGCCAGTGAGGACAATGGGGAGAAGGGAGAGCCAGGATAACCCAAGTTCAATGGAAAGCTTGGTGAGCTGGTGTTTGGTGAGTCCAATGGCCTTCTCAACCTTTCCCAAGAATTGTGGTCAAGAGGGAATGTGGAGCTTCCGGGAGATGGTGAGAGCTTCCAACATAAGCTCCATGACCCTAGAAGTGAAGGCTGGCCTGTTGTCCATCTGTATGGTCTGTGGCAGGCCAAATCTAGGGATGTGGTCCAGGAGTACTTGGGCCAACACATCTGCTGTTGCCCTGGATGGAAGGCTTCTATCTATCCTGTAAAGGTGTCAACCTTAGTTAGGGGGTAACAGAGATTTTTATGCATGTGAGTGAAATTAACTGGCCAATCCTCACCCAGTTGGTGTCCTCGAAGCTGATGTAGAAGATGACTTATCTGGAGGGCCTCCTGTAGATTGGCCTTGGTGTACCTCTGACAGGAAGTGTGAACCTGTGAAATACAGGCTGGAAGATGGATGGGGTCAAAGAGGGCTCTAAGAAATGGAGCAAAGCCCTGGGGCCTATGTGTAAGGTCTGGTGGATGTCTGAAACTAAGCACACACTCTCTACCATTCTCTCTCTCTCTCCCTCCCTCCTTCTCTCTCTCATACACACACACACACACACACACACACACACACACACACACACACACAAAACAGATCTGTCAGGGGCTACTATCCTGCCTACTACAAAGGCTCTCCATAGTCTTGGTGATTTTCCAGGAGCTTATTAGAGAGAAGTAGGACCAGGAGGTGGCAGTCAAAATGGCCTAGGTTGTTGTTGTATGTAAATGTAACTTCTACCTCAAGAAGCTTTTAAAATGTTGGTACTTGATAATTATGGCCCTCTATAATCATAGTAGTAGTTTCTAACTACCATTGTTTGTTTTTAAAATACATTTATTTTATGTGTATGAGTATTTTGTTTGCATATATGTCTGTGAACCATGTACATGCCTGTGTTTGTAGAGGCCAGAAGAGGATTCTGGATCTCCTAGCACTTGAGTTAACAGCTGGTTGTGAGCTACCATGTGGATGCTAGGAATTGAACCTGGGACCTCTGGAAAAGCATCAAATGTTGTCTTCCTCCCTCCCTTCCTTTCCTCCTTCTTTCCTTCCCTTCTTTTTTTTTCTTTGAGATAGGGTGTCTGTGTAGCCCTGGCTGTTCTGGAACTCTGTAGACCAGGCTAGCTTTGAACTCAGTGATCGCCTGCTTCTGCCTCCCAAGTGCTGGGATTAAAGGTGTGCGCCATCAAATGTTCTTAACCATCTCTCAGATCCTGTTTGTTTTCATATGTGGGTACATGCATACATAGCAGGTGTGTGTTTGGGTACACATGTGTGCACATGCATGTGGAGGTCAGAGGACAGCTCTGGATATCATTCTCAGGAAAATCATATACCTCCTTTAAGGGAATCTTTCATTATCTTACCAATTAGATGGTGGAGCCCCAGGGATTATAAATGTGCATCATCACACATGGCATTTTTAGCTGGGTCCTGGGGACAGAACTTAGGACCTCATGCTTGTGAGGCAAATGCTTTACTGACTGAGTTAACTACTTAGTCCTGGCTGCCGTTCACTGAAAGTCAGCTATGGCGCTACCTGTTTCATTGCACGCACACCCATAGTTATCCTCACAACCTTATGAAACTGGAGATGCTGTACTTCTCTTTAGAAATGAAACTGAAGCTCAAAGAGACAAAACAAATTGTCCAGGTTCACACCTCTGAAATGGTGGGGTCTAGGTCAGGATTGGTCCAAGAGAAATCCATGGCCTGTATACTGACCTATAGCCATCTGGGCCTCCTCTTTATATATCCCCCAACCTAGGGGGCTGTCCCCAAACTTCAAAGTCTCACCAAGTTTATAAAATCTGCTTCAGGCCTTTAATCCCAGCACTTGGGAGGCAGAGGCAGGCAGATCTCAGTGAGTTTGAGGCCAGCCTGGTCTACAGAGGGAGTTCCAGGACAGCAAATGCTGTTACACAGAGAAACCCTGTTAAAGAAATAGAGGGAGGGAAGAAGAGAGGGAGGGAGGTGCAAGAGAGAGAAGGAAGGAAGGAAGGAAGGAAGGAAGGAAGGAAGGAAGGAAGGAAGGAAGGAAGGAAGGAAGGAAGGAGAGAGAAAGAGAGAGAGAAGAAAAATCTGTTTCAGAGCCATTCCATCAGAGCAGCTTTTGGCTCACCAGGAAGTTCTTCCTTCTCCCTGGGCCCACACAGGTCTCAGCTACCAGCACAGCATTTGATCCTAATAAGGCAGTGGTATTTAAAGAGCCGCTTTCTTTCTCCAAATTCTAATCCCTTTCAGATCAGAAACCATGCCTTCCTCATTTTTTGCTCCTCACAGTGTCGTGTCAGTTTGTGGTGTGTTCATGGACATTCACTGGGATATTCTGAATCAAGTGACTCAGAAAGTTCCCTCTCTGGGTGCCCTCTCCACTGCACCCCACTGTAATTGCATTGCAACTGTAGATAAAACAAAAAGAGCACACCGAAATGATAATGTTGAGCTCAAAAACAAGATTATCATCTCTTGGACCTTCAACTAAACAGAAACATAAAGTCATGGACGGAACTGGAACTCCAGACTACAAGTCCTCTTAAAGACGGGGAAGGGGATGTGGGGGGGGGGGTGGCTAAAGCCACAGCTCAACACTGGGGTGACATTCTTCACTACAAAATAAACCTACAGGAGAAAGATTCACTGACAGACGCCCACGATGGCGATTATTTAGTCTAAAAAGGAAAGCTTTCGGCTTGAAGAGGCAGCTCAGCGGGTTGAATGCTTGCCTTGGGCGCCTGGGTTTGATCCTCAGCACTGCACAAACTTATACACACCTGTAATCTTATCACTCGGAAGTTTAAAGTCATTTTCCCTTTGTTACACAAGTGGAGACTTCTATGAGACCCTGTCTCAAAAACAAGGGCGGAGAGCTCGGCCGGTTGGTGCACACCTTAGATTCCAGCAGTTAGGAGGCAGAGGCAGGTGGATCTCTAAGAGTTCAAGGTCAGACTGGCATACACAGCAAATTCTAGGACAGCTAGAAGAGTAGGGGACGAAGGACTTGCCTTGCAAGCATGGAGACCTGAGTCTGATCCTACTGTAAGGACTCCCCGCACGTAGCCCCCACGTGGTAAACCCAACATGGCGCTTGCAGAATGTGCCCTGTATAGAGTGCACGCCCCTAAGCATGGCTACGTAAATCTGAGCCCACCCCTCTCTTAAAGGAGCCTCCATGAGAAAGCTGGGTCCCCATTTCCTCTCTTTTACTTCCCTCCCTTATACCCAGGTGACAACTCCCCCAATAAAGTCTCTGGTGGCATCTGGTGTGTGTGTGTGTGTGTGTCTGATCCAACACCTAAGAATTTACATAAAAATCTGGATAACATCTCCACAAGCCTGGGGTTAAGGCAGTCAATAAAATCCACAGTCTTAGCTGGGTAGTGGTAGCGCACACACCTTTAGTTGCAACACTAAGGAGGCAGAGGCAGGCAGATCTCTGTGAGTTCAAGGCCAGCATGGTCTACAGACTGAGTTCGAGGACAACCAGGGCTATACAGAGAATCCTTATCACAAAAAACAAAAACAAATCCGAAATATGTGCATGTGAGGATTTACTCCTTCAAGCTGCTCTGCTAGGACTGTGTGGGATTAGAATCTGTGGTAGGTTGATGAAGGGAAAGAGCTTTGTTCTCAGATAACCTTGAAAGTAGAGAGAGCACCTCTGTCCTTAGACACTGACATTCAGAAGCCAGGAAGGGAAGGGAATCTTGATGTCTAATGACTGCCACACACTTCAGAGAGGTTCAGTAAGAGCTGGTGGTTGGGTCAGCAAGAGAAGATTGCTCACTGGATGAAAGTACTTGCTACTGAGACTGGTAACCTGAGTTCAATCCCTGGGAATCACACTGTAGAAGGAAAGAATTGTTTCCTGAAGGTGGTTCTCTGACCATGGCATCTGACTGTCCTCTGATCTCATTTATACCCTGACATGTCATCCTTACATAATAAATATAATAAAAAGCAAAGATCTCATGGTACCCGGTTTGGTGATGTACACCTACAACCCCCAACAGCAGAACAAGAGCATTTGGGAAGCAGGTGAACAGTGAGTTCCATCCTGGGCTACACAGTCATACTGTCTTCTTTTTTTATTTTTCTTAACTTTTAAAAAAAATAGCATTTAAAATAGTGGGTTTCATTGTGACTTTTTTATACATGTACATCATTATACTCTGTTCCTCCCTCGCTCTCTACCTTCCTTCCTCCAATTGCTGGCTCATTTTCTCCAACATAATCCATTTTTATGTTTTCCGTTAAGCTCTCTTATTTCCACCCCCACCTCAAGACCCTGAAAACCCAGACACAAAAGACATTTTGAGTTTTTGTTTTTTAAGGATCTCATGATGAGGACCAAACTGGGCATTCTAAACCTTCCGAATTATAAATTCCTTCCAAGAAGCCCTGCAAAGTGGAGAAGGTGCCAGGAATAAAATCCCAGGCAGAGGGACAAATAGGAAGAAGGCCCAGATAAAAGGGAGGCAGACGGTATAGCACAAGCTGTAATCACAGACCTTGAGAGGGGGAGGCGAGAGGGTCAGAAGTTCAAAACCAGTCTAAAACATGAGACGCCGTCTCAACTGCAACCCACCCCCAGAGTAAGTACCTAAGTAAATAATACAAGTAAGGGAGGGTAAGATCCCAGGGAAGAGGCAGATCCCAGGTGTGAGGCTGTGTTTTGTATGAGAATACCAGTATAGGACTTGACATTTCGGACTGAAAGGGCGTGAGCATAGCAGAGAAAACTGATTCAGATCAATCCACTAGAGTGTCATGTTCAAAACACTCAAAGCTACCTCAGCAGTTAAGGGTACTGGCTGCTCTTTCAGAGGGCCTGGGCTTGAGTCCCAGCAACTCACATATTATTTTACATAACTGTCTGCAATTACAATTCTAGGGGACCCAATGCCCTTCTCTGGAATTCTCAGGCAACACACATACACATAGTACCCATAGCACACACGTGCAAGACAAACATTTATATGCATACAATCAAATGTAAATAAATAAATAAAAATAATATTACAGGATCTAGAGAGGTGACTCATGGGTTAAGAGCACTGGCTACTCTTCCAGAGGACCAGGGTTCAATTCCCAGCATCAACATGGCAGTTCATAATTGTCTCTGAGTCCAGTTCCAGAGAATGTAGTGGATTTATGATGTTACATTGTAAATAATTATCCCACCTATGAGTTTAATAAAAAGCGCTGATTGGCCAAAGGCAGACAGGTAGTATGGACAGGGCTACCAGAATAAGAAGACTCTGGGAACAGGAAGAACAGAGCAGAAATGCCACAGAGAAGGCAGAAGAAGCAGAGGACAACTATGCTGCTCTGAGAAAAGGTACAGAGCCACATGGCTGAACAGGACAAGAATCATAGGTTAGTTTAAGAGTAAAGAATTAGCAAGTTATATGCCGGGGCCTTAGGCTGATCAGCATAAAATTAACATAAGCATCTGTGTGTCTCTGTAGGACTGTGGGGCTGTGAGACTGTGGGTCCGTAGATCCAAACCTTGAGGCTAGGCCCAAAAGTCTGGGCCAGAAATCTCTTATAACAAGAGAGTCTGAACCTACACATAGAAATTACATGGATGCAAAATACCAATGCACATGAAATAAATAAATAAATAAATAAACAAACAAACAAATAAATAAATAAATAAATAAATACTAAAAAAAATTAAAGAGCTGTGGGAATTTGTTCCATTCAGCCAATGGCTTTAGGGTACCAAACCCTAGGGTGTGATCTCTCCTGCATACAAGACTGGAATAAGCTGAGGAAGAGTCATCATGAGCTCTCTCTTGGGTGGTCAGAGCAGGATGATTGGTTCCCATTGCTCCTGAGAAGAATGGAGGATAACAACAGCTGGATGAGCAGCTGTGTCTACTTTGTTCTGTATCTGTGAGTATATTATCTACATTTTATACCTTAATAGATTCTTGAGATTCTTTAACAGACTCTTATGGGCCCTCATAACAATTGGCGCCCAACACAGGGCATGAATCCAAGACCCCAAGATTAAGAGTCTCCTGATCTATCAACTGAGCTATAAAAATAAAAATAAAAGAATATTTTTAAAAGGAGCAAGTTTTGTGGTGGTGTATATCTGTAATTTTAGTATTGATGAAAGCAAGAGAGAAAATCAGGAATTCAAGACTGTCCTTCCCAAGGGGAGACACAAGCAGTGTCTACTTTTTCTACCAATGTTCCAGTTACAAACCAAGGCACGATTCCACCAAAGTTTATCCTGGAGAACCAGTGAGTTTATTGAAGAGTTACCTATAGGAGTGTTGGTACTTTCACCCCTCAAAAAGCCACACTGAAAAATCTTTATCTAGCAGTGACAAGAGCTTTCCCATAACCACATAGAAAAAGGCCTTCTCCTATAGTCTCCCCTGGCCTATACATGCTAACCTCTTCCCTAGGCCTGGGGCAGTGTTGAATGTGACAGGTCGTAGGGAGAAGATGGATACTCAAGTGACAGTCTCCTGTAGGGTAGGAGAGGTTAAAAAAAAAAATAGACCCGGTCATCAGAGTGTTCTTGGAGCTGACAGATAGGTTTCTGCCTTAGGTGCTAGACCTCAAGAGGCCCATGCTTTTCCATGTGTGCTCTTTGGATGTCTATAAATGGCTGGAGTCAGACGGAATCTGAAGCAACCAAACCCACAGCAGTCTTGATGACAAGAATGCCTTCCATAGAATTTACTAAATCATCTTCTGAAGGTTAAGATTAGCCTTGGCCAGCACAACTATCTAATGTCTGAGTCTACAAAGGTTGTTTGGATCCTGCTAATCATTGCTCCCCTGTAGGACTCACTCCAAGTCTGTGTACTCACTTACTCTAGCCTATAGTTAATGGTTTGTTTATAATTGTGTGTGTGTGTGTGTGTGTGTGTTTTAGTTAGAATTTCTACTGCTATGAACAGACATCATGACCACAACAACTCTTAAGAAAGAAAACATTTAATTGTGGTGGCTCCCTTACAATTCAGAGGTTTAGTTCATTATCATCATGGTCTGACATGGCAGAGTGCAGGCAGATGTGGTGCTAGACAGGTAGCTGCTAAATGTTGATATTCAGGCAACAGGAAGTAGACTATATCATTGGGTGGGGCTCGAGCATATATAAACCCTCAAATCCTGCCTCCACAGAGGTGCACTTCCTCCAACAAGACAAAATCTATTCCAACAAGGCCATACTTCATAATAGTGCCACTCCCTTTGGGGGCCATTTTCTTTCAAATTACCACACAGGGTTTCTCTCTGTTGCCCTGGCCAGTTTGGAACTCCCTTTGTAGAGACCAGGCTGGCCTTGAACTCAGATATTTGCCTGCCTCTGCCTCCTGAATTTGGGGATTAAAAATGTACAACACCTAGCTGTTTGTAATTTTTTATATGTGTGTATATATTCACGTATAAAAAAGAACATACTCATGTTTGCATGTGTATGAAGACTGGGAACTCTGCCCGTCTCTTTTGAGACAGGGTCTCTCATTGACCTGAAGTTCATCATTTACACTAGAGTGATGGCCAGCAAGCTCCAGGGATCTGTCTCTGTGTCCCCGGTGCTGGGATTACAATCATGGGCCAAAATATTCTCACACTTTATATGGATTCTAGCGACTGAATTTAAATGCACATGAGTAAAAGACAGTACCAACCCCTGCCTCTATAATTTTCTTTCTTTTTTATGAAAATGGCCTTATCTGGTCAGAAAATGGTGTTACAATAAGGAAACCATAGGAGGAATGATGATGTGCTGATACATAGCAAGGTTTTTGGTTGTTTTGGTTTGGGAAACAGTCTCACTCTGTAGTCTAGGCTAGCCAATAACTCACAGTAATTCTTCTGCCTCAGACACCAAGTGCTGATATTATACTTGCAAACCACTTACAAGTAATGGAATTGTCTCATACCATGCCCAAATATAATTTAAGATAAAACTTTGACCTGAAGAGGCTGGCAAGATGCTCACCTGTTTAAAGTACTTACCACCAATCCTGATGACCTGATTCTGAGCTGTCTCTGAGACCCATAGAATAGGAAAGAACTGATTCTCAAAGGTTGTATTCTGACTTCATATGTGCACATGCACGCACATACATACACAAGATAAATACATGTGGGCTGGAGAGATAGCTCAGAGGTTAAGAACACTGTCTAGAGGACCCAGGTTCAGTTCCCAGCACCCACATGGCAGCTCCCAACAATCTGTAACTTCAGTCCCAAGGGATCTCAGATGTCCCCTTCTGGCCACCAGGCATGCACATGATGCACTTATATACTTGTAGGCAAAACACTTCTATACATAAAATAAAAAGCTTTTTATAAGACTTTTAGTTTTTTTTTTCTCAAAAAGCAGTTCAAAGGTCATCCTAGGCTACAGACTACATGAGACCCTGTTTCAAATATATGTGTGTGTGCTTGGCTATATTATAATTGAAAATTCTGTATTAAAAAAAGACTACATAGGACTTAAGGCTGAAGCTCAGTTGATAGGCCACTTACTTAACATGCACAAATCCTTGGGTTTGAGCACCTAAGCACATAAACCATGGCATACACATATGATGTAACACCACCAATTGGTAATAGGTAGAGTCAGGAAAACTGGAAGTTCAAGGTCATCTTGGACTACTACATAGCAAGTTTGAGGCCACCCTAAATGAGATACACAACGCACTGTTTTTTTTTTTTTTTTTTTTAAAAAAAAAAAAAAAAAAAGCCAAAAAGACAAGATAGCATGTTGTGATGGCTCATTCCTGTAATCCTAGCCCTTGTTAGGCTGAGGCAGGAGGATCACCTACATGCTACATGGTGAGTCCCAGAACAACCTGGGATACAAAGTAAGATCATGTCTCAAAAACAGAACAAAAAAATAGAGATGATGAGAAATCAAAGAAAAACACAAGTCACAACCAGAAGAATTGTCTGTCATCGAACTGAGATACAACTGGTTCAACAGGTTAGTGAATCCCTAAGGTCAATTCAAAAAATGAGCAAAAGCTATAGAAAATCAAAACCATATCCAGTTTCCCATAAACATCTGAATACTCAAGTCATCAGTAATTAAGAATGTCCTTCACAGCCATCAGATTGTTAAAATTTATACCATCTGAAAATATTAACTTGGATTGAGGCTATGGAGCAGCAAGAGCTGTCAATGAATGCTGGAAAAACATCTCTGGAACAGAGCTTGGCAGTGTCTAGTAAGGCTATTTTGCTCCAGACCCAGCTTGAGAGTCTGTGTGAGACCTGAGTTAGGCTGTTGGGGTGGGTGCTGTGTTAGGGTTCTGAAGTGGGTGGTGCTGTGGCTACTAGAGTGTTGGGGTTGGTATTGTAGGTATTAGGGTGTTGGGTAGGTGCTATAGGTGCAAGGGTGTTGGGGTGGGTGCTCTAGGTGTTAGGGTGTTGGGATGAGTGCTGTAGGTATTATGCTGGGTTCTGTAGGTGTATGGTGTTGAGGTAGGTGTTGTAGGTATTAGGGTGTTGGGTAGGTGCTGTAGGTGCTAGGGTGGGTGTTGTGGGTGTAGAGTATTGGTGTGAGTGCTGTAGGTATTAGGGTACTAGGGTAGGTGCTATAGGTGTTAGGGTTTGGGAGTGAGTGTTGTATATCTTAGAGTGTTTGGTGGGTGCTGTGGGTATAGAGTGTTGGTGTGGGTGTTGTAGATGTTAGGGTGTTGGGGTGGGTGCTGTAGGTCTCGGGTGTTGAGGTAGGTACTGTAGGTGTTAGGGTGGTGGAGTGGGTGCTATAGATGTTAGGGTTTTGGGGTTGGTGCTGAAGGTGTTAGGGTGTTGGGGTAGGTGCTGTAGGTGTTAGGGTGTTGGGGTGGGTGTTGTAGTTGTTAGGGTGTTGGGGTGGGTACTGTAGGTGTTAGGGTGTTGGGGTGGGTGCTATAGGTGTTAGGGTTTTGGGGTGGGTGTTGTAGGTGTTAGGGTGTTGGGGTGGGTGCTATAGGTGTTAGGGTTTTGGGGTGGGTGTTGTAGGTGTTAGGGTTTTGGGGTGGGTGTTGTAGGTGTTAGGGTTTTGGGGTGGGTGCTGTAGGTGTTAGGGTGTTGGGGTGGGTGCTATAGGTGTTAGGGTTTTGGGGTGGGTGTTGTAGGTGTTAGGGTTTTGGGGTGGGTGCTATAGGTGTTAGGGTGTTGGGGTGGGTGCTATAGGTGTTAGGGTTTTGGGGTGGGTGCTATAGGTGTTAGGGTTTTGGGGTGGGTGTTGTAGGTGTTAGGGTTTTGGGGTGGGTGTTGTAGGTGTTAGGGTTTTGGGGTGGGTGCTATAGGTGTTAGGGTTTTGGGGTGAGTGCTGTAGGTGTTAGGGTGTTGGGGTGGGTGCTATAGGTGTTAGGGTTTTGGGGTGGGTGCTATGGTCCTTGTTGCTTGAGAAACTGAAGAATTGCTTGAACTCGGGAGTTTGAGGGCAGCCTGAGCAGCACAGTGACACTACATTATTGTTTTTTTTCTCCTCTCTTTTTAAATTTTACTTCATATTTTGAGACAACATAAATACCCAGGCTGACCTTGAACTGACTCTGTAGAGCGGGAAGGCCTTGGGTTTCCTGCTGCTAAATGAGTAGCTGGTATTATAATCCTGTGTCACTAGGCAATCTTATTTGGAGTTGGTTGATTTGTTTTGAGGAAGAGTCTCAAGTAGCTCAGACTGGCCCTGAGCTAGCTATGTGGTTCAGATGACCTGACCTGATCGCCAGTCTGTAACTAGGACTGCACCAGATCTCCGGTGTTCCTGTCTCCAAGTGCAGGCCAACTTAGCTGTTTCTGTGAGTGTGAGCTTTGGGCATAAGAACTGGAGCTCAAACTCCTCTGGATTCATCTCAATCAAGTCAGTACCTAGGGGATGAATTTAACAACCAGAGGAGGCAAACTAAGCACTGACAGAGGAGTGGCTGGTCTTTGGTAGCAGGCTGAAAAGCTTGACTGGAGGGACTCCTGTTGGGTGCCATCAGTCACCTCTCCTTCAGAGCTCTACTGTCGCCTGGGTGCCTGCTCCACTCGCAGCTGGAGGGCTGCCACACCGAGGACAAAGGCGATGGTGTCCCCTACAACCCAGCCGAGCCTTTCCCTGCCAAGACCCGGGAGAGGAGAAACCACATGTGACCCCGCGTGTGACCCAGCTCCTGAATGGATTCCAATTCAGCCTCCCAGCCCTGGCAGTCAGAGGTTCCCAGGCTCAGCAGGCTAGGGGGAAAGGCCCAGGCTCACTGTGGCTCTTTCTAGCACTTAATTTTATGTGTGTACATGGATGTCTGTGTACCACACGCATGCCCAGTGCCCAGAGAAGCCAGAAGAGGGTAATTGGATACTTTAGAATTAGAGTTACAGATCTGGTTGTGAGCTGCCATGTGGGTGCTATGAATTGAACCCCGATCTTCTGGAAGAGCAGCTGGTGCTCTTAAAAGGTGAGCCATCTCTCCAACCCTTGAAAATGACTTTTATTTTATTTGTGTGTCTGTGGGCTTGTACATGTGAGTGCTGTTGCTGTAGGAGGCCAGAAGCAGAAGATCTCCCTGGAGCTAGGGTTACAAGCTCTTGTGAACTCCTGCATGTGGGCTGGGAATCAAACTCAGTTTTCTGCAACTATGCAAATAATGCTAAAATAACATTATAAGAAGAAATAAAATTAAAAAATTAATTAAAGCTTTAATACATTCGATTGTGTTTCCATCTTTTCCATCTGTATTACATTGTTGAATGATTGTGTATTGTAGTCATATAAAGTCCTTTTAAAATTTCACTGCACATTTTGGAATTATTATTAGTCCTCATTGTGATCTTTCCAGCAGCACCCACAGTGAGTGGCGAGCATGTTAGAAACACAGACTAAAGCCAAGGGGAGATCCTGCACACTTGGAATCCCAGCATGCAGGAGATACAATCAGCAGGTTTTCCAGTTCGAGAGCAGCCTGACACAATGAGAGCTTGTTAATAAAAGAAAAAAAGGAGATTTTTAAAAAGCAAAGAAGAACTGTCTGTGGTGACAGGATTTTACTCCCAGTATTAGGAAGACAAAGGCAAGTGGGTCTGTGAGGCCAGCCTGGTCCACAGACTGAGTTCCAGGCAAGCTAGAGCAACACAGTGAGACCCTGCTTCAAAAGCAAAAGTAAGTAAGTAAAAGAGGAAACTAAGAAGGTAGGAACACACACACTGGCCTTTCCCAGACCTTCACGACCAAAGCCTACATTTTGACAAGTCTCTGAGAAGATTTGCCTGGGAGAAATTTTTTCAAGACTATGAGAAGCAGGCCAGCTGTGGTGTACACCTTTGATCCCAGCATTGGGTGGGCTGGGGGTGGTGGCGGGGGGGGGGGGGGGGGGGGGGGCGCCAGAGTCAGGTAAATCTCTGTGAGACCTGACCTATGCACTAAAAGACAAGTTTAAAAGAAAGGGCTAGGGAGATGATGATTTAGTGTGTGAAGTGCCTACTTGAGAACCTAAATCCTAGGCATGAGTGTATCTGTAACTTTAGTGGGAGGGACAGGATGTGGGGACAGTGGATCTCTGGAGCTCATTAGCTATCCACATAGACTGGCCGGTTCTATAAGCTAGTCATATGGAGGGAGGCCCCAGTGTTGCCCTCAGGCCTCCACACAGATGCACCCACACAAACATCTATACCACATGAACACACATGTGCATGCACTTAAAATTACAGAAGCAAACAAAACCACCTCTGTTCTTGCCTTTCCCTTTGATTCCAGACTCTATAAGTTGCTGGAATTAGGTGGGTCTGTCATACCGGTGTGACCCTAGCACAAAAGATCCTGCTGGGGATGGAGACCAAGGCCTCATCATGCTATACTGCAAGGCTGTTAAAAACATATTTTTGCTGTAATGTATTTGCTGGTGCTAGATGAACAAAATCCCAGTAAGTACTGTGACAGCGTACGTGCCTAGTACACATCACACCTCAGGCTTGATCCCAAGCCCAGTAAGTAAAAGAAAGAAGGGAGGGTGAAGACAAAGGAATTGAGGGACAGGATGGGGAAGCCTAAAAGGAAAAAAAAGCCAAATGCAAAATTACTTAATATAAAGGATTTCTTAGATAGAAATATAAGAAAGGCTACATTAATCCCAGGCAGGGGTCTGTCAGGCTAGAGACTGCCTGAGGAGCAGACAGGGCTGAGAGCATTGCTTTCTGATATGCTTGCTAGGGGAATCTGTAAAAATTCTTGAGGACTATACAGTCATGATAAACTATGCAGTACTGTCTGTCTTGTACTTCAATAAACAAGGAGCAGGATGCTCACCTAGCATGAGTGAGGCCCTGGATTTGACTACCCAAAACCACAGCAACAATTCCACTGTTGTCTAGTACAGTGGGATATGCCTGCAATCCTAGCACTCTTAGAGTGTCATAGCCAAGTTCAAGACCAGCCTGGGCTACATAGTGAGTTCCAGGCTCAGTTCAGAATAAGGAGACACTGTCTCAAAATAAAACAAACAAACAAACAAAAAGTCCAAAAGAGATTAAGGAAAAGAAAATTACTAGACAACTGTGATGCACACCTTTAAACCCAGCGTGCAGGAGGCAGAAGCAGGTGGATCTCCAGATCTCTCTCTCTCTCTCTCTCTCTCTCTCACACACACACACACACACACACACACAAAATGTTTAAACATAACATAGTAACAAACTTTTATTCCCCAACACAGGGTTTTTCTGCATAGCCCTGGCTGTCCTGGAACTTAAGGCCAACTTGGCTTCAAAATCACAGAGATCCACCTGTCTCTGCTTCTCAAGTGCTGGAATTAAAGGCATGTGCACCACTGACTGGCTTGTAATAAACTTTTGAAAATTAAAAAAAAAAAAATCTACCCACTTAAAGGTACTCCTCTGGAAGTTGTTGCCCAACTAAGCTTCCAGTTCTTACTCCTGGAGTTTCTTCTGCCTCTCTCCTGTCCTGGAGGATGGAGGTTAAATTCCCACTTCTAAGAACACCATATTGGATGAACACACACAAATTCTTTGCAGACAATTACTTGAGAGGAAGACCTTCTGGTCAATTCCCTATGTTATCTCACTGCTAATCACCACCCTCAGTTAAAAGTAATCACAGTATGAGGTATTTGAAAAGCTACTTGCATGGAATTGAATGAGGTCTCATAAGCTATGTGGGAACCAGACCTGAGGACCAGCAACAGGTTTTTCAGGATACTTGCTCCAGGAAGGGACCAACCTCATTCCATTGCCCTCAGCTATTAGGGCGGTGGCTCTGCCTCTTCCAATTTCTCTCCACCCCAGTAGGTACACTCCTACTGCACAATGCAAAGTGCTAAAACTAGGTTGCGGGTGGAAGTACCGAGAAGCCACTGTTTCTAGTATTTCTAATCCTAAAGAGGCTCACCTTCCTTTGATTCCCAGGTTCTTGACAGGAGTGAAGATATGAGGATCTAAGGAAACATTTGACAGGGTACAGAGAACAGCCTCTCTGCTCCAATTCAGATGTCAAAATGGTTCCCAGAGCCCAGTGGGGATTATTACCCATGGGCAGTGGGATTACAGGCATTCTGCATCTTCCTAATGTCTATAAGGACAATGTATTTATTAGCTTCAACATGGAGTTACTGAGTCTAATCTAATGAAAGAATACTGTGTTTAACTCAAAAAATTTAGGAGACAGGAAGAAGAAGGCTTTCTTAATGATAGAAAGATAACAGCTGGCATATCTTTCCCAACTTTTCTCTGTGCTGAGATGCTTGTTTCCTGAACTGGAAGGGAAAAAAATGTAAGCATTTAGAAGATAGTCTTGGGCTGGGTGTGGAATTTAAGCCTGGCACTCAGAAGGATGAGGCAGATCTATCTCTGAGTTGAGACCAGTAAGGGATACCTAGTAAGACCCCTGCCTCAACCAAACCCCCAAAACAAAACACCAAACAGACAAAACAGTATTAGGAAAGTGTTGATTCTTTAGTTTTCAATTTTATTTATTTTTAAACAACAACTTAATAGCTTAGAAATGTCCCTAACAGCAAGGGCCTACCCCATGCATTCCAGGAGGTTCCTAGAGCCTTGACTCCAGCCCTGGCTCCAGGAACTTCTCTCACTCACATCAGCCATCAGGCTTTTTCTCTCTGGAGACTTGGGACAAAGAAGATGCCCATTTAGAGGGTGAACCAAAGATTCACCATGTGGGAGGGCTAGACTGAGACAAAACTGCCTCTGTTAGTTTGGGGAATATCTGGGGACTTGGTAGCATGCTCAGACAAACTATGGGAAGCTTGGAGGGGTCCTGAACTGCTGCTTCATTCACTTCTGGGCAAACCCCTCAGCACCTCCTCATCTACAGACTCAGAGTCCTGCCTTTAGAAGACAAATCTCCTTAGCCTTTTGCCCTTCTACATGCCTCAGAGGCACCCAGCCTATTCCAGGCCTCACAAGGTGGGGAATCAGGAAGGTGATGAGGATTCAAACCTGAGAATATCCCACCATTTCCTGCGACAGGACTTTGGGACCCAAGTGTGCCAATCCCTTCCTGTCACCTAAAAGTGAACAATACAAGGACATCTCTTTATGACTTGAAGGGGCAAACCTGGCATTTAAATCCAAGTGTGGTGGGTACTGATGTGCCTCCAGGCTGCAGGCAGCTCCAAGCATGCATTCGAAGTAGGAGCAGCTCAGCCAGGAGGGTAGGGCCCACAGGGCTGTTGCTACCCTCCCCTTATTGCCATCCACACCCATGGTACCCATGGAAACATACCCCCCCTTCCTGCCAGCTGCCTGCATTCAGGCAACCAGCTCTAGCTCACCTCCTCTAAGCCAAGGCCTGAACTGATGCCAGGCTGGCCTGAGCGGCTTCAGGAAGAACTGGGATTGGGCAATTTAGTCAGTCCAGGTGCCAGCACAGCTTGAGAGGGCTACCACAGGAGCCTCCATACCTTGCTGCCTGGGCTGTGATGAAGCTGGGCTTAGTCAGCCAGCATAGTGGCCAGCAGAGCCGGGTGGATGGCCCCAGCTGTCCTCTGCCTGTGGGCTAACAGCTACTATGAGGCAACAGCCCTTGCTGCAGCAGCAGCAGCCTCTGGGTCTCATTGAGAGGGCTTTCTGGCTGCTGCTCCGACTGCCCAGGTGATTCAGCCAGTCCTCCAGGGCTGAAGATGTATCGACAGTCACTGGGGATGTCACCTACTGCCCCCATACCACTGCCATCCCCTGCCTCGCCGCTAGATTGCTCTCCACAGGGCAACTCAGGGCTGCCTCTCTCAGTAGGCTGCCCAGCTCTCTCAATGTTAATGTACAAAGGGTCCTGGCTGGTGGACAACACAGACAGGTGGCCCAGAATGTTCTCCAGTTCCATTCGTAGGCATGTGAAGCTTGGGCGCTGCTTTGGGTCTGCGCTCCAGCACTGGTACATGAGATCATACCTGAGGTAGAAAGGAGAAGAGAGGTAGTGACTACACTGAGACAGCACTAGTGTACGGCTGGAAAGATGGCTCAGTGGTTAAGAGCACTGACTGAGTTCAATTCCCAGCAACCACATGGTGGTTCACAATCATCTGTAATGGGATCGGACGTCCTCTTCTGGCCTGGAGGTGTACATGCAGATGGAGCACTCATACTTAAGAAGAAAAACAACTGGAGTGCAGGTTTACTATGCATCAGGTTGAGATCACATGTATTTAGTGTGTATGTGTACATAAACGTGCACATGCTCATGAACTCACATGCATGTGCTGTGGCATACACTTTAAATCAAAGAACAGGTTTCAGGGACTGGCTCTCTCCTTACACCATGTGGGTCCCTGGGATTAAGCTCATTTTGTCCAGGCTTAGCAGCAAGCACCTTTACCTGCCTAGCCATCTTGCCTACATTTAACAGTTCCTGTTTTGAAAATGCAAATATTGAAGCATGAGGAGATTAAGTGCCTTACTGTAAGCTGGAGAGACGGCCAAGTTCAGTTCTCAGCACCCTTGTCAGGCAGCTAGCTTCTAAGTACTTTTTAACTCCAGCTCTAGGGGGCTCTGGTGTTTCTGGCCTCCACAGGTACCAGCACCCACATGCACATACCCACCAGACACACATCCACACCATTAAAAAATAATAAAAATCCTCAGCCAGGCAGTGATGGTGCACACCTTTAGTCCCAGTGCTCAGGAGGCAGAGACAGGTGGACCTCTGTGATTGAGGCCAGCCTGGTCTACAGAGTGAGTTCCAGGACAGCCAGGGATACACAGAGAAACCCTGTCTTGAAAAAGGGGGGAAAAAAACCCGAAAACAAAACAATCCTTAATAAAGTCACACAGGTAGCAAGGACGAGTTCAGACAGGACTGGTAAATCTGCAACACCAGCACTTGGGAGGCAGAGGCAGGAGAATCACTACCGGTCTGAGATGGGCTTAAGATTCGCTTTGAGTATGAGGCCGGTCAAAACTACAGAGCAAAGCCCTGTTTCAAAAAATAAACAGAGCTAGGAATGTAGTTCAGTTGGTAGGACGCTTGGCTGGTGTGCACAAAGGCCCAGACTTGATCGCCAATACCTAAGGGCTACACTGTGTAATTCTAGCATTTGGGAGGTGGAGGCCGGAGGGTCTGAAGTTTAAAACGCCCCTCAGCTCATAGCCAGTTTGAATCTGGTGAGGATGAGTGAGACCCTGTCTCAGACAAATTCCCCAAAGTCACTGAACTGTGATCTGAAGTCACAAAGGCCAGTGCCCAAACTTCTGTGCTGTCTCAGGAGAGAGACTAAACACAAGCATGTCTGCCTTACACAGGAGCCTGGAGTCATGGCTCCCTTGGTTTTTGTTCTATGGTGCTGGAAAATCTAAGGCCTCATGAACCTAAGTAAGTTTCTATTGTTGAGATCCTGGAGCCAGGATTATCTTTTTAGGGGGTAGGCTTGTACACTCCCCTTTTTGTCCAAGTCCACACAAGGCAGAACCCACTCATGTACACTTACATTTCCAGAAAAGCTCCCAGCCCTCTTCCTCTGCCAGGAATACCCCCCACACTTATTTCACTAGCCTTGGAGATCCTCTTATAGCTTTCCCTGTTTCTAAGGACACACACACACACACACACACACACACACACACACACACACACACACACACACACACACACACACTCCTTTCCTCAGAGGAAAGGTCTGAGACAAAATGCAATCAGCAATGCCTGACTCTTGTCCAGGGCAAAAGCCCCAAGTACTTTTTCACTTAAAAAGCCCTCCTAATAGAGGCCCCAGTGGCAGGAAGAATCATGCCAGGCCCCAGGAAGGCTGTGGGAATGATCCAGAATTATGGGTATATGGCCAGACTAGGATATATTCTCAAGGCTGTGCTAGAAGCCAACTGGCAGCTTTTTTCCAGGCTGCCTGGTGGGAGGCCAGCGTCCGCCCACCCTTCATTGACAACAGCAGCTCCAGTCGGGAAGAAGGCTGAGCCAGGGTCTGTCTACTGCTCCCACAAGGAGACCTGGACTTTCAATCTAACCATGCTCGAGCTCTGCTTAATAAGCAAAATGCAGACGGTGTTGATTCCTGCACTCAGTTTTCCATCTAAAATATGAGTGAGGGACTGGGGTGTAACACAGTGGCAGAGCACTTGTATCAATCACAGTCCCTGAGTTCAATTCCCATCAGAAAAATAAATATTTTGTTTTGTTTTGTTTCCCAGGCAGAGTTTTTCTGTCTAACAGCCCTGGCTGTCCTGGAACTCTATTTGTAGCCCAGGCTGGCCTCAAATTCTCAGAGATCCTCTGCCTCCCGAGTGCTGGGAATAAAAGTGTGTGCCACCACACTTGGTAATACATGATTTTTTAAGTTTTCTTTTGATGCCAGGCTCCAGGCAGTTCAAATGCACTGTCCGAGATGTGAATACTAGCATTCAGGCTCGCTCACTTTCCTTCACCTGTTCGTGGCTAGGGCACTCTGGAGGTCTAACTCCAAAGCTATATGGAACAGAGTTACATGTACTCATTTTCCTGGACCACTGTCTTGACTGGAGTCAGAGTAATACTAGAACAGACCAAAAACATTGCTGATTTTATGGTTGAGAGCATGAACTCTAAGACCACAGGATCTAAGTTCAAGTACCAATTTAATCACATAATCGCTGTGTGACCCTAGCCATGTTACTTAGCCTTCTTAATCCTATTTCCTCGTCCACAAAAAATAGATAATAAGCCTTTTCCTTATAGGGTTAGAGAAAGATTGTCTAGAATACCTAATGAGCCCAGCTCAGGTCAGTGACAATTATGTCATCCTGTCACAAGGGTTTGTTTACACCATAGGGAGAGTCCTGCCCTGCCCCAAAGTACTTCCGGCTTGCAGCAAAGAAAGGAGTCAGTTTCTTTCTTCCCAGGATCTCAGGTCCTCTCCTTTAAGGGATGTCAAGGCCAAGAGAGAAGCCCAGGCCCCACCTTGTCCTGGCCAAGAAAAGGCAGTCAAGGCTGCTTGTTCTTCCTGGAGCTCTATGCAGCCCTGTGTGAAGGGGCTCAGAGATAGAGCCAGGCTTCTGGACTAGCTGGGTTCCTAAGAAGAACAAGGAAACCTGCACTGCTGCTCAACTGTCCTCTGCCCTAGAAAATAGTAACAACAGTGATAGAAAAAGTCTGAATCAAGAAATATGGGTAAGGAGCCAGGCATGGTAGCTCACACTGACTCCAGCATTCTAGAGACTGAGGCAAAGGGAATTGAGTATGAGGCCAACCTAAGCTTCTTAGGAAAACTGTTTCAACATTTCTCCTCCCAGGAAAAAAAAGGGGAGGAGATAAGAAAGGGAGGAAAAAAACAAGCAGGGAGCTTCGGGGTAAATACGGACTAGGTCAGTCTTCACTCTTAACTACAAGGACCGAATGAAGGTTTTAACAAAAGCTGAGTGAAGGTCCTCTCTGAGCTCACCCTGGAATAACAGCAGCCACGTCCCAAAGCTCCCTCCGTAACCTCTACCAGGATACTCACACTTCCTCCATACACTCCGGAGGCTGTTTCAGGCGGTTCCCGCCGATGAGGTAGTTGTAAATCTCAGCATTTTCAATGCCAGCATATGGCGTCTGCCCACGAGTCATGATCTCCCACATGGTCACCCCGAAGGCCCACTGGTATAGAATCAAGGTTGGGGGAGAATGTTACGAGGCTTCCTGAGCTAAGCAGAGCCAGATCTTGAGATTCTGGGGTTTATTAACTAGGTGATGAAGGCTCAGGGGGCAGAGCTTTGCTGTCCCTCTTTGAATCCTACAAATCTGCCCCCACACTAATCCACCCTATTCACATTATAAAGTCCCACTGTGCCACCCTGCTCACCACATCGCTGTGTACAGTATACAAGTTGTCAGCCAAGCTCTCCAGGGCCAGCCATTTGACAGGCAATTTGGAGGCACAGCCCTGACGATAATAGTCTCCACTGTAGATTTTCCGGGAGAGTCCAAAGTCAGCAACACACACTGTCATGTCCTCTGCCAGCCTGAGAAGGATGTTGAAAGCCAGTCAGTCTTTCCCATGTTCACAGCCTTACTAAAGCCAGGCTATCCCCATGCATAGGAGGTTCCATCTTAGGCAGAGGGTGACATCAGCCAAGTGCCAGGAGGTACTAGCTATCTTACACCCACCAGGCCACCATAATTCCTACATGCAATTCCGAGCTGCCAGGTCTCGGTGGATGAAGTTCCGGGAGCTCAGGTACTCCATGCCACAGGCAATGTCCACCATGAATCGGACCAGAGTCTGGAGGGGCAGGTTCTGGTAGGCAGACAGGGCAAGCTCAGGTTGGACTTTCCCACTCCCTAGGGGCACAATGAATGAAGTTCCCAGCCCAGAAAGCCTAAAGACTGTCTTAAGAATCACTAAAAAGGAGACAGGGGGCCAAGAGCCTTCCAAGCAAGCTCTGGTAAGCCTGAGAAAGGCAGAGAATCAAATGTCTTCTTCCCAATAAGGTTTTTGCCTGACCTAAAATTCCTAGCAGGGTTTTAAGAGAAAAAAGAAAGCCAGCTCTGACCCTTCTCTCTCCTGATAGCTCCCTGAGCCCTGCCCAACAAGCCTCTTCTCCCTGGGTTCTTAGCCCCTCTTCTCCACAACACTCTCCCACCCATTTCCTCTTGGCCACCCCCACCTGAGGCACTCACAAAAGGGTTCTCCCCAATTCGGGAGGCGAGCAGGAAGGCATGCAAGTCTCCGTGCTTCATGAAGGGCAGGATGACCATGGGAATGGGGAGGCGACCTTTAGCCCTGCTCCGGAGGCTCACCCCTGGGAGATAAGGGAGAATCAGGAACTGGGCACATCGGGCTAGGATGGCTGGGGATCTGCCTCAGGCCCCACTTGCTGGCTTCATCTCAAGCCCTGTGCTGTTATCTCTTTTTCCAAAGCACCATTGCTCCTGCCTAGGTCCCACGAAGGGCTCAGCTGCTGTCCCTTGCTCCCGGGTACACTCAGTCTCTCTCCCATCCACATGAGCAGTTTTGAACCAAGTTCCTCACAGCCAGATTTCAGGCAGGACCTCACTCACTACCTGCCTGCTCACTGGGTATCCAAACTCCTCTCCTCCAGGCTGCCCTCTCATGTTGGTGGAGCATATTTTTAGCCCTATTCTATGTCTGCCTCCTCCGTTTGGACTCACCAACAAGCTTGGCCACGTGTGGATGGTCAAACTCCTTCATGCAAGCTGCTTCTCTGAGGAACTCTTCTATGTCGCTTGAGGCAATGATGTCAGCTGGGAGAAAGGAAGGAGGAGGAAAGGAAAAGATTCACTTCACTACCTCCCAAGACTCCTAAAACTTGTTCCTCAGAAGCCCTGGGCTTCACAGGGGACAGGGAATGATGTTTCCCAACATTTTCTCTGCCTGCTAATGTTTTTCTGTTCACTTTTTTCTTTTTTCTTTCTTTGAGACAGTCCAGCCTGGACTCAAACTTGTGATCCTTTTTCTGCCTTACTCCTTACAAACAATGAATTACCACTCCAGATTGGAGTTTTTAGACTTTTAGGTCTCACTTCATAGTTCATGCTGGCTTGGAACTCACCATGTAGCCTAGGCTGGCCTCAAACTTCTAACAATACCCTGCCTCTGCCTCTCCAGTGCAGATTACTAGCTGTTCCCTTTGGTTTTGACAGCCCATGAGCTCCACTGAGCACAACTGTAATCACCCAAGAGTGAACCGTGGAGACTGTCGCTGCTAATGGCAGAGAGCAAACAGAGGGCACGAATTTGTGTGGGTTTATGCTTTTGAATTATTCACGTGGTACAGTCAGCATCCCTGCTAGTGCTGAGTAGCTTCTTGGGAAATCGCTGGCCAAAAGGAGCCTGCTCTAGGATCTGTTTCTCCCTTTACCCCTCCCCCCACTGGTAACAAACCCTATTGACTACCTGACCTTTTAGCATCTTCACGGCCACTTTCACGAAGGAGCCATCTTCCTGTTTCAGCTGGGCTTCCCGCACTGACCCAAACTCTCCTAGGCAAGAAACCAAAGAGGGTGAGACATCTCAGGCTCTTCTCCCTTCCCTCTCAGATGACTCCCCTTGGGGTCATAAAATCATCACTTAAGGCTCTTCCTAGTTGAGAATGGCTTCCTGGCCTCCCTGTCTCTAGCCACCACTCCATGTAATATCCTCAATCAGGCATCCACAGGTGCTATGGGATAATGCTCTTATACACTATATGGATTTTTTTCTTTTCTTTTCTTTTCTTTTTTGCCGCTCGAATTGGGTTTAATAAAATGATGATTGGCAAATAGCCAGGCAGAAAGTATATGCAGAGCGACTAAACTAGGAGAATTCTGGGAAGAGAAAAGGCAGAAACTCAGTCACCAGATGCAGAGGAAGCAGGCTGAGAATGCCTTACTGAGAAAAGGTACCATGCCATGTGGCTAAACATAGATAAGAAGTGTAAGAGCTAGTTAGTAATGTGCTTCAGCTACTGGCTCAGCATTTACTATAATATTAAGCCTCCAAGTCAATTACTTGGGAAGCAGCTGCCAGGTATTTGAGTTTCTAGCAAGATAGAAGCTTCCAACTACTCATAGCTATATCGTTTTTATAGGAGCTGACCCAAATTTATACCCACGAAGTGATAGCAACAACACATTCAGAGAGGGCAAACTCATACCAGTTCCCACAGAGCCCCCACACCTTTGCCTAACATTCGGCCGAGGGTGAACTGTTGCTCTGGAATAAGGACGTCCTCCAGCTTGTCCTTTAATTCATCACTGATGCCCAGGCTATCCACTGCAGGATGAAAATGAGAAAGGGGTGGGGCTGTAGTCGGATCCACACTCCAGCCTGTTCTGACCACCCAGCTCCCTGTCCTAAGCACAGAACTGGATCTCCCACATTGAAATGAGAAGCTCCATCAGGCAACTTGGTATCTCTGTCATTACTCTGGGACTTGTCAGGGTTCAGATGCTTTAGGTGGATTAAAGAGTTGGTAAAAGGTAGGGTCACAAGATAGCCTGTCTTCTCCCTTCTATGATGCCCCACTACTCACATGTGGCCTCAATGCGCTCAGGCCTTTCTCGATTGAAAGACCTAGCTGCCCGGAAGTGTACAGCTGGTTCCCCTCGAGCCATGACACTGTCAAAGGCTTGCCTAAAGAGAAATCCAGGACTTCAGGTAAATGACAAAGCCATGTGTTACCACCTACTTCTCTCTCCACAGTCCACCTCCTTACCCAAACCGTGTCTCCTTCCTTCTCTTTCGAAGTAGGATCAGGGCCAAGGCAGCAGCAGTGATCAGGGCGGTGAGCACACCAAGGACCACAGGCACCCAGGATGTGCGGCTGTGGGGAGGGCCCTGCCTTCCTGGGGGAGGGAAAGGCAATGTCATGAGCCAGGCTAATGTCAAAGTGTCCCTTTAGAACTTTCCCAGGATGGCCACCTCACCTAACCTTGACAAAAGATTTCCTAAGTCAAGAAAAGTGACAAGTGAAAAGAGACCCCAGAGAAAGACGCAAGAGTTTCTACCTGAGCTGTGACAGGCCCTGACCGTTGTGACCCACAGTGACCAAAGCAAAGGGAGAAAAACCAAGCTAGAAATACCAACCTAGTCTCAAGAGCTGGACTCCTTAATGTGGGGGTTGCACTGAGAAGACAGGTGGTACCTGCTCCCCCTATCAGTCTGCTATCCCTGAAAGCCTTGATCCCTCCCCCACCTGCATGCCTTACCTGCGTGGTCGTGAGAAGACACTACCAGTGGCTGACTCCAGGGCCCATAGCCAACTGCATTGGAGACACACACGCGCAAAATCAGGTCCTTCTGGGGATCCCAGGCGGTCAGATTGGCCCTGGTCCCATCCACCATCAGCTCATCCTGCAGCCAGGAAAAGCCCCACCCCCACATTGAGCCTGGGGAAGCCTCCAGCTGGGGTGGGAGGGCTGTAGAACACAACCTCATCCCTACTCTGGACTGCAGGGAAGAGGTGGCTCTGGGACACAAACAAGCCTAGAGGAGAATGAGAGGAAGTAGAGCTGGGCCTGAGGACTAAGCTTTATCTGTGCTCCAGACCCCACCCCTTTTGTAGGGCAGGCATAGGCATACAGAGTGGTCACAGGGCTATCCCAGAGCCAGAGACAAACCAACGAAACAGGGAGCTTGCCTTTCCAGGAGGTGGAAGGTACTCCCTGGGGCTGTAGGAGACCCAGACCCTTCAGCATAGCAAAGCAAGAAGAAGGGGCTGTCTCCCTTACCTGGGTTCCGTTTTCTTGGACCCAGGACAGCTTATAAGGTCCCAGGGGACCCTCCCCAGGGTCCTCAGGGATCACTTCTTCCCATTCCAGGATAAGGCCTGAGTCGGTGCGAATGGCATGGAGATTCTGGGGAGCTCTGGCTGGTGCTGTAACCAAAGGAAGTTGTTAGGATCCCTTCCTTTCTCACCATCATTATCCCACACAAACCCAAACCTTCAGCTGAGAAAGCAGAGTGAGGAAAGGGCTTGCCTCCTAGCTGCAACTTCGGACATACCCTGTGCTGAGGAGAGGGTAGTCTGGGCAGGACAGAAGCAGCCCAGCCCCCACATTTCCATCTTCATCCTTCCACTCAGCCTCTTTTAATCAGCCAGAACTACAACAAATTCCAAGGCGGTATTCTTACACTTTCCTTTGCTGCACTTTCCCGCAACATGTTTCCATGGCTCCTTCTCCTGCAGACCCTCACTCATGCCTGTCGTCCAGGCCTTTCCAAACCAGAGCCCAGGGGCTTTATGAATGAGCAAAGCACTTAAAACACAGTTCTCTTTAACTAAAGTCTGAACTTTATAGGTTACCTTCTGTCATAATGTCATAAGGCTGGTCCTCCTGAGTGCTAGGCCATGAGATCCAGCTGTGTTCTAGCCCTCTTTCTGCTTGCCCCCGCCCCACCCAGGACTCTTACCATACTGTTCCATGTTTCCAGTTTGTTTATCTATCTGTACCTCCCATAAGAACTAGATACAAAGTGGTATGTAGTAGCATGCAGTAGATACTCAGTAAGTGCTGACTGAGTAATGCCTTCCCTCTCCAGTCTCAGCTCCTTACCTAGGCCCTTTGTCTGAAAGGGCACCCAGTCAGCATAGGGGGAAGGCCCCAAGGCATTGGTACAGCGCACCCTAAGGCTGTAGTTGGTGGCAGGAGCCAAGTCACGAAGCAGGCAGGTAAAGGGTGGCACCGGGACCACCACAGCCAGGACCTCCCAGTCTCCTGGGGCCTGTGCCACCTTCAGGGGAAAAAAAACAAACAGAAAAGCACAAACTGATGAGATCGGGTAGGGCTCTGAGATGAGATGGAGGACCGGTAGGTATGGCATCGGAGCTTGAACAAATGCTTCCTCTAAGTCTGTCAACAGAAACCTGCTCCAACTTGTCTCCACCACAAGACCAAAACCAGGATCAACCTCTTTATTTCACAAATGCTATTCCTCTTGCTTAGAATGATCTGCTGTTCCTTGAAAAGTTCTCCTTACTCTGAGACTGAGTACAAGCACAGTGGTAGACTGTTCATGAGCAAGGCTCTGAGTCCAATACCCAGCAATCCCTTTGGTTGCTTTTGAGACAGAGTCTCATTATGTAACTCTGGTTGTTTTGGAAATCACTCTGTAGACGAGGATGGCCTAGAACTCAGATCTGCCTGTCTCAGCCTCCCCAGTGCTAGGATTAAAAGCAGGCTAGTGTCACTTTCTTAATGTCTCAGCAATTCCAAAAAACTCTGCCTACCTATTTGTACTTTGTGTTTAACTGTTTCAGAGTATCTGTTATCTCTATTTACTTACGACCCCAAAACTCAGAGCTTTTCAAGGTTAAAAAAAATGGGGACCAGGGGGCTGCTCTGTGAACCAGCTCCTCATTTTACAATTTGGAGACTCAGGACAAGAATACAAAGGCCTGTGTGTGCCTAGGGATACAGCTCAGTAGCTGTATACAGTAGTAATATTCACTTAACATTCTAAAGTCCAGAGTTCAATTCCTGGCATTCCTTTGCCCACGTGTGCAGACACACACACAGTTCATATACAACATGGTTAAATACACAAACATTAAAAATCCCCCACTACATCTATTTACTTATTTATTTAGACGTGTTGGGGACCAAATGCAGGGCTTTATGATGAACAAGTGCCATTTTACTGCACTACATCCCTGGCCTAGTTTCTGCTCAGTGTCTATTCTTTCTCCCTTCCCCTTCCTCTAAGAAGCCTCCAGTAGCCGAAGCCCCTAAATTAAGTCTATAGCCTAGAATACCCTTGAGAGATGATGGCAAATGCCTGTGATCCCAGCACTCAGGAGTCAGAGGCAGGCAGAGCTCTGTGAGTTCTGAGGTCAGCCTGGTCTACAAAGCAAGTTCCAGGACGGCCAGGGCAGTAACACAGAGAAACCCTACCTCAAAAAAACAACCAACCAAAAATAAATAAATAAACAAATAAACAAACAAACAACTGTGAGTTCTGGGATTAGAAGTGTGTAACATTATCACCTGATTCATTCTAGGTGGTGCTAGGGATGAAATTCAGGGCTTCCTACTTGCTAGGCAAGCACTCTGCCAACTGAGCTATGTCTCCAGGCATTCCCCTACTCCCCACCACCTTTATGGGGGACAAGGTCAAGATCTTACATAGCTGGCCTGGAATTCCTGATTCTACCTCCCAAGTGCTAGGATTATAGGTGTAACATCATGCTTAGCTCTGTGTTGCTATCTTGACAAATAAACCTTCAAAATCCACCTGGAAGGTTGGGCTTCCATTTATAATTCTCCAAATCCTTGAGTGTGGTAGCCCTCAGGAATGAGTCTACACCATGAGGCCTCTCATGTATGGATATGAACAATGCTGACTGCTCCTACCCTTCTATCCCCAGTGAGTGTCATTAAATACAAAAGTACACACGACACAGCAAGATGGGCCAGAGGGGAGGCCCACACAGACCCTGGACTCAGTCCTAGGGCAGTACGGCAAGACATTTTGATTGTATAGAGTATTATGTGGTGTTAAGAATGACCCAGATAAGCTTGTCTGACCCTGCAGACTCTGCCCAGGGGCAAAGAGCTGTAGCCAGGGTGAAGCCAGGGGACATGATTAGAAGAATTTCAAAGGTTCTCACTATAAGACTGGGAATACATAGTCACAGAATGTTTTACTAGCATGTGCAAGGCCCTGGGTTTGTCCTCAGCACAGGAGAAATAAACAAATAAATAAGGTTCTCATTAAATCTCCTTTGAATAAATAAGAAAGTTAGCAAACCCGCACTGCCTCTAAGTTGTGATATCAACCCGGCCCACCTTTTCTGTTCACCAGGGTTCATGGCCCATTTGTTCTCGTTAGGCCCCAATGGTAGGATGTGAGAGAGAAGAATATTAGATACGTTAAAAGGAAAACTCTTCAAGCTTAGTGGTTATAGGGCTTCCCTAGCATGTGAGAGGGCCAGGTTTGATCCCTAACACTGAATGGGGGGGGGGGATAAATTAAAAGAAAGAATAATATTCCAGCTGGGCAGCAGTGGTGCATGCCTTTGATTCCAAGCACTTGGGGCCAGCCTGGTCTACAGAGCTAGTTCCAAAATAGCCAAAGCTATTACACAAAGAAACCCCATGTCGAAAAACAAACAAACAAACAAAAAGAATCTTCCAGATACCCAAATCTTCTCTGGACCAGCTTTCTATATTAAAAAAAGCACAGACTTTGAGCCCCTCTGTTGCAAAAGTAAAGAACAAAAGAGACAATAGCCCGAGCTCTTTCTACCAAGGAGCATCTGGATAGTGCTTAGGAAGGTTCAGTCCGTGTAACAACACTGTCACACAGTGCAGTCAGAATGAGCAAAGCCCGTCAGTGAGAGCCTGCGAGCTCATCTCAGCCTACCTGGACCGTGCAGGAATGGAGCAGGGCTAAACCATCAGCACCTGGCACCCAGGCCACGCTAGCGTTGCGGCTGGAGATGGTTGTCACTGTGATGTTGAAGGGGGCTGCAGGTGGTGCTGTGGATAGGGACTTAATGTCAGTGCCCAGTAAAAATATGAGGGAGGGAGGGGAGGAAGACATAGGAGTTACCCTTGAAATGTGCTAGGGCATGGAGCACCCCCTAAAGATGGCTCCTCAGCATGTCCAAGGCATAGGGATCCATAAAACAGCTATCAGGAGAACAGTGTTATTCATACCTGGGAGAGTGCCTAGGCTGGGGGCAGAAGCTGCTAGCAGAATAAAGGGCCCTAACCAAAGGATACAGTTGGGGAGGGGTGTTCTGGGGCTAAGGAGAAACAGACAACTGCCCAGCTTCTGCAGATGAGTCCCTTTGCATACTGGCTTCTCTCCTCCCTCTCTCCTCCCCCTCTGCACCAACACTCAGTCATCTGCTAGGCTGTGCCCCCACCCCCTTTCCCTCTATATCAGAGACAGAAACAAGGTTGAATAAAAGCCTTGACCATCTCCTGCGGGCTCCATCCTCCCCTCCCTCCCAGGGACTCTGCTTCGTGATGGGAAATCTGCTGTGACGTCAGGATTCTATTCTTGGCTCTGCTGTGGCAGGGTCTCAGGTGCTCCCACTAGGAATGAGAGCCACACCAATTACCCCTCACCTGGAGATTCCTGCAGAGCTGATGTAATCTGGCAAACCGGCCAATTTTACTGCTAGACAGCTGGTTGAGACTTCCCCTGCCGCCACTTGCCCCCCCCCCCCCCCCCGACCCCCGGCCTGTGTCCCCCTACCTTGAAGTCGAACAATGGCTGGTCGGGAAGTGGCCAAGCCTTTTATGTTGTGAGCTTCACAAGAAAACTCTGTGCGCTGGGTCACTCCTGGGGCCAGAAAACCTTAGTCAGCCCTCCCCCCACCCCGAACAGCAACCCCCATTGAGTGACTTTAGGAAGGACTTCAATTCAGGCTCTCCCCAGAAACATCTTAGAAGTCCCTCCAGCCATAGGGAGGCATTGGATAGTGGGGTGTGGTAGAATAGAACAAGGGCTTTGGCGTCTAAAAGGCTTGGATGGTATTCTGTTTCCCCATCTGTGGAATGGGAGAATTTTAAGAATGGAGTAATTGATTTAAAGTGCTCAGTACACAGGAAGAGCTCAGAGAAATGTTATAACCCTACCTCCCACCTTAATCTCTTCTTCCACAAACAGCACAGGGCACCTCCCTCCTCAGGCAACTCCCTGATGGTGCAGACCAGAGCCCTTTTGTTCCTTCTCTGCCCAGTCACTGTCACATGTGGAGTAAGCTTTGTAAGACTCAGCTCCTCATGCATGCACCTTGTCTACCCAGCCATCCTCAACTTTTTGGAGGCTGAAAAAGTGGCTCCTTCCTTTTGTTTCCTTCCAGTTCCTATGGTGCCAGCAGAGTGTGGTGTATGCGGTAGTAGTTCAGGAGTCCCATTGATGCTTATTATTACAGGGCCAGCTGCCCAGGCCTCCTAACCATGCACATCTCCTCTTGGAATAGGTCCTGCTCTTACAACAGCAGGTCCTATAGTCCCTCCATTAAGATTCAAACCATGGGGACTCCCCTTTCATGCTTAGACTCATCTATTTTGCATAGTTCAAGCCTCAACAGGAAAAAGTACATGTAGTCTCACAGACAAATCTCACAAACATATGATGTGTATGCCCAGGATCTTGAGAGTCTGAAAGTGTGTGGGTATGACTGCTTGGGGCCTAACTGTATAGGGATATGAACAGATTGGAAATCTTTCTAGAAGGGACCATCACATGAGGAGGCCCAGTATTTTCACACTGGCCTCCCTCTCCCTTTGCTCTCCCCCATTTCCCTCTCTATAGCCTGAGCTGAGTCTTCTCCCAGTTTGCCAGACACTCCTCTCTAGCTCTGCGTGGGCTGATTTCTGGCTCCTTCCCTGGGGAGGGGGGAGGATGGGTGCCCCTGATCTCATACAATTCCTCTCTCAGGGCCAGCTGTGAAAGGACCAGGCTGCCATGGGTGAGGGCCCCAGCACCCTCTGTAAGGACACACAGCAGGATCACACCGAATCAGCCCACCCAGCCAGCACAGCACACCCGACTAATGAGCTTAGCAATGGAGCGGCACAGGAACCCTGACCCTGGGATCTGCTCTGGATCCTCAAACAGCAAACTCAGATTTATGCAGATCCCAACTCACTCCAGTCACTGGCCCAGCCCACTCTCTGCTCAAAGCCCCCTCCTGAGGCTGCTCACCTGTCACATTTAAAATAGAAGGAGAGGGGGCAGGTCCCCCAACCTTAGTGGGTCCTCTCCACCAGAAAATGGTTACAGGTTCCGGAGGACCCACGGCCTCACAAGACAGTTGAAAAGGGGCATTGGGTGGCACTGCCAGATCTTTAGGTTCAACAGTGAAGAATGGCACACCTAGGGAGAAAAAAGGAGGGAAGTCAGCCCTGCCACCTCTTAGCTTCCTAAGGTTCAAATCACAAGTTCATTTCCATTTGAAGTACTCTGTACGGCCACCAGACCCTTATGAAGGGGTCAGCCGCAAACAGGCGTCAGGAGTGGGGAGGGGCGGCTGGGCTTTGTTGTCAACATCTTCCTTTTCTGCGGCGGCGAGCCCCCACAGTCCCTTCTCAGAGTACTGGAGAGGCCGGGGTGGGGAGGTGGGGGAGGAGCACCCCAGGAGGAGGAGTGGGTGGGAGCTTTAGCAGAGTTCTGCTGGCAGGCCCCGCTCCTGCTCAGGGCCCTTTGTTACTTTCTTAGTCACTTTGTTTTCCAGGGCTGAACAGCTCTGAGCTCCAGCAGCTGTGGAGCCTCCTTCCCTTCCCCCCATCCCCTCCCCCTTCTGGTAGGTCCTTTTGGCAGAACAAGGTCCAGCTTCTGATGAATGCTTGACAGTTTGCTGCACAGAAGGCTGAAATGGACTGGATGTCAGAGATTGTTGGTCTTAACGACCTCCCTGGTTCTTAGACATCCAGACTCAGCAGGTAGGGTCCCTGATGGCTGGCTGAGCCTAGAGCAGTGGTTCTCAACATGTGGGTCACAACCCCTTTGGCAACCACCTACCTCCAAAAATATTTACATTATAATTAATATCCGTAGCAAAATTACAGTTATGAAGTAGCAATGAAAATAATTTTATGGTTGAGGGGGTTACCACAACCTGAGAAACTGTATTAAAAGGTGGAAGTATAAGGTAGGTTAAGAGCCACCGGCCTAGAGTCTTAGCCCACAGGAGACAGCGGCAGTCCAGCTTGCACTGAGTTCTCTTCTTTAGAGGTAGGTCTTAGCTCCAAGCCAGATGGCCCATAAAGCTAGTACTGCCTCCTCACCTTCCACAGTGAGCCATACTGACTGAGAGGTCTTGGTTTCTCCCCCATCTTTCACTTGGCACCAGTACAGGCCGGCATCAGACCGCTCCACTGACTTCAGGCTGTGGAGACAGGAGATCAGGCTTACTCCTCAGAGTGAAGAGAACTTGTCTTACAGAGGGAGCGAGAGAGAGCTCCAAGCCATCCAGTACTACAGGAGACACTGACAGAGAGGAGAAGAAAAAAAAGGGCCATTCTGCTGGACAAACTTAATGGGTTTAGCATGGCCAGTTTCTAGAAGGTTCCCCAGTTTGCCAAATTTTAAACCACAGACCTCTAGACATCAGCACAGCCTAGTTCCCAGGCCCCTATGAAAAAAGCACAGGTTGTCTGCCCCTGCTGTCATCCCACACCACAGTCCTGCACCTGAGTAAGCCAATCCAGTACTGCTCGCTTATTGAGATGGACACCTGGCTTGCATTCTGGACCGCGGCCCCATCCTTCATCCAGTGTATGTCAGGGTCCTCCATCCCCTCCACGCTACAGTTCATCTTTACAGGCTGCCCCTGAGACACTGTCATCTTCACTGGGGCTCCCATGAGCTTCAGGCCTGGGGGATGGGAAAGAGAATGTGTCAGTCTGACTGAGATAGCCCGCATCTCTGGGAACATGTCCCATTGTCTTCTAGAAAGCTGAGTCTACAATAGAAGGCTCATTCTCTGCCAGTGCCAAGGGAGCAGAGATGGGTCTATGTGAAGGAAGGTGGCCTGAACCCAGCCTAGAAGTAAGGCATGACAAGACCTAGATTCTGTCACCGCCTAGTAGGAACACTAAGAACCTCTTCCCCATAGCTCCCTCCCTATTGCCCAATCACCAGAAGGCAAACTGAGCTGAAACAGTGGACCCTTATCACCTCCTGGAGCCAGCACTGCCCTGGGAATGACTGATCTACCCAACCAGTGCAACAGGCTGCCAGCTCTCTGCCCTGGGTGTCAGTCAAGCCCCAGAACTGCTGCCAGTACCCCTGCACCCCACCCTGCCAAATGAAGGGAGGCTGTGGAAGGGAAGGAGGGAGTGCTCCCCTGAAGTGGAGAACATATGGCTACAAAACCACGTCAGATCAAACACATGGCAGCCTTCCTGGCAGCAGCCTGCTCTATTAATACCTGAATGTGTGCAGGGGCGGGTGCTAGGAAAATGGGAGGCAGAAGGGAGGGGTGGGGCCCTAAGTATGAAACTAAGGACCCCCCCCCAGCTACTGTGGCATCAACAAGGCCCACCTATTGGAAATTTTACCCTCCTCAGGCAAGGATGGGGACACATGGACACACACCCTCCTCAAAGATTTTAAAGAGATGGGCAGGTGAAGTATCTACATAAACGAATCCAGACCTCTTTCTTCCAGCTCTTTACTGTGTAACCCTAGGTAAATTCCAGGGCTCTCTGAACCTCAGATACGAACCTCGAAGCCTGTAAATACTTTCCACTCTCTTTCTCTTCCCCTCCTTGAGAACTCGGTTTTAAGAAATGTTCCTTTAAGCTGGTTCCTGTCTCTCTCTATTCCTCTCGCCCTCACAGAACAAGGAGAAATATCCTCACACCCCTCTACACCCAGTAGTTCCAGATGTGTGCAGTGTGAACTTGCGGGCAAAGGTGCTGCCCTTCTATCTCGGGGAAATGTCTCCGTGGCTATGTGACAACATAAAGCTAATTCTCAGTGACCAGTAACCTTCACCCAGTCCAAGCTCTTCGACATTCGGGTTTCCGGGAGCGCTAAGGGCCACAGGAACTAGAGTACGGCCAGAGGTGTTTTAGAATCCGGCACCTTCACAGCCCTGGATGCTCAAACCCTGACCCTGTAGTTTTAGAGTGGGACCTTCGGGGGTGTGCGGAAAGCAGAATGGGTCCTCGGGACTGGGAAAAAAGGGAGCAAACAACTAGGAAGATAGAGGCGGGAAAATACAGTCCTAAGCACCCCCGGCTGCCCACACCCCCCACTCCCTTCCTTTGCACCGAGCCAGCCCCGGGCGCGAGAAAGTTGGGGGCGGGGGCAGCGGCCGGAGGTCTGGCAGCCAACACCCGCTGCGTCCCAGCTTCGGCCTTCCAGCCCCGGCCACCGACCCCAACCTCGGGCCGGCTCAGGCCCGGGTCTCTCCCGCTGCCGTCCCTGGGCTGCGCCTCTCAGCCGTGCCGCTCAGCATCCCCCCGCTTCCCGCCGCCTCCCGGGCCATCCCTACCTGCGGCCGCGGACTCGGGGAGCAGCAGAGAGGCCAGCCCCGCCAGCAGCAGCGGCGGGAGCCCCGGCCGCCCCATGCTCCGCCTCAGCGCCATCGGCGGCGACGCCGCACCATGCCGGGCCCGGCCCGCGAGCGCCGAGAGGAGGGCGGCGGAGGAGGGGCGGGAGGCCCGCGGGAGGGGCGGGGGGCGGCGCTCGGTCGGGGCGTCCCGGACCCGCGGCCACCGCCGTCAGCAGCGAGGAGTCCCCGGGGCCGCGGCTGGGCCACCGCGCTCCTTCCACAGCCGCCGCCGCCGCCGCCGCCGCTGATTCATGTTCTTCTGCGAGCCGCCGCCTCCTCCCGGCCCGCCCGCCCTCCGCGGAGCTCGTGCCGCCCCCCTCCCCCCTCCCGCGCAGCCCCGGTGGCGAAAGCCGAGCGCTAACCTCGGCCTCTGCTACCCGACCTCCCGCCCACCTCCAGACGGCGCAGCCAGACCCGCGCCCGGGCCACTCCGCTGCCGCCGCGGACCTGCCTGGCTCCCAGGACAGGCACCCGGCCACGCCCCTCCTTTCCCCCAAATACTTTCCAGTCTCCAGCGTGGCGGCCCCCTCCCATCCTCTCCTCAGAACCCCGCTGGAAGCCCCTGCCACACCCCAACAATGTTCAAGATCCTCAGAATCAGCACAACCCTCTCAGAACATAGACACCGACCGAAACCCTCATGTGCCCCCAGGACGGCTGTGACTGCTCCCCACCGAGATCTGCTAGCATCCCTGTACCTCTTTCTTTTCACCCGATTTTCTCTTTATTCGTTCTCTGTAGTCTACCTTTTATCACCGAGTATGCTCTTATCAGAAAGACCATTTTCCCCTGTTCACCTTCCCAGGGTGTTTTCCAGTTTGTCGTACCTCTAGAGTTTCCCAAGATCTGTTTAGTAATTGTCAGATCTCTATTCCAACTGTTAGCCTACACAGGCCAAAGCAACACCGTGTATTTGGGGGCTATCATTCTTCCTATTTGTCCCCCACCCCTCTAGGACATAGTGTGAACCCTGGCATCGTCTGCATACTAGCCAGGAAAACATCTGCTGTTATTGGTAGACCACCTTGTGCGCAGTGCACACCCCGTAGAAGAAGAATAGGCAGATCCTTGTTAAAGGAATGAGTAATTCCTCCACCACCAGTAATCACTGGAGGTGGCCCCGTCCACAGGCATCCTGTCAGGAAGATGCAGAGCTGGTTCCAAATCACACTTGACAAGTCCTATACTTGTCCTCACCTCTGCTTGCCTCCTGGAGACCAACCCACAAGGCCCTTTGCAGAGGTCCTGGGAATGGGGAAGGAATGAACCAGTGAGACGTCCCATGCGGCACTCTGGCTAGATCTTTCCAGGGATTCTCCTTCTGAGCAGCAGGAGCCTCCCTCTTCCTCCACTTGGCCCCAGCAATGCTTGTTTATTAATTATCTTAATGATAACACCAGTGCTGGCTGCTGGTGGCAGCCTCAGACCCAGCTGGGGGCGCCCCCAGGCGGCAGCACAGGAAGATATGTCAACAGGGTAGCAGGGGCCTGACTTCTGCTGAGTTCTCTGCCAATTTTCTTGGGAATTCTTAGATGGCTCCAGGACTCTTTTCTGAAGGGGGGACTCTTTTCTGAAGGGGGGAAAAAAGAAAAAAGAAAGGACTAAAACCCACACAAACCTACTCTTTTCCAGAATCCGTTGCTTTGGAATTTGAAGTGGCAGACAGTCTGGAGTGGAAACCAGCAGGAAACCAAAGTACCTCACTTCTTAAGACTTCTTCCCTATCTATTCTCCAGAGGGGACTTCAAATCTCCAGTAAGATGGACTCTCTTTATCTCATCTGACATAAGGAAGTGTCTTCCTGGAGGAAGTTAATCTAGAGGCCAAACTCAGCCCTACTTCCTTTTCTTCATTCCTTAACTGATAGAGAATTCTGGCCCAACTGGCTCCTTCAGCAAGTCATGGATGTAGCTTTATTCTCCACTTGCAAAAAAAAATGTCATCCTAGCTGCAAGCCTGAGACATTATAATCCTGCCAGGGAGCATACTTTCCCTGAAGGACAGGAGCCCTGACTCCATGTTTCCTCCCTAATTTCACGCCAATATCCCTCCCAGCTCTCAGTATTTCTACTTACAAGGCCAAAGTGGCAGGGAGAAACCTGTGGGATTCTGATCTGCTTTTTTATATCCTATACAAGGGTGGCTAGTTCCTGAGTTCTTGCAACCCACTCAGCCTGCCCCCCCCCATCCCCTCCCTAGCATAGCATAGGAATGTTCTTCTAGGGGTATATGAGAGCAGGTGTGAATTTTGTGGAAGAGATGTGTAGGTGGGTGAGAGGGTGTGCATTGTGATGTCTGAGGGAGGGTGTGCATTTGTGCAAATTCTAAATGTGACTGACGCTTTGTGGGTGGATGAGGAGAAAGTGTGTTTGTGTGTGTGTGTGTGTGTATGTGTGTGTGTGTGTGTGTGTGTGTGTGTGTGTGTGTGTGTGCCTCTGCCTGTGCAAATGCATGCCTGCAAAAGTTTCCTTCCTTCTGAGAATGCATTGCTTGGAGTGAAACTAATCAAATCAGCAGGAAATGGATTTGAGCTAACAGAAACAGCTGTCCCTGGAGGTCCTGTCCTCAGGACAGAACCAGAGCCAGCTCTGTCTGTCTCCGGGGAGGAACATGTTATTATTGTACTGGTAAAGGAGGAGTACTTCAGAAGAAGGGGGAGTGGCAGCCTCATATTATGGACAGGTTGAAGTTGGACCATAGCATCTCCTCAATCTGCTAAATGGTAAAAATGGGAGTGGTTAGGCATACACGTTCCTCTGGCAGCAGACTCCCTGGTCTGATTCCCAGATTCCACTTGATGGCTCACAACCATCTATCACTCTAGTTCCAGGGGATTTGACATTCTCTTCTGACCCCCTCAGGCACCAGTCATACACATGATGTACATGTGCAAGCAACACTCATACACAACCCACTGTCCACGGTAGTAGGACACTTGATGCCCATTTCCAGGGTCCCAGAAAGCAGCTACATCAACTTCTTCATAGTTGAGGCCTCTTTCCCATAGGGAAAAGAAACCAAGGTGAGCTGTGGGGCATGAGTCTTTCTGATTTGTACCCAATGACCAATTCTTTCCTAACTACTGGCTCATGAGTGTTGGAGGTCCCACTCAAGGAATGAGGAAGACCACAGACTAGGGTCTTTATCTCTTTATATGCAAACATTGTTTTTTGGGGATCTACTAGGAAAAATAATGCCTATGGTTGAGTTCCAAGGGTGCTGGAAACTGTTATGCCTACCAAATGCTAAACAGGAGATCATGTCATTCCTTACCCCACAGAAAGTGAAGCAGAAAGGTATTCCCCAGAGGAGACTATACTTTCCTTAAGAACCACAGGGGAAGTCTCAAATGATCAGGTTTCTCCCCAAAACAGAGTTAGAAATAAGAAGAGCTAAGTTTGGGTTTTCTGAAAGGGCAGAGGAATCTGAAGTGGAAGAAAAGAGAGATGTGACTCAGTGCTTAAGAGCACTTACAGAGGCCCCAGGTTGGTTTCCAGCACCCAGCTCATAACCCCCTGGAGACAAAACACCCTCCTCTGGCCTCCTTGAGCACCAAGCATGCATGTGGTACACATATATGCAGGCAAACACACACATAAGAAAATAAAAACAAATGTTTGAAAACAATTTCAAATGTGGAGGGGAGCCCTTGAGAGGAAGAATTGTGTATTTGATTGTGTGTGTCTTATTAGTTCCTTAAAAGATATCAGTGTGTGCATGTGTGTAATATGCGGGGGTGGGGTTCATGGTGCGGCAGCTTGTGTGGCCGGCAGAGCAGGAATTTGTTATTGAATTGGTTTTTTTTTCACTTTTACTTGAGTTCTGGAGGTCAAACTCAAGTTTCCTGCCTTGCACGCCAAGCTCATTTACCCACTTGGCATCTTTCTGGTCCCTTAATTCTCTTTAATTGTGGCCTGGTCGGTGAGGATTTTTTACCCCTAATTTATTTACTCTATTTATTCACTTATTTGGGAATTTGTGTGTGTGTGCTTGTTCTTGTGTTCATATTTGTACACATGTGTGTAGGCCAACCTTAGATGTTATTCCTCAAGTACCATCCACCTCCCCACCACCTCCTTTTGAGAGATCCTCTCACTATGTAGCCCTGCTGACCTGTATGTAACTCATGATGTAGATTAAAGGCATGTCCCATGCCCAGAGTGAGTGACCCAGTAGATCACTTACCTAGTTGGCAAGGGATATGCTTGTCTCTTGCTTTCTTAGCAATGGGTTTAAAAGTCTGTTCACAGTGCTGGAGCAAATCTTTGATCCCAGCACTGGAGAGGCAGAGAGAAGCAGATCTCTGTGAATTCAAGGCCAGCCTGGTCTACAGAGCTAGTTCCAGGGTAGCCAAGGAAATCCCATCTGGCAGAAAAACCATAAAATATCTAGAAAATTCAGATGGGGGTGTGGCTCAGTAATAAAAAGCATACTTAGTGTGCTCCAAGCTCTGGGTTCAATTCTCAGCAATCCCAACTCCCAAAATGCTTAAGAAATTGTTAGTTACCAGGCGGTGGTGGTGCATACTTTTAATCCCAGCACTCAGGAGGCAGAAGCAGGTAGAGATTTTTGAGTTTGAGGCCAGCCTGGTCTACAGAGCTAGTTCCAGGACAGCCAGAGATACACAGAGAAACCCTGTCTCAAAAAAACAAACAAACAAACAAACAACAGTAGACAAACCAAAACACTCAAAGCCACAAAACAAAGAAGAGTTCAAGTCCCAGCACCCACATCAAGCAGCTTCACAACCACCTGTAAGTCTAGCTGCAGGAGCATCACCACTTCTACCTCTAGAAGCAGCTTCACTCATATGCACATACCCTCAACAGATAGGTCCACAAATACAAAAAATAAATAAAATAGTAACAAAAGGCCACCAGAGGGTTTAGTGGTTCATGCTATAAACCTGACCTCTGGAGTCTGAAGCAAGGGGATTTCCCAGAATTTGAGGCTTAAACTACATAGTTCCAAGGGAGCCTTGGCTGCCCTATCTTAATGAAGTAGTAACACAAAGGGATACAAATAAGGACCACATATTCAGTTTAAGATCATCCCTTAAGTGATTTTAAATCTGAAATGATTCTCCTTTCTCTTCTAGACATGCAGTTAATAAAAGAAACTGGCCACTGGGTTATTCCTATTACCCTTTATCCATAATTGGATTCGGCTAATTATATCCTTGGATCACATATATTATGCTCCAGTATTGCTATTATTTAATGCTGTCATTTTCATATTATTTTGCACTGATGCTTGACTGTATTTCAATTTTTTAAAAAAACTTTTATTGATTTTTTTTTTTTTTTGTGGATTTCACATGTATCTGATCCTACTCATCCCCTGCCCCCTTGCTTCTGCTCTCTGCCCTTACAACCTCCTCCCAAAACAAAACTTAAAAGTAAAACCAAACCAAACCAACTAACTGACCAAACATCTCAGCGTGGAAGCTGTAGTGTGGTCCAGTGAGTCACGCAGATTGCAGATTACCCGTTAGTCTATACATCTTCACTTGTGAATGTTTGTTACAGTGAGTCATTGATCTGGTTCAAGGCCTCTGGTTTCTGCTACACTATTTCTGCTGGGCCCTCACTGGGATATCCTGTTGTTGACCTGAGTCATGGAGATCCTGCAGCTTTGGATCTGTAGGTCTGGCCCCTTCACAAACTCCAGAAGTTCATAGATGAAGTGGATGTTGGGGGTGAGGATTTTTTGTTGTTGCTGCGGGGTTTTTTGTTTTGTTTTTTAAGACAGGGTTTCTCTGTGTATAACACTGAATGTCCTGAAACTCGGTAGACCAGGCAGATCTTGAACTCACAGAGTTCCACCTGCCTCTGGCTCCATAGTGCTGGGATTAAAGGTTGTATCACCACTGCTCAGCTCTTCTGATTTTTTTGGACAGGAATTTTTAAACGTTTTGTACTTCCAAGACATCATCACATCAGCAAGAGTGTGTGCAACTGTCTCACCTTTAGTGATGCTAAGGTTTGTCAGGAAAGGGCTGGGTGTGGTGGCTCAAAACATTGGGAGTTGGAAGCCAGAGGATCTAAAAATTCAAAGCCATCCTTGGTTGCACAGTAAATTCAAGGTCAGTCTGAGCTACAGTAGACCTTATAAAGGTTCAAAAACAAACTGGCTTGGAGTAGCCAGTTGGTAGACTATTCACTTGGATCCATTATTTTATTCTGAGCTATGGTTTCCTCCTTTTTTTTTTTTTTTTCTTTTTTTTTTTTATTCTGCAGCTTTTTGTGCCAGTTCCTTCTCCTGCCTCCAGAACTTCTAAGTCTAGTAATGTGTGAAATCTGAAGGCTGCCTAAATCCTAATAGCTGAAGTTTACCAGCGTGACAGAGGCCTGGAGAATCTGTGAAGGATTACATAGATTTGAAGTCATTCTTGACCATTATCATTACCTGAAAAATTGGTTCAGAGTACAAACTCTTGGGTCCTATTAGAGAGCTAGTGCATGAGAAGCTCTGAGGGTGGAAAGTGAGGCTTATCAATATGTTTTATTGTTGAGACAGGGTTTCTTCATGTAGCCCTGGCTGTCCTGGAACTCACTTTGTAGACCAGGCTGGCCTTGAATTTACAGAGATCTGCCTGCCTCTACCTCTGGAATTAGAGGCATGTGCCATCTCCACCCTGCTTTGTTGTTATACTGGATGGTGGTGATGGAGGCAGCAGTGGCAGAGACCACAACAGTATGTGTGTGTGTGTGTGTGTGTGTGTGTGTGTGTGTGTGTAGTCCAGTACTCCAGTAGTCCTCCTGCCTCTGCATCCCCTGTACTGGAATTATAGGTGTTTATCACCATGTCTAGCTTCATCAATGTGTTATAACAAACAAGTCTTCCCAACAAATTCTGATGCCTGCTATCTGCCTGCATGACTGAAGGCCAGAAGAGGGCACCAGATCTCATTATAGTTGTTTGGGAGCCACAATGTGGTTGCTGGGAATTGAACTCAGGACTTTAGGAAGAGCAGCCAACGTATTTAACCTCTGAGCCATCTCTCCAGCCCTAAAGTGTTTTTTTTTTTGTTTGTTTGTTTTTTTTTTAAGACTTACTTATTTTATGTATATGGGGGCTCTATCTGCCTGTACACTTTTATGGTAGAAGAAAGTATCAGATCTCCCTATTGATGGTTTGTGAACCACCATGTGAAGGCTAGGAATTGAACTCAGGTCCTCTGGAAGAGCAGCCAGTGCTCTTAATCAATGATCCATCTCTACAGCCAACCTACTAAGTTTTAAGCCACTGACTCAACACTGGCTGTTCTAGGATGGCTTCAAGCAATGAGTTACTAAGTATGTACATTAAAATACATTGCAGTGCATTATGGAGGCAAAGAACAATGAACTATCCTGTTCATTTTAATACATATAACTTTTTGCTTGGGCTAGAGAGATGGCTCACTAATTAAGAGCATATATTTCACTTGCAAAGGTCCCAGGTTTGGCTTCTTGCACCCACATAGTGACACATTGCTGTCTGTAACTCTAGTTCCAGAATAACCTTCTTGACAACCTCTTTTTAATTCCTTGGGTTCCAGGCATGAAAGTGGTAAACATACACACATCCAAACAAAAAAATTATGTGTTTATTCAATAAAATGAATGCATATATTGCTCTTCCACAAAGGCAAAAAAAATTGTATATTTAAAAGAAAATAAATAAATCCAAAAATAAAAAGCAAGGTTTCAAAGCCAGGTGGTGGTGACTCATGCCTTTAATCCTAGCATTCTGGAGGCAGAGGCAGGTGGATGTTCTACAGAGTTAATTCCAGGACAACCAAGGCTACACAGAAAAAAACCCTGTCTGGAAAAACCAAAAAGATAAAATAAAAACAAAAACACAGGGTCGCACTTTGTAGCCCAGGCAGACCTTGCCTCTGTCACCCTCCAATATCAATCCTCAAGTATTGGGATTACACAAGCCTTCCATATCACAAGGCTGAAAGAACCACTCTTGTAAAAGAGTGACCATAAATTGTTGCAGCCTGCTAAGCGATCAGTGCAGGCGCTTAGATTTCGGACCATCCAAGTTTGGTTTAGTGAGCAGACCTAATTGGTAACGATTTTACTGTTGACCCTGGCTAGACCTTAAAAGGGAAAGAGTTTTTGGAATCGGGTGGCAGAGAAATGGGGGTTGGAATTTAAAGAAGGGAGACTGGCATGAACAAAAGCAAGATGCTTAGGAAGCGGGTAACCTTGATGACAACAGACCTTTCTGTTTTCATATTCTCTCCAACATCCCAATTCTTACAGCGCTCTCTCGGAGGAGTGTGGCTTTCTTTGGGTCCCTCTCACGGTTACCTTCTCTCTCCTTCGCTTGTAAGCACACTAGGGAGGTCACCTTAACGCGTGTGTAGACTTTGTATGCTGACTGCTGGCAGTGGCGCTGGGATATAGGATGCAGTTAAGCACAGTGGTGAGCGCAGAAGAACATCTGTACCTCGCCTCTGCCAGCGGTTCTGTGTGTGTGTGGAAAGGCCCTGGGTGTGCAGCACACCAAACACGCATGTTCCAAGCGTCTGTATAGAGATAAGACGCCGCAGACTTGGCTGTTTGGGGCTCAGGTTCAACGCCGTACAGGGGACCCTAAAGGGCTGGGAGCAAAGCCAGAGCACTGCAGGCCGAGCGCTGGGCGGAAGCTGAGCTCTAGAGGCGGCGGAAGTGCGGCCCCGCACGAGCAAGATGGCGGCGTCCAGAGGCTCCTCGCTGGAGTAGGTGGCTGGCTGCAGAGATCCGCTTCAAGTGGCTCAGGTGGAGAACTCAGGAGCAAGGTGTCCGAGTACGTTGTCATAACCTGCTTGGGAGTCTTTGCACAGCAGTGTCTGAGACCCCTGAGTTACACGGAGGCGGGGTGCAGCCCTTCATCTGCGGTGGCTGACGGGTGTGACCCACGATGCTTAACTAGAGCCGCAGGCGCAGTCTCCAGACAGGTTGTTGTCAAAGTAAAGGCTGCGGTGTAAGAGGCTGTTCGAAAACCCAGTCAATCCATGGCTAGTTGTCCTTCGCTTCCGAGTTAATTTGTAGCAACGATCCTTATTGTGAATCGGGGTTTAACATGTAGCACGATGGTTTAGACAAATCTCTCCTGGAGTTTGTGGGGGAGTATTTTTACTTAGCACGGAACTAGCTGTTTTCATCTACTAAGGTTTATTTATATAACAGATAACTGGTAGGCACGTTTCGTGCAATACTCTTTTAACCGCTGTTTTGAAAAGGTTTCATTTATCCCAGGCTGACCTGAAACTTGATCCTCTTGCCTCCGTTTCCCAAGTGCTAGGATTACCGATGTCCCATCCCTGTGCATTTTATAGTTGAAACTGAATTTGGAATAGCTTAAATAATTTGCCTAATTTTACTCTAGTAAGTAGTGGAGCTGGTATTTGATTTCTGGCTTACTGATTTCTAACACTATTGTTAAACTACCCACAACAGCCCAGTGGTTTGTTTTGTTTTGTTTTGTGTGTGTATGTGGCTGGACAATGAAAACAAGGCCTTATGCGTGCTAGGCAAGCACTGTACCTCTGTCCTAGACCACACACACACAGAGTGTCTTCTAGCCTAGTAGCCAGCCTAGTCCGGCTTTTTTTTTTTTTTTTTTTTTCCTCTCCTGAGATGTCTCAGGCTGTAACCCAGGTAGGCTTAGAGCTAACTATGTAACCCTGCAATGCTATGATTATAGCTGTGAACATAACATTGATAGCCTTTTGTGCACCACTCAGCCCAAAGAAAACTCTCAAAAAGTTTTCTTAGGGGTAATGTTATTTGTTTCTGTGTTTTTACTTTTTGGGGACAAGGTCTCGATATATTATCACACAAAATGTCTTGAGACTCTCAATCTCGCCTCTTTCTCTTGAATGCTCTAGGGTTACAGGCATCGCCAATCACCACTGACTTTGGTACTGTTCCTTAAGTTACACACTCATGTGATCATTTTGACGTTTCTGTTCCCTTTAGTCCTTGTGTTAAAGATGCTTTCTATACCAGCCTAGTTATTACATCTGATCCTACATAGGACAGAGAGTAAGGGAATGCATCGTTTGGCACTGTTATGATTCTGACCTACCTGGCTAGTGTCTCCTTGCTTCTTATTGTCCCTTAACCTTTAGAAGATGGCTGGCATACTGGGTCTCCCGACATACTTTTGCATTTTAATTTTTATTACATTATTTGTCTAATGTATTTTGTGGAGGTAGGCACACATCCCAGTGTGCTTATGGAGATGATAGGGCAGCTAGCATGAGACCATGTGGGTTTGGGAATTGAATTCAGATTGCCAGGCTTGGCAGCAATTGTTTTTATTGGCTGAGCCATTGAGCCCTTGTTGATTTCTTTCTTTCTTTCTTTCTTTCTTTCTTTCTTTCTTTCTTTCTTTCTTTCTTTCTTTCTTTCTTTCTTTCTTTCTTTCTTTCTTTCTTTCCTTCTCTCTCTCTCTCTCTCTTTCTTTCTTTCTTTCTTTCTTTTTTGATAGGATCTCTCTATGTAGAGGATACTAGCTTCAAATTCACAGAGGTCCACCAGCCTTTGTCTTTCTAAAGGTAGTCACCACACATAGTGAATTTATCTTTTGAAAGGGTACAATTCAGTGGCTTTTTAGTACATATATGAGGTTGCTGTCAATACCATCTCATTTGAGAACATTTTGAGAGGTTTGTCACACACAGATTGTAAGCAGCCTAAATTGGCTATATATTCTTTTTGCCTGTTGTTTTGGTTGTGGTTTGAGATAGGGTCTCATTATGTAGCCCTGGCTTTCCTGGAACTCGGTATATAGACCAGGCTGGCCTCAGAGTCATAGCATTTGGGTGGCAGTCTTGGGCAGACTAAAGTTGTGAGCCACTACGCCCACTTTGTTTTGTTTTTGATAAAGGGGTTTCATGTATCTCAGGCTGGCTTTTGAACTTACTGTGTAACTAAGGATAACCTTGAACTCTACCCTCTTACCTTCACTTGCAAGTGCTGAGATGTGAGCTACCACCCTTGCCTATAAATGATTTTACTAGATTGATGGCCAGGGAATGCTATGGCAGAGAAATGGCAGTGAGGAGTGAGTTCACATAACTCATGAGAAAACACAAAGATGATCTGTACTCGGTTGTAAAGGCTGTTGTTTTATTGCTTTTAGGGGTGAATGAGTCAGTCTCCACACCAAGAAAACGGTCCTAGAAGAGTCATACAAAGGTTACAGCTTGAGTGTCATGATGCTATCCAGACCAAAGCCTGGAGAGTCTGAGGTGGACCTGCTGCGCTTCCAGAGTCAGTTCCTTGAGGCTGGTACAGCTCCAGCGGTGCAGCTGGTGAGAGGAAGTAGGAGACGTCGTGATGCTCATCCAGACCAGCTTCCACCGCAGGACCATCGCGATGTGGTAATACTGGACAGTGAGTGTCTGCAGGCGTGGGCATGAGGAGAAAGGGCTCAGCCTGAGGGAGCCTGCTTTTATCCTAAGGTGGCTGAATTCTGCTCTGTTTTATTTTATTTTTTAGTATTTTATTTTGTTGTGAGAAAGGTCTCACTCTGTGACTCTAGCTGGTTTGGAGCTCACAATTTAGCACAGACTGACTTTGAACTTGCTGCAGTCTTCTGCCTAAGCTTTGCACATACTGGAATGTCAAGTGTGCACCATCACATACAGTTCTGCAGCTTTACAGCTCCATTATATAGATGAAGGAACTGAGGTTCAGAGAGGTTAATGTCATACCTGAGATAACACAGCTTGAGCCAGGGCCCAGAGCAGCTGTTCTTTGTAGCCAAACCCAGCCCTGATATCTTTTCAGGAAAATGTAAATATACTCATCATCTGAGTTCTTTCTTTCAGATCTCCCAGATTTGCCTCCAGCTCTGGTACCTGCTCCTGCAAAGAAAACTAGACCCAGCCCTGGCCAGCCCTTGCCTCATGATGAAGACCCTGAAGAGAGGCTGAGTAGGCATGACCAGCACATCACGGCTGTCTTGTCTAAAATTATTGTACGTGTTAGCCCAACTGGGTGGAGCAAGACATCCTATTTGGGGAAGAAAAGGGCTTCTGAGTAGAACATGCTGTAGAAAGGTAGACCTTTCTGCTCTGCAGTCAGGTTGGGGCTAGGTTGAAACCACCTAGACCAGATCTAACATAGGTTCAAGAACCTTTGGAATGAGGGTCCTTGAGCCAGTGGAATAGCATTCAGCCTAGAGAAACCTGTGCATCTTCATTACTTTGTGTTTTGTTGCCACAGGAGCGAGATACAAGCTCAGTCACTGTTACTCTGCCCGTGCCCAGTGGTGTTGCTTTTCCCCCTGTGTTCCATCGCTCTCAGGAGAGACAGGTAAGCAGGGTTATCTTAGGTGGGCTCTTAGTTAGGGTTCCTAGTGCTGCAGGGAAACACCATGGCCAAAAGCAACATGGGGATGAAAGAATTTATTTTAATTACATTTCCATATCATAGCTCATCATTGAAGGAAGTCAGGACAGGAATTCCAGCAGGACTGGAACCTGGAGGCGGGAGCTGATGCTGAGGCCATGGAGGGGTGCTGCTTATTGACTTACTCCTTATGGCTTGCTCAGCCTCCTTTTTTACAGAACCCAAGTCTACCAGTCCAGGGATGACACCACCCAAAGTGGGCTGGGCCCTCACCTATTAATTACTAATTAAGGAAATGCCCTACAGCTAGATCTTAGGGAGTCATTTTCTCAGTTGAGGTTCCCTTCTTTCAGATGACTAGCTAATGTCTGTTGGCGTAATACTGTTCAGCACAGGTGGTGCTTAGGGAATGAGTGAGTCTCCGGGAAATCTCTAGGTACTTGGCAAAGTACTTTTTTATTTTAAAGCTAAACCAGGTGTGGTAGTCTAACACATTGGAGGCAGAGGCTGGTGGATCTTTGTAAATTCAAGGCCAGCATGGTCTAGAGAGAGCTCCAGGACAGATGAGGCTACAAGGAGAAACTCTGTCTTAAAAAAAAGAAATTCTTTTTAAAGATGGGTATGTGCGCACAAGTACTGGTGCCCACAGAAGTGAGCTACAAGCACTTGTGAGCTGCCTGATGAGGGTGCTGGGAATTGAACTCTGTTCTTCTGGAAGAATAGCAACTGCTGAGCCATCTCCCCAGTCCCCTTAAAAGTTTCACTTTTATCTGTATGAGTGTTTCCTATGCATGAATGTATGTGCACCACATTCAAGCCTGGTGCCCATGGAGATCAGAAGAGAGTTTTGAAACTCATGGAACTGAAGGTATTGGATGGTTGTGAGGCACTTTGTGGGTGCTGAGTTGAACTCATGTCCTCTGCAAGAACAAGTACTAACTGAGCCCTTTTTGGTTTGTTTTTTTGCTTCAGCCTTCCCAAGTGTTGGAATTGCTTTCTTTTCCAGTACTGGGAACTGAATATAATGTGCTTGCTTCCTGCTACTGGGCAGTGCACCCTGAGCTCTATCCACTGTCCAAGTCTTAACTTTCTTTTTCTTTTGGTGTGCGTATGTATATGAGCATATGATGTGTGCACAGGTTTGTATGTGTGAATTTTGGAGGTCAGAGGACCACCTCAGGTGTCATTTCCTGCCTTCTACCTTCTTTGAAATAGCTAATCTTTGTTGTTCATTGCTTTATAAGACAGACTAGATGGCCTTTAGGTTTTGTTTTGTATTTTGAGACAGGGTCTCTCTGTTCAAACTCACAACTCACAGATCTCCTGACTCTGCCTCCCAAGTACTAGGATTAAAGGTGTTTACCACCATACTCACCTTAGATAGCCTTTGAATTTCCAGGGATTCTTTTGTTTCTCTCATCTTGCTTTAGAAATATTGGAATTACAGATATGTGCTAATTGTGCCCAGTTTTACATGGGTTATGGGGGTCTTAAAAACCAAACTCAGGTCATCATGCTTACAGAGCAACAGAGCAAGTACTTTTACTTATTAGAGAGAGAGAATGCATGTGTGGTGTTGTGTATTTGTATGTGTGCTCACAAATGTGTTTGTTCCTGGGCATGGTGGTCAGAAGACAGTCTGTGGGAGTTGGTTCTCTCCTTCTACCCTGTGGGTCCCTGGATCAGACTCGTTCTGTCTGGCTTCAGATCCCCTCACCAACTTAGTGAACTTGCAGACTCTCTTCTTTTGAGAACGGACTCATTTCCCCCTTTGGCTTCAAGTTTGCTGTGTAGCAGAGGATGTCTTGAGCTTCTTTTCTTTCTGCTTGTACCTCCAGAGTGCTGGGCCTTAGATGTGAAAGTTTCTTTCCTCTTTGTGACAGAGCTGTAGTCAAGGAGCTGTGGAAGAGTGGCTGTCAGTATCAGCGGCTTGGGTTTTTTTCTTTGTCCTGTAGGGGAAACCAGCAGCATCGGGTAAGAGGAGCATCTTTGCCCAGGAGATTGCAGTAAGGAGAGTGACTGAAAGCAGGGTCCCAGCAACCGGGGGAGTTGTTCCCAGCCTAGACCCACCACAGGGTGAGTGCTGCTGGGTTGAAATGCTTGTGTTTAGTCTTTTTTATCTCTTATAAATGTACTTGGTCTTTTTGGCTGTGGTGGAATTGGGCAGGCACAGATCTGATGTTGTCTAGTCTGACCTAAATTCACTGTGTAGTGGAAGGTGATTTTAAAATTGTGATCCTCCTGCTTCCACATATGCCACCATGCCCACTTATATGGTTACAGGGATCAGACCCAGGGCTTCTTGTGTCCTAGCAAGGGTGTGCATATTAGCAGCAGAGCTACAGCCTCAGCCTCTCAAGTCGACGTTTATTTATTATTCTTTCTTTCCTTTTATCTTTCTTTTCTTGCAGAGGTCCAGGTTCAGTGCTGAGCACCTTTGTGGTGACTCAGAACTCTATATAATTCCAGTTCCAGACTAAATAAATTTAAAAAAAATTGTTTCATTTTGTTATTTGTTGTTTTAGTCTCTGTGTGGCCCTGGCTGTCCTAGAACTTTGTAGACCAGGCTGGCCTGTGATTCACAGAGATCTGCCTGCTTCTGCCTCTCATGTGCTGGACTTAAAAGCATGTGCCACCACCACCACCTGGCAAAAATTCTTTTAAATGAAGAAAGAATAAATAACAGCAGGGTGTGGTAGTCTATACATTTAGTCTGAGCACTCAGGAGGCTGAGGGGGTTAGATCTCTGAGTTTGAGTCTAGCCTGGTCTACAGCTCCTTCAAGCATATTTTTAAATGGGTTTTAGATAGAAACTACTAAGGGAGAGTGAGTAATTAATTCTGCCTATAATCCTGAAAGCTGCATCGTGTACACTATTAAAAACCAAGGTACTGGGCTGGAGAGATGGCTCAGTCATGAAGAGTGAGTACTGGTAGAGATTGTAGAAAATGTTGACCAAGTGTTCGTTAGTGATGTGAATTACTAGTGAAAGAGCATGAGGTGAACTCCTGTGGTAGATGGCCATGTCATAGTCTGATGGCCCAGAGGGAAGTCTTCCCATAGAAGTCTTAAGGGAGAATGATGAGAAGCCACCATCTTGCCTCCCAGGAAGCCTGAAATGTTGTGTGGTTTCCATTCTGGGTTCAGGAAAGTCCTAAGGCCATCACTGATCTCTGGGACTAGTTTTCTTACTGAGGAGCCCAGAGGATCTAGGTGCAGCGGGAGAGCAGAGTAATAAAACTGATTGTCACTTCTTTCAGGTTCTGTGCCATCTGAGACACCCTCCTCTAGGGACAAAGGCAGCCGTGACTTCCACAGATCGAATCTGGTCACAGGGAAGGGGCTGAGGAGCCAAGCGGCTGAGCAGGAAGTCCAGACCATCCACGAAGAGAATGTAGCAAGACTGGAAGCCATGGATCCTGAGGAGATCCTGAAGGAGCAACAGCAGTTGCTGGCTCAGCTTGGTATGGTGCTAGGTCTTCCTTCTGGGGCAGAGCTGAGAAGGAGCTGTCACTTGTTGGGGAAGGCTGCTGTGAGTGCCAGGCACTTCGGGGTATGTTTGTTTATTTACTTTGGTAGTTGGGATTGAACCCTGATCCTTACGTATTCTAGGCAAAGCTGTACTACTGAACTATGCCTTGTGCCCCTAAAGGGCTTGAGAAGCAATGAACCACTAAAGTATGTACAAGTACAGGACAGACATGTTTTGAGTATTTATTTATTTAGTGGCTTTGGAGGTTGATGTGCTGTATGCTATTCACTTCCATGCATTTCTTCTGTTTGTCCTTAAAATATTCTTCTGCTCTTGGAAGAGATATGGTATTAACTTAATTTTACTAATGATAAAACAACAACAACAAAAATGGGCAGTGGTGGCAGACGCCTTTAATCCCAGCATTCATGAGGCAGAGCAGGTGGATATCTGAGTTCAAGGTCAGCCTGGTCTACAGAGCAAGTTCCAGGGCAGCTGATGCTAAACAGAAACTCTGTCTCAACAGCAAAAAACGACCCGGCTTTGCTGCTTGGGGTAGTACAGGCCTTTAATCCCAGCACTTGTGAGGTAGAGGAAGGGAGGTCAGGGTTCATGCTCAACTACATGGCTTGTTTGAGACCTACTGTCTCTGTGAGTCCCTTCCTAAAAACATAAAACGTGGTGCTTATGAAATAGCTCAGGGGGTAAAGCTGCTCGGTGACCCGGCTTTGATTCCTGGAACCCAGCTGAAGATGGAGAAGAGAACTGATCCCACTAAGTTGTCCTCTGACGTCCACATGTACACCGTGGCACATCTAAGCTCCCCAGATCCCCAGTTAGAACTTAAAACAAAAAAGTTCCTCAACGGGGAAAATGAGGCTCTGAAAGTTAAGAAATTCTAAGTCACAGAGATGGTGAGAATCTAGAGCGGATTAATTAGGGAAGAGTTTAAACCCAGAGCCTTGTACATGCAGGCAAAGTGCTTTAGCTGTCTAGTCCTAAGGCATGGATTCAGACACAGATACAGGGTTAAAAATCTAAGATTTAGTGCTTCTGACAGGTCTGCCACTCCAGCCCCATTATATATTACTGTACTAGGTGTAGTTCCTGCTATGCTTTGACAGCTGTACTCTATCCTCTAGTGTAACTACAGTACTTATACACATTATCATGTGTATTCCACACCTTGCACCCACTGTATAGTGAGCACTTATGTATTCAATTTCTACTAAATGTATGTACAACCTGAGAGAAAGTGAAGGAGATGGTGCAGTTAAGTGCCTTCCATTTGGCTCTATCAACACTCACTAAACCACAGCTACTTCAGATTTCTGATTTGGAGGCAAGCAGAGGTTCAAGCTTGGGAACCAGGGCCGGGGGACTGTGGAGAGCAGGGGCCATGGGGGAGAATCAGACCCCAGGGGCTCTACAGGTGTGGGCCAGCAGGGTCATCAAAGAGCCACAGCCGAGTGCAGGAGTCCTAGGTCTAGACTGGAAAGCAGTCTGTCTTGTCCTTGGAACCCAGAGGTGGGAAGCTTTCAGATAGGTTTCAGGTGTGTAGGAGGCTAGGGAGTATCTACCCCTGTTTCTTATTCTCTCTCTCTCCACCTTTACCACTAGACCCCAGCTTGGTTGCCTTTTTGAGAGCTCATAGCCCTGCCTCAGAGCAAGCAGAAACAAAGGTCACCAAGGAGCAGAGCCCAGGAAGACCCAAAGTTCCAGTTACTAAAGAAGAGCCCATCATGTCAACTTCTACCAGTGAGCCCAGGAAGGAGGACAAGCTGGAGCCAAGAGCCCCAGGTGTGAAGGAGAGACACGAGTAAAGAGGAAAGCTGGGTGGTGGTGGAGCACACCTTTAGTCCCTATACTCAGAGGCAGGAGGATCTTTGTGAGTTCGAGGTCTGCTGGTCTATAGAGCTAGTTCTAGGACAGCCAGGGCTACCAAAGAACTCCTGTCTTACAAAACAAAAACAGAGGAAAAAGAAAAACTAAGTATGGTGCCTACACCTGCCTTTAATTCCAGCATCCTTGAGAGGCAGTCAGGTGGATCTGTTTGAGGCCAGCCTGATGTCTACATATATAGTTCCAGGACAGCCAGAGACAAAGGAGGGAGTCGGCTGAGATGGCTCAGAGAATAAAGGTGCCCCAGCCTGACCTGAGTTAGATCCCAGAACCTACATGGTGGAAGAGGAAAGCAGCTCTTGACTGGCCTGTGACTTTCACATACATGCAGCACACACACCCATCATACACAAAGTAAATAAATGTAAAAAAATGTAGAAAAAGCTGTCCTTTCTCCTTGGTCTGGCTGATGGAGAGGAGAGACACTTCTGCCCTTACACATGTAATGTTAATCTTCACTAGTGCCTGTCAATTGGCTCAGGTAGTTGGGATTTGCTGCGGCACAACTTTCTGTTACCACCACTTCCTGCACCTGAAGAGGCAGCAAGGTGTGACTGAGCCTCCCTCCCAAGACATCTTCCTGCCCTTGCTGCCGATGGACAGCTCTTGCTTCATCCCTCTGCTTTCAGGGTTACAGGGGATGGCAGAGCCAGGGGAAGGGGGGAAGAATCTGAAGCAGGACTACAGACAGGCCACACCAGAAGCAGAGGCCAGTGGAAGCACTTATTTTCCAGAAACATGATTATTCCATTAGGGGTTAACAAAAGAGAAAATTGAGTTAGGACCCGGAACCTCCTGCTCCTGGAGGACTGCTGGGCCAGCCAGGCAGGATGACTAGCGGTGGGGTGGGGATGAGGTAGCTAAAGGATGTGGTAGAGGTAATTCCATGTCCTGCCCCCTCTTTATCCCTGTTCCCGGGCTCCTGTGCCCTGGTACCATAGAGTAGACTGTGGTACTTCCCTCGCATGTGGTGTCCTGTCTTTCTTTATGTTCCCTCTTCTCTTTCTCCTCTTTCTCCTTCCAACAAGTCTTTGGCGTCAGTGAGGGGCTGGAGCCAGGATGGGCTGTGTCTGTTACGGTTGAAACATTCATCCAGTTCCCAGGGGTCCAGCTCCCAAGCCGTAGCTGAGGGCAGAGCTTCTATAGAGGGCCTGTGGTAGCTGTTCTCTGCCAGTGGGGAGACTCACAGACAGGTGAGCTGAGCCCCTTGAGGACCATGCTTCTACCTCCCTAGCACTGAAACTGCCTGTGACCCCTCACAAAGAATGGCTCCACATGGAAACTGTTGAGCTGGAGAAGCTTCACTGGACCCAGGACCTGCCCCCGCTCCGGCAGCAGCAGACACGGGAGGTGAGGGGAACCAGGTGGGATGGGGCTGCTGCTCTTCTGTCCAGAACTAGGCCTTGAGAAATAGCTCCACTGTTTTCCACTTCTCTGCCATCTCCTGCCTGGCCCTAAGGAATGAGCCTCATTTCCTATCAGAGGTAGAGCCCAGACTTAATCCTAAAAGGCTTGCGATTAAGGTGCTTGAGTATGGAGAAGTCACTGCTTTGCCAAGCCCAGTCATTTTCTTTCTCTTAGAGAATGCAGGCCCGATTCAGCCTTCAGGGAGAGCTCCTGGCACCTGACGTAGACCTTCCCACTCATCTGGGCCTGCACCACCATGGAGAAGAGGCAGAGGTAAGGCGTGGGACCCAAGGAAGATGGGGCAGCTCTTGACAAGGGTTTAACAGTTGCAGAAGAGGAGCCCTGGTCAGTTGCCTTTGACCTGTGTGCCCTGTTCCAGCTCATGGCCTTGCTGTTGCTCAGTTCCTTAGAGTCAAAATGCTGTCCCCCTACTGGTGTCTTTCTCTGTTCTGGAACCCAAGGCCAGGTCTTGCATGCTTTCCCTTAGGCCATCCCTTCCCTCATGGGACTGCCATCCTGATTTCCTTTGGCCTAACTTGAGCCATCCTGTACTTTGGAACATTTCCCAGCTCTCCTTTGTTCACAGAATAAGGTCCTAGCTCCTGAGCTTGGCAGAACAGCCCGTGGATTCTCTAGCTTGGCCTCACTTATTCCTGCTATACCACTCTGCTGGTGGTGCCTCAAGACAGCCCTATTTTCACAGCCCAGCAGGGCTCACTCCAAGGAATGTCTGTACCCTCATTCCATGCTGGGCCATGGAGGCTGTATCCACCCACTGAGACCAGATTCCTTCCCACACCTGTCTTCTGGCTGGAAATTAAGCATCAGCTACTGGACTGAAAAGATGGCTCAGTGGTTAAGAGCACTGGCTGCTCTTCTAGAGGTCCTGAGTTCAATTCCCAGCACCACATGGTGACTCACAGCCATCTGTAACTATGGTCTCTGGGATCAGATGGTATACAGATAGATGTAGACAAAACATCCATATACAAAAAAAAAAAATCTTTAAAAATAACCAAAAACCATCACCTACTATATGTTTTTTTGTGACACTTTGTGTCACTGCTGCTGTGTACATGTCCTGTATTCTTTATCAGCTTGAGGCTCCAAGGAGAGTAGGGATTAGATATCACTTGCTTCTGCTGCCTTTTCCTCGGTACCTTCTTGGATATTTGGGGGAACTGCCTTGTTGATTCCTTCTGACTTTTCGTCCCTGCACCAGAGAGCAGGGTACTCTCTGCAGGAGCTCTTCCACCTGACCCGTAGCCAGGTGTCCCAGCAGAGAGCACTAGCATTGCACGTGTTGTCCCAGATCATCAGCAGGGTAAGTGGACTTGGACTGTCCTACCTAGTCCCACCCCATCCCTCACCCCTTGATCTTAGACTTTTTCTTTCCTCTATGGGTCAGACTAGGAATGGGGCAAATGCAGGGTCATGGGTCATGGGTCAGCAAAGGTTCTATACACCTTCATCTTCAACTGTTTCTCCCCCCTGACCTCAAGGCCCAGGCTGGTGAGTTTGGAGACCGCCTAGTGGGCAGTGTCTTGCGCCTCCTCTTGGATGCTGGTTTCCTCTTCCTTCTGCGCTTCTCTCTGGATGACAGGGTAGACAGTGTCATTGCAGCAGCTGTCCGGGCTCTTCGTACTCTGCTAGTAGCTCCTGGAGATGAGGTATGTCAGGGATAGGAATGGAGTTCAGAGGTGGCAGGGTTCTGCTCCTCATTTCAGGTGTGCCCTTTGCCAAGGCTTTGCAGGCAAAATGGAGAATAGGGGGAGCAGGTGACAGTCTCTTGTCAATGCCAAAAGCCTGGGAGCCTTGCCTCTGCTGTTTGCATGTGTTGGAAGGGAGAATTTTGCCCAACCTTGGAACCATTTCCTGCCTGTTCGTCTCTTCCCACTTTTGCCCCATCCCCTGGCAGGAGCTCCTTGACAGCACCTTCTCGTGGTATCATGGAGCTTCGGTGTTTCCTCTGATGCCCAGCCAGGAGGACAAAGAGGATGATGGCGAGGATGAAGAACCCACAACAGAAAAGGCAAAGAAGAAGACCCCTAAGGAAGAAAGCCGTCCTCCACCCGACCTGGCCAGACATGACGTCATCAAGGTAGAGGGCAATCTGCATTCCAGTCCTTGACCAAGTGGGCAAATCTGTTGGACAGGAGGGGTCATTAAGACCTGAGTCTCTACCTCATGTGGCAATGGGTTTCTTTCTCTGAGTCCTAGGGGCTTCTGGCCACCAACCTGCTGCCTCGGCTGCGCTATGTGCTGGAGGTGGCCTACCCAGGACCCTCTGTGGTCCTTGACATTTTGGCTGTGCTTATCCGCGTGGCCCGGCATTCCCTGGAGTCAGCCATGAGGGTAAGAAGGAAAGACGGGCAATGAGTACACAGACAACCCTCTGGGCTCTTCTTTATTTTATGGGGTTTGTTATTATTATTGTTACTGCTGTTGTTTTGAGACAGGGTCTTGTTATAGCTCAGGCTGGCCTAGAGCTCACAATATAGCTCAGGCTAGCCTGAAACTTGTGGAAATCTTTCCTCAGCATCCTGAGTACTGAGATTATAGGCATAAAAGCCTGTGGTCTGTGCCCAGCTGGTGGACTTCATCTTGGTCCTCTCTGCTTCCCATTTCCTCCTATCTCTTGCAGGTCCTAGAGTGTCCTCGGCTAATAGAGACCATAGTTCGAGAGTTCCTGCCTACCAGTTGGTCCCCCATGGGGGTGGGGCCTACGTCCAGTCTGTACAAAGTACCCTGTGCTGCTGCCATGAAACTCCTGAGAGTCCTGGCTTCAGCTGGGAGGAACATTGCGGCCCGACTGGTAAGCGGATGTGGGCAAAGGATGGAAGGCATAAAGCAGGGCTGCTTTGGGCTGGAGTAAGCGTGATTCATGAATTGGTAGCTACCTCACTCCACTGTCCTCTTCCTTCTTGGTCCAGTTGCTTAGAAATTCAACAGATATCAGCAGGCACTGGGTCTGTTGGACCTATTCTCATCCCATAATGTGGGGAGGGTTCTCTGACCCACACCAATCCAGAGCTGCTGCATGCAGCAGGCACTCATCACCTGTAGCCAAGTAGAAAAAGAACCTAGCAAATACTGTCTAAAAAGAAGGAAACAGAGATGGCCAGTGAGATGGCTCACCAGGTAAAGGCACCTGCTGCCAAGCCTGATGACCTGAGCCAGTCTCCAGAACCCCAAGAAGGAGAAAAATGACTCTGCAATGCAAGTTTCTTCTGACTTCAAATGCATGTTGTGTGTTGTGACATGTGAGCACATGTAACCCCAAATACATGTTCAGAAAAAAAGATGGAGAGGCCGAGTTATTCCACTCCTGCCCAGAGCCACAGGCCCTGTGGCATCACAGAGACTTAGAATGGGACCAGCTTGGCTAGTTGTCAATTCTGATACCATATCTTCTGCTCATCCCCAGTTATGCAGCTTTGACTTCCGGAGCCGTCTGTGCCGATTCATAGCCGAAGCCCCTCAAGAACTGGCCTTGCCCCCTGAGGAAGCCGAGATGCTGAGCACTGAGGCCTTCCGTCTGTGGGCTGTGGTCGCTTCCTATGGCCAGGGTGGTGACCTTTACAGGTGAGGAGAGGCAAGAGGTAGTCCTCTTGTAGAGCCCTGCTGTTTGTGTGTTTTGAGTGTTACCTGTTACTTCCTTCAGCTTTGTTCAAGGCCCCAAGGAAGGGAGGCCAAGAGAGATTAGGGGGTATGTGCTGGGGTATTGCTTGTGAGTCAGGACTAACTGCAGCCTTTGATAGAAGCATTAATATATTGGCAAAATCAGATGTCAGTTTCCTGTTGGGGGGCAACCGTGAAGGGCTGCAGCCTTCCCAGTTTTCAGGACCTAGCCTTGTATAGTGTCTCCATCCTGGGGCTTTCTTCCTCCCGATGAAGCTCCTGGCAGGGCTGTGCTTCGTGTCCTCATCTTGGTCTCTTCACATAGTGAAGCCACTTCTTCCCCAGGGAGCTGTACCCAGTGCTCATGCGGGCCTTGCAGACACTGCCTACAGAGCTCAGCACCTGTCCCCCACAGCCACTGTCCATGCAGCGGATGGCCTCTCTGCTCACTCTTCTTACCCAGCTGACCCTGACAGCTAGCAGCACACATCCTGAACCCGCCAGGTAGGCCAAATCCAAGCCTGCCAGCCTTGCCCAAAAACAACCTCAGTACAGATGGGAATGCTCCTTCACAGGGAATAAGGTGGCCAGATTCTTACCTTTGCCCCTTTGGCACTCAGCAGCAGTTCTGCTGAGGCCTACGTGTCGACCATCCCTTCTTCAGTCACCTGGATACAAGTATCTGGACTTCAGCCACTGGTCGAGCCATGTCTAAAGCAGGCCCTAAGGTTCCTGCCCAGGCCCGATGCCTGGAACGCCCTGGGCCCAGTGCCCAGTGCCTGCATGCTGTTCCTGAGTGCCTACTATCAGGCCTGGAGCCAGCAGGTGAGTGCAGCCTGCCTGCCTTCCTCACGCCTCCTCTGTGTGGCTTGGGCAGGTATGTGTAGCTGTGGTACTGAGCGTGGGAAAGTGGAAGCTACAGCCTCCCACATGCTAGGCAATCAATCGCCTCTCTCCTGAGCCCTACCTCTCCTTTTCACTTTTTCCTGTCTCTTCCTGCTTCTGCTTCCCAGGAACCTTGTTGATGGTCAGCTCAGCTCTTACCTTTTCTTCTCATGTACCTCTAGATGCCGTGTACTAGAGCAAGCCCAGGACTGTCTGTCCTTCAGAAAGGCTGTGTTATGGAAGCTTCCAAACACTTTTTTTTGAGGCCCTTAGTTCAGGGGGACTGGTCTAGGTCTTAGGACTAGGGAAATAGGTGTTCTGGTCCATCAGCTCAGTGATCTCTTGGCCCTCCAGTCAAGCTTGTGCCCAGAGGATTGGCTTCAGGACATGGAACGCTTATTGGATGAGTTCTTGCTGCCATTGCTGAGTCAGCCTTCCCTAGGCCATCTGTGGGATTCCTTGAGGTAGGTTCTGTGTGGGCAGCTGGGGGAGTGTGGAGAGGGGGCATTTTCTCTACTGTGGGGCTCCCAGGTCTGTAATCCCAATCCATCTCAGGATACGGCCCCTTAGCTGCCTGAAAGAGACTCAGATTCCCAGCAGGGAGAGCCCTTGGGACTCTGAGGAACATGAACACTGATCTGTACAGCCAGGTCCCGCTTGCATTCACCAGGCCAGAGTCCCCTCAGCATCCACATTCTCCCTGCAGGCACTGCTCCCTGCTCTGCAATCCGCTGTCCTGTGCTCCTGGTCCTGAAGCTCTTCCCAGCCTGGTGTCACTGGGCCGTGCCCGAGGTTGTCCCCTCCTCAGTGTGCCTGGCTCAGCCTCACCCTTCCCGTTTCTCACTGCTCTCCTGTCTCTTCTCAACATTCTGGTCCAGATCCACAAGGGGCTCTGTGGGAAGGTAAACCTTGGGTGCCTATTTAGAGGCCAGGCATAGGGCCAAGATAGTAGTGGGAGGGAGACAGGGGTGGTCAGAAGGGAGGGGGAGGGGTCAGAAGGGAGGGAGACAGGGGTGGTCAGAAGTGAGGGGGAGGGGTCAGAAGGGAGGGAGACAGGGGTGGTCAGAAGAAGAGAGGGGAGGGGTCAGAAGGGAGGAGGGTGCCAAGAGAAGGGAAGGGAGTGAACCAGGAGAAGGGAGACCTTATTTTTCTGGCTGGAAGGGGCATAATCTGGGAAGCCCTAGAACACATTGCAGTCCATTTCCAGACCTGGACAAACTTGTTTCCTCAGCTGGCTGCTGTGTTAGCCACCCCAGGACTCCAGAACTACTTTCTCCAGTGTGTGGCTCCTATGCCTGCCCCACAGCTCACACCCTTCTCGGCCTGGGCCCTGCGCCATGAGTACCACCTGCAGTACCTGGTGCTCTCTCTGGCCCAAAAAGTGGTGGGTTCCTGTGTGCAGAGTCAGCCCTACACTGTTATCGCTCTTACCTTCTAGGCCCTGTGGGTCCTCCTTTAGTCCAAACTCCCGGGTTTGTGTCCATTTCCTCACTCTCCTCTGCTCTGCTCCCTCATGCTGCCCTTCCCGCACTGACTAATACCCTGTCTTTCCTTCCTAGGCAACACTGCAACCAGAGCCAGCTGCCAATACTGCCCTCCACCATGCTGTGGCCTTGGTCCTGCTGAGCCGCCTGCTCCCTGGAAGTGAATACCTTGCCCAAGAGCTGCTGCTGCGCTGTGTGTTCCGGATGGAGTTCCTGCCGTGAGTCCAGGGGTTTCAGGCATCAGGTGTTTGGCACTTTTGGATGCTGCTGAATTTTATTTACAAAACAGCTTCTTGGAGCCAGGAAACCTAGTTTTAGTCTCCTTCCTTCATGTATTACACTTAGTTTGTTATTCCTCAGTAAAGTGAAGATGGGGCTACTCATCTTCATCCCATCCAAATGAGAAGACTTTACAGTGTGACAATGGCTGAAAGATGGTACATAAGCTAGGGATGTAGTTGAGCCCCTGCGGCATGGGTGAGGCTCTGACTCAAGTTGGGGACCTGATATGGTGATGCACACCTGTCATCCCATCACTTGGGAGGTAGCAGTAGGAAAACCAGGAGATCAAGCCCAGCCTTGGCTACCTGTCAAGTTCTAGGTCAGCCTGGGCTACATGAGAATAAGGCTGCCTCATAAATAAATAAGCAAATAGGAGCTGAGTGGAACATAACCTTAATTCCAGCACAGCTAGAGATCAAGTTCAAAAGTTTAAGCAAACTTGCCTCTATCCCATCTCCTAACTGCTGTGCAGGGGAGCAGAAGGACACAGGGCTGAATTGGAAACCCTCTAGAGCTGGTAAAGCTGGATGCTATGGTTCCAGCCCTCAGTTTTGACTTTTGTGTCCTGTTGCAGGGAAAATGCGTCAGGGGGTCCAGAGGCAGCTGACTTCTCTGATAGACTGACCTTAGGGAACAGTGGAGACCCTCAGTGCAGACGAGGGGTTCTCCTAGCTCAGGCTTGCCAGGATCTCCCCAGCATCCGCAGCTGCTACCTGGCCCATTGTTCACCAGCCCGAGCCAGCATGTTGAGCTCCCAAGCCTTATACCGTGGGGAGCTACTGCGAGTCTCAAGCCTGCTACTGCCTGTGCCTAAGGAACCTCTGCTGCCCACTGACTGGCCCTTCCAGCCATTGATACATCTCTACCATCAGGCTTCAGATACTCCCTCTGGGCTTCCTACTGCTGACACCATAGGCATTGCCATGCGGGTCCTACAGTGGGTACTGGTTCTGGAGAGCTGGCGCTCTGAGGCCCTCTGGGCTGTGCCTCCTGCTGCCCGCCTGGCACGGCTCATGTGTGTATTCCTGGTGGACAGTGAACTGTTCCGAGAGACTCCTATACAGCATCTGGTTGGGGCTCTTTTATCAAGGCTCTGTCAGCCCCAAGTCCTGCCAAGCCTCAACCTGGACTGCCCACTCCCTGGCCTGACGTCTTTTCCTGACCTCTATGCCAGCTTCTTAGACCACTTTGAGGCTGTCTCTTTTGGGGACCACTTGTTTGGGACTCTGGTCCTCCTTCCTCTGCAGCGGCGGTTCAGTATCACCTTGCGCCTTGCTCTCTTTGGGGAGCACGTGGGAGTCTTGCGAGCCCTAGGCCTGCCACTGACTCAGGTATGTTCCAGGTGTGCCTAGGACCTCTGTACCGGACACTTGGGTCAGTCCTGAGCAGTGTGGAGCTTTGGCAGGTCTCAGTTCCTCATTTTACCTCTTGAGGGCTTTGAAGGCATCATAATGGTAGAGAATAATGAAAGGTTTTTACCATAGTATCTGGCAGAGAGTAGGTATTCATAGTAACAAGGTTTGGCTTCTGCTTGTAAACTCCTACAGTCTAGATGAGAGATATGCTAAGACCAAAACCATAGTTCTTAATTACTTAGATCCTTGCATGAGTCAGAACTCAGAGAATTTTTAGAATGATCTGAGTGGACTTCCCTGTGAGAAAAAGGTGTTATGAGGGAGAGAGGTTTGACCTGTGTAGAAGTTTCAGGAGAGTTTGACTCTTGAGAAATTTCTGTGGAACATTTGCTGGAAATAAGGATAAGAAACAAAGTCCTAAAGGATGATCAAGCTCACACTGAGCATGGTGGTGTAGCCTTTAATCCAGCGCTGCCTGGTGTGCATAAGAGTTCCAGGACAGCCGAGGCCAAGAAACCCTGTCTCCAAAAACCAAATAAATAAGTATGTAAATAAATAAATAATTTAAAAAGTTTTAGAGCCAGATCTGTTAGCACATGCCTTTAATCCCAGCTCTCAGAAGAGGTGGATGAATCTCTGTGAGTCTGAGGCCGGTGTGGTCTACAAAGAGACTTCCAGGACAGCCACAGCTACATAGAGACCCTGTCTCAAAAAAAAAAAAAAGTTTTTGCGGCAAGTGTCTTTCTATGTAACCCAGGCTGGCCCGGCCTTCTGGGTGTCCTTAGGAATGACAGGCTTGTGTCTCCACTCCCAGCTTGTGGCACTTGTTTCTTCTTACATTTTTTCTAGTCTCTTTTGGATACTTGTGTATTTTTATAGAATTGGAATTACTGCATAGCGAATTTTTTCATGTGTTTGTCATCATTAAATATGCTTAAGAGCTGGGCTGTGTGATATGCACCTTTAATCCCAGCACTTAGGAGGCAGAGGCAGGTGGATCTCAATGAGTTCAAGGCCAGCCTGGTCTACAAAGCAAGTTCCAGACAGCCAGGAATTAACACAGATAGAGAAACACTATCTTGAAAAACCAAGAACAAACAAATGAACAAAAAACCAAAACTTGAGAAATCAGTATTGTGTGTTCTAGGAATGGAACCCAGGGCTCTCCCAGCACTGGTCTGCTCTTTATGCCCTCAGCATATTGTTTTCCCCCATCACAGCTGCCTGTGCCCTTGGAGTGCTACACAGAACCTGCTGAAGACAGCCTGGCTCTCCTTCAGCTCTACTTCCGGGCCCTGGTTACTGGTACACTCCGTCCACATTGGTGCCCTGTCCTCTACACTGTAGTCCTGGCTCATGTCAATAGTTTCATCTTCTCCCAAGATCCAAAGAGCTCAGTAAGTCACATCTCAATCTTCAGAGGAGGGAAGGAGCTAGTGGGCCAGTTAGGGAGGGGGTGAGAGTTCAACATGGCCAGGGGTGGGTACCAGTCTTTGACTAAGTGCCACATCTTTCTCTGGTGCTCCTAGGATGAGGTGAAGGCTGCCCGAAGGAATATGCTTCAGAAGACGTGGCTGCTGGCAGATGAGGTAGGATTATAGGAAGGTGAAAGATATGGGAGCCTTAAGGAACCCAACCTCAACAGACTCAACACCCACTTCATGGTTTTGTCCTCTCTACAGGGTCTGCGGCAGCATCTCCTTCACTATAAGCTTCCCAACTCCAGCCTCCCAGAGGGCTTTGAGCTGTATTCCCAGTTACCTCACCTGAGACAACAGTACCTTCAGACATTGCCCACAGAGGTGCTCCAGAATGGAGGATTCAAGACGTAGGGTACTTGGCACCAGCTAGAGATGGATATATTCTCCTGGGGGCTTGCCAGTGGAAGTCTGCTCTTACAGAGAAAACATTTCATAAACCAAACGAGGGACAAGGGAACATAAGGCCTGCCTTCCTGAGAGCACATTGTTTGAGCCTGTTTTAGAACAGAAGGAACTCTTATTATATCCAGATACTGGCGCTCAAGACCTGGGCCTCTGAGGGCTGTGCTGGGAGATGAGGGTGACTTAGCTATTTCCCCTACTGAGCCTTTCTCCTTACCCACCTCCAGTCTTCACCAGGCCATGGTGTATGATTGCTGTGCTCCCCATGAAATAAATTCTTTTCTAGTCTAGCTGATCTGGACTGGTTTTTGTCATGTTCAGAGTTGGGAGAGATGTGGGAGAAAAACACCACAATGGGAGGGTAAAAAGTCTCCACCTGGGGATGGCAAATACATGTGTCCTAGAAGTTTGTGACAATGCTCTTGGGAGTGGGTGTGGTCCTGGAGAACTCTGTGCGGGCCCCTGGAAGTGCAGGGGTCCAAGAAACCCAGTAGCACCCTGATATAGTATTTTCCTTTTAAGTTTGTACATATGTATCTATTGGTATATATAGCATTGGTATATACGGTGTACCACAGAGGCAGGAAGATAATGTTGGATCCCCCTGAAGCTGTAGTTATAGGTGGTTGTGAGCTATCTGCTGTGGATACCAGAAACCAAACTCGGGTGCTCCTCCAGCCCCACACAGTGGACTTTCCTTAGTAGGACCATAACTGAGTAGATCAAAACAAAAATTATATTTCATTTTATTACTTTTTAAACTTCTAACATTTTATCCATTTGCTTGTGTGTAAGGGGGAGGGTCAGAGAAGCACTCAGTTCTCCAGCCACCATGTGGGCCCAGAGATTAATTGGTCACCAGGTTGGCAGCAAGCACCTGCTTTATTTTATGCATTTCACTGGTCACCATCTTAATGGCCCTGTAGTTTATAACATATAGAGTCTTGTGTGACTCAGGTTAGGATGCATGGCTTTGAACTGATCCTCCTGCCTTTACCTCCAAAGTGCTGGGATTACAGGCGCGTGTCATCAAACTGCTTGCTTTTTGTTTTCAGGGGTTTTGGCTTTTTGGTTGTTTTACTGGGTGGTTGGTTTTTTGAAACAGGGTTTCTCTGTGTGGTCCTGGCTGCCCTAGAATGCACTCTCTAGACAGGCTGGCCTTGCACTCACAGAGATCTGCCTGCCTCTGCCTCCAGTGCTTAAGGCATGAGCCACCATACCAGCTCAGAATTTACTAAGGAGCTAGTTTCTAGACACAACTTCAGTTTTTAGGTGTTAAAAGAGGTTTCAGCCTTTTCTTTTTTTTTTTTTTTTAATCCATTAAGTATTTATTGGTATGGCTCTCCCTCATCTGATCCAAGTGCTTTTAGTGTCTCCTCCCAAAGGAATGTCCTCCCATAACCCTTGATTTCCTCCTTGTAGGCTTGAAAAGGACAATGGAACAGGCAAAACACAGGGCTAATGACCAAGTAGGATTTTAGCATCCCCTGAGTTCCACGACCATGAATTAGATAGAGATTGACACTGGGGACCAGGTGACACCCTCCTGTGGGAGCTTATGTTGTTACATTGTAAATAATTGTCCCACCCACTGGTTTAATAAAAAGCGCTGATTGTCCAAAGGCAGGCAGGCAGGAAGTGTGGGCGGGGCTACCAGACTAAGAAAATTCTGAGAACAGGAAGCACAGAGCAGAAGGCCAGAAAGAAGCTGGAAGAAGCAGAGGACAAACATGCTGCTGTGAGAAAAGGTACCAAGCCACATGGCTGAACAGGATAAGAGTCATGGGTTAGATGAAGGGTAAAGAGCTAGCAGGTTATATGCCTGGGCCTTAGGCTGATCAGCCAAAAACTTGAAAGCATCTGTGTGTCTCTGTGGGACTGCGGGTCTGTGGGCCTAGACCTTGAGGCTAGGCCCGAAAGTCCGGGCCAGAAACCTCGTACTACACCCTCCTGTTTTCCTCTGTGGATAGTTGAAGGGAGGCTTTGTGTGTGTGTGTGTGTGTGTGTGTGTGTGTGTGTGTGTGTGTGTGTGTGTGTGTGTTTTGAGACAAAGTACTGTGTGTGTGTGTGTGTGTGTGTGTGTGTGTGTGTGTGTGTTTTGAGACAAAGTACTGCCTCACTCAGGATAGCCTGGGACTTAGCAGCCCTCCTCCTCAGCTTTCTGAGTACTGGAATTATAGGCATGGGCCACCATGCTTGGTTTAACATTAGCATTTTGACCAAAAGATAGGAGATACAATGTACAAAACAACTTGAAGACTTAACTCCAGTGGCTCTCTCAGTATGTGACTATCCTGTGACTCTCAAACGAGGACTGTGGCTGTGCTGCTCTGCATTGTCTAGGGTGCTAGCGCTTGGATCCTCTGACAACTTTTTTTAAAATTTTGATTAGCTTTCTGAAAGGAGGTTGGTCCCATGTAGCCCAGGCTGGCAGTTTGATAGCGGAAGATAACCTTGAACACTGGGTTCCTCCATCTGGCAGGTACTGGATTGGAAGTGTGAGCTACCCTGCGAGTTCTCTCCTTGTATGGTCATGGCAGTAATTAGTTGTGCACAGGACAATGGAACTCTGAAAAAACCCAGAAAGTCATGACCTGAGTTTTTGGGAATGTTCTGCCTTGTGATCAGAAAGACACTGATAACCACAGCAATGGTGAGCAATAATGCCTTACTGGGGACAGTTTAGAGTGCTTTCTTTGAGGCATTGTGGTATATGTTATTAATCCCAACACTCAAGAGGCAGATTGGTCTTTGGAGGCCAATCTGGTTCTACATGGTTCCCATGTGCGATCACTCACACACTGCTACTGCCACGTATAAAGCCATTTACTATGTTCCTATACTGAAAACCACAGAACCACTGCCAAATGCTAGGATGTGGCTAACTACCATCCAGGCTGCTACCCCAAACAGTAGGACTAACTTTTTCTCCTAACACAAAATCACCCTAATTGTTGGGGTTGCCAGCAGCTAGTGACTGAGAGCCCCTCTGTGGGAGTTGAGCAAGGCTCATCCTGGAAGTTTGGGGAACTCTCAGTCTACATGCCCCGCCCTTTTCTCCTCTTGCCCCTCCCCCCATGTGGGCTGCAGCCAAATCCGCAGGGCAGTGGGGAAAGCTTTAAGACTACATCCTTAGCTGGAACCAACAGATCCTGACGATGGGCTGGCTGCATCGGCCAGCTGCTGCTATGGCTGGGAGCCGCTGGTAAGAACTGTCTAGTGGTCAGGGTACCAGCCAACCAGAGATGTCTAGATTTAGGGCTACGTCAGATAGCCGACTAGGTTTCAATGGTTTCTTCTAAGGCGGCCTCGAACCAAAGCTCTTTGGTCTGTGCTTCTAGAGTGTAGCAAGAGCGCGCGTACAAATCTAAGAATCAGGTGAGTCCCGGGCTCTACCTGGAGTAAGTACACGAATCTAAATGGAGGAAAGGGGTGGGGGTGCTGTACGACCGGGCACAATGCAGCCCCCAATGAGAAGAACTCTGGAATGGAGAGCCTGCTATACGCAGACACCTTGCCCAGGTTCTGGAGACTTGGTGGGGTGGTAGGTCTCTGACTTCAGGCTCTGGTGTGCGCTAGCTGGGTGGCATTAGGGGTGATGGCTGCAAGCAGAATAGTGTTGAGCGGCCATCAGTCTCTTAAGTCTCTCCACATTCTGCGCCTTCTTCTATGTCATCTTTCAGAAACAATTCTTCGTTCCAACTCGGGAGTTCCAGGCACCTTTTCTAACATCCTCACCCTTGCCGGTGCAGATCTCTAGTTCTCAGGAGAAGAAAGCCACCCCCCACTCCCAGTAGATTGAAGCCAGCTTCCCTCCCAAATCCTCTAGGTGAGTTTCAGGCTCCTCCCTTTTCTTCGCCAACCCCCACCAGACTCCAAAACTAGGACAAGAACTTCCCTTTTCCCCTGCATCTAGGCACGCAGGGCCTTGGATGTTCAACACTTGTGGCGCCAGCGGCCGGCGGGGGCCCACATAAACACAGTGGGACGGGGCATACGGTGCAGTGTGACGGTGACAGTGGGAGCTGCTGGGCCACTGAAAGGCGTGCAGCTGTGGCGGGCACCAGACACCAGGCAGTATCTGTAAGTATCTGGCAAGGGCGAGGTGGCAATCACCTGCTAGGCTTAGGTTCTACAGTCTGGGGCAGCAGGACCCAGAGCACCACCACTTTTTGACTTAACAGTATTCTGCAGCAATGCATAGTGTCAATCACTTCCATTGCTTGTCCTTCCAGCGAGAAGTGTAGGAACGGGGCCAAGTTAGCGAGTAGTAGGGTACCATCCACCAGACTAATCAGCAGTGGCTCCAAATGGGGCTTGACCCTTACCATCATCTGCATAACCCTCCTGAAAAATACCTGGAACCTAACTGCACACCGAGTCTGCCCATCCCTTCACAGTCCTTCGTCCGTTGCACTATGCACTCAGAAGTTTCCTGGCCTCAGGTTTCCGACCTCGCTCCCGAAGCCTGGCCCAGGACGGGAGGCGAGAAACCCTGCGTCCTCTCCCTGCAGGATCTCCGCCTATGGAGAAACCACCTGACATGAGCGCACGGCATCTTTCTTTCGGCGGTCTTCTTCCTTAGTCGCGGGGAGCCCTTGTGCATCCTTGAGGGGGCAGCAGGGCGAGGACACCTGTCACGGAGTAAGTGAAGCGAGTGGGAAAGGGGCACCCGGGCTGAGAGCTGGGAAAGGAGTCCTTGGTGCCTGGACGGGGAGGTGGGGAGTCCCTGGTCATGCAGATTTCCACCTTGGTACCACCCAGGGGAGCCCTGAGAGCCAGCTGTCTGGGAGAGTCATGGGCCACTGGAGAGCAGGCAGCAACGGGTGGGTCCGAAAAGATCCCAGGTTGGAGACGCTGGGCCGGTGGGGGTGGCGGGGGTGACGGGGGTGCCACCTACATCTTCCGGGTAGGTGCACTGGGTGCTGGTCGAGGCCAGCAGCTGGGAGTTAGGGTCCCAGGATCCCTTCTCTGTCCGGGTTCCTGGGAGCCCCTCAGTACTTGGGCGGGACCCTTGACCAGCCATTGGCCCTGTAGCTGCGATCGGGGGAGCCGGAGCCGCTGCTGGTGGCGGTGGGAGGCAGCGGGAGGGCCTACTGGAGGCTGCATGACTTGAGGCCCCCGGAGAAACTGGAGAACCGTGCGGCTGCGCCCGGGAGCAGCGGGAGAGGAGGCGCGGCAGGTGAGCGCGCGGGGCGGAGGGGAGGGGAGGACCGCTTCGCACCGCACTGCTAGCCAGTCACCCGCGGTCACTTTGCAGGTAGAGGAGGCGGCTGGGCATCACGGGCCCCCGTCCGCCAGCCGGACGATCACTGCGGGAAGGGGCCGAGGGCTGCGCAGAGGCCTGTGCCACGTTCACTTGGGCCGCGGCTGGAGGCTTGGGTGCGGCCGAGGGGCCTGCTCCGCGGGCGGCTACCGTGGTAGGTACACATTTAGGGACCGTAGCGGGGCAGCCCGGGTGATCGGGTGATCGGAGGGTAGAACCTAAGAACCTGGCCTGAGATTTCCAGGGGATAGATGGGGGAATGCCTCACTCTCCACAGAAAGGGGGCCAGACTTGGGCATGGTAGCAACAGAGTTTGAGGACAGGTTGGGCTACAGACTGGTTTTGTTTTTCTTTTACAAAGGGCCAAATTGGCCAGGCTTGGTGGCACATTCCTTTCATTCTAGATTTGGGAAGCAGAAGCTGGAAGATCTCTGTAAATTCCAGGCCAGCCAGGCCCCACTGCGAAACCCTGACTTAAAAACAAAACAAGCCCAAATCAACTGCAAACCAAACCAAATCCTTGTACTGCCAAAAATCTAAGGAATTTTAGGGCTAGCCGTGTTAACAAGCTGAGCTGGGAAGGGGACCAGCAAAGACTACGGTTAAGTCGTCAAAGTGTGGTCATCATAGAATTTGTTAGAAATGCAAATTCAGGGTTGGAAGCTGGGAAGACGTTGGTCAAATGTTAAGAAATTTAGATAAGAGTCAATTTCAGCTATCTTTAGTTCAATATTCTAACCACAATTATTAACAATGTTTTTGATTCTGTGAGAAATGCATGGTCAGACACCAGAATCTATGACTCTAGGAGAGGATGCTGAGCATCTCTTTTTAATTGGTCCTAATGGCCTAGAGTTTGGGAACATTGATAAAAAAGTGGAAACCCTGATCTATCAGGACTGGATTGTTCATAAATACTTCATGACACATCTTTTTGTTCACACAAAAATGGAATTTGTGGGCTGAACTTAGCTGAGTATGGGGGTCTGGAGCAGCTCAGACGGACAAAGGGTGTCCAGCCAGGCTATGCCAGGTCTTTGGGTTTCAGCAGAGCAGCCAGTGCAGTTTCCCTTCTCTAGCCACTAGGCACTTGTAAGGTGGTATCATTGTAAAGAAGGCCATTTTACAGGGAGAGCTTTGCTTTCCTGCTCTTCATAAACCAGCTTCCCAACTGCAGACAGCTGTGTTCTCCTCCTTCACCATCTCCCCCTTTTTGTAGTTAAAACACTATCACTCTCAATTTCAAGGTGGTGATACTTCAGAGTCTGACATTCTCTGGGCTGATGGGGAAGATGGCATATCCTTTGTACACCCCAGCAACGAACTCTACCCTCATCCATTGGCAGGTATTTGCCCAACCCTGTCAGCCTGGCCAGTTATCTTCCTTGATCCCTGAACCCACAACCATAGGTACCATCCACTCTGGGCTGAGACCATCTAAGAAGTACCACAACCATAGGTACCATCCACTCGGGGCTGAGACCATCTAAGAAGTATCTGTGAGCTGTGACTCTAGTACAGGTATCATAGTCTGCTAGTCAAGTATCCTTGCTATGAATTCTCTCCAAACAACTCATGGCTCAAGGGTCCCAGATGATGTAATGTACAGGCTTGACTAAGGTCCCCTAGGCTGGGCCACCAAGATGGCTCAGCTGGTAAAACCCTTGCTCTTAAGCCTGATGGCCTGACTTTGTTCAAAATCGGTGTTGGAATGAGAAAACTGAATTCAAACCTCCACAAGCATGTGTGTGCACACCTTCCTGTCTCTGAATAAATCAAGAACAACAGCAGCAAAGTCCCCAGTCTGTCATCACTCTGCCTGTTGGGGTGGTTGGTGCTGCTTCTTACCCTAAGCTCCTGAGTTAGAATCAACCAAGTGGCTGGAAAGCCCTGTACGTCCCATCCCCACTTCCCACCCTATGGTATCTATTCTTTCGCTCACAGTTACAGAGGGCGATGGGGAGGTGGAAATCCGAAAAGTACTCCAACTGTACTCATTGCTCTTTCAAAGACTGCCAATGGCAGGTGGAGCTCCAGATGAGTGAATGCATATGCCCACAGGGCATGGAGCTGGCTTCTGACAATGCCACTTGCATGGGTATGTCTTGTCTTTGCCCTCGGACCAACTGCTGAGTCACACAGGCTGGTAGGAGCAGTAGGGTACCGGGAAAGACAATGTAAAGGCCTGTTGTATGCCTGGCACTGTATGAAGTGCCGAGTAGAGGGTTGGAAATGCATCAGGACACACTCTTCTGTCAAGAATATATAGGCCAGTGTGGGAGGCGAGATGGATATTTTGCTATAGATCTTTATCTAAAAATGGCAGTTGCTATGGAAGGTATCAGATAGTTAAGGGGTTCTCAGGAGAGAGAGCTGCTTTTGTCTAGGTGGGTGACATCATGGAAAAGTAAACACTGAGCTAAGTCTTGAAGCATGGGTAAGATTTGAGGGTACCCAGATATGGTAGCACACATCTCTAATCCCAAGAGTGGGTAAATTAAAGCAGAACTGAGAATCTGAAGCTAGCCTTCCTCACACTGGGAGACCCTGTCTCAAAAACAAACAAAGATTCCACAGAACAAATAAGAAAAATGAGGGTGAGGGACCTCCTGCTGCCTGCTGGAGATGACTTTCTTTCTCCCTAGACCTAACAATCAGCACAAGCCCTCTGGTAATGATGGGAGCTATAGTGGCAGCCTTCACACTGAGCCTCCTTATGTGTGGAGTCCTAATTCTAGGTAAGTATGAACATCTAGCAGGCATGGCTGATGCAGACTGGCCCTTCTCTACTAGGCTATGATGGGCTTCTCTGTGATTCCAGAATGAGTATAGCTGACTTGAGGGTCCTTGTTCCCACAGAGCAGTGGGAGATTCTCCTAGATGTTTAGGAGTAGAAGCTGGAGAGTCTGGGGAAAAACCTGTGTTTGAAAGACTTTTAGAAAGGTGTTCTAGGCATGGGGAAGCAGAGTGGGCCTAATGGGTGCAGGCGGAGGGTGTGCATCTGTTCTCACCCCCAGTGAACCAGAAGAAGTGGCAGAATCTGTGGGGGACCAGGCTGCCAGGGCCCAAGCTTGAGCTGACCAGAGGGTCTGGGTCTGCATTAGCATAAGAAGAAGCCTTATCTTACGTTAGCACCCTGACTGGGGCCCCACCTGCCCTTTCTTCTGCTCCAGCTCTGTATCAGCATTTTTTTTGCAATGTTGTGCCCGAGAATATCTGTGACCCAGAGAGATAAGGAGCACTACACCCTCTACAGACCTTGTCTGTGCCACCCACTGCCTTCCATCTTGTTTTCTTGTACAGCTCTTGGTCATGGTGCCTTTGGGGAGGTGTATGAAGGACTGGTAGTTGGTCTTCCTGGGGACTCCAGCCCTGTGCAAAGTGGCTATCAAGGTGAGAAAGGGTAGAGCTTCTGGTTGGAGTGGACATCATGGAGTGATGGACTGGAGCTACAGCCTTAATCACCCTCTTAAAGCACCCAGACAAAGCTCAGCAATGTTCTACTTTTCCTTTCCAGACACTGCCAGAGCTCTGCTCCCAGCAGGATGAGTTGGACTTCTCACAGAGGCTCTTATCATCAGGTGCACCTGAGGGCGGGCAAGAGGGTATGGTGGGAGGCAGGGCCTGCCTACAGGAATGGCCTCTCCCTTTTTAGGGCTGAGCAAGCTTCGAACCTTCGAATTCTAGGGCACAGTAGTTTAATGAGATCTAAAACCTGCTCTTCCCCGCACTGGTGATGGGGTGTGTGCACCATTCCTTCCAACAAGTTCAGCCATCAGAACATTGTTCTCTGTGTGGGGCTCAGCTTCCAGGCTACCCCTTGCATTATTCTGCTGGAACTGATGTCTGGTGGGGATATGAAGAGTTTTCTGAGACATATCAGACTACACCCGATAAGACCCTTCTCTGAGCTCCCCAGACCCTTCTAAGACCCTAAGACCATGATCAACTTATATACCTTCTGCCCAATTCAGGGCCAGTTATCACTTCTGGCCATGCAGGACCTGTTGCAGCTGGCCCAGGATATAGCCCAGGGCTGCCACTACCTGGAGGAAAACCACTTCATCCACAGGTTGGAAGCAATCCTGGCTCAGAAGACCCTCAGCCCCACTTGTCCCCTCAAGGAACATCCCCCATATACAATTTTAAAAGAATGTGTGAGGAAGAGCCAGAGCAACTGAGTTCTCAGAGTGATTCTTTTGTCTGTTCTATAGAGACATTGCCGCCCGGAACTGACTGCTGAGCTGCACTGGACCCAGCACCCAGCCAAGTGGCTAAGATTGGAGACTTTGGAATGGCCAGAGAGATCTACTGGTGAGCAGGACCTGGTAACGTGTGAAAGGTGCTGCTGTTCCAGGAAGGACTCACTTGAGAGCAGCTTCACAGCATTTGAAAAGCTCATCACACTCTCCTTTTTCCTTATAGGGCTAGTTATTGGGGGGGGGGCTTTGCTTCCCATCAAGTGGATGCCCCCAGAAGCTCTCCTGGAGGGCATTTTCACATCCAAGACAGACTCCTGCTGATAGCACGGTTCCCCTGTATTCCCCTCCTCTGTCCTGAGGTTGATCCTACCCTCTCAGGCCACATCATAAGAGAGAGGACGTGGCTGTACTTGATGGGTCTCATCTGCTCCTCTCCGCTGTGCTTCAGGTCTCCTGGGGGTACTGCTCTAGGAGATCATCTTATTGGGTTATATGCCCTACCCTGGGCATACCAACCAAGAGGTTCTAAACTTCATTGTCACAGGGAACCAGATGGACCCTCCCCAGAACTGTCCTGGGCCAGTGTGAGTTAACAGTGCTGCCTAAGGATGAAGGTCCCTCAAGATTTTCGGAGGCATAAACTCCTGCCTCTCCTTAGACAGAATCATGACCCAGTGTTGACAGCATCAACCTGAGTTCCACCCTGACTTTGCCAGCATCTTGGAGCACCTTCAATACTGCACTCAGGTGTGCCTCTACCCCCCAATTCTCCCATATCCCTTTGATCCTCTCTAACTATCCTGGTTCTGTAGGACAGGAAGAAAGACTATTCCCTGTTCCCCCACTCTCCTGTTATAGGACCCTGATGTGCTGAATTCACCCCTGCCAGTGGAACAAAGGCCCATTCTAGAGGAGGAAGGGGCTTCTGGGCTGGGTAACATGTCATTGGAGGGTCTTAGATCCCAACAGGTCCTGGAACTGAGTTCAGAGAACTTGAAAATCTGGGGAGGAGGTCTTTTGGGCTCCTGGCTGCCCTCTGGCCTTAAGGCCCTCAAATCCAGAGGCCTCCACCCTCAGAACCTTTGGAACCCCACCTATGGTTCTTGTACCTCAAGGGGCCAGATGGGTGAAGGCTTTAGCACAGCACCAGCCCCTCCTTGCATTCCTTTCCAGGAATCTAGATGGCTTGTTAGTCCCCATAGCCTCTGTCCCCTGCAGTCTGCTGCATGTTCAGACATGTTTTAGGGCTGTCCTGGCAGCCTGGCCTTGCCACACTAGAAACCAGTCCAAACCCTCTTGGGGACGGCCTGGCCATGATCAGTCCTTGGATCCAGAGGCCACCAACCCACTGTAGGAATCCCAGATTGTTCTTCCCCCATAAGTGTCTTTCATCTGGCCCATCAGTGCTACAAATGTTGCTAAAGATAATTATAAAAGCAAAATAACAATAACAAAAAATGCTTCTCATTCTTCTCTGAATGAACTTGAACGAGTCTGGAACTAAGGAAGAGAGGACTAGAGGTGAAGAGGATGAGGCTTGAGTCATGCAAGCTGTGTCTTTGAGTTTTATTAGGAAGGGTGTCCACTGTAGTGTAGGAGGGTAGACCAGTAAGCCTATACACCTGTGAAATAAAATTCTGGATCTGGCCCCTCTAGGGAGGTGCAAAGCCACATGAGAAGAGCTGGGCTGAGGGAGAAGCCCATTGTTTCCTTCCCCTCCTGTAAACTAGTGTCATTCAGCTCTGGGAAACAGGCTTGTGTGGAGGCCAGCTGCTGGTACTGGTAGTGTACCCCCTTAGAGAATGGCACCTGGTCCTGCAGGACCATGTGAACTGCCCGCCCAGCGGGGTTCTAGTCTCTTGCCGGCATGCATGGTGGGGATGCAGCCACAGGTCCACATGTGTCTGACCAGCCGGCCCAAGTGAGGGGGACAAGGGCCCAGCCTCATCTCTCAGCCAGGCTAGCCAAGATGCCAATGAGATTGTCCAGCCCCAGCAAATAGCCGTCCTCACGGTTGCCCTCCTCCCAGGGCCTCCGATGATCCAGGATCTGGCCATCGGGGAGGGGCGTGGTCTTGCCAAAATCGATGAGCCATACACCAGCACGATGGCAATGGTCATGCACGAAGAGAAGTGAGCTGCCAATCACCTGCCGACCCCATGTCAGTCAGACCACCTGCTTTTCCCAGAGGGTCCCCTTCCCCATTCTCTCTTTCATAAAGCACTAATCCAGCCCCTGAGCCCATCCACCTCTTACCTCGTGTCTTCTAAAGAAATCCGAGATCTCCAGGGTGTCCCGGATCTGCTGTAGGCGGTTCAGATACCTCCTCTGGAAGGGTTAGTGTGGATAAATTAATTTCACACCAAGGGAGGCTCTACTGACATTGAGAAGCACCATGCATTTCAGCTTGCCAAAGACTGTGGTGAGAAAGACACGCCCCCTCCAAGTGGCTCACATAGGGAAGGAGGAAAAACAATTATAGTACAAAGAAAGTGCTAACCCTGGAGGTGGATGGGTAAGGACATTAAAAAAGAATAAGCAAGCGGCACCCTTGTAAATGCGCATGCCCAGACCTCAGGGTTCTGCAAACTCTCACCAGCACTTCAGCATCTCCTTGCATGAACTCCTCAAAGACTCGAGTCACCTGTTCCCGGCTTCGTGTAGTTTTGAAATCAGTGCTGCAAGATCCATCGGCTTTCTGAAGGAGGTGGGCAAGGAGTGTCAGGGACCCGGACCCATCTGAGGGAAGAGAGGATCATGCAAAGGGCAGTGCTACCTCCCTGGGGCCTTAACCTCTGGGGACCAAGAGATGGCCACAAGAGGGCGTCTCCTGGTGGCAGTTGAGGCAGGAGGTCAGTAAAAAAAGGACCCACACAAGCACTTGAAGTTGGGGTGGAAGAAAAGCCGTGCATAGCCAGGGAAGCTGGACCCACCTTGATGCCCTCGATGCGGAAGCCCAGCGTAGTGCTGGAGCTGATGCCTTCGCGCCATTGCATGTAGCGTGGTTTGGTGACAGCGCGCTGCGCATGCTCCTCCTCAGTAGGTGCCTCAGGGTCCACCGCCAGCATTTTCTTGTACATGTCCTTCCGTAGCTTGGGCCTCTCTCGGGCTTTGGTCAGCTCCTCTTCCAGGTAAGTTCTGTGAGGTACAGGTAGTGGTCAGAGCATGAAGGCTTTCATACAGGGATCCCCACGTGAGCTTTTTTCCAAGTTCCTTTATTCTCCCATTGATTTGGTTCAACCAAGAGAGGGGACACAAACCTGACACCCATCTTGCAGTCAAGCACACAAGGGCCATCAAAGCCATCCAGCAGGTCCTGTAACTGCAAGTAACTTTCACCATCCCGCTCCACTACACCATGGAAGGCGGGGACACACCCGCGCAGCACATCAGCCATCAGTCGCACCAAACAGTAATGTTCTGGCTCTGAGCTGCGCTTCAGGATCAGGCCGCTGGTGCCCGCAGCTTTGAAACTCCCTGCAGAAGGGCATCCGTTAGAAGTGCCCAGCTCCTCCCGGCAGCAGCAACCGCACCCACCTGCACTGGTGCTCACCTGTGTGCCCTGCTAACTGCACCCAGGAGTAGCGCTTTTTGAAAGGACTCATGACGGGCAGATTGACCATGGTACGAATCTTCTGCCAATGGCTTTTCTGAAAGCAACAGGTCCAGGTCAGCATCTCTGTAACCTGTAAACTCTCTCCCTCCAGTGCAGTTTACCTGACTCCACCCCACTAGAATGTTTCATCCAAACATTCACTACTCAGTCACCCACTCACCAACCCAAAGAAAGTGTATTGTGAGCCAGAGTGGCAGTTACTGAGACAGACAGAGAAAAGGTCACTCTAGCATTTCATATAGTCTGAAAAGAGCCCGAGATTTAGCATCAGAAGGCTCAGGGCTGAAACCAGCTCTGCCACTGAGTGGACAGGTTACCTTGCTCTGCAAGGTTTTTGAACTTTGTGGATCTCAGAAACACTTGAAGGACACACTTGATGCTGAGTCTGAGGTCTACCACAGAGACATCTTGAGCAAGCCAGGGATGGAATTAAAAATCTGCATTTCTACCAATGCCTCAGTAAGCTTGAGAAAAATGCTTCTGTGTATTTTTTTTCATCTATGCAATCAGGAAACAGTTTCTTTTTCTGAACTGTTGTAATGGCTGTAGCTTGACTCTTCTCATTGGATCCTTGGCAGGAGAGAACTGGGCCATATTTAGATACTGGATTCACTCACTTGGGACCAAATTCTTTCAATTAGAGAGGCAGACCAATCACAATCAACCCTTTACCCAGGACCAGGGAAGGGAGGACAGAGTTTATGAAAGGAACGTCTTGAGGCTCCCTAGGACCCTCTAGCTGCCCTTGAGTCCTATGTACTTTTTACAACCTGACAAAGCCAAAAGCCCAAGTCATCCTTGATTGTGATCTGAATCAAGACACCCAAGGCCTGAAGATGAAATGCAAAGCCGAAAGCTGTCCTCTTAAATAAAACTTCAGTTAATGTAGGTGTCTGGGGGTATTAGCCTTTGTTCAAGCTGTTACTCTGGCTTCCACTCAATCCTGAAAGCATCTCACACACTTGTCCTTTCTACCTCCTACCCCAAACTCAGCAGTCCTGTATCTGTAGGGATTTGCTGATGTATATGTCTTGTCTGAAGCCTTGTCCCACAGGTGCTTGTCCTGTGGAGGAATTACTGGGACCCAGAGATTTGCCTTTTTGCCAAAAGGGAGTTGCTAAGAAATGAGGAGGCAGCTTACTGACCAAAAAACCTAGAGGAAGAGGTGGGGTTGGTGACAGGGTAGTGGAATGGGAGTGGGCAGTGCCTTCCAGTCCTGGCTTCGCTCACTCTCTAGCTCAGTGAGTTCAAGCCATGCTGGCATCTGTGTGGGCCTGTTTCCTCAGGGAGGATGTAGCGGCTGCCCTAACACGAGCCACCATTTACTGACTGCCTACTGCACACCAGGCACCTTCTCATCCTCCCACGGTCCTCACTGCACTTGCTCTCCCAACACGGCACACTAGGGCGTGATCACATGTCCAATTCCCAGGGATCTGGGGGTGTAGCCAGAAACAGCCCACTAAAAACATGACATCTTTCAAAACTCCTTTTATAAATCTTTAAATACATACAAGGTTGGCATTTTGCTGCATAATAAATCCAAGTTGTATTATAAAACTCCCTTCCTTCCTCCCAAATCCTCAAGTAAAATTCCAGGAAGGAAATGCATATAGATGCATATAGCATGTGTATTTAGCAGAAGCATCCTAAGACTCTTCATTCTCATTCAGTTTGAGAGTCATGATGTTCATGATGCCCATACACAGCATGAATGTGAGCTGCTTTCAGACACCAGGATATCAAAGGTCAGAGAAGTTAGCATCCTCATGGCCTGCTTCTGGTCTTCTGGCTATGCTCTCTATAAGCCAGACTTCTTCACTATGGTCCAATAATTCTAGCAGTTTCTCTATTTTCCTTCTGCAGGCCAAATGGGATACCACGTGACAGGCTACTTTTGCAAGGTGAAACAATTTATAGTTATAGGATGTTATGAAGGTTTTGCTCTCTGAGATGAGCCTGGAGGCCTCTTACTACTGCCTTCATCCAAAGGACTAGTTTAATGGTGAAAGGTTCTTGTGTCTTGAGAAGCCTAACAAAATTTTTGGGGAAGGCAGATAGCAGTGGTGCACATCTTTAACCCCAGCACTTGGGAAGCAGAGGCAGGCAGATCTTTGAGTTTAAGGCTAACTTGATCTACAGAGTGAGTTCCAGGATGCCCAGGACCACACAGAGAAACCCTGTCTCAGAAACAAAAAATGTGGGGAAAGAATAAGCTTAATCAGAATACATCTAGTTCTGCAATCATCCTGGTGGGAGGACCAGCTGGGCTGTGTGAGGAAACTGCATCATCCTTCCTTTTGGGGTCTTGTGATTCCAGTGAAGGGGTCTGAAGGTGTAAGAGAAGTCTGGAAGAAGTGGATAATTGGACATGGTGTCATATATCTGTGGTCCTAGTTACATGAGAGGCTGAAAAAGGAAGATTTGTGAACCCAGAAGTTTGCGGTCAGACTGAGAAACATTTGAGATGGATCTTTAAAAAAGTTATATAGACTGGGCTGGAGAGATAGTTCAGAGGTGAAGAGCACTAATTATTCTTCTAGAGGTCCTGAATTAAATTCTAAGCAACCATATGGTGGCTCACAAACATCTATAATGAGATCTGGTGCCTTCTTCTGTATACATAATAAATCTTCAAAAATGTATATACTACCACTTGGTTTGTTGGTTAGTATATGGTAACAGTATCGTCTCCTACGATTGGTTTTGCCTGTCTCATATGAGCAAATAGCATCAGGTTTTAACTATATGGGTAACAAAGAGCTTTCGTGTCCATTATCCCAGGTGTCTCCTGAGGTTTCTTATAATAAAGTATAGCTCCATTGCCAATAACAGATATGGTCAAATGTGAATCAAAGTTGGAACCAGTTGATGTAAGTGTGTGGAAGCCAACTCATTGTCATCGTCCCTCTTAAGAGTGATTCCTTTTGCAGGGAACATAATGCACTTACAAACCAATGTATCCAGAAAGACAGCTAGAAGTCATTCTTGGGTTGGTGGGAGGGTGACGATTTTGGCTCATAACTGCAGGGAAAATATGGTCCAGCCCTCCCTCCATGGAGAGGCTGCTTCTACCAACCAACACAACCATCGGCTACCTGGACATTTGGTGCAAAGACCAAGAAGCTTGTGTTCGGGACTCCCTGATGATGAACAGGAGAATCCTCTGATAATTTCTCACCCCTACAGATGAGCAGAGATCGTGTCTCCATGGGTAGGGACTTGCTGTGTTTTAGTATCAGATTCTTCCTCCTCTAGGCTCTGTCTAGAAGCCTTGGGGATATCTGCACCTCCCATCAACAAATAGCTTATTTCCTGCCAGACTACATCCTTTACTCTGTCTTTAGCTCCCATCCGGTTCCACGCTTCTATTACAGAGGTTCTCAATCTGTGAGTCTTGACCTCTCACAGAGGTCACCTAACACCATCAGAAAGCATAGATATTTACAATTCATAACAGTAGCAAGATTAGAATTATGAAGTAGTAATGAAAATGATTTTATGTTTGGGGTCACCACTAATGAGGAACTGTATTAAAGGGTCACAGCATTAGGAAGGTTGAGGACCACTGCTCTATAATCACCAGTCCTAGTTGAAACTTCTGTCAGTTCCTACCCCCCCCCCCCCATGTTCCAATTGTCCCATCAAAGTGGCGCTCCCTGTGGTGACGGTGGGGAGAACAATCAATTTAAAATTAAAAAATGATTTGCACTAAGGTATAAGTGACCCACGACTTTACCTTCCCATGGGCATTTGCTTTTTAAAAAGGAAGTCTGTTAACCTAAATTCTGCTCTATAATTAGTGGAAAATGATGTGTGGGGGTTCTGAGTCCAGGAGGGGACAGCATCCAGGTCTCCTTACGATGCCTGAGTTATTGAGAAAATAAAACTACCTGAGAACCAAACGCCCTCTCTTCTGCTTGGGTCACCCCCACAATTGTCTGAGTAGACAGCCGAGGCCTCCAGTTCCTCCCTTGGCTTGCTCAGCTTTCCTGTTTCTGAATTTCCCTTCCATCAGAGGAAAGGCCGCTGGAGGAGCAAAGCTGCCTAGCCCTACAAGCCCATTGTACGAGCTCTGGGAATGAAAAGGGAAGGTCAGAGAGCTGAGGTAGACAGAACCAGGGCCTTGGGTTGGGTGTGAGACGATGGCTAGGTGGCAGCCCTAAGGTACAGCCACCATATCTTTTTCCAGGTGCATCCTTAACGGTCAGTGGGACCCGCTCTGCCTGGGGAAGCCCTTAAGGGAGGCCTGGGCTGGGCGGGCGTGCTGTGGGGCCTGCTGTGAGGCAAAGTCCGCTCCTGGCCCTTCCACGCAGACGCAGCCTCTGTCAACAGCTCAGGCTTATCTGCAGCTCCCCGGCTGTTTGCCTTCGGGGAGGCCCTGGCGGGCTGGGGGTTGGGAAGGCCTGGAAGACAGTCTAGGAGTTTGAAAGGGCCCTCAGAGGCCATCTGGATTTGCTCCTGGAGGATTCCAGAGATGCCAAGACTCTGGGCGGGAGAGGAAGATGAAGTACAGGAGATGGCTAACTTCGGCTTGTCCTTGATGTCCTGACCTCTGCCGGGGCTACCTACACTGTACCCAGATTTGGATTGCCGGCCCTCCTTCGCACAGCCTCTCCCAGAGCGCTTAGAGAGTCCTGCCCTCGGAACGGGGAAGCGGGTGTGCCTGCGTCCCAGTCCCGATCCTCCCAGTCATCAGTCGCGCCCTTCCCGGGCCGCCTCTCAGGTGTCAGAGATTTGAGCAGGGGAGTGGCCCATCTGCTGCTGCTCAGGTTCAGGGTCCTCCCACTGCTCTCAAGCCAGGGTCTCGGGTAGGCTTGGCAGCACTGTCTCAGTACCTAGTCTAGGCACCAAGAAGGACCACCTGCCCGAGGGTGAGCTGATCTGTCAAGGCGAGGGGCTCAGGGGACTCGTGACTGAGCCCCCGCACCTACACCTGACTACGGGGAAGTGGGGGATGACAGCCTTGCTGTGAGCGCCCCCCACCCCTTGTGTCACCTCCTCTCTGGGTATTGTAAGTCTCTGAGTCACAGCCGTACTTCGAGTCCTCGGTCCAATCCCAGTGTGCAGGGTTCAAAAGGCGCAGGCCACGCCTCAGGGCTCTTCTCAAGGCGTCTAGGCAACACGGGAGCGTCTTACTCTCACTGGAGGTCGCCAGGACCCTGCCTTCTGGGCAGGGCTGGAGGGTACTGAAGCAGAGTGGGGTGTTCCCGGTCTCTCCACTCGAGAAACACTTGCATAAAATGCACCTAGAGCAACGCTGGACAATCCACCGGCAGTTAGTTTAGGTATTTGGCCATGATTGTTAAAGCAAGGGAGATTACTGAAGCAGGACGACCCCCAAGTTCAAGGCCTGAATGGGCTATCGGCTGTATTTCATACTAACTTGTCAATTTAGTGAGACTGTCTCAAAATCAAAGAGGCTGGGGGTGTAGTTCAGGGGTGGAGTGTTTGAGAACCTGGATTCATTCAATCTCCAATACAGGGGTGGGAAGTAGGGGATGGTCCTGCTGTCCAAAGAGAGCCACATCACGAGTAATGACTTCACTTCACTCTGGCCGGGTGTTCTCTGAGGGCTAAATAGGCTCCGGAACATCAACACTACTAGAGGCAGAGGCCAACAAGCTAATCCTGTCTCCTGTCAGTCTCAGTTTACCTTCCTCACCACCCTTAGAAGCAGTAGGCCAGGGGAAGAGGGGGCGCACCAGGTGGATCTTGGTCCCGGGCCCCTCCCTTCCCGCGTCCACGCCTCGTGAGCACGCGGGGAGCAGACGGCAGCGACTCCGGAGCAGAGCCAGGAGCTCCGCTCCACTCCCACTCAGGAGAGGGAAACCGTGGCAACGGCGGGGGTGGGGCCGCGGCACCGAGAGGGGGAGGAGAAAGAGGCAAGAGCTCAGGAGCCCCTTTCTCTCCCAGGGCTCCCGGGGCATGGCTACCCAGCTCTGATCTCTTCAGCCCTACCTGACAGTTACCCAGATGTGCCCGCAGACCCGCCGGTTCCCTCCCGGTGGCTCGCGTACTCCTCACTCTCCTTTAGACGCCCAAGCGCTCAGCCACAATTGCCTGCCTAGCCCCCGAAAACAAGCCAAGGCGAGAGGTCCCTCTCCGCCCCCCACGTATGTCCCGAGGTATGAGACTTGCACTTTCGGCCGGGGCTGCGAGCCGGTCCGAGCAGAGCCAGAGTCCCGGGAGCGCAGCCCCCGCTGGCCCCGCCCCCGCGGCCCGTACCTGCACAACGTCCTCGCTAGTTTCCAGCTGCACGTTGCCGCGGCTCCGGCTCTCGCTGTCGCTCAGTAGATCGTCCTCCGAGTCCTCGAGCAACGACGAGGAGCCAGTGGAGGAGAGGGACGAGGTGGAGAGGCGGCGTGGCTGCTGGAGGTGCGAGCCAGCGGATGGAAGCCAGTCCCCCTCCCGCTCCGGCGGCCCGGGGCTGGCCGGGGCCACGTCCTCCTCGGTTGTCACGGTGAGCTGCGGGATCACTGGGGCAGGAGCAGCCCGCGGGAGCCCGTTGGGCACTTGTCCCCCACGCCGTTTGGCTCCGCGGGCCCGGGGCTCCCCTGCGGCTGCGGCGGCAGCGACCGCGGCGCAGCGCGCCTCGAAGAGCAGGCGCAGTTCCCCGACGCTCCGGCGCGGGGCCCGTTCCAGCCCAGGGCTGCAGGGCCCCGTGCCCCGTGGTCGCGCCATGCCCGTCGGGCGTCCGGGCAGGGTCATCTCCCGACACGGAGCAGCAGCCGAGCCCACCAGCCCGCGGCGCGGCGGGGACTGGAGACGCTCAGCGCCCAGGGCTTGGGACTGCCCCGGGGCGGAGCCTCGGCAACGCCCGCCCGGCCCCGCCCCGGCCGCGCCCCCCGCCCACTCCTTTTACTTTCTGAGAAAGCGCGGGCCTGCTGTGGTCCTTGCAGCTGCTGGAGGCTTGTGATTCCCCCAGAGTCGCAGGGGAAGCTAGGGGTCGGGCCCCCGCCGACTCTCTCGACCTGCCCTCGAGTAGGGAGGAGGGACTGCTCCGCCTCTGAGCCCCGTGCCCTCCCCGGCTTTTGAAGAATTCCTTCAGTGCAATCCTAGGGTCTTGACCAGCTCAGGGAGGAGTCCCGCCTGCTCCTCCACACTCTTCCTCGCTTCCTCTTACTCTTTT